>CAWUFW010011080.1:0-643263 GCA_963921515.1 Calotriton arnoldi | reverse complement strand
CACCCCTGGGTAGAGGTGGTAGTAGTGGTAGGCATCTGGCACCCCTGGGTAAGGGTGGTAGTAGTGACAGGCATCCAGCTCCCCATGGGTAGAGGTGGTAGTAGTGGTAGGCATCTGGCACCCCTGGGTAGAGGTGGTAGTAGTGGTAGGCATCTGGCACCCCTGGGTAGAGGTGGTAGTAGTAACCTATATGAAGTGTATATAAATTAGTCTTGTGGGGGTTTTATTATGCTGTCTATTAACATGAATTATGTATGATGATATATGATTATTGAATCTAAATTGACTTAGGGCCCGATTCACAGAACTAACTTACGACAAAATCCTAAACTTACTACCATTTTGGTATTCACAGAATGAACTTACTCATTGTGGTATTCACAGAATAAACTTACACATTGGGCCTGATTCACAGAACTAACTTACGTCAAAAACGTAAACGTAAACGCAAAGTTAGTACTTTTAGGTATTCACAGAATACACTTACTATTTTGGTATTCACAGAATGAACTTACTCATTTTGGTATTCACAGAATGAACTTACTCATTTCGGTATTCACAGAAGTTAGGAGTCCTAAAGTTAGGACTACTAACTTCTGTGAATACCGAAATGAGTAAGTTCATTCTGTGAATACCAAATGAGTAAGTGTATTCTGTGAATACCTAAAAAGTACTAACTTTACGTTTACGTTTACGTTTACGTTTTTGACGTAAGTTAGTTCTGTGAATCAGGCCCTTAGTGTGGAGTGTGTTAATTTTTAACATAAATAATGAAATGAGGGTTTATAAAAAATATTTTTTTACTGATTGTATACATATTTTTAAATGGTTTTTAGAATTGAGTGCATTTTATACTGAATAAACATTTCTATATCATATTCCTTGGCCACAGTGTGATGAATAAATGCTTAGACAGTAAGGTTGTTTGAAGTATTGGTATGCTGTAAAAATATCCCAAAGGGATTTTACTTTGACTTAGTATAGCACCTTGATGCCATTGCCACTGAGAAAACAAAGACACTCAGCCAAAGAGACTCATTTTGAGCGAAACTACAATTTGGAGCAGGTTTTTGAGTTTTCAAACTCTCTACGTAAGAGATGTGCATGAACTGAAAGAACATCATACACATCTTTCTATATGACTAATAAAACATGTACCAATAGGATCTCTGTAGCAAAAGCAGACCTGCTAACACACACATTGCCACTGGTTGTCACATAATATTGTCACATGGCCACTCCATAAGGAGACAATATCACACAATGGATCAAAAGATGGGTTGGAAACCCTTGAATAGAATGTGTTTCAAGCTCATATTCGCAACCCCTGAACAACCAATATCCTTCAAAGGGTGGGAATATATGCCAGGACATCAATTGCAGACTGAGAAGCTTCTATTTTGTTTTTTTTTTGGGGGGGGGGGTAAAAGTGTGTTGCAAGAAGTACTTGGAACAAAGCTTCGCCCACTCCAAGGCCTTGTCCACTCTTCTCACATAATGAAGAATGTTTGGAAGTTGGCAGGTCTGCAAAAACAGTATCTCACTGTACTGCTTTGTGTTTTGCAACAGACATGTTAATGCTTTATGTTTATAATGAGCCAAACGTGATTTGATGTCATGCACATTTCTGCATCAACTGCATTAACCGCCTGAGTTATCTTACTGTTATTCATGGCTCTCTTAGAGAGCTGTCTGCGTGAATGACTGGATTCTCAATCCAGCAATTCACTGCTATGAGGTAGCAATGGTTGGTAGCTGAATCTCTTAACCACTATTGTTAATTCATAATGGAATTTCATGCTGTCTGATCAGTGTTTGGTTTTTGTTTTGTTTTGTTTGTTTACTTTTGGGAGGGCATATTATGTTTTGCTCCCCATTACTCTTCTGCCCATGTGTATCAGTTGAAAGCAGGTGCAGTTGATTTTGGGGGCTATACATAACATTAAATTATAGATGGGTAAAAAGCGAATTACGTGGATGATTTTTACTTTGGGGTTCTGAGTGACATCATAAACAACTCAAGCTTCATTCTCGTTGTCTACTTGATGTAAGTCACAATCCTTTGGTGAAAAACATTCCCATAATTCACTATTACCCATCTATAATTCTAAATTTTCTCATACCCCGGAAATTGCTGGGTGCACAAATATCTCTGTAGCATGGGCCTTAACCTGTAAGATATTTTAAAATGCAGTCTGCCTGTGGCCAATTAAGTAAGCCAAAACATATTTACTCTCACATTTCTTATTTTTTACAATTTCTTTGTGCAGGTTTTTAAAACAAAAAATAAATAACTGCAAATTGACTGTCACACTCCATCCTCATGACTCCGTCCCTCGTGTCTCCACCCCACTTTCTGCTGTCACTCCATGACGCCCATTTCATAGTTTTACAGAGTATTTTTCCCCATTTGCAGTATTGGTTCACATAGTTATGTATTACAACCTTTATTAAGAATGGAGATTCTTAGATCATATCACTAAAAAATACAAGCACATATTGTAGCTTAAGGTGTTGATTTGGATTATACCAAATATATACATTTAGATTTTGCGAAGGCGTCCCTTGATGCAACATTGTGCAATAAACCAGAAAACAGTGAAGAGGAGGCTCAGCTGGAAACACATAGACACAAAGTAGTTGGTGCGCTGGCTAAGACCCAGCAGGCACATCTGTTCTTCGACAACACAAATCACGAAGGAAGGATTTGGTTTCTGGCATTGGTCCCACCATAGATTGGATTGACATCGTGTACAAGTGACTTTATAAATAATGATATAAAAGGGCGCCATGAGAGGAAACAAATTGGAGCACGCTGGAAGTGAACCAAGAGAGTCGCTTAGGCTTTCCCTTTATACTCCTGTGTGTTTTGTTTCCAAGCAGCACAAAAACGCCCCCTATGCATTTTCACAAAAGTAGGTATTTTTTCAGTTTTTTCAGTGCATCCTTGATTTTTCAATTGCTCTCTATTTTCTTTGTTTGAGATACTCCCCTCCTGTGTTGTCCTCCCACGGGCATATTAGCATTTTCCGGCTCCCCCTCCTACACACATTTTAGTATGTTCCCTCTCCTGCCTCGTTATTTTCTGTTCTGTTCAGCGATGCTCATGGTCGCTTCTTTCTAAGGCACGACCATTAAATATTTTGGTTTGTAAAATGACTCTGCACCTGTCAGAGCTTAACCACGAGGGCGACCGGTTGCTTCTCTGTTGGATATTCCATACTGAGGTATCACAGCGCTACAAAGGAAGCAAAAAAAATTCCCAGGCCTCTTTTTTCTCAGTCTTGCGTCAGCGATAATATTCAAATGCCATCCCTGCCCCTCAGGTGTGTCTTCTAAAGTGATCCGGCAGCTTGGCACTAAGTGGCAGAAAGAGGACTGTAAAGTGAATAATGATCAGACACAGCCAGTCACAGCTCCATGACTCGCGGGTGAGGGTTTTCGCGCAGGGGTTCACATGGGGGGATTTTTTTTTTTTTTTTTAAACTTGCCTTACCGGGTCCCGCGCCACCTCCGCTCCTGGCCGGGTCCACGCCTGCGTTTTCCTGCTGCTTTCCTGCTCTCCTATCTCCGGCAGGAACGGGAAGCAGGCATCCTCCCCCCCTCTCCTAAGCCAATCACAACGCTGCAATGGCAGCATTGTAATTGGTGTGGACGGCGCCCAGCCGGGCGCCTGTAGGGAGGCCATTTTCTCTATCTAGGCTGCATGCAGCCTAGATAGAGAAAATGCAAAGTGCGTACTAAGACGGGGGTACACGCTGGTACACGGCGTCCACCCACTCTTTTCACAGGGTGGACGCCGTCCCCCCTGCTAAGAATTTGGGCTGAATATGGTGCAACGTGCAGGCAGGGATGGAGCTTTTTTTCACCTCCAGCTGGGTCGAAGTTAAGAGGCCACCAGGCCACCTTTTGTTTGAATATCCTGACTGGGGGCGGCCTGGAATCTCGCACTTAAATGTAAATGCCACGGAGGGAAAACAAAGGCACACAGCTTGTTATCTCGTTACAGGTACTTAATAGAGGCATGCTTTTGTATTTGTTCAGTCCTTGTATTTAAGAGATGCATGCACTGTAAGAATGTCAGGTGTGTTGATCTGTCCCAGTATTTACACAAATAACAATTTCAATAGCACTATTTTATGTCTTTTATAGCACTACACAACCCAATTCAGGATGTCAGAGCTCTATACATATTATACATTGACAATTAATCATGTACATATGTAAATAAATGTACAAGGTGAGTTACATGAGACAGTGAGGGTTACAAGGTGTAGGATTCACATGTCCTTCATAGCTTACTCTCACTGTGCTATATTACAAGGATTACAATTTATGAACTACAGGTAACAAAAGGATCTCTGTGTTAAAAGCAGTAGCCCACTTTACTATCTACATGAAATAAAAATCTGTCATCTGCATGTTACGTGATGTGCTTTGCAGGAGACGCATTAACCCGCTTATGCTACTTTGATTCAAATCTGGGACTTCACAAAATACAGATTTCTCCAACAAACGCATTCACCTCCAGAGTTATCTCACCATTATTACCATTCCCTGAGATTTACTGGGCACCTTTACAGCAGATGCCTTAACCAATAAAATATTTTAAAATGCAGACTTTGCAACTAATTAAGCAGAACAGATCTACTGCCATGCTTCTCCTTGTTGCCAACTTCTTTGTGATATAGTTTAAAAATATAAATATATTCGTTGAGGCCTAGATTTTGCGTCAGGGTTGCGCAACCTTTTTTGGCACAACCCAACGCCAAATCTCATTATCTAAATCTCATAATGTGCTGAAATGTACTCATTATATACCTGATAAACATGTATGAGGTCTTAATATCTGATGTCACTTCTTCTGATGTCACATCCAGTGAGGTCACTTCCTGTTATGTCACATACAATGTCGCGCGTCGTGACATCATGCGCTGCGATGGCACGCGTCATGATTTCACTTGCATACTGCCTAACCTGGTTAGTCCCCCCACTTCCTTTCTTAGGACTTGTGCCCTGCACATGATCTTGACACTGTGGTAGTGTGCAACTCAAGCTATTTAAGGAATGTGATAGAAGTGCATTTTTACTTCTGGATCTGTCACAGTATCAATGAGAATTTTTTTTTGCAGACAGAAGTCTTGTAATCTACTAGAAAAGTTACCACATTCTCTTTAAAATGAGCAGTGTCAGCCAGTAATTTGACTAGGGGAGCTGGAGGGACACACACACACACACATACTTACACTCACCCATCCCTTCACAAGCGTGCACGCATACAACCACCATTGACATGCACATATACAGACAAACCCATTCACAGCACACACATAAACAAGCATGCACAAATACACAAACAGTCATACATACAAACACACACCAAACATTAAAAAACAAAAACTTACTGTGCCACAGCGGTGATCTCAGGTGGAAGGAGGGAAGCCTTTGTGGTTCCTGGAGGATTGGGCTGCCGCCTCCCCTCATTGGTTGGCCTTGTTTTGGGTCAGCCAATGAGAGGAGGCTGCAGTCCCTTGCTCATCACAGAGTGGGATGGGGTCATTGAGACTGCTGACCCCACCCTGTGAAGAGGCGTTCCTGATGGACACTCAGCCCTGGGCACTTAAGGGCTTTAACTGTACTGCCCAGGTTCAAGTCTATCTGTAAAGCACCCCATTATCATGAGGGGGAGGACCTCCAAGGGCTTTGCCAGGCTGAGGAGGTCAAGTTCACAGGACTGTGAAATCTTCAGCCTGGCAAAGTTCAGCTCAGGCAGCCAGATGTCTGCACATTTAGTGCATGTACAGCGGCTGGCTGACCTGAATATGAAGAGTGTCTGTCAGGCTGACCTTTGCTCAGCCTGACAGACTCTCTTCATGTTTCCTAAATGGTGGGAGGACGGGGTACCTCCGCCCTTAGGACAGGAGCGCTACAGGGAATCAGACTGGCTCTACCTGCATGTATTTATGTATATGCAATTTAAGACAAAGAGGAAACCAAATATTAAATTGACTTTTGAGGCTAGAAATGAAAAATGATGTGGAGAAAAGAAACAGCAAGAAAAAGGAAAACTCCTAGTATATATACCACGTGGGTTCAAATCAACAGAAGCACCTTTCCTGGTGCAGATGCTCACTTGTAAGGAGTGGGAGGATAGCAAAATGAGAGAGTATAAGTGGAAATCATGGACAGGTGGTGCAAAACAGAGGTAATATGTGGGTGGTGGAGTAAGTACATAAGCAGAGCAAACAAAAACAGATCCAAGTAAATACACAAGGTGAAGCAAAATATAAATTCACTCACTGCAAATTAAATAACGGAATGTAAATTATTTTAGTAAACTTCAGTAAATGTCTAGCTTCAATAATATAAGAGAAGCTAGAGAACAATTAACATTTTCCAAGGAAAAGCATAGCCAGGTCATGGACACTTTGAGCCCAATGATCAAGGTTTGAACCCTTGTCCCATCTTTAGCTTTCAATAACTCCCTATTTGCAGCAAAGGGGCTAGGAGAATGACAAGAAGTAGACGCAAGAAAACATCTTTCTTTCCTATTTTCTCTGCCCCCCATTGCCCTCACAACTCCCCTCCCAGTACAAGGGGGTGCAAGGGCAGTGACAGGGTAACCACTGGCAAAACAAGGGTAGTCACTGGAAATACATGTGTGCTAAAATTGGTTTGCTACTTTTGTAGTTAAAGTTATTCATGAACCAGAATTACTATTATTTTCTATTTAAAAAACATTGTTGCACACGTTATATGCTATATATGGGATTAAGTACCCCCTGCGTACAGCCGAGTTTCTTTAGAAGGTTATGGAACTTCTCAGTGACTTGCAATATCCTTATCATGTACGCCAGGGGGTACTTTATCACATATAATACATGGTCACACCATCACCTTTCCCACAAACCACTTAAAACCTTGGTGCGTAGCTCTTTCATGTGAAAGAGTGAGCATGTTTGAAAACATGAAGAATGAAAATAAAACCTCTAGTGCAAAATTAAACACATTAAAACCTGTTAGATATTTGTTGCAAACAGATATTAGAAACAGCTCAGAACAAGTTAGTTTAAATAAAATAAAATAAAAGCTGCAGTAGCTCAGAATATGTAGAAACATACAGAAAGATTCATTCTAGCTTGTCTCTAAATATCTAGGCAGTGCAAAAGATAAGCATTGTAAACTAGAAACCCAGGGCAGAAGAAAGAAGAGCAACCTTCCGTTTTCATTGTTTTAAACAGCTGCTTCAGTTATGCTCCATGACCTGACCTGCCTTTCACCTCTGCTGCTGGCTCTGGCAGCAGGCATTGTGACATCAGGACTCAACTGTAATAACTTATAACAGTTGAGTTCTGACGTCTTTTCTTTATAGTCGATGAATGAGTGCATCACAAGTCGCTGATTATAATGAAATTAGAGTCTGGCATTTATACAGGGATAACAGAATCCCATGTATTATAAACATAATAAATACATAGTATATGTTTTGCAAAGAATACTGAAATGCAACTACCACAGATAGTACCACTGTCTCTTGATTATGTCCCACATTGATTACCAAATATAAATCCTCTTAGGCCTGCCCTTTTAGTCACTGCTAAAACAACCTAGAGCTCAAAATCATGGAACCTATCAATTTGTAGCATAATACGCTCTATTCCTAATACAGAATGTAGAATCTTGCTCACTAACATGATAGGGAGGGTATCCTGGAGCTACATTTAATACACAGATGCAATCATTATGAAAGTCATACGTAAAATCTCTAGTGCAATGAATAAGACTCTCATTCAGCATTGATTTTAAACATGTAGCAAGAAAAACAGAAGAGTGCCAGTCCAGAGAGCGTCCACTATAATGTTACTCCTGGACACCAACATCTTCAAGCAAGTGCACTTTTTTATTTAGTCCTGCGTCTTGTGGTTCACTGTCTGGTGTGAGCATGTTCTAGAGTAGTGCTGGTAATTTGTGTTGCATGCTGGAGTGGAAGTTTGGTGCAACACCTGCTATTTTCTGTTTTTTTATCACAGTGGATGGAGTTTGTCACTCACTCACAATTGCCAAGGGCGAATGGGGAAGCAAGAATGTGCATACATTTGAGAGAGCTGAATCGGGGCGTCTTAGTGGACAGGTACCCTTTACTGAATATAACGGAGATGTTGAGCTCATTAGGGAACACCAAATGTTTCTCTTCCCTGAATTTAACGTCCGCTTATCATCAGATAAGTTTGCCTCTATTGTCTCAAGACCTGATGTTTTTTATCGCCCAGTATGGTACATTCAAGTACTTTAGGATGCCATTCGGTTTAGTATCAGCTTCGTCTGTGTTCCAGAGGTTGATGGAAGATGTTCTGAAAGGTATTTCTGGAGTCAAAATATACCAGGACAATGTGTTGGTGTTCAGTGATTCAGTAGCATAGCAGGACAAAAGGTTGCATGCAGTTCTTACGAGACTGGATTCTTGTGGTATATCACTTAATTTAAACAAGTGTAAGTTTAATGTGAACAACATAGAATACTTAGGACATTAGGTTTTCTCTGGTGGTATCAGTCGAGGGAAAAAGTTGGTGGCTGCAATCGGTAATATGCCAAAACCAGTGAGTATAGATGAGTTAATGAAATTTCTTGGCATGGCTGAATACTACAGCAAATTTGTGGCAAATTTCGCAGAAAATAGTAAGAAATTGAGAGAATTACTAAAACAAGGAATTTAATTTAAATGGAATGACGTTTGTGAGAATGAATTTGCATTTATGAAAATGAATTGGTAGATGCCCCCAGTTTGTCTAGTTTTGAACCGGGGAAAGTAACTGTGTTAATTACGGATGACAGCTCAAAAGGCTTGGGGGCAGTTTTAATGCAGGTAGTTGATGAGTTTAAGAGGTGCAGAAAGAAACTAAGGAGGTCATTACGATGGCGGACGGAAAAAAAACGACCGCCATGGTAGCGGGAAAACACCGCCCGCCGCTACCGCGGGAAAACCGACGGCTAGATTAGGATCCTCGGCGGTAAAACTCCAACCGCGGCGGAAAGGAGACCCGAGAATCCACCGTACGCCTGCGGAAAGGGCCCAAACCCGTCCGCGGCGGTCGGTTTGGCAGCGGAAACAGGCCAAACGCCCGCAACCACAGCGGAGACACCGCCATCAAAATTATGATATTCCCGACATCCCCGCGGTGCAGTGCGCTGTTTCCGACCGCCGCGGTCGACAACATTGAAGAATCAGTGAGACGGCGGAAGCGCCATAGCCGAGCTACCACTGCGGACGCTCCGTTAAAAAAATGGCGGTCACTAGAAAAACACACAACATGGCCACAAAGTGCACCAACCATACAAGGCATGCACCCAAAAATAGCTAACACAGCCCAAAGACACACCCCCATGGGAAACTCAAAACTACAAATCCCAGGTACACACACACACCACACCTGCAACCAATACCCCATCCTGACACACCCACAGACACCAGTATAAATCCAGCCCCCAACAGACCACAATCCTTTGCAAAACTCCACAACTGAGGGGACATCCACCACAGATGACAGGAGAGGCAAATCTGCACAACACACACACATCACCACCACCACCACCACTTCCACACCTGCACCTCTAACACCTTTGCACAGCACACACCATACACATCACAACCACCACTACCACTCCCAAACCTGCACCCTAAACACCTTGACACATCACACACCATGTCACCACAGAGAATGCCCAAATTCAGTGAGAGTGAGTTGAGGGTCATGGTCGATGAGATAATCAGGGTAGAACCACAATTGTTTGGTAACCAGGTCCAACAGACACCACTAGCAACAAGGACGCAAATGTGGAGAAGGATAGTAGAGAAGGTCAATGCAGTAGGGACCGTGCCACGCAATAGAGATGAAATCGTGAAGAGGTGGCACAATCTGAAGGCAGTGGTCAAAAAGAAGAGAGCCAAGAACCATGAGCTGGCTCACAGGACAGGCAGTGGCCCTCCCGTTCCACTCAAAACATTCACTGAATGGGAGGAGAAGGTGCTTGGCATTCTACATCCAGAGAGTCTCTCAGGAATACCCGGGGGAGTGGAGGCTGGTAAGTACAAACAAATGCCTAACATCACACAAATGTACTGTCTTGCACTATTACAAAATAATACCTCCTAGGTACAAATTCATTCATGTGCACAACACTCCCCAACACATCTCTCACAGATACAACAGACACTCCCCTGAAGCCCCCAAAGGTAGTTAGCAACATCACCATGGGTACATGTGTACATGCTGCCAGCACTACAACTCCCACTTGGCCCCCTTGTCCCACAGCTGAGCAGGATGTAGCCCTCCCCCCACCCAGAAGCAAGCTGCAGCCATTGTGTGCTACACCCTCACCTAACAGGTAGGTAGCCATCTTCACAGGGAGGTGGGTGGGTGTTTGGGAGGCCTGCACTACAACTCCCACCAGGCCCCCTTGGCCCACAGCTGAGCAGGATGGAGCACTGCCCCCACCCAGAAGCATGCCTCAGCCATTATGTGCTACACCCTCACCTAACAGGTAGGTAGCCATCTTTACCGGGAGGTGGGTGGGTGTTTGGGAGGCCTGCACTACAACTCCCACCAGGCCCCCTTGGCCCACAGCTGAGCAGGATGCAGCACTGCCCCCACCCAGAAGCATGCCTCAGCCATTGTGTGTTACACCCTCACCTAACAAGTAGGTAGCCATCTTTACCGGGAGGTGGGTGGGTGTTTGGGAGGCCTGCACTACAACTCCCACCAGGCCCCCTTGGCCCACAGCTGAGCAGGATGGAGCACTGCCCCCACCCAGAAGCATGCCTCAGCCATTGTGTGCTATACCCTCACCTAACAGGTAGGTAGCCATCTTTACCGGGAGGTGGGTGGGTGTTTGGGAGGCCTGCACTACAACTCCCACCAGGCCCCCTTGGCCCACAGCTGAGCAGGATGGAGCACTGCCCCCACCCAGAAGCATGCCTCAGCCATTGTGTGCTACACCCTCACCTAACAGGTAGGTAGCCATCTTTACCGGGAGGTGGGTGGGTGTTTGGGAGGCCTGCACTACAACTCCCACCAGGCCCCCTTGGCCCACAGCTGAGCAGGATGGAGCACTAGTCCCACTCATAGGCATGTGACGTCTGTGCAGCCGCACATGACACCATGCCACTTAGTCCACAGTCACCAACACAAATAATGCAAAACAGTTGTGTTGTAGTCACCATGCACAAGTCTCTGTTCAAAATTGACCCACATTGTGTACACTGTGCCAGGCATCACACACTGCAACACTAACAACAATCATGCTGCCCTGCAGCAGTGTCTGGCTGTTTGTATGGCAAAGTGCAAATCACCCATGTCATACCACAGTGTTGCAATGTAAACAGTGGAAGTGCAGTGCACCCAAAAACTACACTGCAGCTGGGACTCACAATGCTAAACTAAGCAGATCCCAAATGTCCTGCAACACACCCAGCTACCACAGTGCTGCACTGAATTGCAGAACAGCACCTTGCCTGAATTAAATTGTCAAAGGTGTCTTGTTTGGACCACCAATGTGTGTATGCATTGACAATGTTCACATCTCACACTGTCTGTCTGAACAGTGCTGGTATAGTCTGGCCCCAAAACCATACATTGTCTGCACAGGGCTGAGTACATCTCACACACACACCACTGTTGACCACAACATGTCAGTGTATGGATGCCCTGGAACAACTGCTACACCAGTACTGGGCTCATGTTCTCAGGTCCACAAATACCATGAAACCATGACAGTGTGGAAATGTATGCTGGGTGAGATCTTCACCCTGCTGTATGTCATCACTGTGCTACGAGACCATACCCCTTGCCCTATTGTGCCTTCAAATGTCGGGGGAGTGAACCCCACAGCCAGATAGCTGGGACAACAGTGATGGGGGCTATACCCCATGACCAAATGTAATCTGAAATCAATGGGTACAAAAAGCCACACACACATCATGCTCACCACACGCACATTCCATCCAAAGATTTCTACCAAGTCACATAGCCATGTCATTGCTCACCTTCACCTCAAACGGTAGTTAGCCATCTTCACAGTGAGACGGTGTAGTGTGTTTGGCTATCCGTCCCACAAAATGCAACATGCATGCTGTTCCACCACTATGGAGGATGGGACACTACACCCCCAATAAGAAGCATGTGGCAGGCAATGTATGCTACCCACCCAACTCACAGGTAGGTAACCGCATCTCACAGGTCGGGGTGTGTGGGGCTGGGAAGCTTGCATAACAACTCACACGGGCCCACCTGACTGCCAGCACACAAGACCCATTACTTCCTGGCACCAACATGCATGTGTCAGTCATTGCAATGTACACTTCAAAAGAACTGGCATGTGGACATATCATGCTGACTTGTCCCACACTGGACCAAGATGGAAGCCCTCATCCTACACACACGGAGAGGTCTCACAAACACAAGGAAAACACAGCAAACACAACATATCAACAGCCACAACATGCAGCCAGATATTAACCCTGGGCGAAGTGCTACGCTACGCTCGCGTAGTTTGCGAAGTTTGCGCTACTTCGCACAACGCGAATTGCACGTAGCACAGTGCGAACACGCGTAGCGTAGCGTAGCGTAGTGCCGCGATCATTTTGCTTGCTCGCGGTCCTCAACGTCAAGTTGGCGACCGCGAGCAAGCAAAATGACATCCTGGCGAGACTTTTTCTCGTTCGCGATCAGCAACATCAAGTTGCCGATCGCGAGCGTGGAAAATAAACCTCCCGGCGAGATTCTCAACGCTGGGAGGTCAGGTTTCTCATTGCGAGTGGTCGCGTATGCTTGCGACCGCCGCGATGAGAAACTACCAGTCCGCGTTGAGAAAGCTGCCGCCGAGTAAAAATCTACTCGAGCGGCAGTAAAAGACAGCTCGCACTGTGCAAGTTGCCGCTTTCAATGATTGCACAGTGCGGACAAGCATCCGGCACTGTGCAATCATTGCGAACAGTGCGCTACGCAGTTCGCGTAGTGCTACGCGAGCTTGCGTAGCGCGAACTGCACTTTGCGTAGCTTCGCGAAGCATTACTTCGCGAACTACGCCCACCCTTACCAGATATGCATTTAAAAAAACATGTTGGCATAGGACACCAGGCCTCTCAATGCACAACTGCACACCCAGATAGCATTGGCAACTATAGTGTGCACACACCTAAGAAAATGAAACTGTGACAGCAACCAAAGTTTGAATGACTGAAACACATGTCGATGGAACTCCGAGCACAACCATGCACACCACTACATGCCATCTGACAGTAGCAGTGGTCCAGACCACCTAGGATCTAATTAAAGCAAACTTAAGCATGTCTGGAATTGCAAGTACAGATATCTACACCACATTGAAAAGGTATGCATGAAACTACAATGCTCACTCACTGTGCAGAGAGAACCGCTACAAGGGCTCTACAAGTGACACATACGCGTAAATGGATGACATATCATTGATCAATAACAGGATGCCAACATGAGACTGTCAATGTCAAAAAATTATATTGTGCATGTCATGTCTTGACAACTCCCAATATGGACAAGTAATGTATGTACCACAACAGCTTGTAATGCATCACTGGATGTCGGTCAATGCTAATTTGTACAGTGAACAACTGCTGGATGTACAAACAGTTGATGTAACACTGCTAACACAAACTTTGATGGGTGCAACACAATGACCATTTCTCATCTGACCCACAGGTGACCAAGAACTCACTGCAGAGGATGACACCACCCTGCAGAGCCAGTCCCCCCCGGAACAGAGACAACTGGATGAGGACTCCCTGGATTCCTTGGATGAGGAGCTCCACGCTGGCCCATCTGGTGTGGCAGGCCGCAACCAGTCCCAGGCACCCATTGTCCCCCAACCACATCAGCTGCAGCCCCTGACCATCCTCTGACAGCTGCTGTCACGGCCTGTGTGTCAACCACTACTACCACCACCACCACCACCACAGCTGTCCGCAACACCCTCCCTGCCCCAGGGGTTGAGCAGCCCACCACATCGACTGCGGAGGCCAGGGAGAGGATGCAGCGGGCCAATGTGAGGACCGGACAGGACCGTGGCAGCAGTGCAGCTGGTTGGGACAGGCTCATGCAGAGGGGGACTGATCCTGGGACGGAAGCCCTGGGCCACATCGACAGAGTCCTTGGGGCATACCAACAGGCCCAGGGACGAATGGGCCGGTTAGAGGAAGAATCTTGGGAGCACCTCCTGCTGCTGAGGTCCATGGACACACGCATGGGACAGATTGTGGACCTCTTGGGGCAGCTAGTGGCGGTTCTGAGGGACAGGCAAGCGCAACATTCTACCCCTCTGCCTCCCCCGTTGGGCAGCAGGATGACACTTCATCATCCTCCCCTGCGTCCACAGAGGGGGTGAGTCCTCAGACACCACTGCCCCTGCAGCAGTGGCCCCTCCAGTGAAGCGCAAGAGGGGCCGTCCAAGGAAAGGCTAGGGGACTCATGTGCCCAAGCACCTGCCAAACGCTAGTCCCCGAACCAGCCATGATGGCAGACCACTGCACCACTGCATTGACCTTTTGGACTATCCTTCACCACACTGCCATGTGAATGGCATCCATCTGTTGGACTGGGTCTCCACATCATTGTGGGGACTACTCAAGTATCTCATTTACCATGACTGTCAACTCACTTCTTCAATTCCCCTTCACATTTTCTCCACCCTTGCATGTCACAGTTGTAAATAAATACACCTTACACACATGTTGTTGTGTCTGCTCCGTCTTTAATACAGGATGTGCAACCTTCACCGTGTAGGACATGGTCCAGGGGAATGGAATGTAGGTAACAAGTGAGATGCTGAAGGGACCTAGGGAAAACCGCAGAACAAGAATCACTTGTATGGGTGTGGCATTGCACACATCACACAACACTTGTCAACAAGGTACTCAGATCTACAAACTTTACACAGAGCAACAGTCACCATAGAGACAATCTGTATCACACTAACCAATCACACATACATTGGCAGGCAGCAATGAGTCAACACCAAACTGCAGTCAGCAAGCTCACATACACCCACACAGCAACAGCAACACCATCAGACCATTTCGTCCCTTCTACATCGTCACTCACCTTCAAGTGAAGTAGCGGGTGATGAGCTGTCGACGCATGTCGACCCCTTCCTCCTCTCCACTGCCCTCATCACTGGATCCGGCTTGATTTGCAGGCGGCGGCCTTGGCTGCTCATCATCGTCATCCAGGATCAGGGGTATTGCCTTGCGAATGGCCAGGTTGTGGAGCATGCAGCATGCCACCACTATCTGACACACCTTCCTGGCGAGTACATAAGGGCCCCCCAGTATGGTCCAGGCACCGAAATCTTGATTTTAGGAGACCAAATGTCCGTTCTATCACACGCCGTGTCCTCCCATGGGCATCATTGTATCGCACATCAGCTGGCGTGGACGGGGTTCCGCAATGGGCTCAACAACCACGGGCGGTTTGGATATGCCGAGTCACCTGGGTGTGAGAGACACAGATTAACCTTGCAGTCCCAAAATGCAACACAACAGCATGTCACACACACACACCACTCTAATCCACTATGCATACTCACCCACAAGCCATGCATGCTCAGGAAGCAGATTGGCCATCAACTGAGGAACGATGCTGCTGCGCAAGATGTGGGCATCATGGGCTGAACCGGGAAACTTGGCACACACGTGTGAGATGATCATGTCCGCCAAGCACACCACTTGAACATTTACCGAGTGTGAATGCTTCCTATTGCGGTAAACCTGTTCACGTGCCTGTGGTGGCACAAGCCCAACATGTGTGCAATCAATTGCACCAATGACATGGGGGATATGTCCAAGGGCATAGAAATCACCCTTCACAGCCACCAACTCAGGCCCCCTGGGAAAATGGATATATCTGTCTTTGTACAGCATCATGGCCGACAGGACATCCCTCAGCACCATGCTGAACATCGGCTGTGACATCCCGCCTGCACTTGCGACCGTGTGCTGGAATGAGCCCGTTGCAAAGAAATGCAGGCATGCCATCACCTTAGATGTTGCGGTGAAAGCTGTTGGATATGTCCGACGTGGCTGCAGGTGGGGCTCCAACATGGCACATAGGTTCTGCAGGGTTTGTCGGTCCAGCCTGAATTTGCGGATTATATCCTCATTCTCCATGTCTGCCAGGACTGTGAACGGACGATGGATATTGAGCCTCCTCCTCCTAGGACAGATCACAGTGCACAGATGTCAATGCAGAAGACCATGAAATGTGCATCACATCAATTTTTTCTACAGACACATTCCCAAGTCTTACAACATGCACCATTAACCGACAGGGCACTTCACAAGTAGGTTCACATCAGGCACACTACTCGTACACCTGTCCCCTTAGCAGCAGCAATTATCTGTGCACCCCTCCGGCTCATTCGCATGCACAGTGTGATATACTAACAGATATGTGTGCATACCTGTGAGTATGACCCCCAGCATATGTTAATAATTGCAATACTACCCGAACACACCATGTTGCTGGCCCTGATACACCTCCCAACACAGGTTGCACATGGCACACATCAACTACACACTGACCACCGGCTGAGCGTGGGGGACACGTGTGTGCATGTGCATTGGACAATGTGCCAGTTGCTGATGCCCCTAGTCCAGTCAATGAGACGACATTGTGCGTTACATTGCACACACAGACATTGACCATTATCTCCATATGCTATGCAACACATTAACTGGACAGTCTACATTTCATTACACAGCACATGTGACATGTGCGAGTGTATGTGCCCATGCAATGTATTGGCGACCCATATATGGTATGTGTTGGTGACATGGAGTGACATGTCCCTTTTGTGCATTTGCCCTCATGAGGACCCTTCAATTGTTGAGACACTGGGCACTGTACATGTTGGCCTATGCAGAGAGCTGGAGGACACGTTAGGTGCAGCACAGCTACTCCACAACTCCATTAACGCTCACTCCAGGCACTGTCTGGCAGACATATGGCGGTGCCTACCGCCTGGCCACTGAGATGTGTCACCGCCCATAACCCATGCACGATCGCGGGAGACACCGCCAGATATGTATGTGACAATAGCGGTCACCATGCACCGCTACCCAAATCACAGTCACTCCAGGCACTGTCTGCCAGACATATGGCGGTGCCTACCGCCTGGCCCCTGAGGTGTGTCACTGCCCATAACCCATGCACGATCGCGGGAGACACCGCCAGATATGTATGTGACAATAGCGGTCACCATGCACCGCTCCCCAAATCACGGTCACTCCAGGCACTGTCTGGCAGACATATGGTGGTGCCTACCGCCTGGCCACTGAGGTGTCTCACCGCCCATAACCCATGCACGATCGCGGGAGACACCGCCAGATATGTATGTGACAATAGCGGTCACCATGCACCGCTACCCAAATCATGGTCACTCCAGGCACTGTCTGGCAGACATATGGCGGTGCCTACCGCCTGGCCACTGAGGTGTGTCACCGCCCATAACCCATGCACGATCGCGGGAGACACCGCCAGATATGTATGTGACAATAGCGGTCACCATGCACCGCTACCCAAATCACGGTCACTCCAGGCACTGTCTGGCAGATATATGGCGGTGCCTACCGCCTGGCCCCTGTGGTGTGGCACCGGCATGGACCATGCCCCTGCAGCCAATGGGAAGCAGCCTCGCGGTAGCCTGATGCGAGTTTGAAAATCGCGGTAGGCGTGCACCGCCACCGCGGAGGCAGACATTGGATGTATTTGAATGAGGCAGACCTGGTACACCAATTGCAGCACCCTGGGACCACTGACACAGCCCCAGGGGCCTATATATGTATGGGAGGGCGCACCACATTCCCACAGCTAACAGGGACTGCTGACTGACAACCCTCCACCTGCTGCTGCTGCCTCAAGGGACTGCTGGCTGCCACCCTGCACCTGCTGCTGCTGCTGCCTCAAGGGACTGCTGGCTGCCACCCTCCACCTGCTGCCTCAAGGGACTGCTGGCTGCCACCCTGCACCTGCTGCAGCTGCCTCAAGGGACTGCTGACTGCCACCCTCAACGTGCTGCTGCTGCCACATGTCCATTGTGATGTCGAGGACTCAGAAGATCCGTGCCAGTCCCTTCACCAGTGAGGAGCTTGGGGTCCTGGTAGACGGGGTGCTTGCACAGTACCCAAGGCTTTATGGCGGCCCTAATGTCGTGGTAAGTCTCCCAGACTGTGAGTGAGAGTGCAGGGTGTGCACACGTGGGGTGGAGGTGCTTCCGGTATGTGTCAGTGGTTGTGGGGCTCTGACATGCACTGCCTATCATGTTTACTACAGTGGGAAGGGCTTGGTGGGCTCTTTCACACGTTACCCTGCATGCCTATCCTGAGTAGAGGGACATGTCCTGTAGTGTCAGCCATACAGTGCAGCTGCATTTTGGTGATGCAGGAGTCTGGCCAGTTAGCGTTTGTTTGAATGGCTGTGTTGCTCCCAATTGACCCACTCAGTGTCAGTCCACCTGCCCTGCACAGTCCCCACCGAATGCCACATGTCCACATCACTGCATGTACAGTGTGTACCATGTGTGTTTGGCTCACGCCTCTTCATCTAAGTCCCATCTCTGCCATGTAGATTGCACAGGAGCAGGCGTGGGAGAAGGGTGTGTGTATGACAGTTGTTGTCACTCTATGTGAGTTCCAAGACACAGTGAGGCTTTCACAGGGCTAGGACACTTAGGTCTGCGCAGTGTTGGACACAGTGAGTCCAACAACATGACACATGTTTTGCTATCTTCTCTATGTGTAGTTGTAGGTAACTGCAGACAGTAGCTGCAGGCAGACTACACGTTGCTTGCTGTGTTGGTATCCTGCATGTGAATGGGATGTGGAGGTACTGTGTCCACCATCGAACATGCATGCCTGTACGTCTGATTGACCAATGACATTGCACCATGTTCAGAGCAATTGTTGGCTATGTGACAGTTGTAGCTGGAGTTTTGGATGAGTCACTGTCGTGCTACTGCATTTTCGTTGTGTTGTTATTGTGCACTGTGTCACTGGAACATCACCCTCTTGTCTCCCATGCCTGCAGCTGAAGGTCCACCAGCGTAAAGCCGTGTGGAGGGCCATTGCCTCCAGAGTCCGGGATCTGGGTGTGTCAAACCGAAGGCGCACCCACTGTCATAAAAGGTGGGATGACATCTGCCGGCTGAGCAAGAACGTGGCCGAGATGATGCTGGGGCTGCTCCCTCGGACTGGCAGGTTGGCTAGGCGCAGCATGACACCACTAATGGCCCGCATCCTGGCTGTCACACAACCTGAGCTGGACAGATGACTGAGGGAGCATCAGCAGCGAGCCAGGGGTGAGTATGTGTTGCAGGCTGCCTTTGGCTGGGAGTGGGTGCATGTGTCTACAGAGGGTGCAAATTGTCAGCTGTGTGACGTTGGTTGTGTGGTGCAATGTTTTGTGAGTGGCCTCTGTGCTGGGTGTATGTGCCATGCTATTGCCCAAACGGCGCTTCATGAAGTGAGTTTTAGCACTGTGCATCTCTCTTATATTTGGTGTTGTGGCCTTCAGGTACCTTCTGCTGTGGGGTAGTGTGTGAATTCTGATGGATGGGAATGCCAGTGTGCCAACTGTGAATGCGTTTCAATGAATGCGTGCAATTCCAGACCTCAGATGTCTGCCAGTCAGACATCTGAGGCCAATGTGCAACAGTAGATGTGCCCATGGACTCGATATGGTGGATGGCATGTGTGCAGGGTCATTGTGGGCTGGTATGTTGTAGTCTGTGTGGTCCCCTACTGCTCCACACATGTAGGTGATGTGCACCATGTCGTGGTGTTCATCCTTGCCAACATCGGGACAGTGTGTGCGCACAGGCCATTTTGGGGCTGTGTCTGATGTGAGCCAACTGCAGGATGGTGTGCTGTGTGAATCGAAACCATTACAACTCCTTGTTCAAACCGACAGGAGCGACTGTATAAAAGGTCCTTTACTTCCAACCTTACAGAATAAGGACACAGAGGATAAGGTAAAAGCAAAAGAGAAAGAAAAAGAAAGACAACATTTGTCTTAATACTGCCCTCACACACTTTGCAGTGTCATGCTTCATCATAGGGCCGCATCTGACGTCCCGGTGCAGACCAACACCATGGACGGAGCGCAATTATTTTAGATATCTATGTGAAGAAAAGTGGTGAGGGTACAGAAGAAAGTGGTGGGAAAAACACACCAACATAACCCCACAACAAAGGGATATAAAGGAAAAGATATTCCCTTCAGAAGGGACCAAAAGAGTGCAGACACACACAATTAAAAACAACCTAAGGGGAAACTGCCATCACTCTTTATTAAAGTGACCCCTTGGTAGAATTAAAAATCAATAAACGGGATAATCAGGGAGGTAAAGACCCCTATATCCCTGCTGCAATTACCAACATGTTTCAGCCATTATTTCACGCCCAACAGGGTCGCTCTGGCATTCTGTCAGGGTGTTGGTCCCAAGTTACCTGGTCTTCACCCCTAATTGGAGTTATTACCTTATGTCAACAGGCTAGAGTCCTGCAAGATAGTATACTCTGGGAAATTTCCGAGAGAAAACAATTTCCTGTAAAGAAAAGTAGAACATGTAATTACTGTTCTAGTACCTTATTCCTAAATCTTTACATAATGCCATAATGCCATACATCCTCATCCTCTGCAACACCACACCAAATGGCATAAAGTTACTCCACACACAAATGGACCAACATCAGGCGACAGCAAGGGCCACAAAGCAAAGAAAAAAGCATCAGGGTCACAGGCCTCACCTTCCTCCCCTGCCAAAGACTCCCCTGTCCCAAAGACGTCTCGCAGAGGCAAAAAGACAGTTTCCACACACAATGAGAAGGTGTTGCCTGCAAACATTACACAGGATGAGGGCCCCATGGATAATCCATCCTTGACCTCCACTCCCATCCCAAGCCCTGTGAAGCCAGCACGGTAGGACACTGTAGGGGGCAAAGCTGGTGGACAGAGGGAGGCAGGGCGGCGGCAAACACCAGGAAAGCGCACAGCGGGTTCCAGCATGTCCCCAGAGGGGAGGTCACCATCCACACCAGAATCAGCTTTGGTGTTGGGGTCACCTGTTGTGGATGCCCCAGTTCCCCTCAATCCCCAGACAGGGAAGCCTTTCAGGATCCCCAAGAAGTGGAGAGGCACCCCTCCACAATCTTCGGCACACACTGTGTCTCACCAGGGCATGAGTCCACCTCCCCGGGCCACCACCCCACCTGGTCCAAGCAGCCCCCCAGCTACCACATGCACAGTTGGCTCTTCCACAGTTGTTACTCACACTGCCCAGGGTAGTCCGCCAACAGACCCCAACACACAGTCAGCTCCAAGTCCGACAGACAGCCCCATCTGAGTGGTGGTCACCCTCACACACCTGTCTGTCCACAGGGGTGCGTGTGATGCCCATTGTCAGGCCCATTACTCTGTTGCTGGGCATGGCATGGTAGAGTTGCATACATTCCCTGTGTAGCTTCTGATGTAACTACTCTGCACATTGTACTTGCCTTGTGTTTCACTGCTGTGTGCCCCCTGCCTGTGCAGCTTCTCATGGACTCACTCTGCACTTTGTCCTGCCCACTGGCCTTGCTGTTCACTGCTGTGTGCCCCCTGCCTGTGCAGCTTCTCATGTGCCTCACCTGCACTGTGTCCTGGCCACTGGCCTTGCTGTTCACTGCTGTGTGCCCCCTGCCTGTGCAGCTTCTCATGTGCCTCACCTGCACTGTGTCCTGGCCACTGGCCTTGCTGTTCACTGCTGTGTGCCCCCTGCCTGTGCAGCTTCTCATGGACTCACTCTGCACATTGGACTGGCCACTGGCCTTGCTGTTCACTGCTGTGTGCCCCCTGCCTGTGCAGCTTCTCATGGACTTAATCTGCACATTGGACTGGCCACTGGCCTTGCTGTTCACTGCTGTTTGCCCCTTGCCTGTGCAGGATCTAATGGACTTCATCTGCACATTGTACTGGCCACTGGCCTTGTTGTTCACTGCTGTTTGCCCCTTGCCTGTGCAGCTTCTCATGTACCTCACCTGCACTGTGTCCTGGCCACTGGCCTTGTTTTTCACTGCTGTTTGCCCCTTGCCTGTGCAGCTTCTCATGTACCTCACCTGCACTGTGTCCTGGCCACTGGCCTTGTTGTTCACTGCTGTTTGCCCCTTGCCTGTGCAGGATCTCATGTACCTCACCTGCACTGTGTCCTGGCCACTGGCCTTGTTGTTCACTGCTGTTTGCCCCTTGCCTGTGCAGGATCTCATGTACCTCACCTGCACTGTGTCCTGGCCACTGGCCTTGTTGTTCACTGCTGTTTGACCCCTGCCTGTGCAGCTTTTCATGTAAATACTGTGCATATTGAAATGCCCACTGGCTTTGCTGTTGCCCAAATTTGTTAGCTCTATATGCAAATTGTGAATAAACACAGTTGGTCCTGCAGTGAGTTGTGTCAGTGTCCTTCCTGAATAAAGTTGTTTCTGTGTGTGCATGGTTTACTGTGTCACAGGCTCAGTATGCCACTTCGACATTGCCAATGGGTTGTGTCACATTTCATTTTTTTGCAGGGGTGGGAGGCACTTCATTTCTACATGACTGTGATACTTATGGGTGCAGTGCAGGTGGTTGGCAATGAAATCTTGTAGTCATCTTCCTTCTTGGCTCATGTTATCTATGGTGGACACATGTCAGGTTTGTGGGCAATGGCAGCACAGGGTGGGAGTTTGGGCACAGGCTTACAGGCAGGCAGGCCAGGGTCATGGGGTCTGTGTGAGCTTCCTTTCTGTGTGCCAATCAGTGTCGGTGTATGGACATCTTGTGGTGATGAGTTATCCAGGTCCCATGGCTTACTTCCAATGTGTGCACTTGGGTGGTGGAGAAGTGTATGGTGTGAAGAGGGTGACTTTGTTGTGACTGTGGATGTGTGTGCACCTGCATTGTCAACTACTGCCATGTGTGACCCTGGAGTGGTGTGCCTGTGTGTGTACTTGTTTAGCCCTGTGGTTGTGTTTTGTGCACATGGCAGTATTGTGTGTTGCTGTTGTGGGAGGAGGTATGTGTGACATAGCCTACTTGTGCTTGGCTGTCATGTAGTGTGTCACTGGGCCCTGTGTGTTGTGCAGCAGACATTGTCTTGTCCAGTATTTGGATGCCTATGTGTGGCTGGTCAGTGTTTGAGTTCAGGGCCTTCCTTACATCCCTGTGCCTATACATGGGTGTCCTTGCTGTCTCCAGTTGTTGTTGCATTGGGGTGACCGTGGTTTGTGTTGACTGACTGTGTCAGCCATGTGTGCTGTGATGGGCTGTGTGTGTTCTCACATGTGTCTTGTCTTGCATGTGCATCACACATGCTTGATGGTTGTGTCACTGCCCTTCCATTTGTGGGCACCTCACTTTGGCTTTCCTATATGTTGTCCTCCATTACTGCTGGCATGTGGTGTGTGGATGTAGCTGTGAGTCAGGGTGGTGTGTGTGTGTGTGACTTGTCAGGTAGTGTGTGCAGTGAAGTGTTTGGTCCTCATCTGTGTGTGTGTACATTTTGTGCCTGCCCTCAGTGTTCTTGGCTTGTGTGTGATGTTGTTGTGGTGTGTGTGTTGGCTGGGGCCTGGACTTCTGTGCTATGTGTTCCTTTGCAAAGGGTCCTGCTGTGGCTGTATATGCAGTTGTTGGGACGTGGGGCATGGTGTGGCTGTAGTTGTGTGGTTGTTGTGCAGGAGTGGCACTTGTGAGGCACATGTTGTGTCCCTTCAGGGAGGTAGCTGGTGTGTTGTGGATGGAGTTGTGGCTCTGTGCAATTTGTACGGTGCCCTTGGCATGCGCTGGCCCTGTGCTCTGCGTTGTGTGCATGGTTTCATACACACTGACCGCGGCGGTGACGTGACCGGGACATTTGTTCATGAATGCGGTACATGGGTGGGCAGTATGTGGCGCAATGTTTTTGTGACAGGTGGGACATGTGTGTGTGCAGTGATGGCTGTGTGCCTGTCCCCACAGGGGTGTGTGGTGTTCCCATGTGATGTTTTTCCCCCTGGAGCTGTGTATTGTGTTACTTGCACTGTTGTGTCTGTACGTACCTGCGGAGGCGTCCGTGGCGGTGGATAACTTGCAAGTGGTGGATCATGTACAGCACCGGGAAGGCGTGTAGGGCAGGATCCATCGTGGTGTGTCCCGGGTGTTTCTTTTCTGTCTCCGCTGTGATGTCTCCGCCGTCTTTCGCTGTGCGGTTTCTCCGTCGCGGTGCGCTGCCCTGTTTCCGGCATCGTGATATCTTCGGCGTATGGGACGTCATTCCGCACGGCGGTGTGTGGTGATTGGCTCACTCCGCCGCGGTGGCGGGCGCACTTTGATGGCGGTCGGCGTCGCACCGCAGCGGGCGGGAAATGTGCTATGTGTGGCCATCCTAATATGGCGGGCGTGAAGACCGCTGGCGGCGTGTGGTAAATGGGGGTTAAGGCCACCGCCGGCACAGCGGTCGTGTCTCCGCCCCCCATCGTAATGGGCCCCTAAGTTATTGAAAAGGAGGCTTTGCGAGTGTTCAGGGCAGTGAGAAAACTGAGAAAGGTTTTGTGGGGTAGTACGCTTATAATTAAAACAGATCATAATCCCCTGAAATAAATCTTTATGTCTAAGTGGATTGATGCAGTGTCTACCAGAATATGCATGTGGGTAATAGCCGTGAAGGAATTTGACTTTAGTGTGAGGTACATTCCTAGTGCTAAGAATATCTTAGTAGATTGTGCTTCTTGCTTGTGTTGTGAGGACCATCATTGTGATGGGTAATAAGATTTTTTTGGTGGTGTGTTATATGATGAGGAGATCAAAGTTTGTGAGATGACAGGTGGATCCAAACTTGAGGAAGAGTGGCTAAAGGAGATGAAAAAGGATGCAGCCCTGCCAAGTATCACGCAACAGGCGTTAGACTAACGCATTTCAGTGTGGTGGTCAGCATCACTGCACTGAAATGTAAAGTCACGCATTATAGCGCCTCCGCAGTTGTCAAGTCGGAGGCTGCTATAATGCACCATAGTGTCAGTGAAAGCTGTAGCAGCACGCTGTTCCTGGCAGGCTAATGGGGATGGCTCAGTAGCTTGCAGCTCTATCTGCCTCGCTGCTACAATGTTACACATTAATGGCACCCGACAGCACGGAATTACGTCAGGAATCAGTGCCCAATGAGATAGTGTCAGTTTGAGAGACACACTTTTGTAAGCGGGATTGCCCTGCCGCTTGCAGCGCGAGCGCACAGCGGGCAGAAGTTGCAATCTGTTCATTTTGGCTGCCGCGGTAAATGGGGATGAGATTAGAGCCCACCAGCGCAAGCAGCTGACTTGAACTTCCAGTGAGTGCTCTTCTAACAATCATGGCAGCGCAGAGCTTCTGTGCTCGCACTGCAGTAAAGTGGGCCCGTGACCGGACCCGCCCGAGCGGTTCCTCAACAGCCCAGAGGCAGCATGTACAGCTGAGCCAGAATGCAGCCAGGCATTGCCGCAGAAATCCATGTATCGTTGTGGCCACGGCCCGCCAATTGCCGCCGGCTCGGGCTCGCCACAGTGAGGAAATTTCCTAGGCTTAAATTGCTAATCCTGAATGTATAAATAAGGCTTGTAAGCAGAGTGAAAGAGGGCATTAGAGCAGACACCGTCAGCAGTGATCACTTTACATATGTTTGATACTATTGTATATGTGTGCCCCCACATGGCATTCATGTTTGTGTATGTTGTCTTTCACACATCTGCCGTGGTCACCGGTGCCTCGGTATATTCCGATGGACTACACCGGTGACCTGTGTGTAATGTTTTATTACATTTTCACCATAAAGCGCGGTGTTTGCTCCCTAAGATGATGGAGCGGTGTTACCCATCATGCTAATAAAAATGTCCTCTAACGGCGTGCGCGGTGACAGTCTTAATCACCATCTGAGCTGCCTCCTGCCGGCCCTGTTACAGCTGGGAACTCTGCATCACACTGAGGTCTACCTGTTCATTGACACTTTTAAGCTATGTTAGCAGTCACTTCCACTAACTCTTTTAGGGTCGGGTGACTGTAAGAGCCACTGTGGTGCCTGTCAACTTCTCAGCGTGCCGAGTGTCACTAAGTCAAGAGAGCCTCTAGTGACAGGCTGCGGCTGGTGTGATGGTGACCGCTGCCAGCAGGGCTCAGCAGGTAGTGGATGGTGTGCTGGACCAGGGAGAACAACATTACCTGATTGGGTAACGAGAGCCACCTTGGAATGTCAAAGACTAAGATGAGGATTAGAATTGATTATTGGTGGACAGGAATGGACCTAATAGTGGAAAGGAAAGTGAGGGATTGTGTCGAATTTTTAGGTTGTGACAGAATTTTGAAAGGCAGGACCCAGTCCATGGTGGTGAGGAAATTGCCTTCTGTACCTTGGGAGGAGATTTCTCTTGATATTGTTGGTCCCAATAGGTCCACTGGTGTGGATCATTATATTTTAAGCTGCACGGACAGGTACTCATGATAGCCAGAAATTGCGGTTGTAACTTCAGTGGAGACGCGGGTTGTGAAAATGTTTTTGAAAATGTTGTTTGATCGGGAAGGTTACCTTTCTGTACTTTTAACTGGTTCACTGACAGAATATCGACCCCCAAAATATCACCTTACCAAAATATCATGACCAAAATATCGTCATCCTACAATTATAATGGTAAGTACAAAAATATTGGGAAAAATATAATGTGATAAATATTGTTGTATTTAATATTGTTTTTACATATATATATATATATATATATATATATATATATATAAATTAAAATAATAAATATTAAATATAATTAATATTAAATAGTAACATTAATTAAAAAAATTAAAATAGATTTGATATATAGTTTAACAAATATAACAAATAAACTTAATTAAAAACTTTAACACACATATATAATAATTAATATATATGCTTACATATATCTGCTTAATAAATGTATTAAACTAATCATTTTAATTTATATTGTAATTTAATTTTTTAACTAATATAAAAATATAACAAAAAATATATATATATATATATATATATATATATATACAATAATACCATAAAATCTTTAAACAACAAACCATTCCAACTAAATCAAAAAGTAAACAACTACAATTTAGCAAAAACGTTTTACACATTAAAATCACTAATAATTACAAACATTATAATTTTAAATAAACGAAACATAATAATGTATATTATAACAATATATATTAAAATATAAAATATAATACATATACTATTCCCACTACAATTTATACAAAACTATGCAATATCAAATATATAAAAAATGTATTACTCCCACTTCACACAATGCAAAAATTATAATATGGGGTAACATTTACAAATCTCCCTCCAGTAAATGCAACAGTAGGGAAAGTGTTGGATTGTGGATAGTTAAAATGTACTATTCCCACTAAAGTTAGTACAACAGTAGGAAAAGTGTTGAATTACAGAGGGGTAACATTTACTATTCCCACTCCAATGAGTGCAACAGTAGGGAAACTGTTGGATAGCGGAGGGGTAAAATTTACTATTCCCACTCCAGTCAGTACAACAGTAGGTAAAGTGTTGGATGGTGGAGGGGTAAAATTTACTATTCCCACTCCAGTCAGTACAAGAGTAGGGAAAGTGTTGGATAGCTGAGGTGTAAAATGTACTATTCCTACTCCAGTCAGTACAACAGTAAGGAAAGTGTTGGATTGGGGAGGAGTAAAATTAACTATTCACACTCCAGTCAGTAAAACAGTAGGGAAAGTGTTGGATAGCGAGAGGTAAAATTTCCTATTCCCACTCCAGTCAGTACAACAGTAAGGAAAGTGTTGGATTGTGGAGGAATACAATTTACTATTCACACTCCAGTCAGTAAAACAGTAGGAAAGTGTTGGTTAGCGGAGGTGTAAAATGTACTATTCCCACTCCAGTCAGTACAACAGTAAGGAAAGTGTTGGATTGGGGAGGAGTAAAATTAACTATTCACACTTAGTCAGTAAAACAGTATAGAAAGTGTTGAATTGAGGAGGGGTAACATTTACTATTGTCACTTCAGTCAGTCCAAGAGTAGGGAAAGTGTTGGATTGCAGAGGGGTAAAATGTACTAATCCCACTTCAGTCAGTACAACAGTAGGGAAACTGTTGGATTGCTGAGGGGTAAAATTTGCTATTCCCACTCCAATGAGGGCAACAGTAGGGAGACTATTGCATAGCGGAGGGGTAAAGTTTACTATTCCCACTCCAGTCAGTACAACACTAGGGAAAGTGTTGGATTGCGGAGGGATAAAATTTACTATTCCCACTCCAGTCAGTACAAGAGTAGGAAAAGTGTTGGATGGTGGAAGGATAAAATGTACTATTCCCACTCCAGTCAGTACAACAGTAGGTAAAGTGTTGGATGGTGGAGGGGTAAAATTTACTATTCCCACTCCAGTCAGTACAACAGTAGGGAAAGTGTTGGATAGCGGAGGTGTAAAATGTACTATTCCCACTCCAGTCAGTACAACAGTAAGGAAAGTGTTGGATTGGGGAGGAGTAAAATTAACTATTCACACTCCAGTCAGTACAACAGTTGGGAAAGTGTTGGATAGCGAGAGGTAACATTTCCTATTCCCACTCCAGTCAGTACAACAGTAAGGAAAGTGTTGGATTGTGGAGGAATACAATTTACTATTCACACTCCAGTCAGTAAAACAGTAGGGAAAGTGTTGGTTAGCGGAGGTGTAAAATGTACTATTCCCACTCCAGTCAGTACAACAGTAAGGAAAGTGTTGGATTGTGGAGGAATACAATCTATTATTCCCACTCCAGTCAGTACAACAGTAAGGAAAGCGTTGGATTGCAGAGGGGTAAAATTTACTATTCCCACTCCAGTCAATACAACAGTTGGGAAAGTATTGAATGGCGGAGGGGTAAAATGTACTATTCCCACTCCAGTCAGTACAACAGTGAGTAAAGGGTTGGATGGCAGAGGGGTAAAATTAACTATCCCCACTCCAGTCAGTACAACAAAAGGGAAAGTGTAGGATAGCAGAGGGGTAAAAATGTTTATTCCCACCCCAGTCAGTACAACAGTAGGGACAGTGTTGGATAGCGAGGGGTGAAATTTACTATTCCCACTCCAGTGGGTACAACAGTAAGGAACGTGTTGTATTGCAGAGGATAAAAAGTTATAATTCACACTCCAGTCAGTGCAACAGTAGGTAAAGTGTTGGATGGCAGAGGGGTAAAATGTACTATTCCCACTCCAGTAAGTACAACAGTAAGGAAAGTATTGGATTGCGGAGGGGTAAAATGTACTATTTCCACTCCAGTCAGTACAACAGCAGGGAAAGTGTTGGATAGAGAGGGGTAAGATTTACTATTCCCACTCCAGTAAGTGCAATAGTAGGTAACGGGTTGGATGGTGGCGGGGTAAGATTTACTATTCCCACTCCAGTCAGTTCAACAGTAGTGAAAGTGTTGGATAGCGGAGGGTTCAAATTTATTATTCCCATTCCAGTCAGTACAACAGTAGGGAAAGTGTTGGATTGCGGAGGGGTAAAATGTACTATTTCCACCCCAGGCATTACAACAGTAGGGAAAGTGCTGGATGTTGAGGGGTAAAATGTACTTTTCCCACTCCAGTCAGTACAACAGTAGGTAAAGTGTTGGATGGCAGAGGGGCAAAATTTACTATTCCCACTCCAGTCAGTACAACAGTAGGGAAAGTGTTGGATGGCAGAGGGGTAACATTTTCTATTCCCACTGCAGTCAGTACAACAGTAGGGAAAGTGTTGGTTAGCGAGGGGTCAAATTAGCTATTCCCACTCCAGTGGGTACAACAGTAAAGAAAGTGTTGGTTGGCAGAGGGGTAAAATGTACTATTCCCATTCCAGTTAGAACAACAGTAGGAAAAGAGTTGGATGGCAGAGGGGTAAAATTTACTATTTCCACTCCAGTCAGTACAAAAGTAAAGAAAGTGTTGGATAGCAGAGGGGTAAAATTTTCTATTCCTACTCCAGTCAGTACAACAGTAGGGAAAGTGTTGGATAGCGAGGAGTAAAATTTACTATTCCCACTCCAGTGGGTACAACAGTAAGGAATGTGTTGGATTGCAGAGGATAAAAATGTACAATTCCCACTCTACTAAGTGCAACAGTAGGTAAAGGGTTGGATAGCTGAGGGGTAACATTTACTATTCCCACATCCAGTCAATACAACAGTAGGGAAAATTTGGATTGCGGAGGGGTAAAATTTACTATTGCCACTCCAGTCAATACAACAGTAGGGAAAGAGTTGGATAGCGGAGGGGTAAAATTTACATTTTCCACTCCAGTCATTACAACAGTAGAGAAAGTGTTGGATTGCGTAGTGGTAAAATTTACTATTCCCACTCCAGTCAGTACAACAGCAGGAAAGTGTTGGATGGTGGATTCCCACCCCATATCCCTAAAAAACCCACAACTCACATCTAAAATCCTAAAAAGAAAATTAATTGAGCAATTAACATAATTCATTATCAATTAATCAAATATTAATTAAAAACTAAATATTATTAATTTAAATTAATTAACTTCCCACCTGTACCCCTATAAACCACACAACCCGCACCTAAAATTAAACTTAAAAATTAATTAATTACACAATTAAAATAATTGGCAATTAAATAATTTATAATATTTAACAACTAAGGGGCCGATTCCGATTCTGGCCGGAAAACATACCGACCGACTCGGTACGGGAATGTAGTCCAACCGACACGTACCGGCGCTGCCCGATCCGCGTAGTACGATGCAATGCATGTGAATTACGACCGACTCGATGACGGAACACAAGCCGAACGACCGAACCGCACGGAAACCAGCTATCCGGCCGGAAAACTACGCGAATCGAACCGACCGACACGCACCAGGAATGAACCCGACAGAAACGTACCCGCGAACTCCGACCCGTGCAGTACGATGCAATACGTGTAAAACCAGACCGAGTCACACGGAGCTCAAGCCGTACGACCGACACGCATACAAAACAGGGAACCGAAGCAACCCAATACTCGCGACCGACGCGTACGCCGCACATGAAACCCAGCAGAAACACAGCTTGAAAGACTCGGAGAAGCTCGCACGAGACAACTGCAGCGTCCTACTCGGTCAGAAGAATGTCTCCTACATGCCTAAAAACTACAAAGGAAAAAAATACAAAAAAAAGGCCAAACAAGCAATGACAAAGTCAATAAATACAGGGGGAAAAAACATGGAACAAAGACACACCCACAACTCCACCCATATAAAGGCCACAAATCCCTACCATGATCCTTTGCAAATTCAACTGACCTGCCAGCACAGAACACCATCAGACAGCAACCACAGACACACTCACAACTCATCCATCACACAAGCCACACACCATTAGCACCTCCCAAATAGCACCCTCACATACACCCAGCAAAACCTACACTCACCCACCCTCACTTGCACACTCACACACACATCAATCCCCACCACCACCCATCACCATGCCCCCAAAGAAGAATCTAAAGTTCCTAGACAGTGAATTGGAAGTCCTGGTAGATGAAATCCTCAGGGTAGAGCCACAGTTGTTTGGTACATTGGTCCAACAGACCCCCATGTCGCAGAAAACCAAGATGTGGGAGAGGATCGTCGACAGGGTGAACACACAATCACCATGTTTGCGCACAAAGGAAGACATCCAGAACAGGTGGTATGATGTGCGCAGGAGGGTCAAGGACCTACTCAAGAAGGATTACGCCTTGAGTCACCACACCAGCAGTGGCCCTCCTGCCAAACCAGTATACCTCAGGCCCTGGGAGGAGAAGGTGCGGGCCATCCTACCACCAGAGAGCGTACATGGACTATCAACCATCCCAGAGCCTGGTGAGTACACAACCAATATACCCAATATTGTGTGACAATACACACACATCACTGTCAAGGGGATAGTGAAACCATGCACCGTTAGCAAAGCCACAGTAACCAAAAGATAATCATCCCAAGATGTGTATGTCAGTTAGACAAACACAATACCTGCCATCTCATAGTGATATGTAACTGTGTCATGACATGTACAAACCTAACAACAAATAGAGCAAGGCAGTGGCACAAATCTAACCAACAAACACTGTCAGACATTTTGCCACCACTAGAACACCACCTCACAGGGAAGCTCACTGAAAGGAAGGAATTGTGTGTATGCTGGTGAAGTGAGTGTAGCCAATAGCATGATGGGAGTTGTAGTCACAGATATTGGTCACCCTCACAATTGGCCCATAAACACCACTCTAAACCATGCTCACATCACAGGGAGTGGAAAAGAACTGACAAGATGGCTGACACTGGGTACTGCTGTGGGGAGCATAAGGCCCTGCTGGGAACTGTGCACCAACCAACAGCAGGACACCACTGACTGACATCCTGAAAGTCAACTTGCATTCCCTGCAATGGGAGCACGTTCCATGGTGGGATATCTGGCTGGGTGGGAAGGAGGACTGACAGCTCTGACCATAGTTACCAGCAGCTTTTCTCACACACCCCCTTAACACAAACTCCACACAACTCACCTGGGAGAATGCATTGCCTCACACTCTAATTAAATATCCCACAAAGAACCACCACACTGGGTTATGCTGTGTAAAGCACAGGGATACATTTGTGACTTATAGCCAAACAAACGCCAGGACAACACTGTCAGCCATCCTCTCAGCACAGGCACACTACCCCACAGGGAAGCAGAGTCAAAAGGAAGGAAGGATGGGCATGCTGGGAAAGGGGGTGTAGGCAATAGCATGATGGGAGTGGTAGTCACAGCTCAACATCCCCCACCCACATGGCCCGGCAAGCTCACACTGAAGCATGCACACCTCACAGGGAGTGAAAAGCCACTTCAAAGATGTCTGACACTGGCCTCAGCTGTGGGGAGCACAAGGCCCTGCTGGGAACTGTGCACCAACAAACAACAGCACCACACTGTCAGCCTTCTTGCCATTGCTGTTACACTCACACACAGTGAAGTCGACTCAAAAAGAAGGAAGTTTGGGCATGCTGGGAAGGGGGGTGTAGGCAATAGCATGATGGGAGTGGTAGTCACAGCTCAACATCCCCCACTCACATGGCCCGGCAAGCTCACACTGAAGCATGCACACCTCACAGGGAGTGAAAAGCCACTTCTAAGATGTCTGACAATGGTGCTCTGTTGTGGAGAGTACCAGGCCCTGCTGGGAACTGTGCACCAACCAACAGCAGGACACCACTGCCTAACATCCTCTAAGCCAACTTGCACTCCGTGCAATGGAAGCACGTTCCATGGTGGGATATCTGGCTGGGTGGGAAGGAGGACTGACAGCTCTGACCATAGTTACCAGCAGCTTTTCTCACACACACCCTTAACACAAACTCCACACAACTCACCTGGGAGAATGCATTGCCTCACACTCTAATTAAATATCCCACAAAGAACCACCACACTGGGTTATGCTGTGTGAAGCACAGGGAAACGTTTGTGACTTGTAGCCAAACAAACGCCAGGACAACACTGTCAGCCATCCTGTCAGCACAGGCAAACTATCCCACAGGGAAGCAGAGTCAAAAGGAAGGAAGTATGGGCATGCTGGGAAGGGGCGTGTAGGCAATAGCATGATGGGAGTGGTAGTCACAGCTCAACATCCCCCACCCACATGGCCCAGCAAGCTCACACTGAAGCATGCACACCTCACAGGGAGTGAAAAGCCACTTCTAAGATGTCTGACAATGGTGCTCTGTTGTGGGGAGTACCAGGCCCTGCTGGGAACTGGGCACCAACCAACAGCAGGACACCACTGACTGACATCCTGAGAGTTAACCTGCACCCACGGCAAGGGTGGCATGCTTCATGGTGGGATAACTGGGCTGGGGGGAGAAGGAGGTCCGGATATCAACCAAATACCACCAATGCTGGTCATGCACACACCTCAACATTCACATTGAAATGCTTCAGGTTGGCAGGACAATGTGCTACACCAATATCAACCTCTGACTGTGACAACTTAGGACAATGCAATGTACAGGCCCGCATCCAGAAGTACAGTCACAACTGTCAGGTGTTTGAACCATTGATGCCTGTAGAAACATAACATACATTGTGTGTCTCTTCCAAAAACAGGTGATGATGGGGACACAGCAGCAGATGATGAGGAGTCCCTGTCCCAGGCTCCGGTGGCCCCTGAGCTCTCTGGTGTGGAACAGCCTCTGCCCTCCTCGGATGGCGAAGACCTACCTGGCACCTCCGGTGTGAGTCATCATGCAGCACCAGCAGGACCACCATCTGCACCCCCTGCACCCACTCCTCCAACATCTGCCAACACACAGACCACCCCCGCCGACACGGACAGACCAAGGACACTGAATGACAACATCACAGGGACAATAACAACAAAACATCCGCGGGTCTGAAGTAATGTATATATAGACAGAGAGATTGACCAGCCAGAGCGAAATGAAGTAATAACTAATAGAGGAGTCTCATTTAAGAGGACGGATTCCCATCACCCACCGAAGTGGCATGCTTCATCATTTGGGATCTCCTCTCGGCTGCAAGCTACTGCAGCCAAGGAGCTACAACTCCTTGCTAAATGTAAAGGAGGAGCTCGCGGATGTTTTTAATCAGTAGTTTAGAGACGCAATCACCGAGAATTGATGAAGCATAAACAGTGTGGTGAAAGAGTGGTGCAGTGTACAAAGTGATTTAAAATTGACTAGCATGAATTTATAAGGTATCTCATGTTGTCAAAGATTAAAAGCAGTAAACGCGCGATCTAAATAAATGTGCGAACGCGCTTAGAAATACGGTCTACATGTTTCAGCCAATGGAGGCTTTCTTCAGGACCAAGATGTAACTACTGCACTGTGAAATAAGTGAAAATTACAAAAAGAACGTATACAACCATATACCTGTATATGTCACTGTGTGATCACAGGTCTTGTACTCCCGTATCAAATCGGGAGGGTACCCACCGCTCCTGGCAACAGCTCAGGGCGTGAGGCAACGCTCTTCTCCGTCGTTACCCCGGGCCGGATCCTGAGAGTCACTCGCGGTGACCCCAGCCCACAGTGAAGCAACGGACAACAACCCCAGTACCAACCCCCAAGGGGGCCTAGGCTCACCTGTGCGTGCCACCGCAGGACCCGCACGTGTGGCCAGGGGTGGTGGGAGGGGTGGTAGGCAGAGGTCGCTGCTTGCAGAGGGGTCTGGACTGCATGATGACCCACAACTGGTACGCATTGCTGATGCGTACCAGAATAGCACCGGAGAGGTCAGCCAGGTAGTGGGGATTCTCAAGGACATTCAACAGCAGCAGGCTGCCCATCATGCCCGCTTGGACTCCCACATGTCCCGTGTGGAGACACACATGTCTGGCATGGAGTCCAAGTGGGACACATTGGAAGAACTGACAGCGGTGCAGAGGGACATATTGACATGCCTCCGCCAGATTAGCACCTACATGTCCACACCTCCCTGTGTGCCCACAACATCTGGTGCCGCAACAACTGCAACTGCCACAGGGAGGGAGGATGACTCTGGTGGAGAGTCCTCTGCACCGCAGCGGCCTGCACATGAGGGTCCCTCCCGAAAGAAGAGGGGTCGTCCGAGGAAGGAAAACTGAGAGGCCGATGGCCATGTACATCCCCCAGGAACCCAACACCTGTTCTGGAAATTCTCCTTTGTGTGCAAACTGTTCACCCTGTCGAATGCAACCCAACTCTCCCACATGACATGGGGAGTTTAAGTTGGACTAATGTATCATATGACTGTGGACTTTACTCAGGACATTTCTGCTACCAACACTTCCAACTCATCTGGGAACTTTGGATTCCAATCCCAATGTACAGCACCCACCATCCTGTGCACTATCCTCACACATGTATGTAAATAAACTCACTAATACACCATACTTGCCTCTGTTGTGATTCCAACGTTGTTTTTGTCATGGAGATGATGATCTGCTAAATGACACTGTGCATGCTAACTGCTACAGCAAGTTCAACACCGTCATGTGAGTCATGGCGACGTGACACATATGAGGGAGACACACCACTAGGGCTACACAACACATACACACCAGGGCCATCTGACTCATCGCCTACACTGATGTTGCCAGGAAATACAGTGGAATGCACAGACACCACACCTATTCAGAGTATGTGTTAACTAGCCCACAGGTGCAGTAAGCAAATGTCAGTCAGATGTGTGACCACAGACAACGCACATCGCAAAGTGAAGCACAGGTTTATTACACATTTGCAACATGTTGTTTCCACTACAGATGCAAGGTAATCCCACTTGGCCGTGGCCACACAGTCACCAAGTGTAGAAGAAATAAAGTCCAGGGGTGTGTGGCACATCACCTGTAGGGAAACCACTGCTTCCACCCTGGAAGTTGAATCATGGTGTCGGGGGATCACAGTTGACCAAACAACTCTGAAAGTACCCTGTGAAGGACAGACATGACACACAGTCAAAAGCACTGAAGAACAGGACAGAACTGCAATACTCATGCCCAATACATGTCACAAGATACCTACACAAAACCAAGTTAGCATGTCAACACTGTTGGGGAGTACAGACTACCTGTAAGGACACATCGCTGCACGCATCCAGTCAAGTAGCACATGGCCACACTCAAACAGCAACAGAGCACCACCAACACATATCATGCAAATTCAAATCATTGACATATCAACTCTGTATACTCACATTCAGCTGAAGAAGTTGGTGATGAGCTGTGTGCGGACATCACCCTCATCATCATCATCATCACTGGCATCGTGGCCCAGGCCAGGATCCTCCACAGGTGGCGGATGTTGGTCATCGTCGTCCAGGATGAGAGGCAACTCCTTCCGCACTGCCAGGTTGTGTAGCATGCAGCAGACAATGACAATCTTGCACACCTTTGCAGGGGCATATGGGAGGGCCCCTCCTGTCTTGTCCATGTAGCGAATGCGGCTCTTCAGGAGACCAAATGTCCGCTCGATCACTCTCCTGGTCCGACCATGTGCCTCATTGTAGCGCATCTGGGCTGGGTGTCACAGGGTTCCTGAGGGGTGTCAGCAACCACATCATGTTGGGGTATCCGGAGTCACCTACATACAGACAATTGCACATTAGCTGAGTTGGAAAAGAGGGTGGAATACAACATTGCAGAACACACACAATGGTACAAAGTCAGTACACACCGACAAGCCAGGCACGCTGGTTCTGCATCTGTGACATCATCCTCGGGATGCGACTACTCCTCATTACGTAGGCATCGTGTGCAGAACCGGGAAACGTGCACACACATGTGAGATGCTCATATCTGCAAGACATACCACCAGGGCATTGATAGAATGGTAATGTTTCCTGTTCCTGTATGCCTGCTCGTGTGCCTGTGGGGGTACCAAAGCCACATGTGTCCCATCAATGGAGCCGATGACATGTGGCATCCTCCCCAGGGCATAGAAGTCACTCTTGACGTCAGTGAGTTGTTGACGTTTAGGGAAATAGATGTACTGGTTCAAGTATCTCAACATTGCCTCCAAACCATCGCGTAGCACACGGCTGAACATGGTCTGTGACATCCCACCAGCAGACGCCACAGTGTGTTGAAAGGTACCGGTGGCAAAGAAGTGTAGGGCTGCCATCACCTTCACCTTGGGGGTCAGCGCTGCAGGGTATGGCCGGCCAGGTTGCAAATGTGGGGCCAACCGCACCACCAATTCCTCAATAAGCGGCCTGTTGAAGCGGTACCGTCGGATGCAGTCATCTTCAACCATGGTTGCAAGGTCAGGGAATGGTCTATGGACAGCTGGTGCCCTGCAGTGCATAGGTGAACAAAGAAAGATTGTCAGTCACCCCACATATGTGGCATTGACCATACTCAATATCACATGATACATCATTACGAGACACAAGTACTTGATGTGTGTGCCGTTCTGTATGGACATATATGGCACCTACATGGCCAACATCTAACATCTCAGTTCAACATGTGTTGACAACAAGTTCCAGGTTGTGCTATGAGAAATCATTAGGCTGTGTCACAGTACCCATGTACTGCTGTCACATTCCAAACACACACCACAGTGACAAGTGAGGACAGATGTGCCCCAGGCATCACAGCTCTTTGACAGGTAGATTCCCAGGGACCCTGTATTGCCACATGGACACTGGCATAACATGGCGAATCATGTACAAGTCAGCAAAACAACCATGACTCCCACAGGTAGTGGCCCCTGTTGCCTGTGCAGGACAGACATGGACGTCTGTGACACACACACGCACAACATCAAAGTCGATGCACAAACAACGTGGATGTGGAGACTGTCTCCCATTGTGCACATGGAATCAGAGACATCTGAAACACAACATGCACACAGACTGTGGAGGGCCATCACAATTGTGGCAATGGGTCACCCTGTGACGTACATACCATCCCACATGGGACTCAGGGTGTATGTGACATAACATACACATACACAACCTGGAAATGTGACCATGCCACATGCTCTGAACTGAACAGTTGCACATCACAGTGGTCATGTGCACAACACACAAAGGATTCTGTCCCCATGAACACGTGCACAGCCTGGGAGTGGCTGCCCCCAAGTGCCACCCAACAAACCACATGTTGACCCCCATACACACACAGGTAATGCAGCCTTACATGCCTTAGGATACAGTGTGGACAGGCTGTGTTGTTGTAGGTGTGCCCCTGAGTGCCTGGCAAGTAATTGTGGCTGGCATACATTCACCAGTGACAACCATGGTGACATATGCGAGTGACTTGTACAGGGACGCGTCGTACAGCAATGGACCGATCCGTGTGCACGCATTGGCCATTGCATATGATGTGGACAGATGCGTGTTGTGCTCCGAAATACGCGTTGTACAGCAATGGACCGATCGGTGCGCACGCATTGGCCATTGCATATGATGTGGACGGATGCGTGTTGTGTTTCAAAATACGCGTTGTACAGCAATGGACCGATCGGTGCGCCCGCATTGGCCATTGCATATGATGTGGACGGATGCGTGTTGTGTTTCGAAATACGCGTTGTACAGCAATGGACCGATCGGTGTGCACGCATTGGCCATTGCATATGATGTGGACGGATGCGTGTTGTGCTCCGAAATACGTGTTGTACAGCAATGGACCGATCGGTGCGCACGCATTGGCTATGGACTGACATGGTAACGGACGTGTTTTCGAAGCTTTTACGAGTCGGATGCAGTGAATTCAGTTGGCCACCCACAACAATGTTGCAAATTCATGGGTGTCATGAAGTTGAACTTTTGAAGGATGCTGTGGGCGTATATAAGTGGTGCAATTCCATGGATTGGCCAGATTCAGAAGACGCAAACGACTTGGACCTATCACTTTGGACACATGGGACAGTATCTGCCTCTGCAGCACACATATAATGCTGGCTGTTCCCCTGAGAGCTCACTTGCCTGCACTACATGCTCCAGGACGACATCTGCCACCACCACTGCTGCTGTCTCTGTATCCTCTGGCTACTGCAATGGCACATACTGTGGAGAGAGCCCCAGCCTTCAGCACTGAGGAGAACCAGGCCCTGCTGGACAGCCTCCTTCCACAGTACAGCAAGCTGTATGGGAAACCAGGGAGCAGGTGAGTGTGCTGTCCACTGCCTTACTAATTGTGCATGTTGTCTGACTAGCAAGACTTACAGTGTGTACACCAGTGGCTAGCATGCTCACTGAGTAGTTGTCACCCCCAAAGTGTGTAGTTACATGCACTGAACAGGTATAGTGCAGTAACAGTACATTCCAACAAGGTTTTACTTCCCAGGCAATGATACCATTTAGTAACTGCTGGACAACTGTTCATAGCCATAGTTGCACTACCTGTGTTCATCATATGCCCCTGTGATTGAGACATGTATATCCAACTGTGTGATGCACGGATATGTTGCATGTGTAGTAATGGCCTTTTCACTTTGTCATCCTCACAGGTTGATGCCCACCAGAAGCAGGAGATCTGGCTGACCATCATCCGGGCAGTACGATCTGTGGGGGTCTACAGGCGCAGGACCCGCAACTGCCAGAAGAGGTGGCAGGACCTTCGTGGCTGGACCCGGAGGATCGCAAGGGTCCAGCTGAAGCTGTCGCCTCCTCGCAGGAGGGGCGGACACCGGACCCTGACCCCCCACATGCTCCAGATTCTGGCGGTGGTCTTCCCTGACCTGGATGGGCAGCTGAAGGTCAGACAGCAGCAAGGAGGGGGTAGTGCTAGCCTTTTCTGTGTACTATGACTAACATGCTCTATGCACTCCTTTAGCCTGGTTCCACTTCCACAGTACAACTGTCTTGTCGTACTGGACTCATGTCCCTCACTTGTGTCATGCCCCTCCTCATCTGATACACAGGTGTGGCCCTTACAGTCTGTGACTTAGGTCACTTGGGTACTGTGTACTTGCAGTTACCTGTGGTTCAAGTTGGGGACAGCATCAGTTACAGGAACTTTGTTGTGGCTGCATGGGTGGTACAATTGCTCACACAATGCCTGTGATCTGACATGTACTCTGGGTATGGCTTTACAATGTGTTCCAATTGCTGCTCTGCCTCACCACATGTCTGGGGTATGTGCCACACACCCATGCTGCAGCAGAGATCAAGGGGGGAGCCTCAGAAGTATGTACATCATGTGTGTGACACATGCATAGCCACCTGCCTAGTGTTCAGGGTAATACCATGTTGCACATGGACCAGGACTGTAATGCCTACTCCGTACATCGAAGGCACTCTGTTCTCCCACTCCCGTGTGTCAGCATACATATTGGGCATTGTGAAGAGTGCACTCAGGTGTCTGCCTCTGTGTCACCGTGGTGTGGCCTTGCTTTTTGGACTCCTGGAGTGTTTAACAATTTGGGGTGGCCAGCCATCTGAGTTGTGACTATAGGATCTGCACATTGGTTAATGCATAGGTCTCTGGTCCCTTGACTGTGCACAATGGTGTATGAAACATTGAGGTGCAGGCAGCTTTGGTTCATTCTCATCAGACGGTGAAGTGCTCATGTGTATGGATTTGTGTTTGCAGTCACTCAAATGTCTCATTTGATTGACGTGGGATCATCTTAGTCCTCATGATGTGGGTGGCCAGGGGTGCACATGTGCACCTGTCAGCTACAGGGCTTGCATTCCCAAAACTTCCATGATTGTGACACAGTGTAGACTGGTGTTGTGTGTATGCACTGCCCCTGTGACAGGAGACAGTTATGACTGACTTGCCAGACAGGCCTGTGCCATGACATTCAACTCGCAAAGGGTGATCCAGCAGTAGTGTGATATGTCCTGCATGCACACCATTGTCGCATTGTCTATCAGGACATGAGGACATCATTGTGTCTGGTGATGGAAGCAAAACCCGCATATCGACAGAGACTCTGCCCATCACTTTTCCTGACACATGTACTGAGTCAGTGGCAGGAGATGGCATGTGTTTGGAGTGACACATTTCCATATGTTCTCTTGGATGTCCAACAACTGTGTATGTGGTGCATGTGTGCACATATGATTAGTCGCATACAACAGGCACCAGACAGATGGGTGCATGGACAGGTAGGATATGTGTGGCATGAATGACTGTCAGGCAGACAATGGGCTTCTTCAAATCAGTGTCAGCACTTATTGCAATGTCTAGCAAATGATGGCAGGGCTTGCTCTGTGATGTGCTGTACTTACTGTGGTGTGTGTGGTCAGTACAGGTGACTAATGTTGCTCTGTTTATCCTGATTGTTTGCAGATACATCCACGGCCACAGGAGGAGACAGCTCCACGGACCAAGAGTAGTGGCAGAGCCAGACTGGGTCCACTGCAGGGGAGACCGAGGGACCCAGTGGCACGGAGGGTGAGGAGAGCCACACTGAGGAGACCTCAGCTACGACCACCTCGGCTGAGGAACACAGCACTTCCAGTGAGGACTCACTTGTGGAAGCAGGTGTCAGCAGACCACAGACAAAATCAAGCAAGTCTGTCCCCGCCACCACCACCATCTCCACCCTCCCATCTGCTCCCATCCCACTTGTCTGTGGAGGCTCCCGTGTAGGGGAGCGTGTCTCCTTCATGCCAGGCACCGCACCCCCTGCCTCTGTCTCCCCATCTGCCCTGAGTGTGGAGTCTGTGGACTTGCTGAAACAGATCCATGTAGGGCAGACATCAGTGCTGAGTGTCCTCCATGCACACACGGGTCTGTTGACACAACTGGTGTCATTCATGGAGGGCATGTCATCTGGCATGTCTGCCCTACATCAGACCAATCAGTCCATGACCTCCTCACTTATGGCAGCAGTGTCCCTCCTGCAACAGTCCCTCACCCCTCCTACTTCGGCCCCATCCACAATCCCCAGCACCCTACCTGTCCCAAGCACACACACACCGGCACAGGCACCCACCAGCACAGACACAAGCAGCACACAGACACACACGCCAAAATCGAGACGCACACGCACGCACAGTCAGGGGACTGATACCTCACTCGCACGGGATGGGGCCCAGGCACACACACACGCATCCACGAGCACTGCGCAGTCCTCAGATACCTCTCCGTCCAAAACCCCTTCCCTTGCCTCACCTGCAACCCCGCCCTCCCAGAAGCTCTTCCTCTGTGAGCTTGGCCTCTTCCCCACAGATCCATCTGACCCAACGCACAGGCGGAAGAGGCGACCACCACACACAGAGGGGAGTGCCCCTCACACCCGGACACCCTCCCCCAGGCACAGGCAGACTGAGGACCCCATTCGGAAGTCCCCCCGGACCAGGAAGGGCAAGACCCCACCACCACCACCACGCAGCTCCACCACACAGTCTCTCTCCTCCATCCCCCAGGCCACCACTCCACCGGTTCCCCCGCCACACGCTGTCCCAGGTTCCCCCACACACCCATACCGCATCCCCAAACTGCTTAGGCCCTCCCCCCTACCACTTGCTCTTCCACCCCCAACCCAGACGCTCGGCCTGTTTGTGCCACTGGTGTGGAGGCCGGGTCCCCCCCAATGTCCTGCCCACCTCATCTGCCCCCCCTTCCACTCCCTTGGAGTTATGCACTGCAGTGGAGTCCACAACCACCCCATCTGACTTGGGCCCTGCAGTGGGGGCCCAGTCCACTCCATCTGACCGGCCCACTGCAGTGGTGCCAGCACCCACACCATCTGACTTGTGCCCTACAGTGGTGCCAGCCCCCACTGAGTCAGACACCTCCACTGCAGTTGCCGGTGACACTCCTGCACCCACCACCCCTTCACTGCCTCCTTCTGGCATCCCCTGATCCTGTCCCTGCGGTGCCTGGCCTGCCCCTTGTATGCCCCTCCGAGGGAGATGTCCCCTGTCCGTACCAGTGCAGGCAAGCAATGGGTGACAAGTTGTCACATATCACCCTGTTCGGACTATGTATGTGCACTGGCCATTGGCCTTAGTTTCTTATGGACTTCAAATTTTTCTTTCACATTTGCTGAATAAAGCCTCTTTTTGTTTACTAGTGGTTTTTCTTTTGATGTACATGATGTAGATGAGTATCATCATGCATTTGCTGTTGTAATAGTGTTCAGATCAGGAAAATGAAGTGTTGCTGTGATGGACTCCATGTGTTCCATGGGATATGTGTACTAATCTAGTCTGGATCCATAGCATCCTTTGCTGCAGTCTGAGGGTGTAATGTTCAGCATTTGACACAGGGATGTACGTTTTGCATTTGTAAATTAACATCTGTGGCTTACACTGATGCACATCTGGTGGGCTTACCACTGTTCAATGTTTCTATTTCCCTGACTGTGTGCCCATCTCCACTGGACATGCAGTTTAGCACATCAATGTTGAAGGACTCATCTGTGTATACTGTGCAACTTGCTTGACACGTGTTTTGGGTATATGCAGATGACTGAAGTGACACTCCCGTACCCAGGCTGATGTGAGCAGAGCCTTCAGTGTGTTGTAATTGTTGACTCACTGACCGAGTGTTCTGCTGACATGTTTGAGTCGTGCACAGACAAGGTTTGGCACAGCGGACCTTCCACAGGAGTGGAGTGCCCTCATGGCAGTGTGTAATCCCGTGACATTGCCTGGGCCCGTGTTGTGTGTTGTGTAAGCATGTCTGTGTGTGTTCACTTCCTTTTCCTACACCGGCTGTGTCCCTACGGATGTTCCTGTTTGTGATGCTTGCTGAGTTGTCCTGTGTTCATCCAGCATCTTGTACCTGGTTTCTCCGTGATGTGGGTGCATGGCAAACTAATGTTCATCAGGTTGTCATCCCTAGTTGTCTTTGTTGTCAGGGCTGGGGATGTGGGCAAACACAGATGAGACACAGTCAGGATTCTCCTTGGCACTTGTTGGTTACACAAGTCATGTAATTTACAGTTTGTGGTAGCTTTCAGTGATTGTGACACGTTGTGTGTGTGACTGCTGCCACTCCTCAGGGTCAGAGCTGCAATGTTGGAAGTTGTCTACGTGTGTTCTTTGTGGGTGACCTTGGCTTCTTCATTGGTGTGTGACTGTGGCCGGGATCCCATTGATTGGGGTGGATTTCACGTCATGCCCATGTACGGCGTACTGTGCAGTGTGTCAGACATTCACGAGTCTTGTTGACTGGCCAGGTGTGATGGGTTTCTGCACCTTAGTTCCCACAACCACCCCAGGGATTGTCATGGGTGCATGTGCAATGTCACCTGTCCATGTGAGCTTCACTGCTGCTCATTGGTGGAGATCAAGGTGTGTGGTGTTGAGTGTGTGCAAATGTGAGTTGTTGCACGGCTAGACCCCTACCTCCATATTGGCCTTGGCTGACAGGCCGTGCTGATTGATTTGTGCTTGTGTAGGTGTGATGGTAGTTTGTTGCTCAGGACACATTGCTGTGGTTCACAGTGTATACAACATCTACCTTTGTCATCACAGTGGGATTATCATGCAGGCTAGTGGCACCACAATGTCGGGTCCCTGGGGGTAGTGCTGTGGTGGGTCTGTCTCTTGCTGTGTTAGTTGCTGTTCCTACAAGCTTGTGTGACATGTGTAATTTGGGCTCCCTCTCATCTAACAATGCCTGATTGCCGACATAGGGGAATCCGATCCATGAGTTACTTTTGTATGGCACTGTATACACATCTGTGTAATTGGAATTCAGGCCTCCTCATGTGTTGTGTGGTTGCCTGGGGACACTGGCACACCCCCCCATCACCTGTTTTGTTTGATATGCAGTGTGAGGCTGCCTGTTTTTGTTTGTGCATCTGCACCACTGCATTGGCATATCTTTGGTGTGCCATTGCCTGTATGTTGTTTGGAGGATTTCCCATGCTGTCCCTGGAACGCCTAGGTCATCAGTCAGCACAATAATCATGGTTCCTTTGTCCCATTGCTGCCATGGTATGGTATTTGTTCACCTCACATCTACAGTCTCCCCAGGATATCTACATTTGTGTGTCCATTAGTGCAGATATGTGGGTCTGCATTATGATGGTCACTTCTGGCATTGTGTAATTGATAAATGGAGACGATGTCAGTCCCCATGGGTGATGTTTGTCTGCACATGGCCAAAGGTATGTTTTATTTGCACTGCACTGTTTGCCTCACCCAATCTATGTTGCTATGGGACACAACCACTACTTTGCCACTGATGTGTTTGTTGTTCTGTGACCAGGAATCATCCATGCTGTTTGGTAGTTGCAGCTTTTTCCATGACAACACTTACCTTTTGGTCACTGTGATGATGGGGGTTTGGACCCCATTGCCACAATGTTCAAAATGTGCTTCAGCTATGGACCCCACACTTACCTTTTGATCACTGTGATGATGGGGGTTTGGACCCCATTGCCACAGTGTTCAAAATGTGCTTCAGCTATGGACCCCACACATACCTTTTGGTCACTGTGATGATGGGGGATTAGACCCCATTGCCACAATGTTCAAAATGTGCTTCAGCTATGGACCCCACACTTACCTTTTGGTCACTGTGTTGATGGGGGTTTAGACCCCATTGCCACAATGTTCAAAAGGTGCTTCAGCTATGGACCCCACACTTACCTTTTGGTCACTGTGATGATGGGGGTTTAGACCCCATTGCCAGAATGTTCAAAATGTGCTTCAGCTATGGACCCCACACTTACCTTTTGGTCACTGTGATGATGGGGGTTTAGACCCCATTGCCACAATGTTCAAAAGGTGCTTCTGCTATGGACCCCACACTTACCTTTTAGTCACTGTGATGATGGGGGTTTAGACCCCATTCCCACAGTGGTCATGGTCTGCTTGCATTGTGAAGGACACACACATTTTTGTGTGACACATGTGATAGGGGGTCACATTGTATGTTCAATGTCATGTTCAGTGTTGTAGGCATTTGACACAGACTACACACTCTTGTCATGATGTTGGGGGGATGTCTTTTGCTGACATTCCTTATGTTGGAGTATGCTGGTTGTGTCATGCATTACCCGTCCTATGAGTGGGGATGGTAGTAGTGACAGGCATCCAGCCCCCCATGAGTAGGGGTGGTGGTTGTGGTAGGCATCCAGCCCCCCATGTTAGGGGTGGTGGTAGTGACAGGCATCCAGTCCAGGGAGGACCTGGCTTGGCAGTTCGGGCTGGACTGTTCCCATGAGGCACAGGGTCAAGACTGATTTGCATATGGCTGGGTTCAAACTGGAATGGCATGGTGAGCAAAAAAACGATGGATTTAGGCCCAGATCTCTGTACTGGGGTGAATGTATGACATTGTTCTGCATTCTGTCCATCAACTGTTGTTTTTGCATTTATCACCCCGAGTGGGACGGGTATGCCCAGACGTGGGTCCCGTGCTCTCCATGCCACTGGAATCAAGCTATCCTGGCTGAAGAGGGGTGATCCCCGAAACCGGTCCTAGGATGCTTGTTTCCAGTCCAGGGAGGACCTGGCTTGGCAGTTCGGGCTGGACTGTTCCCATGAGGCACAGGGTCAAGACTGATTTGCATATGGCTGGGTTCAAACTGGAATGGCATGGTGAGCAAATAAACGGTGGATTTAGGCCCAGATCTCTGTACTGGGGTGAATGTATGACATTGTTCTGCATTCTGTCCATCAACTGTTGTTTTTGCATTTATCACCCCGAGTGGGACGGGTATGCCCAGACGTGGGTCCCGTGCTCTCCATGCCACTGGAATCAAGCTATCCTGGCTGAAGAGGGGTGAAACCCCGAAACCGGTCCTAGGATGCTTGTTTCCAGTCCAGGGAGGACCTGGCTTGGCAGTTCGGGCTGGACTGTTCCCATGAGGCACAGGGTCAAGACTGATTTGCATATGGCTGGGTTCAAACTGGAATGGCATGGTGAGAAAAAAACGATGGATTTAGGCCCAGATCTCTGTACTGGGGTGAATGTATGACATTGTTCTGCATTCTGTCCATCAACTGTTGTTTTTGCGTTTGGCAGTTGCAGCTTTTTCCATGACAACACTTACCTTTTGGTCACTGTGATGATGGGGGTTTGGACCCCATTGCCACAATGTTCAAAATGTGCTTCAGCTATGGACCCCACACTTACCTTTTGGTCACTGTGATGATGGGGGTTTGGACCCCTTTGCCACAGTGTTCAAAATGTGCTTCAGCTATGGACCCCACACATACCTTTTGGTCACTGTGATGATGGGGGTTTAGACCCCATTGCCACAATGTTCAAAATGTGCTTCAGCTATGGACCCCACACTTACCTTTTGGTCACTGTGATGATGGGGGTTTAGACCCCATTGCCACAATGTTCAAAAGGTGCTTCTGCTATGGACCCCACACTTACCTTTTGGTCACTGCGATGATGGGGGTTTAGACCCCATTCCCACAGTGGTCATGGTCTGCTTGCATTGTGAAGGACACACACATTTTTGTGTGACACATGTGATAGGGGGTCACATTGTATGTTCAATGTCATGTTCAGTGTTGTAGGCATTTGACACAGACTACACACTCTTGTCATGATGTTGGGGGATGTCTTTGCTGACATTCCTTATGTTGGAGTATGCTGGTTGTGTCATGCATTACCCGTCCTATGAGTGGGGATGGTAGTAGTGACAGGCATCCAGCCCCCCATGAGTAGGGGTGGTGGTTGTGGTAGGCATCCAGCCCCCCATGAGTAGGGGTGGTGGTAGTGACAGGCATCCAGCCCCCCATGAGTAGGGGTGGTGGTAGTGACAGGCATCCAGCCCATCCTGAGTAGGGGTGGTGGTAGTGGTAGGCATCAATTCCCATATGAGTGGGGATGGTGGTAGTGACAGGCATCCAGCACCCCCTGAGTAGGGGTGGTGGTAGTGATAGGCATCCAGGCCCCCATGAGTAGGGGTGGTGGTAGTGGTAGGCATCCAGCCCCCCATGAGTGGGGATGGTGGTAGTGACAGGCATCCAGCCCCCTGAGTAGGGGTGGTGGTAGTGGTAGGCATCAATTCCCCTATGAGTGGGGATGGTAGTAGTGACAGGCATCCAGCCCCCCATGAGTTGGGGTGGTGGTTGTGGTAGGCATCCAGGCCCCCATGAGTAGGGGTGGTGGTAGTGGTAGGCATCCAGCCCCCCATGAGTGGGGATGGTGGTAGTGACAGGCATCCAGCCCCCCTGAGTAGGGGTGGTGGTAGTGGTAGGCATCCAGGCCCCCATGAGTAGGGGTGGTGGTAGTGGTAGGCATCCAGCCCCCCATGAGTGGGGATGGTGGTAGTGACAGGCATCCAGCCCCCCTGAGTAGGGGTGGTGGTAGTGGTAGGCATCAATTCCCCATGAGTGGGGATGGTAGTAGTGACAGGCATCCAGCCCCCATGAGTTGGGGTGGTGGTTGTGGTAGGCATCCAGGCCCCCATGAGTAGGGGTGGTGGTAGTGGTAGGCATCCAGCCCCCCATGAGTGGGGATAGTGGAAGTGACAGGCATCCAGCCGCCCCTGAGTAGGGGTGGTGGTAGTAGTAGGCATCCAGGCCCCCATGAGTAGGGGTGGTGGTAGTGGTAGGCATCCAGCCCCCCATGAGTGGGGATGGTGGTAGTGACAGGCATCCAGCCCCCCCTGAGTAGGGGTGGTGGTAGTGGTGGGCATCCAGGCCCCCATGAGTAGGGGTGGTGGTAGTGGTAGGCATCAATTCCCCTATGAGTGGGGATGGTAGTAGTGACAGGCATCCAACCCCCCATGAGTAGGGGTGGTGGTTGTGATAGGCATCCAGGCCCCCATGAGTAGGGGTGGTGGTAGTGGTAGGCATCCAGCCCCCCATGAGTAGGGGTGGTGGTAGTGGTAGGCATCCAGGCCCCCATGAGTAGGGGTGGTGGTAGTGGTAGGCATCCAGCCCCCCATGAGTGGGGGTGGTGGTAGTGGTAGCCATCAGGCCCCTATGGGTGTGTATGGCATTGGTGATAGCCATCCCGCCCCTATGGTTCGGCTGTTGCTAGTGTACGTCATTTCTGCATCCCTATGTGTGTGTGACATATGTCGGGTACATGTCGTTTGTTTGTGTAGTGGGTGTTTGACTTACCGTCTGCGCCGTATGCGTCCGTACCGGTTCCGGTAATAGATGTACAGTATTGGTAGGACCTGCGCGATGGGATTCATGGTTGGGTCGTCTCGTTCGGGTTTCTCGTGGCTTCGACTCGTACTCGTAGCTGGCTTGTTCGTCTCGTAGCCGTGGATCGTCTTGTGGCGCGAATCGGAGCTTATGTGCGGCTCTCCCGGATGCTCTGACGTGCCGGACGTAGCGACCAGTTCGGCGCGTACGGAGTGCGCATCGTACTTGTCCGGCCGGAAGGTGCTGTGTATTTACTTCCATGCGACTCGATTCGGCGTTTCCGGATCCAGCTCGGTCGGGGAACTGGAGCTGGAATGGGTACGTACGGCTCGCTCGGAATTTGAGCAGTAATGCGCATCGTACTTGCTCGCTCGGACGACTGTTCGAATCGTTCGGGAAAAACGCGTTTGGCTCGCATTTTTTCCGAACGAATCTTATTCGGTGCGCTTCCGGCCGAGATCGGAATCGACCCCTAAGTGTTAATTAATTATATTCATTTTCTCCCACCCTTTACCCCTATAAACCCCACACCATTCACCTAAAAAAAACAATTAACATAATTAATTATCAATTAATTAATATTAATTAACAACTAATTATTAATTAATTAGAAATAAATTACTTCCCACTCTTTGCACTATAAATCCCACAACCTGCACCTAAAATAAATTGCACAATTAACATAACTAATTATCAATTAATTAATTCATATTAATTAACAACTAAATGTTTATTAAAATTAAATTACTTCCCACCCTATAAGCCCCACAACCAGCATCTAAAAAAAACAAAAATTGCACCATTAACAGATTTAATTATCAATTAATTAATTAATATTAATTAACTACTAATTATTAATTCATTAAAAATAAATTACTTCCCTCCATTTATCCCTATAAACCCCTCAACCCGCATATACAATTTCCATGAGAAAATAATAGCACAATTAACAAAATTAAACCTCAATTAAATAAATATTATTACATAAAAAATAATCATTAATGCATTATAATTACATTTCTTCCCACCCAATATCCCTATAAACCCACAACCAGCTACGGCACTGAAAATCACAATAATTAATTTAATGAATTTTAATAACTACAAAAAATGTAACAAATATATTAAAAGTCATAAACAATTGTGCAAAAAATGTACATCATATACATTGAAAATATATAGTAAAATACATTACAATAATTAAAAACGTTATTTTAAACCATTATATATTTGGAAACGATATTAATGACTTCAATATTTTAAAAATCGATATTACTTACCTTAAAATCGATATTCTTGACAGCGATATTCTTGCTGACAATATTTCCATTTCACAATATTTTGGACACAATATTTTGGTATGGCGATATTTTTACTTCGATATTTTGTCTGAATACCCTTTTAACTGACAATGGGGTGCAATTGATGTCAAGTGAAAAGGAAGGCTTTCTGAAAGATAAGGGTACTATGCATTAAAAACTTGCACTTTACCACCCAGAATGCAATGGTATCATTGAAAGATTCAACAAAGTACTGAGGGAGACCATACAACACTTGTGAGCAAATAAGAGATCATGGTTGGAGATACATGATAAGGTAAGCGTATGTAGACTTACTCATTCAACCACAGGGATGACACAGCTTGAACTTTTCAGAGATAGAACGCCTAATATTATGATGTGCCCCAGTTGGGTGAATAAGAGGAAAGGGATTAGTACAGAAAACAACACTGAGGGAGTGAGGATGAAGAGTAGACTGGAGGCGAGAATGGAAAGAATGAAGGAAGAATTTGACAATTAGAAGAATGTCAAGGTGACGTGTGAGGGTTGGAGATAGAGTCAAAATTAAACTTCCTGGGAACAGTCCAGTTGTGTCCAAATATACTAAGCCCATGAAAGTGGTCAAGCTGTTTAAAAATGCTATAAAGGTGGAAGACCATAAAATATGGAATTTGAACAAAGTTGCAAAGGTCAACATGGTGGAGATGAAAGGAGAACAAAAGGAGGACTTGACAGGCAATGGTGGTGGAAGAAGCCATAAAGTTCAGAGGAAAAGTTTGAGGATAATTGTCAAACCATCATACTTAAAAGATTTTGTAAAGTAGAATGCTCATATGTATTTATTGTATTTAGCTATTATAAAGGGGGAAAGGAATGGTTATTTTCTTGTTAAAAGGGGAAGTTGTGTGGTATATGCTGCTTAGAACCCTCTGCATGTGCCTACTGCTGTCGTTAGGTGAGGATGGGTTCTGAGAATGTTAGAGTTTCAATAGCAAGGAGCTGGTGAGTCAGGAACAAACTGGGAAGGGTGGTGCAGAGCTGGATGAGGTGTCTCCATGTAACTTATAATAAATATGAAGATAACTAAGAGGATCTTCATGTACCTTATTGATATTTACACAACCTTGAACCCAGCACCTGGACTCTGCTCCCCCCCTTTGGACCCTGGGAAGTGGGTCGGACTGTGCTCTTCCAGCCTTCACATCTCAAGCCCCTCGTTGAAGGCATCCTTGATGAGGACGCAGGACTCCGCATCGAAACCCCGCAGCTTCCCCGGAACTGCCGCTGGGTGATGTATCCTCGAAGCAGGATCTCGCAACCCTCTGCAAACCAGGATTTAAAGCACTATTGTTCAGCGGGCCTAACTTGGTCCCCTTTTCAGGCCCATGCTCCATCGTGGTCGACCTAAAATGGTGACCTTGTCCCGATCCAGTGCGACTAGATAAACACAGGGGTTGCTTTGTGCTTTTCAGCACTATTTCTACTTAAATCTTCAAAATTGCCTATCTCCGGTTTTATTGATTGGATTTTTGCTGTTGTGGTGTCAAATAATGTATTAAATTTTATTCTATTTACCTAATTGGTGTGGGGCTTTTCTTGTATCTTGTTTTCACTTAATTACTGTCTAAAATGCTGCATAAATACTTAACACATTGACTCTAAGTTAAGCCTGATTTCTTGTGCCAAGCTACTAGAAGGTTAAGCACAGGTTAATTTGACGTTTGCTTGTGCCTCCACCCTAACAGAAATTGTGGCTACTGCTTGAGTAGGGTTTCACCCCCTCAACCAGTAATTCAGTTTCCAGCAATCACCAAGTAAGTGTCTTGATTTGTTTTGATCCCATTAAAATCTCTGTTTAAAGCACACTTCAGAATTACATGAAAAGTGCTTCATTTTTGCTTTCATAACTGCTGGATGTATACAGTTCTTCACAGGTATTTTGTTTTATATTGCAGAAAACATCCTACATTATCACATAAGATACTTTAAAAACTCTTCTCACTTTGCAGTTAAAGAAAAGTAAACACCAATCCCATGTTAAAAAAATAAAGCAGCCTGGCATTTCACCTCTGTCTTTGAATCACTGGCAAATGTGACAAGTTAAAAGCTGAATTTAAACCAGGAGAATTAACTGGCACATGCATCAAAAATGTCATTTGCGATTCCTAATTAGCGGAAAATAAGGATTCGCTAATAAGAAATTGCAAATGCCTATGCATGTAGGAATCCCTAAAAAAATAGCGATTCCTAAACATTCCTTAATTGCGACTCGCAAATTGCGAGTCGCAATTAAGGAGTTGCTGCCCATAGGAATCAATAGAAATTGCGGGGCAGATTTACAAGCCCCTTGCGCCACTTTTGCATCATTTTTAACATGGGAAAAGTGACGCAAAAGTGGCGCAAGGGGCTTGTAAATAAGCCCCTGCATGCACTTTGCGAGTACCCAATAGGTACTCGTAATTTCGCATGCAATTTCAAGGGTGCAAGGGTGCCAAAAGGACACCCTGTTGCACCCCTGAAATTGATATGTGAACACATGTTGCGCACACACATGCCCCAAGGGTATGTGTGTGTGTAACCTGGAACTTTGAAAAATGCACTTAAGTGCATTTTTCAAAGTTTTCGCTAATTACCATCAGGTATAATTTCCCGGTAATTAGCGGACCCTAATAGTGAAATCGCTATTTTAAATGGCATCTTGCATTGCATTCAAGGCATCGCAATTTGCGATTCCTTAAATGCAATCGCAATTTGCGATTTTTGCTTTTGGGATGATGCATCCCAAATGCAAAAATACCGGTCGCAAAGGGGCAGATTCTGAGAATCTGCCCGTTTGCAACCGTTTTTTTCCTTGATGCATGTGGCCCTTAATGCTCTGGCTTTGCGACCAATAGTTTGGAAAACACTGAAAAGAGTGAAATGAGAGTACTCGGCTCTAACCAACATTACCCTTTCTGAGGAATTAACTTAAAAAGTCTGATTTATGTGCATAGATACAGGCTATTAGATATTCCAGTAACCTACTATCCCAGAACGTAAATCTGGGTAACTCATAATAAATCCCTTAGATGCTGGTGACTGTACCTATGCATCCAAAATAAGAACTGGTGCTTCTGCTTCTTTATCAGGCCCCACTATGAGGTCCTGGAAAAAAATATGCTGAACGTATTACACCTTAAGGTGTACACCTTAAGGTCGTAAGAGGAGCATGTATGCCAGGGGTGTGCGACGTACATCCAGGAAAGGCATGTCATGTTTACAGGATGACCAAAATGTAAAATTTGTTACATTTAATGCAAATGTATTATATGCATGTCAGTCCCTAGACCTCTAGCATACACCTAGTCATCTGTGGCCAACAATGGACACACCTTGTTTAGACTATGTGGAACCTTTCAAACATATCTTTACAGCTTTACTCTGCTGACTGCACTGGAATCCTCTCACATTAGACTTCACTGTATTTATAGGGGAATCCGTCAGCTACAGATCTCTTGGTCTCTGCATTCTATCTACTGTCAACAGGAAAACCTGTTACATGACAACATGACTCTGCTGCACTGCATTACACGTAGACGATGTATTGTATACAGCTCTATTTTTAGTTAGTAATGGAGGGCAGAATGACATTACAACATAGACCCTTCGAAGTATGTGCATTTCAAATGAATGACATAATATTATTACACTTTTCATTTGCAAATTTGGGACATTCTGGCCCACCAATCCAGTTCATCTAAATCAATTCAGTCACCTGCAGAGGTCTGCCGGCCTTTTTTAGAATTTGGTAGCACTGACCAATTATTCAATTTCAGAAGGCACTTACCAAATTTAGGGGAATATTGCTTGAATTTCCGCCTCATTATTATTCCTTGGGTGGAGGCAATTCCACTAGGGGATTCTTTTCGAAATTGAGCAATTCCCCTGAGAATGTGGAGAATTTTCTATTACCGCTAAACTCAAAATCAGAAAGTTACACTTTCAAAGAATGCACCTTGATACACTTTCATAAACTTTTGAGAGAACGTTCACATATACAGACATTTTAGTTTTTGAAAATAACAATTTCATATCTTTTCTGCCTTTTTTTAGTGTTATGCCAGGTGCAATGATATGTTATGCCAGACACATTAACACGACTGCCAGACTGGCAGATGCAATTTGGTTTGATGCATCACACAACATGTTGAGGTGTCACATGGGAAATTCAAAAACAGTGGAGATTCTCTACCCTCACGGCAATTAGACTTGCAGGTTTGGAAATCAGTTTGCAAAAAAAAAAAAAATTGTAACGTGGTATCGCAGGCACTTTTGGCAACAGCTTCTAGCAATCATCAGAGCTTTCACAACTAAAAGCTGACGGACAGAAGAAAAGAGAAAGGCAAAAAGAATTAAAATGGGATTGAGAGTCAGAGAATTCAGAAATAAATAAGTCATTTAATCACATAAGGGTAGGCAGGTTCAGATAAATGTTCTGAATATATTTTTGTTTTATCTAACTACTTAGTTCGCACCATAAGTTTGTTCTCACTATCCTGGAATATCCTTATCTCTTTAAAAACAAATTGTCATCATCAAACACTTATGAATACACTTTCTAGACTCTACTAAGCACCACATTTACACCATTAAATAATCTGGTATAAGCAGTTCAGAAAGGGAGTACATCAGTCAGCGCATACATTTTTTCTGGTGTGTGAAGGAAGATGTTCTATGAATGATTACCAAAATTAATTCACTTTCAAAGAAGAGACAGCACATATAACAAACTCAAAATTCCACAGTATTTTTAAAAAGACGTACGTGTAATGTACACCTTGCAGAGCGCATACCCCCACACACACAAACATACAAAAGTGCTCACTTCAGGTATGCCACCATTACATCAAAATAACTAAAATATGACCACATGTATTGTGACATTTGTATCATAAGCCTGAGTCACATCCAAGGGCTTAATTCACAACTGAATTTTGTAGTACATAAAGAAGTACTACAGTAGTACTACTCAAATAATACAAAATGCGATTCGCAAACCTGTGGCCAGAGATAACCGCCTCCACCTCTGCTATCTTTTCTGTGCAGAAATGTCCAGGACATGTGCTGAGATTTCCACACCAGTAGCTATATTTTTTTTTAGTAAATGTGGAGGGTAGAGTGGAACACTTACTGTGGAATGAGAGGGGTTTATGGGAAGTTAAGGAGTGGTTTGCGAGGGTCATAATATAAAACACACACCCACAGAAGAAAAAGGCAATTGCAATTCACAAAACCACCTCTAAAGTTACTGCAGCTCTGCAGATGTTGATACAAGTGTGCGTGTACCCAGTGTTGAAGTAAGTTAAGCACCACAGAAGGCCAACCACTGGTTCTGCAAAACACTCCCATAGAAAACAACAGAGGCAGGAAATTGGAAAACACCCAGTATAAACTAATGTTAATTATTATATTTACATCATTATATGTAAATATACAATAGGCAGAAGATTAAATATGGTTGTAAAGTTACTTGTAGTTCCTTTATGGTTATTAATGCAATTGTAAGAGGGTCTACATCCTCATTTTGAGTGTAGATGTAAATCTCCACTCAGAAATGGTGATTAGCAAACGAGTGGAGAGTTACGCCTACGGCCTCATTACGCTTTCCGACCGACTCCTTGTCGGAATCGTTTCGGGTTCAGGGAGTCCAACTGACCGATTACGATTTTTCGGAACACCGTTCAGTCGAACTTCCATTGACTTCAATGGGAGCCTGTGTTCCGACCGACCGAAAAAAGGGGAGGTTGTGGAAAATCTTGCACCCTGTGGCGGGCACCCCATGGTGCCTGCCGCACTGTGCATGGTTGTAAAGAGGGGTCCCATGGGCTCCAAACGTAGGCCTCCGGGTGAAGGGGGGCTTTCTGCGGGCCCCCAAAGTCTGTTTCCGACAGCCGTTTCGTGTTGGACAGACCGATTCGGAAAGGATGTCCGAATCTGACATCATAATACGTCATACGGAAACTTGGTCCATAGACCTGTACGATTCGGCTCCGACCGACTCGGAGTCTCCCAATGCTGGTCTGAACCGAGTCGGAAAGACCGAACGGTTACCTTTCCATCATAATCTGTTGGTCGGAAATGTTTTCGAGTCAGTCGGAAACATAGGTTCCGACACGGGTTAGGAAAATCTGAATCCCGTTCAGAGCCTTTTCCGACCAACATCGTAATCAGCCCCTAGGTATAATAGTAAATAGTAAATATACATGTGTGTAAATATAATCATGTATATTTACCTTTGTGAATCTGAACCAAGTTTTTCATTTTTTAATAAGCCACATTTTAAACTCAGGTAGAGACAAAATGATGTTCCTCATTTTTTCCCCAAACTAATGATTTTTTCTGAAAACTGATAAACAACTTTTTTTTTCATACTTTTTAAAATCCCTCTTTATTCATTTGTATTTGAAACTTTGGTATGTTGGCGTATGGGTATGTTTTTGAAAGCGGCAGTTAACTCACTTTCATTGTAATGGGTGGAAGTGGGATAGTTATGAAACATAAACCGATTTTTAGATGTATTTTACACAGCTAAAACAGAAGTAGCAATTTCTGAATAATAAATAGTATGGTTTAATAAAATGTGTATAATGAAATTCAATTGAATTGGGTTGGATTGAATATAACAGACATTGAATCGGAAACTGACTAGCAATTTTCAATTTTCAAATAACTCTTGATAATACTGACTTCAAAAGAAACTAGAGGGATTTATATTTGAGGATGAATAGTAAGCATGTGATAGCATTGAACTTTATTAAAACATAACATTTCTTGCTATACCTAGTATATCAGACACCAGAAAATGTTTTTAAATTTACCTTACAATGTCCAGCAAATATTTTAGAATTTGAGAGAAAGAACTTCAATATATATCTTCGACCCATTTCATATTTCGAAAGGCTATTAGAACCAGGACTTGGATCTCCATTACATCGCACCACTTTGGATAGTTGAACCAATGAATGCCAAACATTTGTATTAGAAATAAGGGAACCTAATATAATCGTGATTTACAAACAATGGTGGCATGCGCACAAATGCACAATGGCTTTAGAAAAGAAATATGTACTCATCAACAAATCTGCCAGACAAAAATAGTATGGGTTACATTTGCAAAGTAATTTGAATTAGGAAAAATTCAGAATAATAAAAACTCATTTGTTATTCTCATTTTCTAGCTAAATAATTATTTTATATTGTGTTAAAGATTATCTACTGCCTATATTAAAATGAGGTTTTCAAATGAAATAAAAATGCATGTGACTAAAAACAGATTTTAATAGATTTTATGAGTATATGGACTATAAAATGCCTTTCAATTACTAACTGTGGGGAGCAGCACATATATATTTTCCACCCTTTTTTCTTCAGCTTTGTGAGCAATGCTCCACTATATTGTTGAATCAATTTTAACCATAATCCAAAAGAATCTCCTGAAATATCAGTCTACAGATTAGTGGCAGGGTTCAAATGAGTTTAAATATGTTTACGTATTTAATATTTTCATTGAGAACCTATTTCACTATGCCAAAGATAAAAGAAATTTAACAAACTAATTGAACATTAAAACAAATTAAGGTTGTGTTGAAATGCTCAATAATTAAAGGTTTGACAAAGAATAGGTCAAACAACCTGCATATGATGAATAAAAACAGGTTTCATGGATTTAAAACAAAATCAAATTGTTTTTCCTTAAAATGTGTTAGGTTAAATGTCATGACCTTCCTTCTTCTCAAACAATCAATACAAAGTGACTTATTGCAAACTAGACCAGACTCAAAGCATTTCAAGTGCTTATAATTGTTTCATTTTCATTACAATAACAACATTGGAAGCCTCTAAAGCCTAAGTTTGAAATAAAGGTTTTGTAAATCATTTGGTTCTTGACATCATCTGTTGAACTTTGTGTAACTGGGAGACACTACTGTAGAGTATCAGATTGAGACCTACGCTTCACCTATTCTTTCCCCAGTGTCTCCTTCATACCGACTATCTAACCTACAGTTTCCCCTTTGTACTAACAGGGACTCATCTTCAGTGCTTTGAAAGATCTAAAAGCAACAAGCAGTTTATTACAAAATAATAAATCAAGAAAAATAGAAATAAAAGATTAATTAAACTTATTTCAAATGATATTTACAGTCCCGATTCAAATTACAATCTTAATGCTGTTCTTTTCTGAAAAATGTTTCCTATCTACCACACACACAGACACAAAAAACACATTATGCATGTTTTACACTTTTTGTGTTTAATAGTAGAAGAGAGTTCTACAGTTGGGGTACACACATATAAGACATTAGGAGACATATATGTTAAAACCATGGCAGAAATCTGATTTTTGTTCAAGATCAGGATTTCTTTTAATGGTTTCATATAGAATTCATCTTGGGCATTGCCCACATATTGAACTACTATAATGAATGCCTCTGTTTCGATGACCAAATTCATCATTTTATATATACATATTGGTTGCAGTTGATGCAGATACAATGAGGTGAATACATTGGTATCCTTTTGAATCTAATGCACTTAATCTAGACAAGTACTAGAACTAATTGTGGGAAATATAGCTGTGGCAGAACACATTTCAAATGTCATATTAATGCACTTTAATACCTGTGAAATTTGTAGTAATGACACATTCACATTATTTATTTCATTTGCCCAGTAAGTCTTATCTTGCTAGAGAATCCAATGGCAAATTATTCATGAATTTAAAGAATCCTACTACTTTATTAATTATTAAGAATCATTCGTAATTAGTTATCTCCCTCCAGTTATCATTGTTTTGGATTTAAAAAAAATAGCAACCAGAATACTACAATCACAGAAAGGTTGAAACCTAAATAGAAAACAGAAAACCTACATTGTTGTGGACCATTAACAATGCATCATGGTATAAGGTGATACAGCTAATGCAAGGGAGTCCACCACAGGAACTTCTGTTTTAGGTTCAACCTGGACTGTTAGCCCTGACATCCTTGGTGTGGTCTTCTAAACTTTTTGCCTTCACCCCTCCTGTTTTCTGAAATTTGGTTTTGATGGCATTAGGACTCTGTGTACTTTATCATTGCTAACCAGTGCTACAGTGCCTGTGACCACTCCCTAAAACCAGGTAAAATTCGCCTACACTTGATTGGCACATTTACTTTACTTAAACATCCTGCTATATTGTACAACATAATAATCAAGCCTGTAAATTAAATGCTACTAGTGGGTCTGCAGCACTCATTGTGCCACCCACTTAAGCAGGACTTTAAAACATGTCTCAGGCCTGACAGCCTGTGGTGCAGTTTTAAATCAGCCAATTAAATCATTTTAATACATATAAGGCACCCATAAGCTAGGCCCCTAAAAAGCCCATAGGGATGGCTCCATTGTATTTCAAAAGTCGGACATGTGTGTTTAAGTTTTACATATCCTGGTAGTGAAAAACTCCTAAATTTGTTTTTCACTTCAGTAAGGCCAGTCTCTCCCATTGGATGACATTAAGTTACCTTATTACATTTAATAAGTGTTAACTTTGGATTGGAAGCAGGTAGAAATGTCAACTTTGGACTCAAATGAATTGTAATTTAAAACACTCTTTAATGGTGAAGTCGGATTTTAAGTCACAGTATCTTGCCCTAACAATTTGGTGCCTGCTGCCAGTGTCCTGGGTCACAAAGCTGTGAATAGCTTAGCTGTTGGGCTTTGTGTGTTCTTTCCGGACAGTGAGACAAAAGATGACTTGGTGTTGGCACAAGGGCCATCCTGCCAGGATGGTTGGGGGTTAAGCTGCTCCCAGCTGCATGTATATTTCAAAGGGCTTCCCTCAAGCACACACATTGCAACCTGACACTATTTTTTTGAAAGAACCTTCTAGAACCAGATGTGAGGGTAGCCTGGTAGTTTCCCCAACTTCAAAGGCCTGCACCAGGTATAAACCTGGACACTCCTCGACCTGTGGAAGACTTCAGAAGGACTGCCTTGCACCCTCAGAGGACTGCCATGCTGCTTGTGGCTTGCCTTGGCTCCCCCAGGAAGACTGCCCTGCTGCTTGGCACCTATCTTACTGCTTGAAACCAGGATTACCAGAGTAGCTCCCAGGCTAGTTGGCTGGCCTCCTGTGTGAGCTACAGGGACTGCTCCGAAGTCCATGAACCCTGCACCCGTCCTCTGCCGGAGTGAGTCCGAACCCCCCAAGTGGTGCCCCCAAGTCCTGGACCCTTAGTTGTGGTTTGGTAGTGCTCCTGCCTAGCCCTAAAAGTTGGGACTTACAATCATTTTCACCAAAAAGTAGTCTAAGAACTGACAGAAGATGGGATCTTCCTGCTCACCGATCTGCCCAAGGTGTATAACCGGTCAGCCTTACTCCATGGTAGCTCCTGCTACGTTTTTCTCCACAGTAGCAAATCCTGTTCAGCTGGACCTCTCAGCGGAGATATCTGGCTGCGTGGAGCACTCGTCGGCTAAAGTTTGCAACTTTGTCCCACTGGAGGCTTTTGACTGCGTAAAAAGTGACAAAGTCCAAAGGTAGAAATACTCACCGTGACTCCGCCCAAGGGCTCCCCAACAAGGATGTTTCCTCATTGGACACTGCTGGCTGCCCTGCCCTGCTAAACATTATTTTCAAAGGAATCTTTTTTCAAACTTTCTTCCAAGTCTGAAGGTAAGCCGAGATCGGGCCCAATCCATCTTGTGCATCCAACTCATGCTTCATCACAATCGGCCTTAACTTTTTGTTTTGCTCCGGTCTTGCGCGACCACATACCTGCAGTTGTTGCTTTGAAATTTTAGGTGCTATTTTGCACTAAAGCTTGACAATTTCAGAACTCTGTTTTTTTTTGATTGGATTTAATTAATTTCAGTGTCATTATATCTGTTACATTTTCTCCTATTTTCCTAAATTGGTATGGGATTGGTCTTGTGTTGTGTTTTCACTTTATTAATGTTTGAGTGCTGCAAAAATACTTTACATATTTCCTCTAAATTAAACCTGACTGCTTTTGTGACAAGTTACAAAAGGGTTAAGCACAGGTTAATTTATTGACTTTTGTGGTTCACTCTAACACAGATTGTGGTTGTTGCTTGATAGGGTTTCAACCCTCTTAACCAATAACCCAATTTCATACAACTGCCAACAAGTATTGCTTCAAATGGACACAAATACAGAGTCCTGGCAAACATCCCTTTTCACTGGGAAATATACATTTTCCTTTCCAACAATACTGTATCCTTCTCTAAATTAATATTACTTACAAAGTACTCAGATTAGACTGATAGGACTTGGATCAATCAAAGTACTTATAGCTTTAGGTGATTATAATATTCTGGTTGTTTTTAAAAAAAAATCCAGACTAGAGGGAGAGACCTAATGTGGAATGATTCTTTGTAATGAGTGAAGTGGTGAGATTCTTTATGATGCATGAATAATCTATCCACTTGTTGTAGTGATACAACAAACCGGACCCCAAGCCTAACACTGTAGCCTCGCAGAGCAGTTTCAAAGCTTCCAATTCGACCTGTCAAAATAAGCCCATTTGTCAGGCCTAAACCTTTGTTCTAAATAATAATAAGTCACGCCTAAGGTAGTCCAAAGTGCCCACTAAAGCAGGGTGCATGGTATTTAAAAGTAGAACATGTAAATATGTAATGATACCCATGTCCTTACAGTGGAACAACTTAAAAGCTATTTTTACTGTAGCAAGGCTGGCTACTGCCATAGGAAACCCACGGATTATATTATTCCACCTTGTATTGCAAAACACGAGTTGGTAACAGCTAGAAAATTATTTCAAGGACTCTTTTTAATAGTTAGACAAAATCAAATTTAATGATAGAATTTTATCTAACTATTAAGGAAACTGTATTTTAGAAAAATCCCTTAAAGGCCTTTCTGTAAGTATTCCAACTATCATCTGGCAGCTGATAGCTTCCCTGTAGTGAGGCGTGAATTGTTCCCAGAACAGGGACAAACGGCCTTGGTTGTGGGGTGGTATTGTCCTTACCTTGACATGATGGCCTGGGGGCTGGGCCCAGGTTCTTAATTAACTTTAAAGGAGCCCTAGACTGTCACAAGCAGATCTAGCTCACACCTGGCCTCCCCCCTCTATTGTCTTTCTAGTGGCTGCTACCAATCACTGTAGGAGGAGAAGCTGACCCAGAACTGTTTTAGCATGACCACAGGGGAAGGATTGCCAATTTCCTTAGTCACACCTCTGGGTGGACAAATTGAGCTCTGACTAGGGTTTCAAAGGTTTTGCTATGTTGGATTTGGGGAGAGAGGAGTTCTGTGGGACAGGTTAAGTAATGTGCACAGGAAGTGCTGCAAAGGTGGGTATGCGCAATCCTGGGAACGTTTACCCTTTTGGTTAGGGAATAGTCAGGAGTTGCTCCCACGCACAGGCTGGTACTGTGCATAAATGTGGCATCCCCTGTCCACTCCTCAAAAATTGCTGGACCTGAGGAAGATTCGAAAGAAGGACTGCACTGCTGCCAGAAGACCTGAAGTAGACTGGACCTGCTCTCCTACCCAGCACCCCAGAAGTGGCTCCAAAGATCACTTTGCTGACCTCCTGTTGGAGCTATATGGCTACAAGCATCAAGAGGCCTTTTCCAGCTGACCAGTTTCAACTGGTCTCTCCTGCAGGCCTTAGCTTGAGTGAGCCATGACCCCCAAATGCTGTCCCCAAGGTCATGGACCCTTGGTTGGTGTCAGTGTGTAAGCTTTCCTGACTAACCCTAAAACCTGGGACTTAGAATCTTTTTAATTCACACAACGAAGAAAAGGGACTGTATTAAAAAACTCACAGAATGGATAAAGGGAAGGGAGAAATAAAACAGGGCACACACTGTGTATGTAAAACTGCCCTCACACACAGCGAACTGTGTCATGCTTCATCATAGGGCCTGCTAACACACCTCTGCGCTAGCCAACGCTGGAGGTGGAGCAATAGGGAGGGGGAAGACAAACAACATAAAAAAATTAAAGAAATTGTGTGGGATCAAAAAAAGTGAAAAAATATAGTGGCGTTGGGAGTGCGGAGTGAACTGCACTTTAGCTCACCTTGACGCATGTGTGACTACAGGGAGCTATTCGCACCCCTCCACCAGTTCAAGTTTGACTAATTAGTAAACTCGGTTCCTCATGGAGAGCAAAGGGCTCTTCCATGCTCTATTCCAGAGCTTGCACTGAACATGGTGCTTTGTTTTCTTACCCCTGGATTCTAAGGAGGTAGGGACAGCAGCCTCTTTTGGGATTGATCAGGTGGAAGTCCTGAAGAAAGCCGGGGTATTAGCACTTGCCGGCTGAAACATGTCGACATCTTAGCAGAGTGGAGGGGTAAGGCTTTGATAATGAGTAGCCATTACCACCATCCACGGGTCTGGTTAGGACCATTTCTTGCATCTGGACAGTGTACCCATTATTAAAGGTATAGCAGGGATACACTGTTACCAGTTTTACCAATTTATTCTGCCACTATATTTTTTCACTTTTTTTGATCCCACACAATTTCTTTAATTTTTTTATGTTGTTTGTCTTCCCCTCCCTATTGCTCCACCTCCAGCGTTGGCTAGCGCGGAGGTGTGTTAGCAGGCCCTATGATGAAGCATGACACAGTTCGCTGTGTGTGAGGGCAGTTTTACATACACAGTGTGTGCCCTGTTTTATTTCTCCCTTCCCTTTATCCATTCTGTGAGTTTTTTAATACAGTCCCTTTTCTTCGTTGTGTGAATTAATGCTTTGTAGGAGGGCGATTTGGGACTGCTTTCCTCTTACCTCTTTTCCTGTGGTTTTGTACTTAGAATCTTTTTGCCAACTTTTTGTCCAGAGAACCAACTTGAGACCAGCACCAACCTGCCAAGCCAATCCGACGAAGGTGCATCACTGCTGGAATTGAATTTGCTGCCGGTCCTGCTATGTTCTTCTCTGTTTCAGCAGGACTGCCATCAACTAGCATCCAATGTCCTCAAACTCTCTTTTTTCAGCTACTGCCTGCAGCTTTGCCCTACTGAGGAAATCCCAATGACAGAAAAGTTTCCAAATCCAAACATAGAAGGCTTCACCAGACTGAGTCATCCCTGCATACTATCAAGGTCGAGGACTATTTGGAAGCAAAACCTGAACTTTTCCTGCTCTGAGCTTTTCACATTTACCTTTTTCTATGATACCAATGACCTATATAAAGTTCATTCAGGCTAGCTGAATGACTCATTGATGGCTCAATTTATATTCTAAGCAAACGATAAACTCATGAGCCTTGCTTTTGTACTCCTGGTTGGAGCAACGCCACTGCATATTGGCGAATACAGTCAGTGGCAACTGGCGTCTACTGGGGGGGGGAGAGGAGAGAGGGGTGCATTCAAAAATTAATTTAAAAAACAACACTTACCTGAACAGATGTCCTCCCCTCCGGAACTTCTCTCAGGAACTGGATGCAGTACGGGCACCAATCCTGGCGCTGCTCTCATGTTGTGAGACCATCTTCCTTATTGGAGGGAGTAGCCTCACTTGTCACTCCCGAGGACACTGAAGCCTTGCACTTACTCTGACCCAGCTCTCTTGACACGGCTGGGTTAGAGCTTTCAAAGTGTGCATGTGTGGCTAGACATCACAAGACCGTCAAAGGGACATTCGTACTTTGAAAAGTGCACAATCAGCCCACCCTCCTCCCTGCTGCTATCATTCAGCAGCAGTCCCGACTCCATCCTGACTCTTCGTTTAGGATGCGAGGAAGAAAAATAAAATGGTAATGAATTACCATTTTATTTTTCATCTTTGGGGGTAATTAAGTGGGGCGACGCTCCTCCGCTCCAACGAAGGAGCCGCCCCTGAATGCAGTTTTCACACCCTCCAAGTTAGGTGACTGCAGCTTGCTTCTCAGGCTTGATACTTGTCTTACAGGGAAACTGTGAAATGCAGCAATTGTCACTTTGTGCAGGTGCAAAACAAATTCTCATTAAAATCCTGATGAAGTTACTGGCACAAACGGGTGCTGTATTTATTTATCTTTGCGGTGATTATCAGTAAGCCATGGCCAACACATATCCATAGCTGCCAAGGTTTCAGATTACTTATTTATGACATGTTCATGATTTCAGTTTAATTATGAGTGACATTCAATGACTATGAGTGACACTTTCTCACGAGCAAAATCAAGCAATGCATAGCTGATTCCTAATCCGTGCCATTTCTGTATTTTCATTGTATTTCTGTGTGACATTTCATTGCCTTATGTGTGACACTTTGAGTGCTATTTGATGGTGAGTGTAATCAAGTAGTTTTGTCCATTTAATGAGTGCATGTCCCTAGCACCATCCTGGACACACAGTGAACGTAAGTGCAGCTCAGCTAGGTTGTTTGATATGCAAATGATGAGCCAAAATGTATTGACAGTAGTGTGGGATATACCAGCTCCTGCACATTAATGCTATTCACAAGGCTGTTTTAAAACATGTTAATATTCATTGACACTAATAAGGCATGTGATATCATGCAGTGACGATGTTCTAAACCAGCATTTAAAGTAGCCAACTGATACAGTTAATAGGTAATCAATAGGACTGCAAAGTCAGAACTGGCAGAAAGTGTAAATTATATACGAGAAGGCTACTTGGCAATCACTGCTGTGCCTGCAAAACACAAACCCTGCAAAAACATAAATAGTATTTCTCATTCAATGGCATTTCCCACCTACAGGCAGAGGAATTTCAGCTATATAATTGTTTTCATTTGTTTAAATTGGAGCTGCAATCATCAACATATTGGATTTATGCACTACCGTCAGCAAGTGTTAAGCTGCCCCATTTTCTTGGCCCCAATACTCTTACCAGCAATTGCAACACTGTTCTGGAACACTTACAGGCCTGGTTGGGTAAGAGTGGCTCTACTCAGGTGCTTATGTAAGCTTGCCCATGTGTAAGCAGAGGTCTTATGGCTGTTTTGACCAACTATGCTGGCTGCCACTAGGTGTCACTGTCTGGTAGCTAATTAAAAAGAGTAGAGCCATCCACAGCAAGAAAGGGAAATTGGAGGTATGGCTAAATGCTGATGGAGTAGGTGAGGCCTAGCTCCACCATCCGCCGTTATCCTGTCAGCTACAAGGCCCATTCGAGTATTGCAACCCCTGATGACTGAGGGTTCGGTTGCGGGCAAAGCAGAGATGTGGCAGACGCACAGTTGCCATTGTTTTTTTCCAGTTGTCTGGTGGCCTGTGAATGCGGCTCCATAAAATGGTAGACGGAGCTGCTTTATAAGTGCTGAAAAGTGTGTGCCTAACAAGGTGAGCGGTGAGCGAGCGGCAGCATTAGTCACAAAAGACACATCTTGGCAACAGTGTATGTAGTTAATCTGTAGCAGATTTGTAGCAGAAAGTGCATCTTTGGTGTCCTCACAGAGGTGCTACCCATTAACTGTCATGACTTAAGATGGCGGGCAGAGCAGAAGCAAATGGTCACTGACTACAAGTTAGGAGTACGGCAACTGTCTGCTAGTAACTGTCTACACAGTAGCAGAATACGTGCACAACATTAGCTATGGAGATATTGGCAGAATTAGTCAACTGTTACTGAACTTGCAGCTGAAAGCATGACATTGACGAGCACATGGAGGTTCACTGCCATGACTTAAAATGGCAGGCGGAGCAGAGGCAGACAACAACTGAAACATAAGCGGCTGGGCAGCTGTATACAAAGGGGTTGATTCCGATGTCGGTCGGAAGGGCTCCGAATCTGATTCGGGTTTGCCGAATCCAATCCGGATCCCTTGTTTCCGACTGACTCATTCCCATTTCCGAACGACCAAGTACGATGCCTGGAAACTATTAGAGCTGACCGAATCAGTTCCGAAAGGCCTTCGGACAACTCGAGCTTTTCGGGAACCGATTCGTATAGCTCTATGGACTTGGTTTCCGAACAAGCGAGTACGATGACCGATTCGGACAGCCTTTCCGCTTCGGTTTGCCCGGAACGAAACTGCTGCCGGAATCGATCTTTGGGGGCCCGTAGCAGGCTCCTCTTCACCGGGGTTCCTCCGAATTGGGCCCGTGGGGGTACCCATGGGACCCCCCTTTCCAACCATGCACAATATGGCAGGCACCATGGGGTGCCCGCCACAGGGTACACAATTTTCCCCAACCACCCCTTTCTTCAATGGGAGCTGTGTTCACGTTCGGAACACAGGCTCCCATTGAAGTCAATGGGAGTCTGACCGAATCGTATCCGGATTCATACGGATGCATCGTACTCATTCGGTCAGACTCCCCGGATCCTAGTCATACGGAAAGCATTCCAGAACCGATTCGGTCTGTATGCTTTCAGAACGAGACCGGAATCGGGCCCTAAGTTGCTGCTTTGACAGGCAGCGCAGTGTGGTTGGGAAAGCGGAATCAACTACAGATTGAGGTGTGTGCCTGCCAATTGGCCAGCTGCGGAACCAAAAGAATCAAAAAATCAACACTCTATCGGAACATCATTGTATCAAAGGGTGTGTGTGACTAAATACTTTGAACAGCAGAGAAAGATACAGAAACAGCGACTGGAATTGGCACAGTCTATGTGTGCGAAAAGAAGGCCAAGCAGAAAAATTGCACAGCCAAAACAGATACATTGGACAGCATTACTGCAAAATGTGCTGGCAAAAATAATATTGCGCCGGTGTGCATAAATGACTGCCAGCAAAATGACATTGTGTCAATGCACATAATTCAGTGTCAGATGTGGAATAAGGCAGTGCACAGTTGAAGCAGCAGTGTGTGGGTTTGGCACAGGTGAAGAATCGAAAAGCCAGAAAATAAATCAATTTGATAAAAACTCACTGTAATTATTTCAGTCTCTGCCACAGGTCTTTAAAAAAAGTAGTTTGATATTCAAGGAAACATTATCAAAATTTACCTGCTGGTCACTGGGAAGAAAAGCATAGACATTTCCAACCATGAGGATGAGAAGGAAATGAAAACAGAAGGGCCTACTGCTATTAGTTCTGAGTCTGAGGTGGTTCTGCCATATGTTACACCGAGCATGTGCGATGATATCTTTTGTGCAGAAATAATAAAAACACAGGTTGGGGGGAAGCACACCTAACATGCAGCAAATTGTTATAAAAATAGAAAAATGGGATGGGTGAGTGAGTGCATTCTGATTGTAAGGTGGGTGGTGTGAAGGGCAACAAGGATGTATGGGGTTAACCCCTTATTTTGACTATGGAAGGTGAGAGTTATTAGTTTGGATGGGTAGTGTGTTTCTTCTTGTCTTGGGGTTGGGAACATGGTTTTGGTTATGTAGGTTAAGTAGGGTAAGAAGTCCATTGGTCCATCATGCAAGGTATATGTGTGATGATTGGAAAAAGAAAATATGTTTAACATGTCATACAAGTCTATTAGTTGGAATGTGCGGGGATTGAATAACGTGACTAAATATTATAAAGTTCATGCATATTTGAAAAGACGGGGAGCGCATTTTGCACTACTGCAAGAGACTCATCTCTCAGTATCCAAAAGGGAACATTATGTAAGAGATGGAGGGGCCAGTTGTATACCACAGCATATTCTGCATTTGCAAGGGTGGTTTTGATATGGGTTCGCCATGGTGTGCCTTTTAAAAAAACAAGCAAAATAATTGACCTGGATGGAAGGTATATGGTGGTGTCGGGACATTTGGCTGGGTGGTACTTAACCATTGCGGGGGTCTATGCTCCGAATACGGATCAGGGTGGGTTCCTGCAGGCATTGACAAGGAAATTAGAGCCATAGATGATGCATAGTATCCTCCTGGGTGATGACTTCAACTGTATCGCTGATCCAGACCGCGATAGATCACATCCAGCCCTGATGAATTCACCAGTGCATCATGTAGCTAGACAATTTAGAAATTGGCAACAAAGATGGGGGTTAGTGGACTCGTTGAGGCGTTTGCATCCAGATATTAGGGACTACTCATATTTTTTGGGGCTGAATGACCTTCACATGCAAAAGGATACTTTTTTGTGTAAGCCGGCAGTGCATCGTGAGGTCATAAGTGTGGAGTACTAATGCAGGACGACCTCTGATCATAATCCTGTACTACTTTCATTTGGGTGGAATAGAGAGCAGGCACAAATACCGGACTGGAGTTTGAGAGTTGAGGCGTTAGAAGACCCTATGTTTCGTAATGTTATAGGAATAGCAGTGGAAAACTACTTCCAGGAGAATGAGGCATCAACTACGTCTCCTCTGATAGAGTAGGATGCGTTTAAAGTTGTAATTTGAGGTCGATGCATACCAGAGATAGTGGGGGCTAGGCATATGCTTATGAAAGAGATTGAAAAGCATGAGAAAGTGCTACATGAATTAGAGATGTCAAGACCAGGAAAGCAGGGGTTGAAACAGCAGCTCATTGAAGCTTGGGAGCAAGCAGCAGTCGATACCGAAAGGTTGCACAGCTTTGGCTATAGAGAGTATATGAAAAAGATGCATGCGGAACGTGACAAAGTGGGCACTTTGTTGGCACGGCTTACAAATTCAAAGAATAGGGACACCCAGTTACTGGAGGTAGATTCTGGGGATGGCACGCACCTTATGCTCAAGAGGCCATCAATAGAAGATTTATAGATTATTATACAGATTTTTAAAATAGGTCATTGGTGCTGCCTGCACACTTTATTAATGCATTTTCGGAGCCGGTGCATTTGCTCACGATTACAGCAGAGGAGGCAAGAGATCTGGATGGGGATGTAACCATTCAAGAAGTGAAGCTGTCTATAAAACAAATGGCAAGAGGGAACGTTCCTGGGTTAGATAAACTCCCTGTGGATTTTTATGGTGCTTATATGAAGGTGTTGAGACCGGAGCTGGTTAACCTTTACATGGCAGCCTGGGAGGCGGAACATTTGCCCCAAACCACTGCGGAATCTATAGTGCTCCCGTTGTTAAAACCATGAAGAGTCCCAAAGTATGTATGGGCATATCGTCTTCTTTCCATGTTAAATTTAGATTATAAAATATTGAGTAGAGTCTTAGCAACTCTCTTATCACCATTAATGCCAAAACTAATACATACAGACCAGTCTGGGTTTATTCTGGGACAAAATAGGGCTCATAATATCAGTAGAGTACTGGCCATTATGGAAACAGAGTTCACGGAAAAGGAAAAAGGGATGTTTGCGGCAATAGATATTGAAAAGGCCTTTAATAGCCTTTGCTGGGTTTCCTTTATGAAGTACTGGAAAATATGGGATTGGGTAGCCAATTTATTACATGGGTAACACTTTTGTATGCGCCACCTACTGCTTGTGCTAAATTTGGTAGGTACATTTCAGAAAAATATGTGGGTGGTAAAGGGACTCAATAAGGGTACTGCTTTTGCCATTGTTGTTTGCTATTGCTAAAGAGCCTCTTGCGAGTTGGGTTAGAACAGGAGGGGTTTACAGGGGACTGGAGGTGCAAGGTGTCCAACATTATTCAGCATTACATGCAGATGACATGTTGTTATTTCTTAAAGATGTAAATGTAGATTTGCATAATGCAATAAACCTCCTAGATCGGTTTGGACAGCCTTCTGGATTATGCATTAACTGGAATAAATCATATTTGTTCCCGTTACAGAGGGAGTTCCCATTACAGAGGGATGTGCAACAGCCGGTTGACCTGAGGGGACCCATTTGGGAAGGAACCTGCTTAAAATATCTGGGGGTTCGATTATCTCATGCTCCTGTGGATTTGCTGGAGGGCAATATTGGTGTGGCAGTTATAGGACTATGGGCTAATGTGGATTTCTGGAGAACACTGCGACTTTCAGTTGCTGGACGAATAGCGGTAGCGAAAATGGTGGTGTTGCCCTGATTACTTTACCGTTTTACAACACCACCCTTGGTGATCCTTTGTAAAGTTTTTGGAGAGATAAATTCCCTGTTGGTGTCTCTGATATGGGGAGCAGGTGAGCAAAGGTGGCTTTGGCTAAGCTACAATAGCCACTTGAAAGGGAGGATTAGTGGAGCCAAATATGGAAACCTATTACCTCGCAGCACAGTTACAATGGTTCACACAGTGGATTTATATGTGTAGAATTCCAGGCACGGCAAATTTGGAGTGGACACCAATTTTAGATGTGTTGTATAGAATACTCTTGACCCCTGATGAAGGTCAGGTGGGGTATGCCCACTGAGTTGAAAGTTGCGCAACCCTGTTGACGTCAAGCTCTTCAGCGAACTCAAATTCAGAAGCTGGAGAAGATCAATCCGGTGGGAAGATTGAGGGGCTTGGCAAACTCGGCTAATTATGGGGTGCATAGGGTAGGCGATCTGTATAGAGATGGGGTGCTGCTTCCATTTGAGGAATTAGTCATAGCTTATGAGATTCCTAGATGGCAATTTTTATTACTTCGAGCCATGATTGCTAGATTGCGCCGTCATTAGGGTTTGGGCTTAGAAGAGCCTCCATTGCACATTGCTTGTCAAATGCTGTGTACTACTACGGGCTGCATAAGTGTGGTGTTGTGTCTCTATCAGGCTTTAGGAAGTGACCTGATAATGCCCCATGTGGGGGTTAGAAGAAAAATGGGAGGAGGACTTTGTACAACCGATCCCAGAACCAGAATGGGCTAAGATTCTTGCAAACACTGGAATTGTGTCTAGAAATGTGAAATTTAAATTGATTTTTTATTTTTATTTACATACAGCATTTCTAACTCCAGGGAAAATAGCCTGGATATATCAGAGTACTGTAGCATGCCCTAGGTGAGGGGAACAAGAGGTGGAGGTGTTGCATATGGTGTGTTCATGCTACTGGAGGAATACTGGAAGGAGGTAGTATTCTGTATCAATGAAGTAATGCAGAGATCAATTGCATGTGCACCTATGGTCTGTCTGCTGGGGAATTTCCAAGACCTGCTAAGTGTAAAAGCACAACAAGATTCATTGACCTCGCCCTGGTACTCGCTAGATGGGAGGTGACCATGAATTAGAAGGCACCCAGGCCTTCCAGGGTAGCAAAATGGAAAGAGGAGCTGATTCAGTGGGAGGGTTATCAGAGCTCAGTATTATACAGTGAAGTAAAGAAGGGTAGAGGATCAATTGAAAGGGTACAAAAATTGGATCATTTATTGGATTCCTTAAAAAATGTGGATATTAGTGATGAGTCTGGGGAAGAAAACGAGTAGTAATGCAATAGAAATGAACTGCGTATTGGAAGGTTATGGTTCATTAAATAGAGTCCTTTAAAAGTTTGGAATTAAGTAAAAATGAACTTCACAAAATAACATATGTAAAACAGAAGGTACGAAATAAGGTTTGTGACTATATATGATGTAAAGGGAGACTGGACTAAAGGGGGGGAGAGGTTGGGGTAAGTAGCAACTGTATTGTATTATTGTGTATGTTTTATTAAAATGCTAATAAAATTATGTTAAAAATAAAAAAGGCCAACCGTTAAAGATATCCTGCTTAGCGGTCTCTTCATCTTGTTTGCGTAACAAATTGCAGCTCATGCGGTTATGCAGGAACTTAACTTAAATTGCGTTAGCCAATGCGAAAAGCGTGGCACTTGGCAGGACTGCATATCCTAGTTTAATTTACAATTTTAAATGCCTGCTAACCCCAAGAGATTGAATCTTATCAGGATTTTCGTCATTGGATTGTGCAGAACAGAAATTGGACCAGGCAAAGAATGTTCATTACTCTAGATCATATTATTATGTTGCTAAGTGCTTTCAATCAGAATGTTGCTGCTGCTTCCCAGGTCTTTCCCGCCACCGATGAGTTGACTGAGCAGTCATGCTTTACTAGAGGAACATGTGTTAAACATTTCAGAGTACCAACATGGATGATAAGTATTTGACTTGACTCAAAAGAAATCCAACACCAATTTATGGAAATAAAGCAGATTTTTATATAGATTCAAACACCAAAACATACATAATGGGATTAGTAAAACCAGTGTTATTGATTTTAGAAGGAAAAATAAATCAGTGCACTTTCAGAACTCTAACATTGTGGTCAGTGGTAAAAAGAACTAGTGACAGGTCGAGTTGCATTGAACCCACTGGGGGGTAAGGTGATGCAGGTCCGAGGACCAGGCCATGACAGTCAGTTGAATTTTACTGCTTAGATGGTGCTGATGAAGAAACAGATGCAAAAAGTTGAAAAAGAGGCTGCTGAGGTGGTCAGTTGAAGGTGCTGCAAAGTTCCCTCGAGCTACAGCATTGAATAAAGATGGTGGGAGCCGGAATGGACACCATCAGGCCTTGGCAGTGGTAAGGTCAGTGTGAAAATATTTCGACATGCGGAGGTCCCGGGGAAAACGGTAGCCACCTGATACTGGCTGGAGTCAGGACTACATCTCCCAAAATACACTTCAGCATCTCTTTTTGAGCGATTCCTCGGAGGGCCCGATGGCTAGTGATTCTTTGGTTCCGGGAGCGTGCTTTACCTGTGGACTGCAGGAGACTAGTGCCACTAGTACAAGGGAGTTCTGAAGTTGTCTTTGGCTCTCAAAGGGTCCCCTCTACCTGGGGGAACTGGTCTTAGATCCAGGACGAGTCGCAATCATGCAGTTGCAGGGTGGTTGCCACAGGTGTAGAGTGTTGCACCTTTGTTTTGTGCAGGTCCTGAATTCGCAGACTCGGGTCTCTTCCCTGGGCTGCTAGCCCCAGTGGCTAATTTGCCTGTGTGGTGACCACATCCAGGGCGTTGGGCCACCTTTGCTACCCAGAACCCTCTATTCTGCCACTTTTAAAAATGTCAGACACTCCCTTGGCTGTACACCACCTGACTACCTAATGTTCCCACCTACCCGGTTGCAATTGTGCCTGGGGGCAAGGGGATGGCAGTTTCCTCCTTTGGGAGGCAGCCTGGATGCATACGAGTGACGGTTTAAGCTTTAAAGCTCACCGCCTGGATTTGCCACTTCACTAGCAATCCTTTTAGTGAGGGAGGTGTCATTTCTTTCCCAGCCGGGCCATTGTATCTGACTCCTTGGAGTGCTCACACATCCTGGCAGGGGGTCAAAATCCTGTCTTGGCGGCAGCAGCTGCAGGCTGTCAGCCAGGGCACAGGAAAGACTGGGGCAATCATGTGGGCAACCTCTAACGTAGCACCTGGGTGCATGTCACATCAATCCCGACATGGCAATCATGTCAGGGGTGATGGGACAAGCTGTTTGATATGAAGCATGACTATTTGCGGTGGGACCATAATGAAGCTGGCAACCTCGGGGTGCCCGGGTGCCAACCCATGTTTTCCTATGGCCCTCTGATCATTTATAGTAACCCTTAATGGAAAGAGGCCACTATAGGGACATATAAGCTTGTGCTTATATGTCCTCACCATTAATATAATGCACCCTGCCTCCTGGGCTCGGGAGGCCTTTCTTAGGGGTGACTGGTATATATTCAAAATAGTGCTTTAACCTTGCCACACATGCTGAGAGCAAAGTGGAATGTGAGCAGTTTGTACTGCTCATGCACTTATATGTTCTCACCTTTGATATAATGCACCCTGCCTCCTGGCTCAGGAGGCCTAACTTAGGGGTGGCTGTCATATATTAAAAACAGTGCCTTGACCTTGCCATACATGGTGAGGGCAAAGTCGAGTTGGAGCAGTTTGCACTGCTCATGCAGTCTGTAATGGCTTGACTGCGGTCATCCATTTACTTGGATCACTCAGGGTGGCACAATCAGTGCTTCAGGCCCTGGTGACCCCTTTAACTCCCATGCCCTGTGTACCACTGATACCACTTCCCTCAGACTTATAAGGAGGTTAAGGTCCTTACCAACTGGGGTTGCCACTTGACTTACATCATATTTGGGGAGAGAGAACTGGTACTGGGGCCGGGTTAGCAGGCTCCAGTGCACTTTCAGTGTCAAAAAACAGCCTTTAGTTGTCCAAAGGGGGGGGGCAAAAGTGGGGGGACACCTTCAAAAAGCCTGTTTTCTTACATGTGTAACTTGCTGCACATACACACATTCACATACAGCATGCACACATTGGGGGTAGGGAGTAATGAGACCAGTTGGGGAACAGGTAGGCCTTCTCTGCTCTGGTCTGATGTGAAAAATCTTAGCCTCTAAACCTACAATTAGCTGCCTACATTTGTCGGACTACTCCTAGCCTTGATTGAGGAGGCAGTGGCTCCTAAAATATGGTACTGGACTCTTTAGGCACAAACCTTAACCAGCAGTGTCTGATGTTCTACTGGAAAACGTTAGAAAACACATAGAGTACCTCCAGTGCGCTCAAAAAGTGTTGATTCCACTGGGAGAAGCAATTGGCAGACCAGGAAAGCTAAACTGTGGCAGCGTGACACAAATTTCCATTGAATGTGTTCATACTTTGCCGTTTGAATGCCCAGGGATATAATCAGTATCCCTGCAAACATTTGAAGATTGCTTGTGTTTCACATTTTTAAGAGCACAAAACCTTATATTTTAATGATAAAACTTGCTTTTAAGGACAAATCCATCTAAGGATGATACACTCACAACATTATGGAATTAAAGGATTTGACTCTTCACAAAAGGTCAAGGTATTTCACCTTGTGTGAGAGCTCTAGGTGCTTACATTTAATAAGTTGTTGTATTTTGACAAACATGAGATATTTGGTGTACTATCAGTGTCTGCTTTAGGGCCCTGCAACCGGTTCTACCGCTTGAGGCGCCAAGCTTGAGGGGCGCCCTTTGCCTGACAGGCTGAGGCAGATAGGAACGGCCTGTAGTGATCTTTGGGTGCCCAGCATTTTTCAGAGTACAATAACAATGACATGATAATGCTGGTGGTTAATGCACTTGATGGACAGATCTATAATTTGTCTAGTAACAGTTTTGACTCATGATAAAGTAGCATGGGGAGGATTCAGGTTCCCGCCTCAAAAAACAACATATAACATGCAAATCATCGATTTGTATTTTATGTAGATAGCTCAGTGGGTTGAAAGGAAGACAACACCGGGCAAAGTGTTATTTGTATTAGAAGGGCATGTAAACTCTAGATATATATATACACTTTAAATAATAATAAATATCATGACACATTTGTAGAAAGTTTAAATGATTTATTTTATCTTATTCTTTTTTATTCTAATTTTTTTTTGTAATTTTCATATTGGGTAAAAAATATTTTGCATATATAAACTATAGATGTACCACTTGTAAATCATGTGCCACAGCTATAGAAGCATGTACTCTACATTTCAATGGTCAGGTTATATCGCCAACGAGTCTGAGTAATTGTAAAACGTCTAATGTCATTTACCTAATAATATGCCCATGCAAATTGGGATATGTGGGTGAGACTGGTAGATCACTTAATACCAGACTCACTGAGCATAGATCAGCGATAAGAACCAGAAAAATTTCAGCTCCTATGGTGCAACATTATATTGACAAGGAGCATGCACCAGATGATATGCAATGGTACATTTTGGAGAAGATTTGTAACAAAATAGGTACAACTACAGAAAAGACTAGAAAATTTAGAGAAGTCTATTGTATTTTTGTTTTGGGTACATCAGTTACAGGTTTGAATCAAGAGATACCTTGGGATCAAGCTATCAAGTACAACACTTAATTGAGTTTTCTTTAGGCCACCTTCAAACAGTTCAGTCAGCTTAACCATTTAACATCTGGTTCATTTTCAACATGTCCATTCGGAACCACATGTTCAGTTTTGTTATTTTTACCTATTTTCTGTATAAATAACACAAGAAATATTATTTGTGGTCCGCTAAAATTAAGATCTTTCTATTGGCGGATATCGACCTATATATAATATTATACTGCTCGAATATGGCGTTTGGCGACTAGAGAATATTTAGCGTTTATGTGGTTTTTATTCACATCACGTATCATGTTATTGGGTATTGCAGATAAGCACTTCATGCTTGCCAATACTGGTCTCTATATGTTTAAAATCAATTAAGATAATTAAGACCCGCCTGATTAATTCTCAGTTGGCGGTTATATTAACGACTAGATTGTGAAAAACATAATTTTTTAACCTTCCTCCAGGATGGATACTTTTCTAGGTAGTAATTCAAGTATAATTATATGAATATATCGGATCTACTTTAGGCCAGTATTAGGTAGCCTATGTCCACAGTAGGTTTACAAGTATACGAACCAGTAATTCAAAGATGGCACCGAAATACTCACAATATCGGCCACCGAGTGCTGACCCTCATTAGTGACGTTGTTCTACAAGCGTCGGCATGCGCGTAAAAGCGTTTATATTGAGGCGATAAGGTCGGCGTCTCACTTGCGGGTAGAAACGAAAAAACCCACGACTTTCAGTATATACCGGTAAGTGTTTTGAAGAACCTCATGTCATTTTGTTACACACGCGCTGCCGCGGCTTCTTGCCTCTTTGTTATACTCTCAACAGGAAAGGCTTTAGAGGTAATCCTCGGGAGACGGGTTTAGCGCAATAAAGTTTCCCCCTCCTTTTTCTCTTCATAGAGGTAGCTGCAATAGGAGACACACTATGTGAGCGTTAACACGAGTAAATTACACCCTCTCGTAATAGGATTAACCAACGTAAATGGATAGGCTTTATATGTATTGTCACGGAAGTGAGTGGCGTAGCGTATTAAGGCTTTTCCGTCCACTCTTTTGACAGAGGTAGTAGCAATAGGAGGCATCTTGTGGGAGTTATAACATGAGTCAGTTACTCCCGCTCGCAGTAGGATTATCAGATTTAAATAGATAATTTTTATAGAGGTAGTAGCAATAGGAGACACCTCACGAAAGTTATAACACAAGCTAGTCACCCTCGCCTTAAGTAGGATTAACTTATGTAAATAGATAAGTCCCATTTGTAATGTCACGGAATCGCATATTTAGGAGTGGATACCAATTTCTAGAGAGTAGGTATCAACCACATGCTCCTAAAAAAATGTATAGATATGGTATCATGGCAACAAGCCCTGCGGCATATCATAACCCAATAACGCTGCTAGATATAGCTGGATACAACTCAGTTTCATGCCATATAACTTCTTGCCATGCTGGATGTTAATCATCCCTGATAGGTCATCACATGGCCATATAGAGTGTGATTAATATGTATATGTTTCTGTAATAAGATTAGAGATAATCTCTTCAGCAATATCTCTGTTATACATTTTCTCCCCTCTTTTTCCCTTTCAGCATTTAGACATGTGAAAGAATCATTTGTACCAACAGCTTTTACTATCTGGATCGTTCAAAAAAAATGTTTGTTAACGATCTTCTTTTCCTCACATCTTTAGGTAAGTATATAGACTTATGCACATAAACTTATAAAAGACAATTCCATCAAGTATGTAGGTATAGTGACCTGATGTGAAGTTCAAAATGTTCTCCCTTGTTTTAGACAAAACATTTTTTAGAAACTGAGAAAGAATCTGAGCTGCAAGCGGCAGGTAGAGTTGGATATTGAGGCATCTTGATATTGAGTCGTCTTGTAGTTACAGGAATACACACACAAGGAGAGGTAAGGTTCATCACAGATATTTTAGAGATTTAAATCTAGAAGTTCTCATTCTCTATGGCCATGTTGCAACTCATCTTTTAATATAACAGGTCGTTGTGTAGGTCAAGCATCCCTCCACCTTGTTTGTTTATTAATAAGTATATAGAGGTCCTATAATATGTCTTTTAAATAAAGGTACTTATTTTCTTAACAAATATAGGTAGCATTAGATTATCCTGCTAGTTTTGTAAAATTCTAGGGAAATTATTAGTATTTAATTGCGTTTCCCCCTTTTTTCCTTCTTTATGTAGCTATTCATATTGAAGAGAGACGTAGTCACGCGACCCTCAGCTATTCTATTTTATTCTAATGACTGTGTAAAGCTCCATTTTTGATATTCAGGAGGCAAGCGGAGGTAATATTAAATTTATAATAGACAAAATATTGAATTTTGGACATATAGGCTCAATTACATGAGCAAGGAATTGTCAGCCATGCTGTTCTATTAAACCTCTATACAAAATAGCATGCTCACAATTCTTAAGATCATAAATTGTTATCATATGCATGAATCACCTACCTTACACATTGTAGTCATCTGATGTCACTTGTATGTCCATACAACTCAACTTTGTCGTTTTTTGTTGCATGTAAAATATGTTTGAAGACCATCTCCATTGAATAATTACAATCTAGTTTTTATTTTTGTCTTCACGGTTTAATTCAATGAATGAAATCTCTGACCATGTATGTGTTTATCTCATAGGTCATATTTTAAATTAATATATAGTTCAAATATTTGAAAGGGTTTTTAAACTCTAGAATTAAAATCATGTTTATATATTCCCTGTTTAGTAACCACTGTGACAGAGTCCTGATGAAGGCATAGCCGAAACGCGTTGATTTTCAACATATGTCACCAGTCTCTGCATAATTTATTTAATCGAAAGGACTATGCAAACAAATTATTGTAATATTTGAAACTGACTTATCATGAATATTGAATTATAAATTGTGTTAGTCACCTATCATATTAATTGTCTCATGTTAAATATGGTTTAAATCAACAGAATAGATTATGTAGAAGATCATGTATATGTGGTTCTAATTATATCACTGGGATTGTATATACATTTTTTTTATGTATATATAGTTTCTATATGCAAAATATTTTTTACCCAATATGAAAATTACCCAAAAAATGTTTTAGAATAAGATAAAATAAATCATTTAAACTTTCTACAAATGTGTCATGATATTTATTAGTATTTAAAGTGTATATATATATCTAGAGTTTACATGCCCTTCTAATACAAATAACACTTTGCCCGGTGTTGTCTTCCTTTCAAAACAGTAATTTCCTTGGTAGGGTTACATCCTTTTTCCAGGGGCCCGTTCGTTTTCCAGAATAAAGATAGCTCAGTGGGTTACTGCTTTTGTCACAGCGATCATTTTGTTACCCTGAGTTCACAAGTCACAATTCTTCTAATGTAGCTCATTGAACTATGAACTGGCATCAAAGCAATGCATGCTAATTGCAGGCATAGGTTTAGAACCTTATTGTTTTTTCCTCAATCTTTCATTACTTTAGGATTGCTCGAAAGGGTTCTAAAAAGGGTTCCCTTGGGTAGTAGTACAATTTCATAATTATGAAGCAGATTTGCTAACACTTTGCACCTGCTTTGCATCACAAAAGTGATGTAAACCTGGTGCAATTTGTTGTTTTGTGATTTACTTTCCAGCACAAATCCTGAATTGCATTAGACAGTAGCCCTTAAGAAACACAAAGTAGAAGTATGTACTACTTTGCGTCAAGGAGCTGTATCAAGGTGGTACATGGATGTTCCCATGCACTCACCCATTGATTTGATACTAATCCCTTTGGACTTATTTTGGTTGAAAGAGATTTGCATCAAAAATTACTTTTTTTGAGGCAGGCATTAAGTTGGGAGAAAAAAAATGTATTTTCTCGAAAGCTTTCCAACTTTGTATATGTGCTGCACCATAGTGCACACATACAAGTGGTAAAGTGTTAAACATTATCAAGGCATAGAACTTTGTGCTGGAAAAGTGCACTTCCAGTACAAAACCTATGTTTGACATCATGCAGACACCATTTCAGTGTGGTGCAAGCGTGTGTGCACTGGTGCAAGGCAGCCTAAGGTATAAAAGCACTAATTGAGAGAACAACAGCAGCATATCTTAGTAGCCATCATGCATTTGTGCTCTCTCCTTTTCACACACCGCAGCACAGCAACTCTGGTTACTACACTGTGTGAAAACGTAGTAAATCTGCTCCTTCGTTTATCCAGATCAAGCACTCTTAACATATAATGACAACCAGTATGAATGCCTTTATGTAACATTGCCTATACATTAATTTACACACCTTTATGACTCATTGTCTCTGTATAATATGTTCCAATGTAAAGTGCTCTGACACTTTGCATTGGGATGAGAAGCAATATAAAATAAATAAAAGTGAGAAAGGGCCCTTGCAGAGGGGTGCTAACAAAGATTGTTGCACCAGGCACTATCAACAGTAAAGCCAGACCAGGGTAGAATGACTCAGTCTTGATAAAAATGTGAGCCATTCTGTTGGTTGATGGCATAGAGCAGTAATAATTCTCACTTTTAGAACAAGGTTGAACATAGGGAAATCAAATTATTTGTTTACCCAGTGGTCTTTACCAGAGAAACTTGTGAAGGTTTTGTTAGCCCAGTTGAAGCTGTAGAGTTTAAGATTCGATAAAGGGTAAGGGGTGGTAGCTGTCATATTTAGTGAGGCTAGGATGTGTATTGTAATTGGCAACCAGGAAACTCCTCCGCACAGGCAGGGCTGGCCTCTGTCAGGCATTATGTATTCTATAATGTGGCGGCTGCATTTTATGTACAGCTAAAATGAGTATGTTTCCAGATAATTAAATGGATTTAATCCATATTTAGTTGCGGAGAGGGCATATAGTTCTTACCTGATACATTTTATTTTATCGAGTAGATTTGCTTTCTAAGATCTTTTTTTTTTAATGTTTTATATGTGGCGAACATGAATGTTTTTGAAACAGTGTTGAAACACTGCTATGTATTTGAGGGCTGTGGTGCTTGCGATTCATTGGAGTGGTGATTTATTGGATGTATGTCGACAGTTTTGAGGATAGGAGTGGGTCATTTTTATATGTACTGATGTGAATGGGATGTGTGACAGTGGGTTTGTTGGACTTTGGTGCCAGGGTTACTTAGTGCTAAGTAATATTATGAGTAGGCATTGTGAGCAATGTTTTACTATCTTGCGACCTAATGTGTGGAAAAGGTGTTGATGGATATTGTCAAAGATCACTGGCACTCTTTCTGCTCATATTTCTTTTTTGCGGTTCCTGTCTTACAACTGGTCTTTGTAATGCAGCAATTAAAGCAAATTCCATTGTAAAATGTCAAAATGCCCGTTAGCAAATGGCATCCCTTCTATATGCAGATTTTGATGACAACAAGCATATCCGCAGCAGTAGGCACAATTGGCAATTTCACCATCAGTACATTTTGTCAATGAAATGACATCCATCAAAGACGTGTCTGTTACATACGCAATCAAGAGATGTTCTGCCAACTTAAGCAGATGACCACCTGGGCTTGCATTATAGAAAATGTCCCAGGGCGCAATGGGCATGTGTGCCCACTTTGTGCGCCCCTGGGGTGCTTTGGTATTACAGAAGTGGCTGCAAACGATTGTGTGCCCCTTTCTGTAATACTGATAGCACTGGTGCACATGTTGTGCCAAACACTATCATGAGAGGGCGTTCTCTCATTTGCATGGGGTCGTGGCCCAATTCAAATGAGGTAATAACTTTGCCTCTGTGCCTGCACCGTATTGCCAAGGTGGGCCCAGAGTCAAACATGCCTTTAAGAGGTGCACTGAAAGTCTGCCACAAAAAGGTGTCATGCTTTCAGTGCGCCTCCTAAAGGTAGCTCTCTGGGAGGTAGAAAGGGGGGTCCAATGGACCCCTCAGACATCCCCCTGCAGGCGAGTGCAGTCACTCATTGCACCCTCCCTGCAAGGGGATCTCTCACACCTCTTGAAAGTGTAGGAGGCATGCCGCCCGCACTATGAAACACGGAGTGGCTATGAAGCAGCCGCTTTATATTTCACTTGAATGCGCTGCCCTGAGGACAGCTCATTCTGCAAAAGACGGCGCACTTTCCCTGTTTGTTCCTAGCATACCTAAAGGTGCACATTGGTGCAAACAGGTAAAGTGGACAGTGCGCCATATATATAATATGGCCCCAGGTAGTGTATTGTGTCACAAACATGCTACCAGTGGTTGATTATGGTTCTGCAGGAAACCTATTCAGTGCATACCACATATTGGCTAGTCTTTCTGGACAAGGTGATAAACTTCAAGGAAACAGTAGTGGTTCAGTTCTAACTAGGACAAAAACAGCAAAACTTTTTTTACACTCTATAATGTAAATGTTTGAGTGCTCCCCTTCTCTGTTGTAGAAAGAGTAGATAGAACACAGTCAAGTGCTTTTAGAGGGCTGTATTGGGTCAGGGCGCTAGGCCCCCATGCACAGATAATGATTACGCAGACACAGTGGTATTGTATCTAGAACTAGCCCAGGGCTCATGCACCTGCCCCTTTTATTGGCAGGGTAACATGTCCTGTGACACCTGTGATGGATGGGTGTAGGGTGAGTGTGGAAGCCAGCCCTCTAGGAGTGGCTGATGGTAACACATTACTGTGAAACACTAGCACGTGACCAGCTGATCACTACATCCCTCCCAACCTTTATAAAAAAAATGGGACAAGTCCAACCTGTGGGAGAGAACACAATGGCAAAAACAACAACTCCACTGAGTCCATTCAAGTTGCTGGCAGGACAGGATAAGTGGACAGGTGCAGCTTGAAGCACCAGGCATCACACCACTCCTCTGTCATTTTAACCAGACTACTCTGGGCACAAAATCTTCTGCCTCTGGTGCTCTCAAAGATCTCCATTGGCTGCCTATTAAACAGAGGATTTCGTTTAAATCACTCTGCATTGTCTTTAAGGCACTACAGAATAAAGGACCAAAACCTCTACAAGCCAGACTAAGAAAATATACCCCTGGCAGATCCCTTCGATCGGCTACACTTAACTATGTCCAAGAACATAGATTCAACAAAGTCCAACAAGGAGGACGTGCCTTTACGGTGAAAGCGGCTCAGTTATGGAACAAACTGCCAGTCTCATTAAGATCTCAACTGACCTGTTGAAGTTTAGAAAATCCCTGAAAACCTGGCTCTTCCCTCACTAATAAACGGGCTAAACCTCTGTCTAAGACTAACTTCCGTCTTTCTGATTAGGACTTTCTCCCTTTCTCTATGCCTTTACTGAGTGGTCTAGCTAGCGCCAGGATACCATTCTGGTCACAGTGCGTTCTACAAATAACCAAATACAAATACAAAATACAAATACGAATGGCAGTGTAAATGAAGCCTGGATTTCTCGCTTGCCAGTCCAAGTTGTTACAGTCCATCTGATCACTGTGGGTCCTGTTCCACCTGGTCTCACTGCATGGAAGTCTGTTTACAATGTTCGCTGTGAGGATACATTTGGAGCAATAGCAAAGTCTGCTGCTGAGATGTCTTCAAAGGCGCCCTGGCTAGCAATCCTCCATAGACAGATGACTTTAGAAGATTCAACCTCGGATGCTGTTGTGCTTCTAGCTCCTCAATGGTGGATTAACTTCTGGCTTCCTTCTCTCACCAGGATTCCCCTCTCTTACCAGGATTCCCCTCTCACAGGAGTCCCCTGAGGTCCTCTTCAACGGGCTTTCACAGGACTGTGTGGACTGCGCTGTGTCTCTCCAATGTCATATTATAGGCCCATGGAGAAATCGCTACGAGTCCCACCTTCAAGTCACTCACTCTGCCTCTAGGTAGTTGTTTCCAGGGTCGGTGTGCACCTGTCATCCTGACTCAGGTGCACCGGCATTTACAGAGCAGTCTTTCGGTTAGTCAGATTCTGACCGAGACCTTCGCGCTTCCTGGTACCTGCTGGGGGGGCTGCTGCAGAAGCATCTTTCGTGGTGGGATTCCACTCTCACGGGCAATCCCTGAGGCCCTTGCCCCTGGATTGCCAAGACCGGTGTGGGTTGCTCGGATCCTCTTTTAGGCCTCACGACCGAGGTCACTCAGGAGGTCTGAACAGGACCACCACCAAGTCTCACGTGCAACCCCAAAGGTGGATGGTACAAATGATCCAGCTTGCTCTCTTGCACAAGCTTCAGGTTCACTTGGTCTAACCGAAGATTTCTTGGTGGCCAGCCTCTCACAGTGCCAAAGATGCCTCACTGACCTTTGGGTGTTTCATAGGCACAATTCTCCGCACTAGATGGCCAAGGCTCCTTAGATGTTCTTAGGGATGCCCTTGATTGTATTGACACTCACAGTTCATATTTTGTACTTTGTGATATGCTAGGTGACTACTACACACCATTCTCTTCTTCTTTTCTTCGTACTCTAGTGCTGTGGCCTCATGCCACACTTTTTCCATCTTCTTTTCTTCTTCCTTGTGATTTAGACTTGTGGCCTTGTGCCATTTCTACACACTCATCTTCTTCCTCGTGATTTAGACTTGTGAACTCGTTTCACTTCTACACGTTCATCTTCTTCCTCTTCACGACATGGTCTGGTGCCATCATGCCTTACTCTTCTTTCTTTTGACCAGGCCTCTCCATGTGACGTGCACTTCACATGGGTCTCCCTGGCCACGTCCTACCGCTAGGACTGAGCCTTATCCTCATCTACTGACCAGACCTCTCGTCCTGACCTTCTTCTTTACATGACCTCTCACAGGTATTCTTCTTGGGCCTCTCACAGGCCTTATCATCATCAACCTCCCACAGGTCTCTTCTTCGACCTCCCACAGGTCTCTCTGTCAACCTCTCACAGGTTTCTCCATCGACCTCTCCCAGGTCTCTTCGTCAACCTCTCACAGGTCTCTCTGTCGACCTCTCACAGGTCTCTTCTTCACTTGAGGATGCACTCCTTGCACCTCAAGGCTACGCCGTTGTGGCACTCTCTTCTGCCTCCACTCAGGCAGGCTTTGCAGGGTCTGTCACACCCTGTGACAACATGGACCCTCTTCCTCACAGGGCTCTCACTCCCGGGCTCATACCTGTGCAGTCAGCTTAGCTGGTGCAGTCTTTAGTGCACTTCTGACTTTGCGCCCTCCGTCATTCACTTTAGGTGCACCTTCTTCTGGCGCCTGGTGCATCCAGTTCCTCCTCTTTCGGTGATCTCCTTTCACCACTGGGGGCGCAGTCAGCACTCTCCTCCTGAAGGCGTTGGTGGTATATGACCGCAGGAGCGATCATCACCCACCTTCTTCTCCTGAAGGCTTTTGCTTGTCTGGGGCCTCTTTGCTCCGGCCAACACTCATCCATCCTTCTACCAGGGCAACCAGTCTGTGGCGGTGCTTGCTGGGATTTGCATTACTTCACTTGTCCAAAAATGCCTGGCAGTCCTCTTGGCCAGACACTGCTGTGGTGCCATGGGTCAATGCACAGTCTTTTCTCTTTGCATGACCACAGCCAGCACCCATGGGGTGCTTCTTGTTCCTGGCTATGGCATCCTCAAGCTACTTGGAGTCCTCTTCAGTGGTGGCACCCAATTTCCCATTCCTTCAAAGTTCTTGCTCCTTAGTGCTGCCAACGCTTCAGCTCTGTGCCAGGCCTCCCTCCGAACACTGCAGGCATTTCTCTTCCACTGGGATACTTTACTGCTGCAGTGACCACCCATGGCCACTAGGGGACACCGCATTGTTTTCATATGCCCCTGCATCTCTGTCAACCGAGGTCCATGCAGGTTATTCACTGAGGGGTGGGGCTTGCCCTTCCTACAAACATGGCATGGTGACATGGTCTCGGCGGGGCTGCCCCTTCACCTTATGGAGAGGCAAATTCCCATGCTGATTGTGGGCCACAGCCGTCTTTCCTAGGCTGCAGTCTCTTTCTCGGTGCACCATTACTTTTCTTTCTTTCTACCGCAGCTGCAGTGCCTCACTCGACCTCTAGGTGGTGTGGCCACTGCTCTTCACACTCAGCCTGCAGGCTACACTTCGCAGGATTACCTCCTTCAGCCCACAGCACTACTTCCTCGGATTGCCGGTTTTGTGGGGTTAGAGACCCCAGATGCTGCCACACTCACATAGCAATTTCTTTCCAGCGGCATTCAATCATTCCTCACTGGCCATGCAGGGGGCCTCTCACAGTGCTGGCACGGCCTCGTTCTGCTCGGCACCTTTCTCCTGCGGGGAGGACAGCAGCTGGTAGGAGGCCCACCAAGCGGGACATCCTCCTTCAACCCGCAGCTCTGCTCTTGCTCCAGTGATCCTAAGGGCAGCAGAAGCTATTCTCATGGGAGCATTGTCCGCACCACATGCAGGGTTCTTGCCCCGTGGGCACTTCGGGTGTGGTGATGATGGCAGTGGGAGGGCAGCCACTCCTCACTTCTATCCATCGTGGGAGACACTCTTCACTGCCTCAGGCAAACGGGAGGGCGCTCATCTCCCACTGAGGCTCCTGCACATTTCTCTGCCCTGGGTGATACGACTTGCAGGGCTGCCGGTACAGGGCTCAGGTGTATCGCGCCATGGCAGGAAGACTTTTCTCCTTTCCCTCTCATTAGCCCTGACGGCAGCAGGCAGGCCGCTTGCGGGCACTTGAGCAAGTCGCGGTCTGTACATACACCACCCTTCCTTACTTTAAGGGTTCTGGGGTGCATTTTCATATTGGCACCATTCCTCTTGGTGCTGGTCCCTCTCGCCTTGCTCATGCCTCAGGCTGCCATTGCTGGGACTCACGCTCGATGACTGAATGGGCACTCCACCTCGTCTGCAGGATACAGCCAGCTCATCCCTCCATGTCTCCGGAGACACGCACTGTGTGCTGGCTCAGACTCACGGCTGATAGTTGCTGCAGGGTCATGAGCTGGCGGCCAACATCTACCTCGACCACGTCCTGCAGCATGTTGGCAGGGAAGCCATATCCCAGGCTACCTGTAGAGATGTATTCCCTGTAGAGTGTTATGCGTGTGCAAATAGTGATAAGTCTAAGACAGTAAGACAACCTCCTTTGAGTTGTAACGTTTTTCCCAAACGTCCATGGGAGAGAGTAGCTATTGATTTCTTGGGTCCAATTTCCAAACTTGGCACTCGCAATAGGTTTGTAATGGTTTTGGTGGATTATCACTCGAAGTGGTTCGTTATTGAAACTACAGATTGTATAGACACGGATAAAGTTGTGGGATTTTTGGAGAGAGTATTTATGAACGGAGGTATTCCGAAGACCTTGGTGTCTGACAATGGTGTGCAGTTGGTGTCGAAGAAAATGGTGGATTTCTTGAGTAAATTTGGAATCAAACATGAAAGAGTTGCATTGTTCAGACCCCAAGCCAATGGGTTGGTAGAAAGCATAAATCGTTTGTTAATGGATAACATACAATTATCTCTGTCCAATGGATTGTCTTGGTTGGAAAAGTAATGGATGGAATGCCTGAATTAATCTCAGCCACAGGTAATGTATTTACTTGAGGCTGCATCCCAGTCCATTTTCCTTTTGAACACCATGCCACCTCAGTTTAAGCCAGCAAATCAATCCCAGCCCTGCTCCAATAGGAACAGTCCAGCCAGAACTGCCAAGCCAGGTGCTCCCTGCCTAGTAGAGTCAGACATCCGTGCACCTCATAAGCTTCTTTTGTTTACACGTGCCTTTTGCACCTTCTTAGATGTGGCCTCTGTATGTGTATTCCCTCTGCACCTCTTCCCAGAATCTATTTTTCTCTTTTTCTGATGAACAGCAGGGTTTATTTAATATGTCCTTGCTGGCTGGTTGTTCTTTTTAAGTTGTAAAAGAAATTTTTATTGGATATGGAAATAAGATATAACAGCAATACAACACAGCATATAATTATACTATAATATAAATATTTCATGGGAAAAGGAAAAAGGGGAGGGATGGGTGAGGGGAAAGGGGGGAGGGAAAAACTTATATAGAATGATACAACTGATCTTATAATAGAAAATACAACATTTGAGTTACATTACTTCCTATAATAGTAGCTTATAAGGTGGTCAAAAATATACAACTAAATTAGAAAACAGATGAGTAATTTTTAACTTCAAGGAGGTTTGGATACTTCCTCACTGCAAGGAGTATGTAGGGGTAAGGATTGAGCTGATATGTTTAAGAAATCCGTAATAGGTAACCACAATAAATCTCTCTTAATAGCAAGTGTAATGGGGTAAACATATGCCCTATCTAATCTATGATTATAGCAAACTCCATACCACCAAGCCTGAAATGATATGTTTGAAGCATTTTTCCATGACCTAGTAATCTGTTGAAATGGTACAGCTATAAGCAGATCAACAATGGATACGTTAGTAGAAAAGGAGGACCATACTTCTGAGATGCTACCTAGAAAAATATGTGTAAAAGAAAAAGGGAAGTGTGTACGAAAATTTTTGTTAATTTGTTGCCACACTCTAATCCAAAAATTATGAGTAACTGGACATGTAAATAACATATGTTTAAGGTCAGCTACGGGGGCCGGACAAGACCAGCAGGTAGAGGGAGTATTGGAATCAATGTGATGAATTTTGGCTGGGGTGATTAAAAGTCTATTATAAATAAAAAATAAGGTTTGTGTAATATTCGCTGCTCTAGAAGACTTCCTTATTTTCATCCAAAGTTTGTTCCATGTTGAGATATCAAAGGAATCCTGTAAATCAGATTCCCAGTTGCATTCTACATTAGATTTATCACGTATAGTAACAGAATTTCTTAATTTGTTATAAATTTGAGATGCAGAAGAGGAAGACTGTAAAAAAGTGAGCGAGATGGATGAAGAATTAGCATGCGCAGAGGAGTTTATGAGGGTATCATAGGAATGTTGAGCAGCTGCGGTCAACAAAATATATTTGGATTGATAAGAAGAAGGAAGAGAAAAACGGGATTGCATCAGAGAGAAGGGGATACAAGTTTTGCCGTGAAAAAGCTGATACGTCCATTTAAGACCAATTTCTATCCAATCTTTCCAAAAAAGAGTCCTATTTTTAATTTTAATAAGTTTGTTATACCAAATTGGGGATTGAAGAAAACGAGTACGATCATCTAGACCATCTAATATGAGCAGGTGGAAGATTTTACGAACATTTTTAAGAATGGGAAGAGAACATTTTTTGGGAGTGTGAGAAATAGAAACAAATTCTTCAAACGAGAAGGGATAGAAAAAAGAGTTTTCAACCTCCACCCATAAAGGCTGAGACGTAGAATCGATCATATTCTCAGATAGCAAGGAGGAAGAGAATTTAAGAAAAAATGAAGTATGATATGACGAGAAATCAGGAAAATTGACTCCACCTAAATGTTTAGGTAGTTTAAGTTTGGAAAAGGACATCCTAGCTTTTTTGTTTTGCCATAAGAATTTTGAAAGAATATTATAGATATTCTTGTAACAGGATTTAGGAATATTAACTGGAAGATTAGATAAGAAAAATAAATTGTTGGGACTAACATCATTTTTATAGAATCCAATCTACCCCACCACGATAAAAATAAGGGGTGCCAGCGTGTGGTGGAATTGGCTAAATGTAATTGCAGATTCTTTAAGTTTAGTGATACTGTATCTTTGATAGAGGGTGTGAACCATAAGCCTAAATATTTAATCTTCGTTGGGTTCCAGTGAAAGAGAGAAGCCAAAAAATCAGCATGGAAACAATGTTTGTTTAAAGGAAGGATTTCACATTTATCAACATTGAGTTTATATCCTGAAACTAAAGCAAAAGCTGAAACTTCTGATAAAAAAGTTGGTATTGAAGTTTGGGGATTAGAAATAAATAAAAGAATATCGTCCGCGTATGCTGAAATCTTCAGTTGTTTCTCACCATATGGAAAACCTGTGATATTTTTATTTATACGAATTCTTGTTAGAAAGGGTTCTAATGCCAAGACAAATAAAAGAGGAGAAAGTGGACAGCCTTGTCGAACCCCCCTGAAGAGTGGAAATGAGGAGGAAACAAGACCATTAGCTCAAATAAAAGATCTGGGAAAAGAATATAATAACGAGATATAAGAGAGGAATTTAGGGCCAAAACCAAACCAGACGAGTGTCGAAAAATAAACTGCCAATTAACCCTGTCAAAAGCTTTTTCGGCATCTAGTGCAACAGCTGCTAGAGATTGTTTATGGGAGTGGGATTTACTAAGAACATTGAAAAAGAGTCGAGTATTATCCGATAAATGACGACCCTTAATGAAACCACATTGTTCTCTTCCAATTAATTTTGGTAAGATGTTATCCAAACGGAGCGCAAGAATTTTCGCGAAAATTTTATAGTCTAGGTTAATCAAAGAGATTGGCCTATAATTCTTACATAATGTATGATCTTTATTTTCTTTAGGGAGAAGACAAATCAAAGCTTCTTGGAATGAGCCTTCAGATTTCTGGGATGCAATGAAAAATAAAAATAGTTGATGTAATTTGGGAATAAGTAAATTAGAAAATTGTATGTAGAATTCTACGGTAAATCCATCCGGCCCAGGAGCTTTTCCTTTTTTGATTACTTGAATGGCTTTAAGAATGTCTTTAGGCTGTATATCAGCTTCCAAGGAGGAGAGATCTAGATCCGGGGGGAGGGTGAAGGAACGGAGGATAAATATTGAGCAATGTCAGTCTGTTGAGGATGGGATTCAGGGGTATAAAGTTTTTGATAAAAGTTAGTGAATTCTAATAGAATATCCTCATCTTTATGGGCTATAGAATTAGAAGAAGATACAATAGATTCAATTTTGGTACGTTCCTTTTTAATTTTAAGATAATTAGCAAGAAGATTACCAGATTTATTTTGTGCACTATAATATTTAGCACTAGATTTAAGTAAGTATAAATTCGCAGAATCAGTAGAAAGTTTATTAAAAGAGAGTTTGGCTTTAATAAGTTCATTCAACTCAGATTGGCTCTTAGACAAATAATACGAATGTTCTAATCTTTTAATTTGAGTATTGAGTAATTGTATGGACTGAGAGGATGCTCGTCGTTTTTGGGCAACAAAAGAAATAATGAAGTCTCTAGAGGCAGCTTTAAAGGAATCCCATATAATTTGGGGAGATATTTGAGGGGACTCATTCTCTTCAAAAAATAATTTTGCAAAATCAAGAAAGGCTGATGTAAATTTAGAATCTAATAGAAGAGAGTTATTGAATCTCCATCGCTTGGTTCCCTTAACGGGAGGAAGTAAGTCCAGATTCAAAGAGACTGGGGCATGATCGGAAATTAGGATAGAACCTATGTCAGAGTGGGAAATGTGTTGGGTTAGGGCTTTGGAAATAAAGAGATAATCTATCCGGGATTGAGATGAGTGAGCAGGTGAATAATAAGTGTATTCTTGTAATGTAGGGTGACAGAGCCTCCAGGAGTCTACAAGAGACCTTTGAGAAATAGTGGAGGTGAATTGAGTATGCATAGAAGAAGGAGAGAATCTAGAATTAGACCTTCTATCCATAAAAGGATCCATAACCATGTTACAATCACCCCTAAAATTAAATATTCGTCAGTACGTTGCATCAAAGAGGATAGGATTTGGGGCCAGAACGTTTTATCTTGGTTAGTAGGGGCATAAATATTAAAAATGGTTAAAGGAATGTTGTTTATCAATAGAGACACTGCAATCCATCTGCCTTCAGAATCATTGTCTTGATTTATGAGTTGGACATCTAAACGTTTATGGCAGAGTATAGCGACACCATTACGCTTCCCTGAACCTGGCGATGCAAAAACATGTCCCACCCAGTGCCGTCGTAATTTAGATACCTCAGTATCCGTTACATGAATTTCTTGTAGTAAAGCAATATCACCTTTTAAACTTGCAATATGTGATAAAACTCGCTGACGCTTAATGGGAGAACCCAAACCCTTAACATTCCAAGATAAAATATTTAACGACATCTAAATATATACGTTAAAATAAACAATGTGAGAAGAATACTTATATATATATATGAATAGTAATATATCACACGTCAAATTATAATTTTGAAGAACTGTCATATAGGAACTGTATTTAAAGATATAGAAAAACAGAGAATAGAAAAATAAGTAAGAATGAGAAGGGAAAGAAGAATTGTAAAGAAAAGATAAAAGAAAAGACCAGTATTTAAGATGAAACATGAGATTAGGGACAGAAAAATAAAGGGGAAAAAAGAGGAGCAATGAACAGAAAACTTGAATCCAACAAACCTTTGATAAGACAAGACAATAACGGAAAAAACATACCACAGGAAGACAATACGGGTGGGGTTGGTGGAGCCACATAGGGGAGGAAGGACGCCGAAGGGAGGACCTCAGGACGAGAACGGCAAGGGGGACATCATCCAGGAAGAATGGAAGGGACAAAGAGTGAGGGACCACATATTCGTAACCTGATGAGGAAGAAAAGAGAACATATTAACCAAGAACATTTACAAAGTTACAAAATACATTAAGGATGGGACAAATTCACAATAAGAAAACAAACAATATTAGGAGTAACACGACATTTATGGTTTAGAAATGTCCATAGACTCCCGTCTGCAGGTGATAAAAAATTGCTGGAGATGTGCAGGATCTTCATAATTTGTTGTTCTGTTATTATAAGTCACTTTGAAGAGACAAGGGTGAAACAGGCCATATCGAGCATTCAAGCTGCGAAGTGCAGGTCTCATGTCCAGGAACTTTTTACGGCGGTCAGCAGTCGCTTTGGCATAGTCTTGGGCAAAAAAGAGGTTAGAACCATTCCATGAAATCTTTCCTCGTTGTTTGGCAGCGTGAAGAACTTTAAGTAAATCTGTGTATTCCAGAAAATATAAAATAATTCCTCTAGGTTTCGCTGAAGAAGATGAAGACTGAGAACTCTGCCCCAAACGATGCGCACGTTGAATATTTAATGATGGAGTATCCGGAAGACCAAGTAGAGTTGGGAGAAAGGATTGAAAAAAGGATATTGGATTAGAACCTTCGAGACCTTCAACCAGTCCATAAATGCGTAGGTTGTTGCGTCTATTACGGTTTTCCAAATTTTCAACTTGCTGTTTAAGATGATCTATCTCTCTGTGCATAAGGGGGACCTGACTTGCACATTCTTGAACAGAGTCAACTCGTTTCTCTAGGTCTTCAACCCTTTGCTCAGTGTGAGACCAGTTGTCTTCCAGACTTTGCAGACGTATGTTGGTTTCTTCCATACATGGCTTAAGCACGCGAATTTCCTCAAGGAGGAGCTCCATAGAAATTGAAGTTGAGGAAGCAGTAGGAGAAGGTGGGTTTACCTTCACTCGCTTGCCTGAAGTGGAGGACGACGTTGCTGGTATTTTGGAACCCTGTTTGGGACAGGGGCGAGGTGCGGAAGATGCCAATCCCTTTGCACCAGCAGATTCAGTGGCAACATCTTCCGTGTTCTCTAATAGGATATTAAAAGGATTATGGTCTTCTAAAGGTGAGCCTTTGATATGTTGTGCACCATTACGGCTAACACGAGGCATTGCCATGAAGGAATTTGAGGAGAAACTCTCTTCAATTATCCTAAAGAACACTCTACACTAATAGAATCACACCGAAAGTGAAAATAATTAATAATGCACACTGTGTAGAGTTGCAGTGAAGTGAAAATCCAATTATATTAGTCCCGGAATTTATGCTGCTTAAAGTAGTATTCAGAACGAGGAGAAAATGGCCCAGCAAGAAAGAAAAACGTTGAGATAATGCCAAACGTGCATTTTTGTGAGGGGAAAGATATTCAAAAATCTAACAGCATTGGTTGAGAGGAACGAAAAGAAAAACAAAATGGCGGCCGCAACTCTGTGAAGAATCGCAGCCGGTGAAAGAAGTCAAAAAGGCATTATTTGAATGCGCTCCATACCTCCGCGACGAGCGCACATTGACGAGCAAAGGTTCCGACACTCGTGCGGTTGGAAATTGGGGTCCCAGAATGCGAAGAGAAGCCTGGAGAGTTCCCGTCGCCTCACGTCGCTGCGGAGCTCCCGGGAACAGCGGCCATCTCCGAAGGCTCCTAAGCCACGCCCCCCTGGCTGGTTGTTCTGATTTCCACTGCAGATGACCCATTCTTGCTATTGTGATTGTACTGGAAGTAATTTATTCCACCAATTAATCTATGGTAGGAGTAATAACAAAATGTGATATAAAATAGGAACTGAACATGGACACCGATGAAAAAAAAAATACCAATAAGAGTGAAAGTGAAATTAAGCACACTTTGAAACCTGAAGGCATCACGGGATTGATATGTTGTTCCACCCTCTCCCCGTCAACAGCTTCCACCATCTTCCCGTCAACAGCTTCCGAAAGTAAAAGTAACTCTTACAGTCAAGGTTTACTCTCTGTCAATGACAGTGCATTTATGACTCTGAGGCTTTGGGCTTTGGGTACCAAACAAGGAGATGGGGATAGTAGATGCAACTCCTGACTAGCAGTACATTGCGTTTCATTTTATTTCACTTATGTATAATGCCTTGCACATTCAAGCAGCCTCTTGGTGCAAAAAAAAACACAAGCTAGAAATACAGAGCAGTAGTAGACAAAACTAAGGGGGATATGTACAATGAAGTGGCGGAGCATGCCGTTAGCCTCCTGGGCTTAACGACACGCTCCGCCACTTAGGAAACGCAAGGCTGCACCATATTCACAAGAATGTGGTGCAGCCGTCTGTTTCCCCCTGCGATGGCGCTAAGTTTAACAACTTAGCGCCAACGCAGGCACCCTTGCACCAGAGTGCAAGGGTGTCTGTGTGCAGGGGAGGATTGGTTATGTGTAGGAAGGTGTCCCTTCCTGCACATAAACAATCCTAAAATGCCATTTTGTAACTTTCATGCGTTCTGCTTCATGCACAACCATGAAAGTCACAAAATGGCATTTTTTTAAAAGGTTTGTTTATGTACAGGAAGGGACACCTTCCTGTACATAAACAAACCATGGCATTTTGCTTTTTCCATGTGTTCTGCACAAGGCAGCACACATGGAAAAAGCAAAAACGAGGAGAAATAAAGCATTTCTCCTCGTTTCGCCAACTTAAGACCAGGATTTTCCTGGTCTTAATTTTGGCGCTGCCTCCTATGTACGCCATCCTTGTACATAGGGGGCAGCGTCAAATACAATGGGTGTTGCGGTGGAACGCCCACCGCAACACCCACTGCACGCCTCTTTCATGCTAACCATAGCGTGAAAGGGTGCATTATGTATAAGGCAGCGTTAAGCCACGTTAAGTGGCTTAACGCTGCCTTGTAAATAAGGCAAGGTCCCTATCGCCACGGGAACGTCACAAAAAGTGATGTTCCCGTGGCGATAGGGGCTTATACATATGCCCCTAAGTATCAACAAAACTGATGTACTTTCAGGGTCCTCCTGAAAGTAGTCCACTGTTGCCCACTGTCAGTGTGAGTTGAATATTAACAAACTGAGTATAACAAATTGTACAAGACAAGAGCAAATAAAATATATGCAAAGGCTTGGGCCAGCTTCACAGTAAAGATGCCATCTAGGCGGTTTTTAATGTAATAATGTAATATAAAATTAAAGCAGGGGTGTATCATTTCATGAACTATGAAGGTTTGAGTAGGACAAGGTTAAGATACTCCCTTTCTGCCGCAGTCAAGTGCATACGTTTAATTGGCACATAAACATACTTGAGAAAGCTTAGTCAACTAGAGCCTTTGCAAGTGTGGAAGATGAATATCAGTCACTTACTGACCTTTGGCCTATTTCAAAGAAATTTTCCACTGAGACGTTTTGACTTACTCCTGACGTTTCAGGATTAAGAAATAGCTATTAACGGGAAAAAGCATTATGATTCATTACCATCAGGTGGAAGTTCTCCAAGCAGACTAACGTCACAAAGCATTGTTTTAATGGCGTCCTATCCCACTCCGTGATGAATTGATACAAATTAAAGGATGTAAATATTAATTCATGACCTTCTTAAAAAGAAAAGCTACAAAATGACTAACTTTATAAGATAATGGATGAGTTTGGTGCATTATGGGTCCTTTAAGAAAACATAACAATATGGTTTTTTTTAACAAGAAAGCATGTGTTATGCATAATTTTTGCGGTGTTTTTCTGCAGCAGTTCATATGTTTTTTTGTAAACTATAAAAATGGCGTTAGTTTTCTGTTTGTAAGTCCGTGTGATTTCCATTTTCTTGTGTGTTTAATTATGTTTTAGCCACCGGGCTCTTCTTATTTGATTAATGAAACCGTTAATTTAAGACAAGCATCTAGAAAGCTAAATATATATTTTCAAAATCTGTCCAAATACTAAAATGTTCAAAAACCTAAAAGTTTTTTGCAACGCGTCTGAATTAGCCAGCAAATGAAAGCGACGTTCTCTCCCAGAGCACGGATTCCATCTCCTCTCTATGTTCCTGAGAGATGAATTATTGCTGTGGGTTTGTAGTCAATAGGGATGCAGCTCCCGCGAGACTTGTCAGTGTCTTATTAGAGGCGATTGTGTGCAGTCTTGGACGCATACCTTGCCATCAATGAATCATAAAGTTTTCAGTTTTTTTCCCTAAGGGTATTGCAAACTGAAAAGATTTAACAGTTCACACACATGGTGCATGAAGAGATGTGATTCATGGGGATGTGGGAGCTAATGATTATGGTGAAATGGCGGGATGCATCTGGGATATAACCTGTCAGCCTCGTTGTTATTTTGCTAGGATGTCAGCTAGCTTGTCCTAATCATTAAGACGTCTTGTTGACTCTTGGTGAGAGTGCTTTCTACACCTTTTGTTTTGCGTGATTTTCTACGATGGTCATAGAAACAAAGGGGCATATGTACAAGCCCCTATCGCCACGGGGACGTCACTTTTTGTGACATTCCCTTGACGATAGGGGCCTTGCCTTATGCACAAGGCACGTTAAGCCACTTAACGTGGCTTAACCCTGCCTTGTACATAAGGCACCCTTTAACGCTATGGTTAGCGTGACAGGGGCGTGCTGTGGGTGTTGTGGTGGGCGTTCCACCGCAACACCCATTGTATTTGACGCAGCCCCCTATGTACATGGGTGGCGTACATAGGAGGCAGCGCCAAAGTGAGGACCAGGAAAATCCTGGTCTTAAGTTGGCGAAACGAGGAGAAATGCATTATTTCTCCTCGTTTTTGCTTTTTCCATGTGTGCTGCCTTGTGCAGCACACATGGAAAAAGCAAAACGCCATGGTTTGTTTATGTACAGGAAGGTGTCCCTTCCTGTACATAAACAAACCATTTTAAAAAATGCCATTTTGTAACTTTCATGTGTTCTGCATGAAGCAGCACACATGAAAGTTACAAAATGGCATTTTAGGATTGTTTATGTGCAGGAAGGGACACCTTCCTACACATGACCAATCCTCCCCTGCACACAGACACCCTTGCACTCTGGTGCAAGGGTACCTGCGTTGGCGCTAAGTTGTTAAACTTAGCGCCATCGCAGGGGGAAACGCAAGGCTGCACCACATTCTTGTAAATATGGTGCAGCCTTGCGGTTCCGAAGTGGCGGAGCGTGTCGTTAAGCCAAGGAGGCTAACGACACGCTCCACCACTACATTGTACATATCCCCCAAAGAAGCAAAAAGGCAGACTTTAGGGCGTTAGTTTAGATCTGCAAAGAACTAACAATCTTAATTCACTGGTGAGAAGGAAATAAAACTATTTCTTTATTTGTCAAAATGAAACTCAATTCTCCCAGCCATGTTGTCCAGAGCCCTGGCATTCTGTGAGATCAGATCTGCATAGCGTCCAAATATTCATCATTCGTTCCACAAAACGCCATAGAATCTGTCAATCAATTGCAAATCTCCTCCTCCCTTCAGATTCCCGACCTACAAAGTTAATCAAAGTTTACTCCCCTGATGTTGTCCCTCTTTCTTTCAGATCCCGACTTACTGAAATGTTTCCTAGTCGCCTTACTGAAGAGGCCTGAGCCAGACATGAACGATGCTCCAAGAAACACTCTATTTCCAAACTTGCACTCATTAACAACCGTCACTAACAAACTAAAAGTTTGCCGCAAAATAATAACATACAGTCTACTGATTGGATTTCAGGTCATTTCAAGGCCCAGTAAGGCAACTGCAGGAAGCTCCCTAAAAGTTACCATCCTTTTTAGGAAAGAGGTGCACCAGCGCAGTAATTCGATCATTTTATTCAGTTTGTCATCCTCTACTGACACTTTGTAAAATGAAGTGCCTTATTGGCGAGAGCAAGTGCCTTTGTTTGGGCTGGATAAAATCCTTCTCACTGACAAACATCGGTTGTTGAGTGTTGGAGATATTGCAAGAATGGCCAAAGTTCATCCTGGATCTTCTAACTATTTTCATGTTTTCAACATACCTGTTCCCCAAATAAAAGATCATTTGAAGTCTTCACCTCTGACTGATTTTTTTGGTAACAATACTGTAAGAAACTTGGTTATTGGTTGAGGGGGGCAGAAGTCCCATACAGGCCACAACTCCAACCCTTGTCAAGGTCCACCACCAAAGTCCCTAAATTAAACTGTGAAGAAAGCAGTCAGGCATAACTTAGAGGCAAAGTATTTATGCATCATGCAACCAGTAATAAAGTGACAACACAACACAAGAAAAATTCCAAACCAAATTAGAAAAAAAGTCTAATAAATAAAACGATAACAGAATGATAAAAAAACTAATCAGTGGAACCGGAGATATTCAAATGTAAGGTTTTAGGTTGATATAGCACGTAAAAGCATAAAGCTCCAGTCATGCTAAACCAAGAGAAAGTCACAAATTCAGCCGAACTGTGATGGAGCATGTGGGCTGGATGCAGGGACCAGGTTGGTCCCACTGAAAAAGTTGCCTTCTCAAATTATGGCACAAAGCATTTCGTTCACAGTGGAGGAGGCCGCGAGGAGCAGAGAGAGCATTACAGATGGTTGTTACTGTAATGCGAAAAGCAGTCTGGGTGAAGTGGGTTGTCATCTCTGTAGCGCGAAGACCTGTCGGGCATCGCGGATGACCATTGCGGAAGCTTCACATTGGCGGTCACCGCAGGCTGTCATTGCTGTAGCATGAAGTGCAGATCTCATGTTGCTAGTCGTTGCTGGCTGGCGTTGTATCATGAAGAGCTGAGTTCACTGGAGCTTCGCTTTGGCATTTGTCGCAGGTGGCAGAGTCTCTGCACGAATGGGCCCATAGCGGTCACGAAGAGCCCAAAACTTCAGGATTCCAACATTCTTTACAGGAGGAGCTCAACAGATGCCGGCCAAAGGTTCAGGACATGGGGAAGCACCTCTTGGGTATCAGGAACTCATTCTAACAGAAACCAACATGGCTCAGGGTAGTCCAGTTGCAAGTCTATTCAGGTTCAGGGCAGCAGGTCAGCTGTGCTGTTGCTGGGAGGCTTCTGGAGCTTGCAATGTCTCTGTTGCTCAGACAGGAGGTCAGCCAACTGGCCCTTGGAATCTCACAGGGTAGTTTGGGATGAAGGGAGCAGGTCCAGTCTTCCTTCTCAGAAGAAAAAAGACAGTCCTCAAGCAGCAGGGCAGTCCTCTGGTAGCAGCAGGGCAATCCTCTGGTAGCAGCAGGACAGTCCTCTGGGTTGCAAGGGAGTCCTTCTTCTGTAATATCCACAGGTCCAGGAGTGTAATGAAGAATGGCTCTGGAGGTCCAATATTTATACCTGGTGCCAACGAGGCGAGATTCCCTATAATACCCCCACATCTGTTTCTGGAAAGATTTTCCTTTCACCTATCAAGTCTCAAAAATTCTGGGGTGACAAAAGACTAATGCCAAGTGCTTTGTGTGTGCTGGAGGCAAGTCCTTTGAAGTGTAAATGTGGAAAGGCCCATCTGCGCTCCAGCCATCCTGGTAGGATGGCCCTTCCTGCCAACTCCTAGTGCGCATTTATGTCACTGTCTGGAAGGACTACACAAACCCCAACAGCAGAGCTATTTACAGTCAAGTGACCCAAAACACTGACAGAAGGCACAAATGGTTAGGACAAGAAAATGTCAACTTTCAAAAAGTGGTATTTTCGGAATTGTGACTTAAAACCGGACTTTACCATTAAAAGAGGATTTTAAATTAGAATTAATTTGATTGTAACCAATGCCCTCCATCAAAAGTTGTCACTTATTTAATGTAATTTACAGTTCCTGTGCACATGTATTACCATTTACTAGGGACTTACAGGTAAATTAAATGTGCTAATTGGGTGTAGGAAGGAGAGAGAACTAGCACTGGGTAGCAGTGGTAAAGGACACACAGTGCTATAGCCAACAAAAACAAATTCACCAAAACACGAGGGGTGAAGGCAAAACGTTTTGGGTAATACCACAATAAGAATGTCAGGTCTAACAAATACCAACATCTGAATTAATTAACAAAAGAGTGAAGAACATTGTTTTCCAATGTTGATTTGTCTGGGTTAGTCCAGTGATCCAACAGTAGCTAGATACAAGTTGTGCAGTTCGCACTAGTTCAACCTCTTCTATTGTTTTTCCTTGGGAATGAGTGGCAAAAGGAATCCTGTTTCATGCATTTTAAGGAGCAGGACTATATGTGACTCCTTGTGAATCGGTTTGAGTGTTGTAACTGGTTTGTACACCTGTTGCAGCACAAAACTGTGATTTTTTCACAAAGTAGACTCCGGAAAAGAAAAGGGACTGCTTTACTACCAGACCTTTCTTCGTGTAGGCTTGTCCAATAGTAAGTCATGCTTGGTACTGTCTAAAGGCTGAATAATTACCTTTAGTAATTCTGAAGTGTCTAGCTTCACATGCCATATAGTTAGCTTTATATTTGACAAAATTCACCATTTTTTAAATCTGATGACAACAACAACAATCTTTATTAGCATAAATATGCCCTACCACAACAAACTAAATTACACAATAATAAATATGCAACCATTAAAAACTTTAAAAAACAAATAGCAGCCCTCTATTTTTTTGAATCACCAGTTTCCATAATTCACACTACACAATCAGCCCCTTAAAAAGGCACTATAAAATAAAAAGGAGAGGTTTCCATCAGTTAGATGAACATCTATGGGCCAATAGGCATATACTCAGTGTTGGGGAAATGTCAGCATCATATAACATTAGCTCGGCCTAGGGTGTAAAAGGCCTTCTAGTGACTGTCCAGGCAGCCTGGATATAACTGGACACTGACATGTAGATGACCATATCATTCATTCTAGAGCAATGTGCAAATGCTTTAGTGCAAGTTACAACTGAGAACTGCTTGAAAAGTGGCACAAGCCATTTAGAGCGAAGGTGCTTCGTGTTTGTGCAAAACAGCATAAAGTGTATGAACGTCTCCCGCCCTCCAAAATTAAAATCACAGCAATCAGTCCCAAAACAGTTAACAGAAAACACCGCCAGACACACTTTGGTAGGTAAAATGGAAAAATGCCCAAGCGAAATTTTAAAAACAAAGCACAGCGTGCATCGGGGACAATTTTATTTAAATATGTTCTAATGCTGGTTTTATTCGCACATAGTTAACAGTCAGACATGAGGAATGGGCCCGTTCAATACGAAACTTCAATTTCCAGTTCCTGAAGATGTCTTGTACCAGGCCAACCATTGCACTATCTATAAGAGCTGGATTGGACCAAAGATGACAAAGTCCAAGTTCATTCAGACACCTTTTAACATAGACTAGCCAGGGATGATAATGGAGAGCACGAGGGGTCGATGCTTCCAGAACCACTCTCAGATATCGTGCCCGTTGTGATTGCAATTTAGACAGAGCCAGTACATCACTGGTGCTAGAGCGATGGTATCTGAGATAGGCACCGAACCCATTCCAGATATAAGGGAAGAAGTGGCGTGCCAGGACCCAAATTTAAAAGGAATCGCAATAATTCTCTTTTGATTTTTGCAATCGTTTGCAGTCACTGTATCCACACAATTCAGAGGTATATATTGCTGCTGCTATCGCTTTTTGTTTATAAACTTGTAAAATGATGGTCAGGGCACGGCAACCAATTTTATGCTGAATCCGCAGGATAGCGTTTGCTTGGCGCTGCAGGGTATTGACTTGACTGCTTCTTCAATATGATCACGCCATTGAGTTTGTTATTGAAGTAAATACCCAGGTAGTCATAGCTCTTGACGGTTTGAAGCACATGGCCTGCTGCCATTGCAGGTTTCCTTAAAGGCAGGGCTGGTGAAATGGACATTACTTTTGTTTTTTGTGCATTAATGCACAGATCCTTCGGGCTACATAAGCTCTCAAAATTCTCCAAGGTTTTATGCATTTCGTTCCACGTAATTTGTCAATAAAACTGCATTGTCTGTGAAAAGAAGAATAACTATTTTTTTGTTACATGACTTCGGAACATCTGGCTTCCTCTTAATAAAAATTCTTCGCAATCATTTAAAAATAGGATAAACAACCACGGGGCAAGTACACATCCTTGCTGTACACCAGAATGTATTGAAAAATGAGGTGTACATTCCCCAGAACTTCTGTAATGGACACAAGCACTTGTTTCTGCGTGTAGGGTCTTAAGAGCTAGAAGGAGGGTTTTTTCCACCCTCATTTTTTCAAGTGCGCACCATAATTTGGATCTGTTGACCAGATCAAAGCCGATTGGAAATCTATAAATGAGAGATATAGTGGGGATTTGAGTACCCTTCCATATTTGGCACAGCCATATATAATTTGAGTGCTTGGACAATGGTGCATTCCACACTCCTTGCTGGAAGATTAATTTCTTCTTCCTTAGTAGGGCTTTATATTTGCTCCTTTCACTCTTAAACCAGTGGCCAACGACATGATACTGGTCTCTGTATGCTTTGAGAAACTTTAACTTTGCAAGTCTACACTCCTTATCATGCTACCAAGTGGCACTCTTATCCCTACTATTCTGCTTGGGCATCCTCGTTGTAGACCAGTAATGAGTGAGTTCAGTTGACATACCACTGCAATTTTCCAGTATCACGTTATGATCTTCATTTCTAGTGGCTTGGATATTCAGCAGGTATTCCTCTGTGGCTGCCATCAGCGCGTCCTTTTCCGCTGAACAAACAGCTGAGGTCAATTTTACAGCTCTTTGACTGTTATCTGGGATGAAACTAGAGATATAAATTGGGGGATGCTCAAGCCCTGCCACTATTCCACACTTAAAACACAGAGGGGCGTTTACTTATTTTTGTGCTCTTCCTAGTCAATCTAGTATTCTTGATTTACTTTACTTTATTCTTCCTTTTGTGTTTTGCTTCAGGTTGCAAAGTAGACTCAGCGCATGGCTCTGTTAAAAGATGTGTTTAGATTGCCGATGTTTTTTTTTCCTAAAAAATTGAAACAAATGCATATCATCCATGTTACTTTCCACTTGCTCTCTTAAACTAAAAACCTCTCCTGCTTGTGATGTAGAGCCATTTTGTTTTGATGGTTTTACTTCCCTTTTCACTGATTTGCCTCTTTTGTGACTTCCTTTTCCCCCAACTTCAGTGGCCGACATTATGGTTTCTAGTGATACCAGATCACTTGCACCGGACCATTTTTTGTGTTTATCTCCTCGTTGTATGTAAGGGGCCCCACAGCCCTCTCTACTGTATGACTTTTGCTGCTACGCCGTTAGTCCCGCATAGTGCTTTAAGAGTGCAAGAGGGATCATTACTTCTGACAGACGCTTCACCCATTGCACCGAATTTCAGTGGTTTCACTTTACAATTACGTGCAGTGGTAGGCTTCTCCGGAGTTACAGTTACTTTGTTCTTACTCGCCATTATCCTGGAGTTTACAATCTCAATTAATTTTGCCACCGGAGGAGATATTAAACCTACTTCTACTTTTCCTGTTGGAAGAGATGCCACAATGCTGGTACTTGCCTGAGTGAGTGCTTCGGTCTTGAATTTTTTCGTGGCCATAGTTTCCAGTATGAGGGTGAGGAGGTCTGAGTTATGATCATTGTCTTGCACTTCGTTCTCCAGAAGCGCTAGTACTGAGCTTAATATCCTCTCTAATGCAAACAGCGATCTAGAGACTATGAACTCCTGACTTGACCTTCAAGGCGAGCTGTGTGCAGCTATAGTCTCAACTGGAAATACCTCTGGTTGTGCTAGCGGGGGAGACGGGTGAAACACTATCAGGCAGGGAATCACTCAAGGAAGAATTTGTTTTTAATAAGTCTTTCATCCTGTGTATTGGGAAGCTACGACTCATGGTATTAACCTCAATAATAATCAGGTGAATGTGGACGTTGGGCTAGTTCAGCAGCAACACGTTCAAGATTGGTGCATCCAATACTGGCAGATCTAGGATGCTTTGCAGAGATCAGTTATGCAGGGGAGAGGCGATGGAAGACAATGTTTGTTGCTCGACAATGGTTGTTGCCAGCCCCTGGTCCTCCTTGTTATTTATGGGATTTTTCTGGCTCTTGAGCATTGCGCAACCTCCTGTATTTTCCCCAGTCCACTCCTACTCCAACTCCAACTTGAGTACTTCGACCCCCGCCCTGTTACTCATGATATCATGGCTAGGAGAGCAACTAAGAGGGCAATAATTGCTCACTGGTGGGCCCATAGGGGATCCGCTTAGAGTTGATGACATAGGCACGGCACAAGGTACTTCTGGCGCGGCTCTTGAATCAGAGATCTCATCTTGCCCTGCCACCAATACCCAATTAGTCCTGAGGCCGCTCGTGCAGTTCCCATTGATTGCAGACCTACTGCTAAATTGGCAATCGTATGGGGATATAATTCCCTCAGAAGGGACCTCAGACCCTTGTTCCCTGCTCTGTATTTCTTCTTGCTTTATAACTGCACTTGCCCTCGAAGCACACTTGTAAGAATATTTATTCTGCAATGGGTTAGTATAATAGTCGGTGATGATTTTTTTGCCTTTCCCTTGCACTGTGACAATTTAAATTATTACGGAGGTTGAAGATTCAACCAACGTTGTACTGTTAAGTGCAGGACTGCTATTAGGTAACTCGGCAGTTATGCCAGCTATACCAGGGGCAGGTCTTAGTCCCCTGATACTTATAATTACCCCTGGAGTTTGGCATATTAGAGGACTTGGGGGGCAATGGACGCAGTTTATTTCAGAGCCATAGAGATCTTCAATGTATCAGGATACTTTTACGTAGCTTGATGACAGAGTACAGAGCTGCTACTAATTTTCGGCTCTAGGCGTTAACTCTATATAGCTACTGCCAATCTAGAGGAAACCAGGGAAGCAAATGGAGTGTGCCCTAGAACAGTAATGACCACTATATCAGTATAGTAGTATGGGCAGTACAGGTAGGATAGGCACAATAAGCATGGATGGACATTAAAGTGTGACATACTTCATCCAAGGCAGTCGGTACCAATAGCAGAGGAGACTAGCAGAACAGCAATCTGTGTTAACCAAACGAGCCATGCAGACCACTGAAAGGAAGACGAGGACAGTGCACGTTGAAGGTAGGAGCGTAGTTTAATGCAAGTGACAGCCTCCAGATCCCGGCAGCAACTGCCGTGTCCTAGGAACCCCAGCACTCTAGAGTGGAACTTCCACAACAGCACGGGCTCACAGGCTCACGCCGAGCTGGGTGATATTACCCAGTTCCCAACACACCCCCTTTCCTTCACTTCAAAAACAAAACAACAAAAAAAACACAAATGAAAAAAAAACAATAACAGAGATTAACAGAAAATGAACATAATGAATAGAGACACAATAATACATTTCATAATCATGAAACTTTGCAGGAATGTTTTTCAATCTACTAGATGCACATCTGGGAAAGACACGGTCTTGGTGAACAGTTTCCTTGCTAGGAACATTAGGAAATACAACAGTAGAGGAGTGCTGAACACCAAGTTTTCTGTTGACATACCCAAGCATAGGCTCAGGCACCTTGGAAACAGCACACTTGTTCCATACCTTACCGTTCTCCAACACCACTACACGATCCCTCACCACAGACACTCTTTTGGGAGCTGAAAAACGAGATTCACCCTTGCGAAGAAAACCAGTATTTTTGACTCTCACCCAATCTCCTGCTTTGATAGACAAGGGATGACAGACACCAGACTTGGGACCATACTTAGCCTGAACAGCAGCTCTAACATCAGCTACCCTTGACATTTTTTCTGAGTCAACTACCCTCCTGGACATCCATTCCTTGTTTAACTTAGAACCAGCTACCCTACCCCTCAGTAAGGTAAACGGAGCAATCCCAGTACTAACATGGGGAGTGGTCCTTACAGCCCACAACATATCACTAACAGCTTTCCGCCACTGCAACCCATTGACCAACGCCAACTGTAAATGTTCCTTGAGAACGCGGTTGAAGCGCTCAACAAGACCGTTGCTGCGGGGGTGATAAAGAGACATAAGGGTATGTTTGACACCAATCCCCTTGAGAAACTCCTGCATCTCACTCGAAACCAACTGGGTACCATTGTCCGATACCAACTCTTCGGGAACACCCTCCCTGAGGAAAACGTCCTGAAAAAAATTAATGACCGACGAGGAAATTGCATTGTCAACAAACCTTACTTCAGGCCATTTCAACATGTAATCAATCAAGACAAGCGCATATTTGGGAGAACTCCCAATGAGCCCAAAAGGACCCGCAATGTCGAAAGCCAACTTGGTCCAAGGGGTATTCTTCACCACGATGGGTTCAACTGGAGAGGGATGGGTCACCTGAGATTTATCACTCGTAACACACGTGCAACAGTCACAGACAAAATGTTCAACATCCCTGTCCAGAGCAGGCCACCAAAAATCCTGTCTTATTCTGCGTTTCATTGCATGAATACCAGGATGACCCTCATGTGACAAAATTAAAATCCTCTTACGTAAAGACACAGGAACAACTAACAACCCACAACGTCTTAATACACCATTCACTACAGATAATTCATCTTTAACCCTTTTATAAGGCACAAGCTCAGAAGGACATTCCTTGTCACTAGGCCACACACTGGCTAAAAGATCAATGATCCTAACAATTCCACATCTTCTGACACACACTCCAACCATTCGTGTTCCGAAAGTGCACCTCCAGTAGTTTCTTCTAATGAACATACAGCACATACAATTTCTAAATCATCACAATCACCAAGCCCTTCACTACCACCCAAGAGAGGTAGTCTGGACAAACAATCAGCCACATGGTTTTTGGCCCCTGCTACGTACTCAAGACGATAATGAAACTCCTGCAACCTGTATTGCCATTTTGAAATGCGCGGAGTGGCTCTTCCACCACCCTTAGTAGTAAACAGGTCAACCAAAGGCTTATGGTCAGTTCTGAGAATGAATTCATTGCCCCACAAGAAATTCCTGAAATGCTGGACACCCCACCACAAACCCAAAGCCTCCGTCTCAATAGTAGAGTAAGTGCTCTCAGCACCTCTTAAAGTCCGAGAAGCAAACGCTATAGTTTCTTCTCGACCATCGTTCCTCCTCTGAAGAAACACTGCACCTAGCCCAACATTGCTAGCATCAGTAGATACAATGCATAAGTCATTAATGTCAAATAGTTTAAGAGGGCGAGCATGCACAATTTCTTCTTTGATGGATTCAAAATTTTTGTTACAGTCAACATCCCATACATACTTAACATTTTTCTTAAGTAAATTGCGCATGTAAGCAGTTTTTGTGGAGAAATTGCTGATGAATTTGGCATAATATTCCACCAAACCTAAGAAGGAACGAAGTTGATCTTTGTTCACAGGTACGGGTGCATTCTGGATAGCTTCAATTATCCACTTCCGCCCTGATTGCCATCAAGGTTAGCATTCTAGGCTACCCCCACTATAAAGGACATGCCCAAACAGCCGCGCAGCGGACGCGCTTAGAGGAAAACATTGCCTTATCTGTTTAAACAGTGGAGTGCCTGGGAAAGGGCTCCCTGTAATCCTTCTGGTAAATCCTTTGATCGTTTTTACATTAATTACTGCATTCATCTCGAGAGCGCCTGGGAAAGGGCTCTCCTGTGTTATTTTATTCATTATTTTTATCATTGCTTTTAATTCTTGTATACTGTGTTTTTAGAACGCTGGAAAAGATAATATCTTCTATATCACTGAGACCCCTCATTGGAGCTTACCTGCCGGTTGGGCTCGGCGTCCCTCCCCGTTCCAGCGCGGATTTTTCCGTTTGTTTGGAGGGAGGTGCCACCCACCGGAAGTCAGATTTATCCACTTCCGCCCTGATTGCCATCAAGGTTAGCATTCTAGGCTACCCCACTATAAAGGACATGCCCAAACAGACGCACAGCGGACGCGCTTAGAGGAAAACATTGCCTTATCTGTTTAAACAGTGGAGTGCCTGGGAAAGGGCTCCCTGTAATCCTTCTGGTAAATCCTTTGATTGTTTTTACATTAATTACTGCATTCATCTCGAGAGCGCCTGGGAAAGGGCTCTCCTGTGTTATTTTATTCATTATTTTTATCATTGCTTTTAATTCTTGTATACTGTGTTTTTAGAACGCTGGAAAAGATAATATCTTCTATATCACTGAGACCCCTCATTGGAGCTTACCTGCCGGTTGGGCTCGGCGTCCCTCCCCGTTCCAGCGCGGATTTTTCCGTTTGTTTGGAGGGAGGTGCCACCCACCGGAAGTCAGATTTATCCACTTCCGCCCTGATTGCCATCAAGGTTAGCATTCTAGGCTACCCCCACTATAAAGGACATGCCCAAACAGACGCGCAGCGGACGCGCGCAGCGGACGCGCGCAGCGGGCGCGCGCAGCGGGCGCGCCAATGGCGCGCCTAAGGCAAGCCCGTCTGCGCCCGTCCGCGGTCGACCGGGGCTAGGGGCCACAACCCCTGCCCGTCTCTCCACCCACATCAGGAGATATAGCCCCAATTCCCTTTACAAATTAAGAGGAACAACCCCAGCTCTGTGCCACTCTTCTTGGAATTTAGCAGATCCACACACCACTTGCTCGTACTGTGGTTTTCAATTCCATTCTGCACCACTAACCAAGAAAAGCCAGCAAAATATGTACCTTTTGAACTGTAGATCACTCCCTAAACATTCTACGGAAATATTTTGGTTGTTAGAAGAGCTCAACCCAGACGCCGTATACCTGACAGAGACCTGGCTCAATACTGAGTCAGAACCCGATCTCATTCAGGCTCTCCCCCAAGGGTATCAAATCCTATGTGAAGATCGCAAAGTGGGGAAAGGAGGTGGACTAGCAGTCATTTATAAAGATTGTTACAAGTGCCGCAGCTTTCCCAATACGATACCTGACTGCGAAAGTCTTTCTTTCGCTATAGACTTTTCCCCTACTAGTACCTTCTCGGGGATACTTATATATCGTCCACCTGGAGCTCTGGGACAATTCCACATCACTCTTCCTCCCATCATAGCTAACCTAGCATGCAGTACATCCAATTTTACTTTACTAGGCGATTTTAATATTCATTTCGATAACACCGCTGACCATACTGCCTTAGAAATGACCACTAGTCTTTTAGCACTACAATTAAAACAGCTAGTGCTTACACCGACCCACACCAAAGGTCATTTACTTGACCCTATTTTTAGTAATTGTGCAGATCTCATAGTTGGAACACCCTCCCCCCTCCCGTGGACGGACCACTTCCTGATCTCCCTCTCCTGGGTCATCCCTGACCCCCACTATTCTTTCAATACAATCACACGTAGGGAAAGAAACTGGTCAAAACTTCCCCTAGAGGATTGGCTGGTAGCTCTTGAAACCTCCAGACCACCTAATAACCCTGATCTCATCTTAGCCAATGAGGATTATAACAGATGGATCTCTGAATCATTAGACTCTGTACTTCCCATGAAACGCATTGAGCTTAAGCGCAGCACAAAGACTGCCCCCTGGTACTCCCCGGATTACGGGAAATGAAACGCCAATGCAAAAGATTAGAAAGGAAATGGCGGCTAGACTACTCCCCTCCCAGTAAAACTGCATATAGAGAAGCGATAAAGATCTATAAAAATGAAATTAAAACTGCACAATCGATCTTCTTCGAAGAAAAATTAATGCAGCCGCTTCCAGGCCCAAAGAAATATATCGCATTGCGAAAACCCTCCTTAAGCTCCCTGAAAAACCTCCAAATACTATCAACGCACAAATTCGCTGCAATAACCCGGTAGAGTTTTTCTCTCAAAAAATACAAACCATCTACACTTCCTTTTCCCCTGGTCAGACTGACCCTCCACTCACTAAATCACTTGATTCAGGCACCCAGCCGCTGGCCACACTAGAATCCTTCCCCCCACTTAATTCTGTCAAGTTAAAAACGATTATGCATCAGGTCAAATCCGGTTCCCCTAACGACCCGGCACCCCCGCGCACTCTGTTGTCAGTCATTGACAACGTCCTCCCCACGATACTTGACCTGCTTAATGCCTCCCTGTCCTCAGGCACCGTCCCGCTTCCCTGGAAATGGGCTATGGTTAAAGCCCTTCTTAAAAAATCTAATTTAGACCAAGATGACCCTGGCAACTATCGACCAATCTCTCTGTTGCCCTGGTTGAGCAAGATCTTGGAAAAATATGCCAACATGGTGTTGGCAGAGTTCCTTGAGACTAATCATCTGCTCGACCCCTCCCAGACGGGATTCCGTCCCATGCACGGGATCGAAACCGCTCTGGTCGCAGTGACGGAGGAGGCAAGGAAGATTCTTGATCAGGGAGGATCTGCAGCAATTATCCTCCTTGACCTAAGTGCAGCCTTCGACACTGTAAACCATAACATCTTACTTCACCGTCTCACTGGTGTAGGAGTCTCAGGAAAAGCAATTGCCTGGTTTAAATCTTTTCTTTCAGACCGCTCCTTTCAGGTCTTTGAGGGCGACATCACTTCCCCTAGCAAACATCTCGGCTGCGGGGTACCACAGGGCTCTTCCTTAAGCCCTACGCTATTTAACATATACATGAGCCCACTGGCTGAGATAGTCCGTCCGTTCGGAATAAAAATCATTACCTATGCTGACGACACTCAGCTAGTGGTGGCTCTCAATCAGACACACACCGCGAATAACAGCCTGAGGGAGTGCTTAGAGTAAGTGACCAAATGGATGACCTTGTCATGTCTTAAACTGAATGGAGACAAAACTGAGCTGATGCTTCTAGGTAACCCCCCTAAACTTACGACCACCTCACTGTGGCCCTCCTGCCTTGGCCCTGCTCCCATGCCAAAGGATACGATAAAAAGTCTGGGAATTTGGTTGGATAAGTCCCTTGACTTTAATTGCCAAGCAGCTAAATTATCAGCCACCTGTTTTGGTCTACTCAGGCTTCTGCGGAAGATTCTCCCCTTGCTGCCTTTTCAAGCGAGACAGATTATGGTCCAGGGACTCATTCTGTCTCGTCTGGATTTCGGGAATGCCCTCTTTTAGGGGCCCCCCAATCCACCCTACGCAAGCTCCAGATAATTCAGAATTGCGCTGCTCGAACTCTGCTTCAGATTCCTCGTCGACTCTCAGCTAAACCTGGACTGAAGAGCCTTCATTGGCTCCCAGTCAGGGAAAGAATCGAATTTAAAACTCTGTGCATTGTTCATCGAGCTTTCTGGAGAACAGGTGCTGTCATCAATCATTCACTGATCACCCCTTACCATCCAAATAGACAGCTTAGATCAGCCTCCTCTCTCCTCACGACTGTTCCTAGGATCAAGAGAGTCAGATGTGGAGGTCGGTCTTTTTCCTATAACTCAGCTAAACTCTGGAACTCCCTCCCCTTCTATATGCGATCAGAACCCAATTTACTTCTGTTTCGCAAACGCCTAAAAACTCTGCTCTTCAATAAAACTGAATAATTCAATGGTCTTTTTATAGGCTCTGTCCGCAGCGCTAGGACGCCTGAGGGTAGCTACCGCGCTCAATAAATGGTCTTTTCATTTCATTCATTTCATTCATCTTTAGTTTTGGTTCAATCCCATTAAATGAGATATGATGACCAAGGTAATCAACACCTTCTTTGAAAAATTTACACTTGTCGACCCGTAACGTTAACCCACAAGATCTAATAATGGTTAACACCTGTTTAACTCTCTCATCGTGTTCAGATTCCGATTTGCCATAGATGAGGATATCGTCCTGGAAAAATACCACACCCCTTACATCCTTAAATAATTTGGTCATCAGTCTTTGGAAAACAGCCGAAGCTGACGCAAGGCCAAAAGGCATGCGAATATAGCGATAAGCACCCTCAGGAGTGACAAAAGATGTCAAATGTCTAGACTTTTTCCACAGCTCAACCTGATGGTAAGCTGAGGAAATGTCCAGGGAAGAAAAAAAATTTGCGCCTTGTAAGGTGGACAACATCTCGTTAATGTTAGGAAGGTGTTGACGATCAATCCAGATGTTCGCATTGAGATCTCTCAAGTCAACACACATGCGGAGAGATTTGTCAGCTTTGCGTGCCAAAACGATGGGGGCCAACCACTCTGAACCTTCTATAGGCTCGATAACCCCGGCACTACACAGTCGCTCCAATTCACATTTAAGTTCCTTACGTAAACTCAAGGGTACTTTACGAACTTTGTGGGCTACTGCCTTTGTACCATCTTTTAGTACAATACGTTGTTGAAATCCCTTGAGTTTACCCAGGTCAGCTTTAAAAACTTCAGGAAAAATGTGTGCCCATTTGTTATTAGAGACCTGAGAAACGCTACGTGGAAGAGGAGTGTCAGATGATACAGACTTGTAGAGACTGAGTGAACTACGAGACACTACCATATTAGGATGATTGGGGTCTAGTATGATGTTAAGAGCACCCTGTTCATCCCACCCCAGCAAGTTTGCACCCTCCTTGACCACAAATACAGTTCCATCAGCTTGGTCAGTTTCAAAAACTAAATTTGCAGAAAATGTACCTAAAACATCTACCCTCATGCCCCCATATGCAAAGATTTTGATATTAGAATGATCAAATTGAATACCACCCAATTTATCAAAATCATTAGCGTTAATGAGGGTAAACGGTGAACCAGAATCGGCGAGGAAACCAAGAGAGATGCCATTAACAAGAATCTCACAAGAGGGAGATTTTCGTTTCTGCAACCCCCCAAGCGAAGATAACTCAACCACACCTACAGGAGTTGACGAAGAGGGGGATAACATGAGCAAATCATAACTTTCTTCGTCGGAATCAGTAGGATTTTCCTCAATGGCCTTTACAACATGAGTGGGATTCACAATGACAGCTCTGCACATTCTAGAGTAATGACCCTTCTTCCCACACTTATAACAGGTTTGATTGAGAGCAAAACAAAACTTAGCATTACTTAAATGTAACTTGCTACCACAACGAAAACACATAGTCTCATTAGGTTTACGCGTGCCCTTGGAGAAAGGAGTAATGGCGTTATGTTCAGAATCGTCTTTGGAAAAGGAAGAGGTCGATGAGTTAGGTATTGAGCTTCTTGCTTTGGAGACAGACTTAGCATTTAAAAGCTTAACCTCATTGGTGGAACCAACATTACTAATTTCTTTCATGCAAAATTGGGAGTGCTCTACGCTCTTGGCTAAAGTGAGAGCGGTTTCCAGATCCGGATCGTCAGAGGACAAGAGTATTTGCTGGATTTTTTTGTTAGATGTTTTTTCGATTAGCTGGTCGCGTATAATCTCATCTCTAAACTCTCTATAATTGCAGTTGACTGCTAAAATCCTGAGAGCAGCAACAAAATCATCAATAGACTCGCCAGGAATCTGAGCACGTTGTAAGAACTTGTGACGTTCAAGAACAATGTTCCTTTTGGGGCTGAACCTTTTGTCAAGAGTTTTGATGACCGTAGCATAGTCATCAACAAGAATAGAGTCCCCACTCTCGCCACTTACCAGCGTACTAACTACTTCGAGACGAAGAGTTTTCAAAATGTTCCTACCTTCTGCACCTAAATTGTAAACTAAAAGCGACTTTTTCTTCTTGGAAGTGAAAGTTTCACCTTCAATGGCTTCAATGTAAGCTTCAAAAGTGTCTTTCCACTGCTCCCACTGGACAGGAGGTGTACCAGCGGACTGTAAGAACGGTGGAGGAGCAGTAGTATGCTCCATGGCCGAATGTGGGTGAGTTGCTGCCCCCAATCAACCAAAAATGATCAACAAACTGAAGCAGAACTGGGCACCAAATAAAAATGCAGTTCAAATAAAGTGTGAAAACAGAACACAACAGAATGAGTTGAAATCACCAACATAACGTGCCCATAGCTGCCAGACTAGGGTGTGAACATCACGGAACGTACCTCGTGAGAATAGTACAATCGCTAATCAGAGTATGAGCTGGGTTTGCGCATCACCGAATGCACAATAACAGTATTTCTTCAATAAAACGATTCCGGAGTGAAGGTGTGCGCATCACCGAGAGCGCCGTGGAGTAACAATACGAAATGCCGATTTCCTTGATAAAGAGAGAAATGCAGGTGTGCGCATCACCGGAGGAGCAGCCTGATTCAAAGATGGCCGCTGGACGTCCATACGCTCGACGTCACGAACATGGTGCGCCTGACGTCACAGGCGTGTTTCAATGACGAGCTGGTGGTGCGCGCATTGGCAAGGGGTTGCTATGTGATGGTGCGCTAACCGCCGCCAGCTCGAGCGCAAGCCAGAAAATGCCCCAAAATTTTCCCCCGCTGCACCGACCTTTGTACAGAGGTAGCGGAACATTCACAACGAAGGCGGCAACAGGATGAGGGCGGACCAGCACTCCAGGAAGGTCCACTAAGCGATCGATAAATCCGGAGCACTGAGCAGCATGGCACAGCTTCAGGGGTGCCCAGAAGGAAACTGGAGGTGTCGGATCCCATCCTCGTCGCCACTGAAAGGAAGACAAGGACAGTGCACGTTGAAGGTAGGAGCGTAGTTTAATGCAAGTGACAGCCTCCAGATCCCGGCAGCAACTGCTGTGTCCTAGGAATCCCAGCACTCTAGAGTGGAACTTCCACAACAGCACGGGCTCACAGGCTCACGCCGAGCTGGGTGATATTACCCAGTTCCCAACAACCACCCACCAGGTGCCAGCTGCACCATCCTAATGCTGGCCACCTCCACAAATTAGGGGGACTGCTGTCGCTAGCGCACTCACGCTCACTGTGGATCCTCACTTCTCCTTGCTCAGGTCACACAGCTCACCGGCTAACTTCTCTTAGCTGCTGCTCTCCCTGCCTTGCCCCCACCATGGCTGCTGCCGTCACCCGTTTTCCTCTCAGATCTTTGTGTCTAAGCCTATAAACTCTCTTGATAGCTGGCCCAGAAAGTGGGTATGTGAGTGGGCGGGCAGATTGGAGGGCTCCAAACGTATTCCGGAGGGCGGGGGGAGGGGGAGCAGGGCCAGAACAAGGACAGAGGCGGCAAGCCAGTAGTCAACCACCCTGCCAACCACCCCGCTGCTGGTAAACCGACAAAGAGCTGCCTAGCCCCATTTAGTTATCTGCATTTGAACATTACCCTCCATTCTATGAAGACTTGAATATTAGTTACTCTAGGAAAGGAAGCGTCTATTTTAATAATGTGTGGCAAATAATCACTGCAAGCTCTGGCCTCAGTGACAAAATCAAAGTTCCATTGAAACAAAAGCACAGACATGAGAGTATTATCTAAAACTGCCCTATGCCTCTCTCATTCAAGGGTAGGCAGGACAGGAACTTCAGAGAATCATCAACCATTTAAGGGTCTGTAAATGATTGTTTCCCCATGATATCCTATCTGATCTCCTAACTCCTAACTGGGGTAGCATTCTGTGGAATGTTTCAGAACCCATCTTGCCACTCTACAGGTTAATCTCCAATGGGCAATATCTTCAGAGTGTAACTAAAGTCCTGTGTTAGCACCAACCTCATCCCATATTAGGCACGTTAGATATGATGCTGAGCCTACAAGCAGATCCACATTTTGCTCTTGAGTACTTAACATTAGGAAGAAAGGATCATTTACCAGTTTCAGAGTGAGTCGAAATTAATTAGAGTCATCTGATTGTTAGGCAATAGCATTCAAGCTGTATGCCATATATTGAGTACCACCTCTGACTTGACAGTTTTTAAACCTGCAAAGCCACTACATGCATCATTTAGAGGTTCTATCTACATTTTTTCGAAGCTACACAAAATTGCTATAACTTCTGCAGTTGTAGGATCCATATTGATGTGCCAGTGAAGATATTTTCAGGGGAGAATCAGAGAAACATTCAGACAAATGCAATGAAAAATTGGCAAACATTCACAGAGTCAAACTTTATTTGTTTAAACACATTTATGATTAATTTCCTGCACTTATCTTTACTTTTGAACTTGAATTGAGTGATATAGGTTTGCTTGGCAGTGAGTGTGGGGAGGAGCACCAATATTCAGTGGTTCCCAGGCATCAGTTCACCAGGAAAGGATGACTGCTGCACAGGCTATGCAGGAGACCTAACCATGGTGTGTTTCCCACGGGCTTGTTTCCCTTTTTTAACCCACACACTTCCTTTTCTTTTTTTTTTTTTCTTTTAAATTTTTTATTGAGCAGAGCATTAGGTACATCAAACAGACATTCTTAAATATCATTATTAAAAGTAATCTGTACAAAAGTTTAAAAAGCTTCCTTTTTCAAGATAAGATTTTAAAAAGAGAATATGACTGTAGCAGCTAACGACTTGATCAATCCGAAACAACAATGTGCAAATCATCTAATAAAAATACAGTAGTAAAAAAGAAAGTGCAAATGCTTTTAAAGTGCAATAATGAAAAAAAAGTGTTAATAGATTTTCTTGCCGAAAGCTACTACCTTATCGGCATTAACATTGATATCGGGTATTATTATCCTTCCTTTGACTTTTCTAAATCACTAAAAAACGTCCATTTTTTTTTCAAATTTCCTAGTGGCTCCCACCCGTCTAGCGTAAGCTTCTTCAAACTTACGAGTTCTTTTCATTTTATTAAACCACTTCAAATGCAAGGGGGCTTCTCTAGATTTCCAATTTTGGAGAATTAAAGAACGGGCTACAGTACCAGAAATAAATATAAAAGATATTTCATCTTCGGTTAACCGCGTTCTATCATTACAGATACCAAACAGAGCAACCTCAGCCTCAAGCGAAACCATCTTCCCAATTACCTGCTTGATATCTACAAAAATAGCTTCCCAAAAAGGTCTCAGTCGTGGACATGCAAAAAAAATATGATGCCATCCACCTTCCCCATCCGCCTGGCAGCGAAAGCACTTATTTTCGGCATCTGGAAATCTTTTTTTAAGGCTGCCGGAGTGAAATAGGAAAGCCAACGTGCTAAAAAGGTCATCCTTTTAAAATTTGCTGCATGCAGGGATTTACTTCCTAAGAGAACTAGGTATAAAATTTTAAAGGACCACTACGCTAGACTTCTGTCCTTTTTTTTAAAAACGGGCTTTTCGGGCTTGCAATATTTAAAAGTGAGAGAATGTACAAGTCTCGGCCTTCCGCTTCGAGCAAGTTATATTAATAGTTGGGAAAGTCGTGGACTAAGTGAGTTAAGGCACTTTATTATCCAAAATAGGGTGATCTCCTGGCAAGAGGTTATGGCAAGAACAGGGAGCCTTAGGAGACCTGCCTTTTTTGAATATTTACAAGTGGTCCATTTCTTAAAAAATATTAATGGCTTGTTTGATACTTCTAATCAACTTGTGGTAGCTCTTTATGGGGCCAAAGTCTGTGGCGTAGGGAACTGGTACCGGTTATTACATCACCGAGGTCATGTATCCTTGATTGAGAACCATTTGGCCAAAATAACTCGTGAGACACATTGTACTTTTTCCCTCAAGGAGTGGGAGATTTTATGTTGTCTAGGACACTTCCTTTTCTTCTCTAGACTTCTAGTTTTTTTGTGCTTTTTGTCTTATCCATAAAATTCTGTGTTGTACAATTGAAGGACAGCATTTTCAGATCAGATGTCATATATGTCAGGACAGCAAGTGGCAACCCAACAATAGTTGGATTCTAAAAGTCCAGACACCGAGTCCCAGTAACAGAGCTCCCAAATCAAGGAAGTATGCCAAAGCTTGGGGTAGAGGTTTTAGCATGCATTTATTGTAACGAAAGTCAACAATAGAAATAAACACATAAAATAATCTATATGTTGCATGAGGAATTGGAAGGAAAACTGTAACATAAAATACCACTATACCTTTCGTTTAGTTTGGTGTTGCAATGCCTTGCTTCAAGGTGTTTGCCCACCCAGAGGTAAGTCCAGCTTGACCCTGATGTGCACCCCAGGAGGAGCGGCTTTTTGACCTAGCACTATTGCACAAGTCTAAGTCGAATCTCATCTTCATATAGGTGGCACAGTCTTATATAGGCAAAAGCCAGGCAACTGTCTCTCGGGAATCTTCTTGATCCAGAACCTTCTAGGTGCTTCGCTGTACTTTTCCATGCATCATGTGTCCATGCAGGTGCTTTTCCATTCTGCGCACTGTTTCCCTCCTTGTTCCTTCTCGAAGGCTGTAAGAACTGGTTTCCAAGACTTTCTCTAGTTAAAATAGCACATGAACACGGACCTGCGTGCTGCTCCTTTGGGAAGCTCCTCCGTTGAATGCACAAATAGTATGTATACGGCTATTCCCAGCCTGTGCTGCTCCCAGGGTGCATCTTACCTAAAGAATGCTAGAAGTCCTACCAAGGTGCTCCAGGAGACTCTCAGATGTGCTTCACTGCAGAATCATGCCATGACTTCTTCATAATACAGGCAACCCATGAGTACCCGGCTCGCACTGAGGTATAACACTCCCGTTGTGGCAACCCAACTACTCCTGCCGCTACTCCTAGCTATCCCTACTACTCACAGGTGCTAGCCCTGTGTCTACATGCTACTTTAGACACAAACAGCAGTCCATGAAACCTTCCATGTGGCTGTGCGATGAGGGCAGGGTTTGTTAGGGAAAGTGGAGACAAGCACTATAGCCATGGAGGCAGACCTGACCAGGAAACAAGGTGGGATCGGCTTTGCACCCCTTATCCATCGTGCTACCTGTCTCAATTAACAACATATTGCCTATTTTGTTTTTGTTAAGAGGTATGGGTCCAGGGTGCTCCTGAATGTTTTCGTTTTTGTTTTTTTAACAGATGTGTTCCACATGCAACTGCAATGTTAGTTTTTAAGGAATTTTAGGAAAGGTGTTTCACCCGACCACATCACCATACTAATGATGGTTTGAGCGGGGTCTCTGTATCCCCACTTCTTTGCGATTTTGCAATTATGAAGCAGAAGTAGTGAAAAGGTATGGGACCTTTTGGGTGATTGGATTTAGGTGTCAAAATGGCTGCATGAAAAAAACGATTTATTTTTATTTTTGGTAGTACCAGATATTCAGAATCACCACAATGAGAAGAAAACAAAAATTGAGTTTATTAAATGCAGCTATATACTAGGGGCCTGATTACGAGTCTGGCGGTCTAAGGACGACAAGACTAGTGGTGGCGCGGCAGTGGTGGATCCAGCCACCGCCGCACCGGCGGTCTGACCGCCCCATTAGGAGTTGGCTGGTCGGACCGCCCTGGGACTGCCGGCTCCACCAGGAAACCGCCATTCCATGGCATTGGATCGGTGGTCAAAGGCTGCAATATGCTTGGCGGGACCGCCATGGTCCCGCCAAGCATATTACGAGTTTCTTCTCCTCCAGGGTTTACATGGCTGTTCCTCCTCCATGTAAACCTAGGAGGAGAGGAAAGAAAGGGGGCCCCCTTTGCCTCAACCGCATGTGGATACACACAGGGGGCATAACATGTGCCCCCCTGTGTGCATGCACATAGGTTCCTGCAAGGCATGGACTTTCAAGTCCATGCCTTATAGGAACCTTTTAGTGCAGTCCCACTGCAGTGACTTTTTCAAAGGGACTGCAGCCTTTAAAAGAGGCACCACCATGCAACCGCCACGCCGCCGGCCTGCCAGACTACTAAAAAGTCGTAATCTGGCAGGCGGGTGATGGCGACCTTATGCAGAGTGGTGGCACGGCAGTTTGCACCGATCCACCAAATATTTGTAATCAGGGCCTAGGAGTGTTTGTGAGTTTCCTATATTTCTGTGCATTACAATTGCTAACCATAGGTTCCACTGATAGAAGTGTGTGCATCTGTGAACAAATCACTGCAATCTGTTGGCTATATTGTCCACCTATCAATTTATGATTTTTATGTGAACCAGAACCCAAGAGGCTTTCCAATAATTTATTTGGATTATTAGTGTCCAGTCCAGCAAAGGTTAACTCTGGCATAAAGGTAATATAACTGCTAAATTTTGGAGAAGACTAGATTGAGCAAAGTGGTAGTGGAAAAGTCTTTACACAGTAAACACTAACTCTTAACACAAATGGCAACTACACAGAGAGCCCTTTTTAGACATTGATCAGGACATGGGCACCCATCTCATTGAAGGTGGATAACCTGCGGCGTTTCGACATCCCTGCCTGTCTGGAGCAGATCTCACTATCTACAGTCTGTCTGCTAGAGCAGTGGATGCGTTGTAAACAGAGTAGTATGCAGAGCGGCACCATTCTTTTGTAATGTAATATCATGTAAGGTTGATTTGTTTAGTGCTGCTTGTAACCCGAGAGGGTATTCAGGTGTAATGAAGGTATCCTTTTGCTTTTTTTAGGTCCACTCGGCACAAGGGTCATTGTAGGAAAATGCCTCTTTTTGCAGGATCACCTCTATTTGGTGCTGCTCTTGTTTTAACTCTGGAACACTTCTAACCAGGTCCCAGTGCATGTGCTGTGACCCCTAAAACATGTAAAAATTGGCAATACTCCAAACTGCCATATTTAACTTACCTTTATATCCCTGGTATATGGTACAAAGTGTACCCAAGGCCTATAACTTATAACAGTGAACTGTAGCACACATTGTGCCACTACAAGCTTGACAGTGTGAAACATGACTTCAGGCCTGCCACCAGTAACCTGGCTGTGCAGCTTTAAACTGCAAAATCGACCTGTCAAAATAGCTCCTTTTGACAGGCCTAAACCCCCTTTTGAATATTGATAAGTCACCCCTAACTAAGCTTCAAATGCCCCAAAGGCTGGCTACATGGTATTTAAAAGCAGGATAAGTACAAGTTTAATGTTAAACATATCCTTTCAGCGCAAGGCCCTAAAAGGTATTTTCACCGTAGCAGAGTTAGCTGTTCCATGGAAAAGCATTGGGATACATTATTAAATTTAATAAAGTTTTCTCATCCAAGTAAAAAACTAAAATGTTAATTCTTGAACTTTTTAAAATATTTATTAGAAATCCGCTTCTTTGGTAAAGTCAGATTTGCACTTATGTTTTAAAAAAGGCACTTTAAAAAAATCGCCTTTAACTTGGCCCCTGGAAGCTCATTTGTCTGAGCTTCCAACTGTCATCCAGGAGATGAATAGCTCATTCATGAGGTTTGAACTGGCTTCAAAATCTGATACAAAGGCCTTGGGTGTTGGGACAGGCTGAAGTTTCCTTGACAGGATAGGCTGGGGAATGTGCCCAGCCACTTGTATAACTTCAAAGGATGCCTACCCTGCCACTGGCAGATGAAGCTCACACCTGGGCTTGCCTCTCTTTTGTCCTCTTAGCCAGGCTCTAGCTCCACTGAGAGATGAGCTGCCTCCAGAACTGGTGTTGAGTGACCACAAATAAGGGTTTGCTCATTTCCTTTGCAACATCTCCAGGGTGGGCACAGGAGCTCTGCACAGGGGGAATGGTTCTGCCATGTTGGTTTTAGGTAGTGATGGGCACTGTGTGACTGCTTGTACTAGAGCACACAGAAACCGATGTAAAGGTGTGTAGAGATATCCCTAGGAACTTTTTCCCTAGTGGTTAGAGAGGGGCCAGGGGTCAATCCCACTCACAAGTTAGTGCCAGGCATAAATGTGGCACCCTTGTGCCCCCTCTTCAGAACAGTACTGGACCTGGACAAACAAGTGTACTCCAAGGATCAGTTGTCTAATGTCCTAAAGAGACACAAAAGTTGCAAGATGTGCACTTTCCTGAAAGAGCTAACCTGTCCAGCTTCAGCTCGACCTGCTACTGGTGTCTTCTGTTGCAGTGAGTCCTCACCTCTGAGCACTGTTCCTGAGGTCCTAGAAGCCTTGGCTGGTGTTGGAATGTACTCCTCTTACTTGTATCTAAAAACCTGGGATATTTGCCAAATTTTTGCCTGTAGAATCATTGTGAGACTGACACCAACCAGCCAGCCAATCAGATGAGGATGCATCGTAAGTGGGTCTGACTTCGCTGCAGCTCCCGCTGTGTTCTTCTCCACAGAAGCAAATCCAATTCAGAAGTCCCTATGCTGACCGGCAACCAACAACTTCTAACCCTCTTCGGCTACAGCCTGCATCTATGTCTCGCTGAACAAATCTGACTTCCAGAAAAAGAAGTCTAAGTCAGAAGGCAGAAAGCTTTAACCAAATGCATCAGGAGTTTTTGTACCTGTGTGGTATGCATTTTTTTGCATAGCACGCATGCACAATAGTACCTCAGAAAATGAGTGACAGTAAGGCTAAATAGTATCACATACGACAAGTATCACATACGCGAAATGCATAGGAAATATCCAAACATATCTGAAAATGATTACAAATCATGCATAGTGATATACCTACAACAATTGACATATAAGATGAACATCCACCAGTCTCAGGCCTTCAAGCCTAAAGACCAGGAGGGTGTCCTGTCACCCACCCAAGAACCACAGGCCAATGATTAATGCACGTGATGTACACTACACAGTGAGATTGTGCACTGGATTAGGATGGGTTGGATGTGGATCAATCGCAATCAAGCTAGCTGGCAACCTCATGCAACAAGCTGAACCACTGAGGTAGGCTCACAGAATAAGAAGAGTTTAGTATACATCCATAGCTTCAAGCCACACAGATGAGAGAGGACTCCAAGGATTCTTCTTCATTAAAGAATTCATTATAACTATACTAAGTAGGTAGGTAGGTAGGTAGAAAATAAGTTTATTTATACAATTGTCCATAAAACATTCTAAAAATTCAATTAACAATTAAAATCATTTAAAAGACTAAGTAGGAACAGGTGGTACTTTAATCCCTTTTACAAATAATCTATAAGGCCATATTAAGCACTCTGAAACTCCTGGATGTCCTGTTGCACTGGACCACTGGACCCTTCGGAGAGCCACAAGAGACACCCTCAGAATGTCACAGTTAATCTACTAAAAGGCAATCTAGAATGTTAGACACAGACTTCAAAACCACATAACCAAATTAGTACTCATAACCAAGCAATATATCATCAAGACAAGGTTTCACATTGAAATATTTCTTTATATGGGCTCTAGATTGCATGCTCACTAGCATAACGTTTTGATTTGAGTCAAACATTATCTTCATACTCTCAGAAAGATTTACCCTTTTGCAACAACCAGTTGATATGCAAATTCAGTCTGTCTTACAACTTACCAATTAAATCTACTTTCGGTCATACTCGGGTTCCTTCGAAGTTCAATTCTATGACCAGATGCCTGAAGTGTAAATGAATATGGGAGGGGAAATCCGCACTCTATAGAAGGAGAGGTAAATTCAAAGTACACATTTAATTATCCACAGACTGTCCACTAAGGGTGTGATTAATAATCCACGCCCTTAACGCCTAGGGACAGACGTAATTATATGTGTCACGGATATATATGTGATGCTCCAGAGGGAGGGCCTTTCTCATACATAAATCTTCACCCTGCACCAGGGACGCATGTCAAGTATATCCAGGTAAGGCAGAATGGAGACATGCCTGATGCTTTACAGTTGCATGAGGCATCGACAATCTAATGTCATTATTTAGACCTTGGAGGACAACATGCTGGCCAACCAGTTCAGCAGACACCATTGCATCTGCTCTCTAGGTGAAGGACCAGCCATTGAATTTACAGATCCCAGCCTGCTTGGAAGGGTGGGATCTATGTGCTTTCAGCTGAGCCATATGTGCATCTGTTCCACTGATAGCACTGAAGCTTTGCTGAGCAGGCACCATGCTTGTTGTGCCCACTCAAGGAAAGATTTTTTGTTTTCAAAGAACACATTCTCAAAGTGATAGTTTGTTTCTTGAAAAAATGAGAACATGAGAACAAGAATCTCCAAAACATAGAGGGAGTTTTCTCCCTGCACATGGAAGCCATTGTGCATTTGAAACACCTTGAACTGCCATGCCCTGAATGGCCATCACAAGTACAGAAAATTAGTGACAGCCTCCTTGCCTAACCACTGCTTCCACTCAACCAAACTGTAAATGACCAGCAACGTCAGTGGTTACCCCATGACATCCTCAGAAAGGCAATTGTTTGCTTGATCAGTACTGGGGTTAAGCAGTGATCACAGGTTGAAGAGGAATGCTTAACTCAATGAGAACACCAATCCAAGGGTATACAGTATTGATTTGAGCATCAGAGATTGTTGTAGGTTGGGCCGGGGGAGGGCTGACTTGGAAAAATTACAGATTTACCTGGTTAGCTTAAATCAGGACTTAGCCATTATTCTAGAGATTGGCGGAGAGTATGATAGAAGATCCTGTCCAATCAGAGAAGGCTATTCTAGGATCCTAAAAGAGTGGCTGAAATGGAATGAGAAAGGAAATAATTTGCCAATATTACTGGTGGGCTCTAAAAAAGAGAAGGCCATAACTGGTTTGTCCAGATATAGAGCTGTAACCAGGATCAACAACAGCACTGGGGGTGATTGTGATTATTTTGTTTTTAAATGTCACTCTTGGAGTTGCTGATGATAACGGGGAAGGAACTCCCCTGACTGCTGCTACCTGCTGGTATGAGGTAGCACACCAAGCTAATGTAGGCTATGCTGGATCTGCACGACAGAACACCGTATTGCCTGCAAATCTTTCCCTGTAGTCATCTTTGTACAGGATGTTCTTAGGTTCTTTAATCGCAAACATATTTCATTGGAACTATCCTCACTGAATTAAGTTACTAAGGGCTTTTTCAATTCTGTTTAACACAATCTGCCAAGTAATTACAAGAGATTAACACAATGAAATCTCTTTCCTCAGGATACTTGAATCAGTAAATCTCTGGCAGTCTTCAAGGACTGGACCATCTGAAGTGGCTGTGGTGAAGGCCAAACTCCTGACCTGGTCCAGTTTGATCAATAGGAATGAATGGGCAGAATATAGTAACTGGGGAGACGCAAGAGGAAGGTGCTGAGTGGGGGTTGAGCATTTGCCCCAGCCTGCCTATTCATTGGGACTGGTACACATGTTTAAATTAAAGGCCACTATAGAGGATAGGGGGAATAGTAAGCAGCAGTCACTGGGTACATCAATGGCAGTTTCCATGATGCTTGTGCGGCTTGCAGGCGAGTAAACAGTGAGATACTTGCCTTTGATTACTTGGCATGGTGACTCAGTTAGAGAACTGCAGCTGATTGTTTTAGTATGAGTCATCTTCACCAAGATATATTGAAGGACACTGGAGTCCTTGATTTCACATGGGTGGTGAACAAGCTACAGGATACCTGACAATAAGGGATTTGGCTCTCCGATGGTAGAAGATGTTTAGGTGGATAGGTTTGAACAGTTGGTAAAGAATCCTGGTAATTGAATTCCAGTATCTGAAGCTCCTTGAGGAAGAGCATTCACTCTAGCCATCATCTTGATTCACTGCCACTGGTGCTGGAAAATTGCTCTGATTCATGACCAAAATAAACATGGCGGCAAAGCCAAATGTTTTAAACAGGGATGGCAGGCTACAGCAGCGACACCACTTTTGTGGACTAGAAAAGGATAAGAAGGGATCATGATTACAAAGAGTATGCACAGCTGAGGAAAACGTGCCACACACTATTCCACCTCCTAGTTAAAATATCAATATTCTATGATGTTTGAGTGGAAAAGAATGGCTATTGGTTATTTGGACAATGGAATACGATGTAGACTGCTGCCCTGTGTTATACGTTCCACCTCTTACACCTGCCTTTTATTTACATACACTGTCCTATGCTGCCATATTGTCATACCAAACCTTGCTCACAGGTAAAAGACATGAATTATTCAATGACCAAAATGCATGATTAGAAGAGGCATTGATAGCCAGAGACCGAGGAAGCACGCAGTGCTGAATCCTTCAAAGGTTGGATTAGAGGAAGAGTGGTGTATTTATGTCTGCAAGTAGTGAAATTTTGAACTGTAGGAAGGAATAACACTGGCATGCTGGCCCTCACAGTAACCAATGGAAAAAGAGTGAATTGGTCCCATATCAAACGTGATAGTACCTTCACTTCAACACAAACTATGGTTTAGAACCCTTAAAAACACACCTGCCAGCTGTGCTTGGTTTTCAAACCTCTAATGTTCAGTTATTGTGAGATTCTATACATTATTAAAAACAGTATTCAACATTAAAGGACTATCAGTCAAGCTACAAGCTCAATGTTTGCCTTTATATCCTGTGTGATCTGTGTCTCATCTGGTTGTCTTACCTTTACTTCGATGTATGCCCTGAAGTGAAGGGGGTTTATGTTTGCATGTGTATTAACAAGGACACTCGCCTCTGCTCATCCTGCCATTTTTTTATGTTTATTGGGATTTTTGGTGGGACATGGCCACGTGGTTGCATCCCTTACTCTACAAGGCGTGCATAGAGGCAGACATGCTGTTTACGATAAAAGACAACTAATTCACAAAATATATATCCCCTTGTCAGGAATCTGGGTCAGAGTGTCCCATGGAGGCCAGAGAGAACTGGAACCCAACTGTTACATCTGGGGTCCTTCGTCACTGGGGTTCTGGGGCCTCTGTACTGTGGAGCCCTTAACTGGAAACCAAGTACTCCTCTAATTGTACCCTGCACCTGCTTTAGGCACCTATAGCAGTCTGTGCACCAACAAGCACTGAGCCCTGTACCCTAAATCCACAATATTCCCAATGTTACTTACTCCATATATTGGATCTTTTTGATAAAGGTCAGGCCTACTAGATTTGTCAGGCTGTCCCACAACAGGTAAAGGTAAAATTATAAACCAAAACACAGTGCAATCAATTTTAAAACATCTCAGGTCAGTACCAACCGCAAATGATATTCAACATTATGAGCAATGCTTCACTATTAAGACTTTTCCAGTTAATTGTGATTTCATTCTTTGATACTGTACAATGTATGAGTATTTCTTCTATCTTTATACTTAATGAACAATAGCAACAAGACTTGATACCATAGGTCCCTGCACCCAACAGCCACAAAACTAAGAGTCCTATGGCCAGGAATGCTTGTAAACAAAGCAACATTCTCTTAGGGTCATGAATACCCTGAGCCAGAAGTATTAGGGTGACAGGCTGAACATTGGCAGTAAGGCTCTTGTGAAATCTGCTGCTCTCCAGGCAGACCCACGAGTAATCTTACACTTGTTGGTTATGTCCTTGCACTTCCAGAGGCACTTCTTTGGCCAATAAGTAAATTTTTAGCGCCCTCACAAGGGCTAACGAAGCGAGTCATTCCATAGCAGACACGTCCTGAGGCTCCTTCTCCTGCCTATGCTTGGGGGAGTGGAGACAGTGATGCTGTGTATTTCCCATTCCTCCCAGGCACAGCGATCCCGGGAAGCACACGGCAGCACTCCCGTGGCTCTAGCCCTCCCCACGGGGTTCAAAGCCACCGAGTCCAGCAGCAATCTGCAAGGTATCGTCTGCCCTCCCTGGGCATCAAAGGTGAATGTGGAGCATCACACACTGCAATCAGCTGGATTCGCCCTGGATTACTGGCCCTTCCCAGAGGCTATCAGGTTATGGGGTTGGCTGAGCATTGTGCGCGCTGAATGACTGGTGCTCCTGGGCCCTGGTCCCATTGGGGGTAGATTAATGACCAGTGTTGTGTTTTAGGAATTCCCACTGTCCAGCTGCCTTAACCAAAATGGATTACTCTCTCCCAATTGGGCCTCTTTAGTGGTGACGTTCTCTAGCCTCCTGGATTGTTACATTTAGGCCTCTTAGCATTAAAATATTTGGTGATTTCCAGGAACTGATTTCTAATTTTCTGATGAGGGCCTGCCCACCTGCCTATTTGCTCCTCACTGCCTTCTCTTATGGCTCCTTGGCAGCACCCAAGACCTGCTCCTTTTTATAGGTGCCTGTGTGTTGAGCTGGAGTCATGGGGTCGCCTTCTCACAGAACCAGCCCACTGAAAATTCCAGTGCCTCTCCCCTCTACTCCAGACTCCCCAGCAGGTTCACCCTCTACTGTCCCCTATAAGGAGTGGGGAGGCCAGTGCCACTGTCTCTGGAGACAAATCCCATCCGGAGTCAGAGGTCCTTGAGCTTTCGCTTATGTATGGAATCCTTGAATCACTGTCTTTAGCAGAAGTCCTTGAGTCCTTTTCTTATGCAGGAGTCTTCTTCCTCTAACGAGGCCTTTTCTTCAGTTGTACTTTCCCTCGGGTCCCAGAATGGTCTCAAAGTCTCTCCCTTGTCAGGGGTTTATAATTGGAGGACACAAGTTCTAGAAAGAGGGCACCTCTGCCCAGTCCAAAGAAGATATATTTTCACTCCACCACTGTTCCATTCATCCTGCACAGCATCTTAGAAGGCAACTTCAAGTGATCAATGGTCCCACCTCTCTCAAAGTTTAAGCCTGCCCCAACTGCCAGTGCCAAACCTGTTCCTTTCCACCATAACTTCAAAGGAGCCTCCTGGAGAGAATAGAGACAGAGGTTTGGCTACTTCCATATTGTTTCTCTGGGAAAGGCATGCCTTGGCTTGTCAGGCAGTATGAATGCAATTAAACCATGCAGATTCTGCCAGACACCCTCCTACAGGCTTGACCGCCACCAGATGTGCGTTTGAGCAGGGGCAGCATAGATCTATTTGCTGGCCAGCAGAGTAATTACCTTGGCTCAGCCAAATAGTTTAAAGTCCACGACTAATTAAGGGCCGACTGAGAGAAATATATATCAAAGAGTGTAAATACGACCAAACAAAAATTAGATTTGTACTTGAGACTTTTAGATACCTATAGAAATTGATGTTAAACTATTCTCTAGGTTCAGTCAATCCGAAGATGTTATTTTGGTACAGCTTTCACCTACAGTGTGACTACAGTAAAGCTTTACAGACTTACATTGGAGTGCTAAAAACATACGCTATAGTAAAAAAGAAATTGGGTTTTTAAATATGAAATTACAGTTAAATTATAAGGCCACCATTATTTATTAAAGGTCCCGTCTGCGACAGGCTACCTGTGTGAAAATTCCAGGCGGAGTTACACAAACGTCTCTCTCAGCCCTCACACAGGTGCACAGATTATCACATGTATTCAGCCCATAGCCATTTACACCAGCTTCACAGAAATGGGCACTGGAGGTTAGTGCTCAAACACATAAAGGGTGATGGGAGGAATGCTTGCAAATACTCTAGCCAGTGGCAGTCACTCGGGGTAGCATTCCAACACATTGTTTTATTGCCCCCTATACCACCTCAGATTGGACCCAGTTATATGCAAATTAGCCTTGGTCCTGCACCAATAGGAAGAGTTCAGCCTGGACTGCCAAGTCAGGTCCTCTTGCAACCAAAGAAAAATTCCAGCCCACCTGTGCCTCTTCAGTTGGTTGCAGACTGGTTCCACTGGTACAGTGAGCACGGGGCCCAGGTCTGGACATACTATTGGACAGTTAGGGTGTTACATCAAACATACAAAAATTGGTGAGATAAATGTTTGCAGAGAGTGTAACCGCTGGCAATCACTCCATAAAACATTTATTGCCCTCCTTCTTGCGTTGAAATATTCGCACTGTCACTCCAGAATTTTCCACCTGAATCTGACTTGCAGCCCTGACCTGTAATAGTGTGAAATGCCCTGTCCTGAAGGAACCCACTGTTTTTCTTGCCAATTAGAGTTGAGACGTTGAGAGTCAACAGCTGGCCAAAATATTTCCATAAAAGTTGCTGAGTCTCTATGACCTACTGGATAGGACTCCTTTCAACTGAATTTATGTACAATCTGCTGTAAACTTGTGTTGTACTTTTTAAATGTATTCAACCAAGCACCTTTTCCCATTGCATTGTGCCATCAGCACTATTAATTAATTGCTGTACATAGATATGTTATATATACACCAATATATGCTTTCCATAGTCTTTAACGCAGTGTTTTCATTGTTTGTTTCTCTTTTGATAGTTGGTGCAAATAAGATCATTTACTGCATCGATTGCTTGTAGTCATAGTTGACTGTATACAGAAGTAATTATACAACATACAGATACATTGACAGATAGTTTGGGTATACTGAAATGAGGATGCTGAGTTAATTTATAAGTTATGATGATCAAGTCCCTGAAATCTGTCTTAAGTGTATGTAATAAACATTTAATGCATATATGGTTAGACATAGAGATGTATGACTGGACAGACAGACACTAACAAACTGACTGGAAGGGATGTCATGCAGTTCCTACTGATTCTGTAAGACTGTGTGTTTGGGCATTATAAGCATCAAAACTATGGGGGGCTATGTCCGCTCATACCATCAGAATATCTTGACCTCGTTCCTGGCTAGCTCACAGTGCGCCATCTGGACTCTAAACCTTCCAGGGGACCTGATGGTGTCTGCAACCTCAGAATATGAGGAATCTGATTCCCCCAAGGAAATCATGGAAGCAGATCTACCCTTTTGCTGTTAACTCAATCATGCACAAAGGGAGACACAAGAAATACACGAATTAGCAATTCAAAGCATTTATTGAAGCAATTGGATTCTTGTGTAGAATACGTGTGCTGCAATGATTAGTAGAAGAAAACAAAGCATAGTAACCAGCATTACAAGAATAGTGAAGATGAATAATTCAACCATCATAATTATTGCATTAATTATATGAATACATACAATTGTACTTCTACCTAGCACTGCCTACCCTAGAGAGCATAGGGTGGGTGCAATTCTGCCAGACACCTTAGAGTGGTCTAACTCCCCATTTACCTGTGTGCTTGTGCCATCTGGTAGCCAGTATCATGTAGAACAGGCCGCCGTCCCTCTCAGGATAGTAATGAAATTCAGCTGGGCTAGAATTCAGGCATGGGGCAACAGTGACAATCAACCAAAATGTTCCTCTGCCAAACAAAGTCTTGGTGCAGTTTATATTATAAAACTAGACCCATTGGTTCAGTGCGTGAGCTGTGGTCCGGCTGTCATTGTTGATTCTATCCACCCAGAGCTGTTGCCAAACACACAACAACAAACAAGGCCCGTTTGCGCAGTGTTCCCAGTCATTGGCAGACTGTTCTAAGGTATGATAATGTGCCTAAGAAGAAATTTATTTATAAGCAAACCTTTTGTGAGTACACTGTCTCACATGGGCGTGCAAGCAAATGTTTGATAAAAGTAATTGTTTAAAAAGATGTCAACTTTAAATGTGAACATGAAAAATGGCAGTGTTTATGCACAGGGTCTATTAGGCTGATAGATATATGTGTTAGGGAGATGGCTATATAGATAGATAGACAGACGGACGGACAGACAGACAGACAGACAGACAGACAGACAGACAGACAGACAGACAGACAGACAGACAGATAGATAGATAGATAGATAGATAGATAGATAGATAGATAGATAGATAGATAATCATTTACATTTTTTCAAGTACATGATTCTCTGGGGACCACTATTCTCATTTCTCTCTAGTACCCTGCCTCCCTTTGTGGAGAATAGGCTTTCCCTCTTTTATTTATACTTGTTTAGGGCATCATACAGCTGCCCATTCTGGGTGAATTACTTTTAAACTCAACTATGACTTCATGCATACATTGCATCTAGGCTATCCTGTTTTAGGTTTAAATGTATATCAACTGATAAAACCCCACCGAAAGGGATTCAGCCCTCATCAGTGTAAACATATAAATACTGATAAACACCTGCACAATCACTAACTAAAATGTCATTGAAAGAAAGGAAACAGGGAATTAGTCATTTTTATTTCTTCTTGAAGGGGCCAACACAATGTAACAAGGTGCCAGCAAGACAAACTGGTCTAGAATTATTCCGCTTGAGTTCTGTTGTTTAGGAATGCCACTAAAATATTGTTTCTTCTTCCTTTTGCTTCCTCTAGTTTTGTGTGCTTGAATTAAAGATGAAGGATTTAGAAGCATGTTTTAGGTCTGATATAAATATTTTACACACTGTAAAAAATCTGGGAATATTAGAAAAATATTAGATTTTTTGGCTGTGTTTGAGTCTTTCACTGATTGGTGAAATGGCTGGCTCATAAGTAATGTGGACAATATTTACTATCACACTTACCTAGAGATACAGAATGGATAACAACCTTGGATACATCAGCCCCTTTTTCTAACAAGTCTGTATTGATAGCAGGTCAGGTGCCAAAAACCAAGCTTTAAACATCAAATGTTGTAGTGTCAGGTACCTGTGAAAAGAGTGCTGCCACCATGCACATGCGATAGTGTTGGAATCATGTCACAAGACTTTCGACATATCAAAAAAATCATAGTTGCAATGCTTCTCATTGTTATGTGTGATAGCTTCAGCTAATCCTGCCTTTTTACCCAACTGCACTTTGCTGTTGGGGGTTTTGAGCCCATAGTTGCAATGCTAACAACAAAATGTAAAGTCCCAGGATACAATGCGATGTCTGTTAATAGGTTAGTACTGACTTAAAGTGAGACATATGCTGTGGGGACTGTTGGTAGCTATGATTGTCCCCAAAACAGGGGGACCCCCTTAATGTAGTCATAGAGTAGAAAAAAAGCAGTGGCTAGCATTCCTAAAGAATTATGTTTCAAGTGTCTTAGAATTAGGCCTGGGCGGAATTTGCGTAGTCGCGTTCCACAAAGTTCCGCAAAGATGTAAAAAATCTCAGCAGAATTCCGCGAGCACGCAGAATTGCTTGTTCTGCCCGTTCGCGATGCGTTTTTCCTGTTCGGGGACGCTGTTTGCGTGCTCGGGGGGAAATATCTCGCGAACTTGCCCATGCGGTCGCCAATTGGCGCGTCCATCTTGTTTCACTTGTCCCGCCCGTTCGCGATGCGTGTTTCCTGTTCGCGAAAGCGGATGTCCGATGGCGCGTCCGAATGACGTGTTCGCGATCGCACACTCTCGCGGGATCGCACGGCCGGCTACCAAAATCTCGTGGCACACGCGAACGGATAGGAAAACTCGTCGGCGAACGCAGGGATCCCGGTAAGTCGCTACTGCGTGCGCGAACACGCATTTTAAAAGCGCGAACAAGGAAAAAATTCCGATACGCCGCGGATCGCAGAATTTTCGGCAATTCTGCATTCTCTGCGGAACGCGGAATTGCCAAAATGCCGCAAATTCCGCGAGCGGAGCGGATTTTACCGCCCAGGCCTACTTAGAATGCAGGGCTGCAAATTAATCTGGGCTAATTCAAACTTTTAAAGTTTTCACAAGGTACTATGCTTGTGGCAGGGTTGAGAATCACTACAATGTCATAATATTCAGTAAGGAGAAGGTGAAAGACCTCCAACTGTGTCCAGGAATTTATTTCTTAAAACATTTAAATAAAGAACTCTGACCTTTTTAATCCATATTTCCGGATAGAGTGAGTGTTGTATGAAATGAGATGTGACAAAGAGTAGCAAGATGTGAGAAAGAGTGCAATCCACAGACTTTCTATGCTTAAAGCAGTCTAACATAAGTCCAATGGACACACTGCCAATGGGAAAGCTCTACATACCCTGCATGACTTCTCGTTTAAATTAAATATGTGCTCTGTTTGTGGACCTGATAATTTTATGTCTGGAACCACAGGGTTACTTGTAGCTGCCCAGAGTAGTACCTCAAATCGCCCAGGGATTACACTCCAGGAAACACTGTAATGAGGCCCTCAACACAGTAAAAAATGGGGCGCCTTAACTATGTTTGAAATTCTGAGGTATACAGGGATACCTAGGGTCTGATTATGATCTTGGCAGATATCCCATCCTCCAAATTACAATTCCATGTAGTCCTGTGGAACTCGTAATACGGCAGATGGGATATCCGTGGCATTTGTGACGGAGTATCCCATCCGCCAAGATCATAATCAGGACCCCAGTCACAAGAAGGTTCATTGAGTTATGTGTTTACTTTTGACATCTGGTGTGATCTACAAGTTCTATTTTTGAATCCTAGCAAGGCTAAGTCTGCCTTTCAGTCTTCCAAGTTTGACTTCCTGAGTCCAATTAAGAATGGTTGTAGTAATCCCTGTTATTTAGAAACATCAGAACTGCCAAAAACGTTAGGATGAAGTGCTAAATGAAACAATTCTTATTGTTTTAGTTGTAACTGTGCATCCTACTTCAAGCAGCTACACATGACTTTACTCATTATATTAAATACACCATCCCATGCTTTCATTCTATACACCATCAATAATTTCATGCTCCATAAGTAACTCTTGTTGTTTTCACACTCACCGTTCATCATCGAAATTCAGCTTGTTTCATTCATTAATAAATTATAAACTGAGTGGGGAAATGTTATGGTGGATGAATGCATGTACCTCACTGTGGTAGGGACATTTTTAAAACATTCACATTTTATTTTAAATAGAAATGATTTCCATCTATTCTTTCACAAGACAATTTGAAAATGCGAACACAATGTTTTAGCGCACATTGAAGTTCTGCAAAAGTGTGAAGGTGCAGAACATTCTGGCAGTTGAAGTACCTTGACGCAGAGAATCTAATATAAAATGCACTCGAGAAAGTGCACAGGTTACTTCTTGCCTGTAAGGCTGTGGCTAAGCTCTTTAGTTTGTCAAGAGCTCTTCAGGTTTTCCCATTCTTATTACATGCTAATGTAAGCACCATTGCCCATTAACAAACAAAATATAGTGCTATGCTTAGAGGAAACAACTCATTCACCATCAAATCAGAGGTAATATGAAAATAGCAAATGGACTGCAATATCTGCAGAAGTTCACTCAACATAAAACACATGGGAAGGTGTAGACCTTCCTAATTACTATAAACTTGGACGATTTGATGAGTCCGATGACTCAGTCAGATTTTAGGATAGCCCACACACAGAAACTACTCTTTTGGCAGATGCTGATGGCATCAGGACCAGCCTGGATGAAGGAAATCCAGCTGTGCTTGCACTTTTAGATTTTTCCGCAGCTTTTGATACGGTCGCTTATGGGGTTTTGATTGAGAGGCTTTTGACATTGGAATTCACTCCCATGCCCTCGCCTGGCTGAAGGACTTCCTAAAGGACAGATCTCAAGTGGTATTCATGGCCCCTTTTAAATCTAGGACTGTTAGCAACACTTAAGGGATGTCACAGGGAGCTTGTCTGAGTCCCACTCTCTATAATATTTATGTGGCCCGATTGGTCTTTCAACCTGGAGATTTTGTCAAATACTGACAATGAGCAACTGGTGGTATCATTCAGACAAACCCAGGAAGTAACAAGAGCCAGGTTCTGTGACTGCTGCGTGCCGTGGCATGTTGGATGAAGCAGAATTGCCGTCAACTTAATGGGGGGAAAACAGAACTGTTATTATTCAGTAAAGCCACACAGATCTGGTCAGATGATTGGTGGACCATGGAATTAGGCAATCCTGCTTGCCCAAAAAATGTTGTAAAGAATCTCGGTATTCTGCTGTATGACAAGTTTAACAAGGCAAGTCAAGTAACTGCAATATTTGCGGTCTGATCAAATTCCATGGTACAGCCATACAGTTGCTAAGAGCTGCTACCCTGCCGGTCACTTGTGGAACATAAACTGTTATTCACCATCCTTATGAACTTTTATGCTTAAAATTCTGTTGCATCCAATGAACTACCGACGATTTGCACTTTTATTCCTGCACAAATACATGAAGCACTGATCCATGGGAAATTAAATGAGTGCTCACCAAATGCACATTGGTTATCAGATAGTTATCTCATGAGGGACTTGAGCAAAATCTTGCCCTTGCAGAATGTGCTTACTTTTATTTACGCATTGACACTTTAAGCTTACTATAATGGGTGCAATAGTGGTGACTGTGGTCTTAATTAAACATGAATTACGATTAACTTATTTATAAGATATTGATAGTTCTGTGATTGATTTTATAACTTGTGTAAAGGCACTGTCCAACACTCCTCTGTTGTAAGGAAGCATCTTTTATATGTGATATGAGCTTATAACAATAATTTTAAACTTTTCACTGAATTATATTTTATGATAGTATTCGGTGTTATACTTACCTGTGTTTGTTTTATGTGTTTTAACAAATTTGTAATGGCTTTAATTAGCTGAGCAAGAACAAATAAACTTGAAACTTGGAAACAGTACTTGTTTTGAAGTCTTTCGTATGTTCAGAAAGGTCTTTTCCTGGCTCCCTCAGAACTGAAGAAAGACCATCATACGGGCTCTTATAACCAGTTTCTTTGACAAAGAAAATGCTCTCTTGGTTGCAGCGAATAAGTCTCTCATGTCACGTCTGCAAGTCGTCCAGAATGCGGCAGCCAGATTGGTTTGCCACCTTCCAACCGGCACCTCACCAGGGCCGTTTCTGAGATCCCTTAATTGGTTACCTGTCAGGAAGTGTATTTTTAAGCTTTTATGCCACGCTCGTGGAGCCTTGTATAGTGAGGGTTCAGTGCACCTACGTACATAGATCACGTTTTAACAAGCAGTCAAGAAACTAAGATCATCTGTACTGGCCACCCCCCTGCCACATGTGGACTACCCAAGCCAGAGGATGCTCATTTTCTTTCCTTGCACCTTATCACTGGAATAAGTTGCCCTTACTTATTCGCTCTTGTCACAGCTTTACTGTTTTTAAAAAGTTGTTAAAATCTTGGCTAATTTAGCTAATCAGCTTTTCTTCTAGCTCTGCCTGCTACTTGCTTATTATGTATTATGCTTTAGCGCCGGAATACCCCTGATGGAGTTAGGTGTTTGCACTTAATTAAATGCCCGTAACATAACATGACATGACATGACATGACATTGCCTTCTTGTATTTTTTTAAAAGGCGAAACATTTCTTGCATTAAAACCAAGTAAAACTGCATCATGGCACTTGTAGCAAGACCTTTTCTCCAGTTGTTTGTTCCTCTCCGAAACATACACAATGTCCTAGACCCACAAATGTTTTAAAATAGTATGATAAGATGCCACTATGTGCCTACCCTGTGATAACAAAAGTGATGCAGGCCGGTGTCTCAAAAGCAAGTTGCCTTATTTGGCATGAGCAGGTAAGGGCATACATTTTTTTTCTTAATTGCCTAATTGTATCTCTGCTAAATTATGCCACTTAATTTATTTGAAATTTCTTATAGAAGAAAGAAATTTCAATGCTTATAGAATGCATCAATCAAATTTTTTATGAGAAACCTGCCCCCGATTGCATTATTATGGCATCCCAATTTTTGGTGTTAGAATTTTAAATGTTTGTGTATGGTTCATTCTGTGTTTTTTCCCTCACTCCACCCATTCTAAACTAGTAAATATTTTTTCAGCTGCAGCAGATTGGGAGAATGCTTATTTTGTTTTCAATGAAACCATTACTTACCGGTAAACTTCATGATTCTTGATCAGGTCCCCCTCTTCCCAGTCCTTCACTATATGTAGTGGCCCTGCCCATCTGACAGGCTTGTACCACGCTTGTCCTATTTTTGTTTCTACGCCCCCTTTCAGGCTTCTCTTCCCCTCCACATATCCAGTGAGTGACAACAAGACCTAAAAAGGAGGTGTCGAAAAAATACTGAGTGAGAGGGAAGGAGGCGCTCTAACTTGGACGAGGGGTAACTGATTTGGGGTAATGAAGTTTACCAGTAAGTATTGTGTCTCATTCCCCCCTCATCAGTCCCCCTCATCCCAGTCTTTCACTATATGAGAATTTCACAAGCTTCGAAAATATATTCTGCACCGCCTTCCAATGCTGTTAATATTTATTACACAACAATTACTTTATTGCTGCTTTTACAACACTCAAACCAAAATTCTCAGATGTTTCATTTAACACATCCAATCTGTAATGCTTTACTTCGCCCATGTGGGGCCCTACCTATTACATGTATAGAGACCCCAGCAGTCTTTGCCCAGGAGGTGGAAACTTACCTTGTAGATCAACCTTGAATCTGGGATGGCAGAGTCTCTCCAAGTGTAGAAAATCGCCTGAAGTATCCACCTACTCAGAGTGGGAGAGCAGTCTTCTTTCCCTAGTTAACATTCCCATATATTATAAAAAGTGAATTTGAAATCCTAAAGTCATTGGTTAATTCTAAGTATATCACCAGAGCCTTCTTAAAGGGAAGAAAGACCATGTTGCTGCTTATTTACCTGGAGAACTGGAAGAACTATCTCCTGCTGCAGATAAAATCTAGAGTTAACCATGAGGATGTGTTTAGGATTTGGATTTGGTTTTATGAACACTCTGTCAGGTAAAGTTTTAAGGTAGGGATATGTAATCACTAAAGATCTCAATTCTTGCTGATGTTATTGCCAATAAAAGGCAGTCTTAGCTGACAGTCAAGCCATGTGCCCAGTTTCCAATGGCTCAAAAGCCTTGTCTTGTAGCCCTCTCAATACAGTGGGTAGAGCCCAAGACAGGACTACGTTGAAGAAACTGGCTTTCTCAAACAGAAAGTTTTCAGTAACCTACTCACAAAGGGTCAGATTAACCAGATAACTCCCTTCTTGAAGGACAAAGCTCTATATGGAACCCTTTCCTTAAAACAATCCAAAATCTGGTAAGAATTTACTAATGCAGGATCTAGAATGGAATTTCGGTGCTTCTTATAAGAGGCACAAGAGGATTTGTTCCTAGAGAGCTGGATTTCCTCTGCAACCTGCTTCGAGCAGCCCAAGCTAACTAAACCCAGTCTTTCAATCTCCAAGCCATTAGACTGAGGTGATGCAATTGGCACAGAGGAAAGATCTGAAACTGCAAAGGAAATGGGTTTAATGGAAATTTGTAGAACCTGCTCTTGGAAAGACTCATCAAGAGGAAAAACCATGGGCGCCTTGACCAAAACGATGCCACAAGAATCACCGATATTCTATCCTTCTGAATCTGCCTAAGCACTGTCAGGAAGAGGGGAATTTGGGTAAAAGCATAAAAGAGAACATGTGGCCAATGAATTGAGAGAGCACCCACTGCCCAAGCTCAGGGGCAATTGATCTCTGATCAAACCAAAATTCTGGCAGCACTGTGTTCTCCTGAGATGTCAATCCAGCAATTGCCGACCAGGAGACCTATCTGTTGAATTTGGGGAATTGCCAGATGGAACAACACCAAAGAAGGCAGGTTGCAACTCAGGCTGTCTGCATGGTAATTCAATGCTCCCTGTATGTATATCGCTCTCAGCGATGATAAATGATCTTCCGCCCATGGGCAAATCTGAGCCACCAGGAGATTTAGAAGACAACTATTTATCTCCATTCAATGATTTAGGTATTGTGCAGCCAGATTACCTCCAGCTGAGATTGAAAAAAACTGAACCGGTTTCAAAATTTAGGACAGTTCCCTCTAGTTGAACGAGTGAAGTCTATCCTCCTCGGACCACAGCACCTTGCAGTCCAAGTCCCCCAAGGCCGCACCCCACCCCCACTCACTAGCATCTGTAGTCAACTGAAGTGGAATTGAAAGTTAAAAGGGGACTCCGTCTTCCAAGTTGTGACTGCAAAACCACGAATTTGAGATCTTGGGTTATCTTAGGGTTCTCCAGAACTTCTGCTTCGTAACTATCAGAATCTCAATGACAATAATCCAGGGAGTGATTTAACAGGGGTTTTAGGTGGAAACAGAACCGATGGACTATAGGCGGTGTTGCTGACATTATTGGCAAGCCAGCTCCCCAACCATGAGATCAGCCGTGACAGGAAAAGAGCATTTACCCTCCTGTGACCTCTGATTCTGTTTTTGCACAAAACAGGTCTTCCCCTGATAGAGCTTAAATGGCTTCAGAACTTTTTTAGCCTTTGCAGATTCCTGCACCATGTCATTAAACTCTTCCATGAAGAGCTTTGATCCAGTAAATGCAAGCTTGTGAACCATGGACCTCTGGTTTGATTTCAATTTACATGGTTTGATCCACATTGTTTTCCTACCAGCAGTTGATGCATGTGCAACAGAAGCTGAGACCACACAAATTAGTGAATATTACATCCTGAAGAAACTGTGAAAGTACTTCCATCTGGCTGGAATTGCAGTAGGATCAGCATTCTCCTGTATAAAATCATATAGTCTCTGGAAATCCTTTAAAAGAACCTGGTACCTGGGAATCATAAGCAGTATAGGAGCTAGCTTTTTCATCCTTAAAAAGACCTTAAAATACCTGCCAGCCCTTTCACAGAAAACTATTGTGCAAGCTCTAGTGACCTCTAGATTAGATTAGCCCAAATCTCTATATCTAGGGGTGCCCACTGGTCACATAAAAAAATTACAGATGGTCCAAAACTCTGCTGCTCAACTGATTCTTAATTGTCCCAGAAAGCAGGCCCTTCTCCCCTATCTGAAACAACTTAACTGGCTGCCAGTAATAAAACGGATCAACCACAAGGCCTTATTGATCACATTCATAGTGATCCATAAAAAAGGGCCTCTCCAGCTCATCAGAAGATATGGGGAGTACGTACAAACCAGAGGTCTGCGTTCCTCAAATCAGGTACTGTTCTGTATTCCAAGAGCCCACAAAGCCAGGAGGGGGGCTGAGAAAGAGCAACTTGGAAGAGCTGTTTAAAAAAACAATGTGTGAAAACCTTTCTCTTCAGGCGCTTGCGTGTTTTAGATAGATGTCTTTTGCTGGTTAGCACTGGGATGCAAATGTAATTGAATTTATTCCTTCATTCATCCATTCATGATGAAATTAGAGGCAGCATATGATCTTTTAAATGCTGATTCAACCTTCTAATTGATTGAGTCAGTCGGAGTGGAATCCTCTGACAATACAGATGAAAAAGACTTCATAGATGAGAAAATAAAATAAACTTTCGGAATCTGAGAAAATTCTCTTTAAAATTCTCCATCAAATACTCCTTATCTAAAAAATGAGGGATGTTTGTTTGCCAACGTCCTTGCACTTCTTTAAAATGATGTTCTTTATGATATCATGAAAAAGAATGTCATCAATTAATGACCTACTATATCGGGCGTAATATCCTTCTTCATCTTGTACCCTTTTCTCAAAACCAAAAACCTCTCTTATGTGGCACAACATTTCAGAAAAAGTCTTTCTGTGCACATATTTTAGCTTTAGAGAGGGATCTAACTCAGCATCATAGTCTAACCTCAGTCTCTAGCTTGGGGATCATGAACTACCTCATCAATAGCTTTTTTGATAACATGTTGTAAGTCTTCTCTGGATATCTGGAGGGTATTCCCTTCCTCCAGCTTATAGATATTATTCAGGTTCTCAGGCCTCTTCCTTGAGTCGACAGACTCTATGACTTCAGGAAGTATGAAGTTGAGAGCAGCTACAACTTCCTAACTTCACCGCTTGCCTAGCAACCAGGGGTCAGATTTATAAGCCCCTTGCGTCACTTTTACGCTGCCGTTGCGTCACTTTTGTGACTCAACGGCAGCATAAAAAATGCGGCAAATTTACAACGTGACGCATTTAGGGAGATGCGTCACGTTGTAAATCCCTGCGTGACATTATACCTGCGTCAGGTATAATGTATGCAGGGTAGGCGTTCCCACGCAGGAAAGCCTCGTAAAAGTGATGCAGTGAAATCTACAAGATTTCACTGCGTGACTTTTAGGACGCTACTGCATCAAAACCAGGGCCGGACTGGCCATAGCGGGCACCGGGCGTTTCCCCGGTAGGCCACTAGGGTGGGGGCCGGTTTTGGGCCCCTGGGGGGCCGTGTTTGTTACCGGGGGTCGGCAATATCGGCCCCCGTAACAAAATCGGCCGAAACCGGCCCTCGCAAACTGCTCGGCTGCACTCCCCCTCACCCCAGGGGGGGCGGCTGAGCAGTTTGCCAGGGCTGGTTTCTGTTCCCAGTCCGGCCCTGATCAAAACCTTACGCCTGCTTGGAGCAGGCGTAAGGAGTGACGCAGTGTATTGGGAATAGGCCGCAACACGCATTGCTGGAGTTGCGTCGTGCTTGCGACACGACTCCAGCAATGCGTGACTTTTCCGCCAACAGATGCGTCAGAATTTCTGACGCATCTGTCAATCCTTGCGCCATTGTGCGCCGTATTGTAAATACGGCGCATCTATGGTGGCGCAAGGGTTTTTCGCGCAGGCGCAGGGAAACTGACGCATCTATACATATGGGTCAGTTTCTTGTAAATCTGCCCCTAGGTCTCACCAGACACGAGACGTGACTGCAGAAAGCAATGCACCTGCCGCTTTCCCTGAATTGGCACGCCTTCTTGCACTCTGCAGGGTTTAGGGAAATCGCCTTCCAGTACCTGAACAGTCCGCCCACGACACACTGCAATTCACTCCCCATCACAGCCGTGCATATGTAGAGGGAGGACAAAACGGGAGGTGCAGAATACAGTACCGCTCACCCAGCAACGCAGTAAGTATAGGGCATGCATAAATAAATAAACATGTTTTTTAAATAGGAACTTAGCGTAGCCTCACCTATCATGGACGATAGGAAAAAAAGCAGGTTGTGCAAAAGGTAGAAGGAGCTTTTTGTCGGTGAAGAGGGGTGTTAGAAATTGGATTGTAAGTTGACTGCGGTAGGAGCCCAAGTCAGGCAGCAACCATGATCCTAGTTAAGTTAAGAAGCAGGCAACCCTAAATTAACCTGTGGTCACTCTCTGGTAGCTTGGCACAGAGCAGTCAGGATTAACTTAGAGGCAATGTATAAAGTATTTTTGCAACACTTCAACAAAAACAACGCACAAAAGATTCCGGATACAGGGGCACAGTGAGGCCCGCTGAACAAAAGTACTTTGATCAGGGCGCTCCACCTCCCACAACCTGCGGACCTTCTTCTCTCTCCTACACCAGCTCGACCCCCACACCCCTGCACTGGCTGCCTTCCTAGATGCCACCAAGGCCTTCGACTCGCTCGAATGGCCTTACCTCTTTGCTGTTCTGGCTCGCCTTGGCTTCAGTCCTCAATACATTCAACAAACCAAACTATTATACACACGGCCTGTGGCGAGACTTCGTGCTAACGGATTGATATCAGCCCCTTTTTCAATCACATGTGGCACTAGACAGGGGTGCCCTTTGTCGCCCTTGCTATTTGCCATCGCCATGGAACCTTTGGCAGCCAGAATCAGACAGCACCACAAAACGCGAGGCCTTGACTTTCCCATGAGAGATCTTATCATCTCCCAATTCGCGGATGACATTACCTTATATATTCGAGATCCAATTGACAACCTTAACCCGATCTTGCGCGAGTTGACCAGGTTTGGGGGACTCTCTGGGGTGAATATTAATTGGTCTAAATCCACTCTATTTCCCTTAACTCCTAACTTTCTAATATTTGAATCTGACTATCCGATCCAATGGGCCGCCGGCCCAGTTCGCTACCTGGGAGTCTGGCTCAGCACTGATACTCAGGTGCTTTGGGAGATGAATTTTGGTCGCCTGATGTCCTGGCTGGAAGAGAAGATAAAGATCTGGTCCAGGCTCCCCATCTCCCTGGCCGGCCGTATCGCTATAGCCAAAATGATTGTACTCCCCAAATTTTTATATTTATTCATTAATCTCCCCCTGCAGCTTACACAATCGTTCTTGAAAACTCTTAGATCCTCTATGATCTCTTTAGTCTGGGCCGGAAAACAACCCCGCATCGCATGGGAGGTCCTCACTCAGCCATTAACACAAGGCGGCCTAGGTGCTCCTGATTTGGCACTTTATGCCTTCTGCGCACAAGCCCAATTCCTTCATCACTGGTTGTTTCCAACTCCCTTCCAGTCACATGTTGCGGTGGAAGCCCAAATTGTAGATCCGCTGCCACTGGCGGTGGCCCTATTTCAACCCTTCAAGCGACATCAAACTATTATACACACACACCCGATACTTTGAGATGGGCTTGGGACAAGTTACGTAATCGTGCACACCTCTCCGTTCTTTACGCCCCATCTATCCCACTCGCACACCACCCACAAATCCAGGCGATGGACAACAGAGGTAGCATTTCGCGCGCCCACGCTCTTGGAGGGGAGACATTTAACGATTTATATCCTGGCGACTCGTTCCTTGCCCCTCCTGCGCCCTCTCCAGGCGGTCACACTAACTTTTCTGATCTATTGCTGTTTTTTTCGATCAGAGGAGCCTGTCGCACCTTACATGACACTTTCCCTGCGCCCCCTCCCCCTCTCCCAGCCCTAGAGTTGATGTTGACTAGCTCTTTGCCAAATAAACTGGTTACTAACCTTTACAACAGCATGCAACGCTCCTCCTCGACATTAAACACTCGTGCCCTAGCTGGGTGGAATACGGAGCTGCTTGACCCCTTGACAGAAACACAATGGCAGTTTTGCTGTGGACAATTGGAAATGCTCTCCCCTAACCACAGACTTCGCCTTATACACTTTAAATATTTACATCGTATATATAGGACACCACTGCAACTCTGTCGGATGGGTTTACGGCCCGAGGCGAACTGCTGGAGATGCGCAGCGCCAGATGCCTCCTTTTTGCACATGGCTTGGGGCTGTCCGGGAACAGGGAAATACTGGTCCAACACACTCTGTCTTATTAACGAAATTCTTGCCACTCAACTTACTCTGACCCCACAATTGTGTCTCTTGGGCTATGTTAAAGTGGTACCGCCCGGGCAGCGTAAGTTGCTGGCTCTGCTACTACTCCTGGCCAAGCGGCGCGTGGCGATGCACTGGGGCAAACAACACTCACCCACCACCACCTCTTGGATATTAGATGTCACATTTTGCCAAGACCAACTCACTACCTATTGGGAGCTCTTACCTCTGTCCTCCCGACCCAAAGATATTTGGAGTCCGTTTCTTGCATGGATGTCCTCTCGCGGCACAGACACTATTCAAACTCCAGAAGCCAATTGAACTGTGTTTCATATGTGTCCTTTCTATTTTCCGTTTGTGATCATTTGTTGGCACGGTGTTTCGCCATTGATTTTTTCCTTTTATTTGCTCAGCTCTCAGATAGCTGTTTCATGCCGCAAGTTCACGTATAGATCATTCTGGCGTTGTAACTTTGTTATTGTATTTCCAAGATGCTACCTTGTTTTTTTCTTTTGTATTCTGTTTTGATTCATTCAAATATCACTTCTTATGTTACAATATTGTAGCAATCCTGTTATACGATGTATATGACCTTTTTTCAATTGCCAATAAAAACAATAAAAAAAATAAAAATAAAAAAAAAGTACTTTGATCCTGGCTTAGAGCAGCGACGATGCATCAGGTCCAATGAGTGCATAGCTGCAATGCGGAAATTCGTCTTCGAAGATACCGTCAATGGAGATGTGGAGACCTTGTGCAGTGGTGGTTCCAAAGGTGATGCTTTGACGCCAATCCATGCAGTACAGGTGATGTGCCGGTTCTGCTCAAGCAACAGGAGCGATGCGCTGGTTCCGATCCATGCAACAGGGGCGATACTCTGGTTCTGATCCACGCCATGGAGCCAATTTGCTGGTTTGACAGAGGATGCATGGGTTTTGCTAAATAAGCACCTTAGGCCTCACTTTCAAGGGTCCAGGACTGGGATGGCACCACTTGGCAGGGCAGACTCTCAGATGACAGAGTCCTGGTGCAGAAGCAGGTATGTTCCTTCTTACCCAGACAGGGGAACAGCAGGTAGTAGGGCAGCACAGCCCTACTCCCACTAGGGGAGTCCAGCAAAGCAGCAGTCCTGGAAGAGTCTTCACAGGTCCAGAAGTATACTGAAGTGGTGGTGTCAGAGATGCAGTACTTCTACCCAGTTGCACCTTTGAAGTGGGGGAGACTTCAAAGACAGGTCTTTGAAGTGCACAGAAGTCCTCCCCTCCTGCCCTGGCTCTAAGCTCACTACAGGTAGGCATGCATCCTTCTGTGTGGGGACAGGAAACAGCCTATTCAGGTGTAAGTGAGGCTGGGTCCAGCCCTCCTCTCCCATCCTACTCAGGATGGCCCATCAAGTGACACATAAGCTCCCATTGTGTTTGGCTGTCTAGAGGGAACACACATAGCTCAGCTGTCACCCTCCCCAGATGTGTATCAGGGACAGGCAGCAGGTACCAAATGGCTAAAGTAAGAAAATGTAAACTTTCTAAAAGTGGTATTTTCAGAACTGCAATTTAAAATTTAACTTCACCATAAGTTGTGATTTTAAATTGTGATTCCAGAGACACCACACTTGGAAAGTCTATCTCATCACAATTGAAATTACACTTAAAACATGTAATAAGGTCATCCTAATGTTAGCCTATGGGAGAGATAGGCCTTGCAGTAGTGAAAAACTAATTTGAGAGTTTACCTGATCAGGGCATGTAAAACTTAAAAGTACATGTCCTGCCTTTTAAATACATTTCACCCTGCCTTGTGAGTTGTCCAGTGCCTACTTTAGGGGTGACTTATATATACAAAAAGGGAAGGTTTGGTCCTGCCAAGAGATCTCCGCTAAAGAGCCCCTTTAAGGGTGCCTGTTGGGTATTGCAGCGCCGACCCGATGAGGAGCAGGTCCATATGATGAAGCATGACATCTAGCTTGCTGGGTGTGTGAGGACCCTAGTTCCGAAAGAAGGAATTCTCCCACTCTCCTTCCCACACCTCACACCACCGAGTTTGTAACTACAAACGAGGGTGGTTTGGCTTACTTTTCCTCCTAGGCACCACTATAAGAGGAACTACATACCTTTAGATAGCAGTATCTGACTGGGCACTTATGTTGGACCTATATAAAAAGCCCCGCAGTCCCCCTTTTTGTTGATTGAAGAGGTTTGTCTTGCCAGGCACACACAGGCCCTGCAATGGAAGCCCTGAGCCATAGTTAGAAGGCTACTTAAGTGAGTGGCACAATAAGTGCTGCAGACCCACTAGTAGCATTTAATTTACAGGCCCTGGGCACATGCAGTGCACTTTACTAGGGACTTATAAGTCAATTAAATATGCCACTTGGGTATTAGCCAATGTTACCATTTTTAGAAGAGAGAGCACATGCACTCTAGCACTTGTTAGCAGTGGTAAAATGCACACAGAGTCCTAAAGCCATTAATTACAAAGTCGGAAAAGTAAAGGAGGTAGGCAAAAAGTTGGGGGGAAGACCACACTAAGGCTGTCAGGTCTAACACGGGGCATAGAACCAAAAGTAGGACAAGCATGCTACAAGACTGTCAGGTGGGCAGGGATGCCTCATACAGTGAAGGACTGTGGCGAGGAGGACCGATTAAGGGGTATTGCTCAAATTCTATTCCTTATGCCCGTAGTGCTCTGAGCACCTCTTCAATTACAGAAATTATGTTAAACCTTCTCTTTTTTCACTTAAGTTAACATGTTGCAATGTATGCATATTTCAGTAGAGTGGCAGCATGTGGGGGCTATTCTTCAGGCTAACACTCTTAACAAAACAAATTAACATAATGTGATGTAGTGAATCAAATAAGCTGGAAAGGAGATCCAATATTCAATCCAATAATATCATGCAAGCTAAGCAAAGGAAATCCTCAAGTAATTTCTCATTCTTAATCATATGACTGCCAAGGATACATGGAAGGATCCTCTACACAGGTTCTTGCAGAGAACATTGTGACTGCTAAAAAACAGAGATGGCTAAAGATAAAACTCCCACTTTCTGAACTTGAGATAGCACTGCATGCTCTTATGTTTCATACCCTTCAGTAAAACTTACTCTCCTCTATCTTTGCACATTTCTAAATTGATGTACCTCACCTTCCCGTCCAAGGGGTATTTTTTCACTTTTGTATTTGTGGTTCGAAGCTCATCAGGAGATAAAGCTATATATGATATTTTGTATTTTTTTCTTCTGTGTGCCTTAACATGAAATCAAACTACTTGCATGAGAACTTTCAACAACTTCTTTATTAGTAAAGAATAACAATTAATCTGTTAAATTATAATTGAAGATATATTTTTATCTTAATTCACTTTCATTGTTTATGTAATTGTATTATGAAATATGTATTTTGAAATATAATTTTGAGACAAGTATGTAGGACATCCTGGTGCTCAGCAGTGTCTGCCTAGCCCTGCCCAGGGGAAGTTGGTTAATTGAAAAGCCATGTCTTCAACTTCTTGCGGTATTCAAGAAGAGAGGTAGAGGCCCTGATGTGAGGTCGTTCCACACTTTCAGAGTGATGTAAGAGAATGCCCGTCCTCCTGCTCTGGTTCTGTGAATGTGTGGAATGTGTGAGGGTAGGAGTCCTGTGGAGCAAAGGTATCTGGGTGGTTGGTGGAAGGAGATAAAATGGTTCAGGAGTGTGAAATGTGAGTTGTGTAGCATCCTGAACATGTGTGTGAGGAGCTTAAAGTGAGCGTGTTTGTATAAAAATCGGTACTGGTGCTCCCTGAGGTGTGGTGTGAGTTCTGCGTGAGAGCTTGAGGGTGAATCTGGCTGCTGAGTTGTGGATGGTTTGCAATATTCTTGTGAGTTGCTCAGTGATGCTGGAGTAGAGGGTGTTCCTATAGTCCAGTTTGCCGGTGATGAGGGTGTAGGTGAGGGTCTGTCTGGTGTTGATAGGGAGCCATTTAAGATCTTTCTCAGCATGCTTAGGGTGTGGAAGCAGGATGCAGTGATACTGTTGACTTGTGCGGTCATGTCCAGTTTTCTGTCAATGAATATTCTGATGAGGGTGCTGAGTGTGGTGTAGGTCCAGGATTGGCTGTCCACGAGTTAAAATCCCAATTTTTTTTTGCCAAAGATCACTAGTTCTGTCTTGTCAGTGTTTAGTTGAAACAGTTAGCTTTCATCCAGTTAGTGGCTTTGGTCATGTAGGCATTACCCTTGTATCTTGTGTTGGGGGTCTTTTTCGAAAGGGACAGTATGAGTTGTGTATTGTCAGTGTAGGAGAGAATTTTTATGTTGTATGTGTGGATGACGTTGGCCAAAGGGATTATGTATGTGTTGAAAAGGGTGGGGCTGAGGGATGAACCTTGAGGCACTCTCCAGATGAGTCTGTGGGTTTGAGAGGAGTGAGGTGCCATGCTGACAGCTTGTTTTCCATCTGTTGAGAAGGAGCAAAGAGGTCTAGGAGAACGAGAGCTGCTGTGTCTCCTCTGTGAAGGATCATGCAGATATCATCTTTGGCAGCGATGTGTGGTGTTTCTTTATTATTGTTTGGTCCTAATCTGGACTGCATGGTGTTGAGGAACTGTTGATTGCTAAGGTGGTCTGTGAGGTCACAGTTGATAAGATTCTTGAAGACCTTAGCCAGGTAAGTTAGACGTCAGATAGGTCTCAATCAATCAATCAATCAGGGGTTTATATAGCGCAGCTACTCACCTGTGAGGGTCTCAAGGCACTGAGGGGTGGGGGCTGCTGATCCGTCTGGGCACAGGGGTTCAGTCGAAGAGCCAGGTCTTGAGATCATTCCTGAAGGTGGAAGAAGGATCTTCCTCCGGTTTTGGTCTTTTTAGATCCATGGGTCTGTAGTTGGCAAGAATGGCTGGGTCAGCAGATAGTTTCTTCAGTAGAGGCATGAAGATGGCTCGGAAGAGTAGGTCTAGAGCATGGTAATGCAGCAGGTTCCATATCTCCATGCCGTGTGAGCGAGTGGGTGTTAAGAAGCATGTGAGTATGGTGTGCTATGTGGGTAGTGGTTGGTCTGTGTGAGTGTGAGCAAGTGGGGTGCTGGGTGCTCTTTGTGCTGGTGTGGTGGGTGTGGTGGAGTGCATGGGAAGTTGGAGGAGGCAAATGTGAAAGGTTCCCCTTCCTGCACAATCTTTCCCATAACGCAGGCACCCTTGCACTACAGTGCACCAGCGCAAGGAGGGAGCAGAAATGCTCCATCTCTTTGTAAATATGGACTATTTCTTATCTCTCTCTCTCTCTCTCATAATGCAGCACAGCAAGTTCCCCTGCTATGCCGCGTTGCGTGACATAATATTAAATGTGCACCTGAATGTGTTTGTACCCATAAGCATTACTTCACTGTAATGGTTGTAATTTAAAGAAATGGGCAACATTTCAGACTGCTATTACAAAGACAGGACAGATTGTATACTTTCCTGACATAGATGGATTTGAGGGTTGGGAGTGCAGTTCATTTTCTAGTTTGAGACCATTTTATTGGGTTTGTTTTGTTGCATTTAATTTCTCACCAGGTTGTTGTAGACAAGGTGTAACTAACACGATGAACCATAATAAAAATAATCGAGCTGTCAACATTGGCGTGGAGGCACAGAAGAATGAAATGTGTAGCTCAAATATGAATTTATCTTGAAAAAAGCAAAAGGCAAGAGGCGTTTCGCAAAACAAGAACAGTTGGTTTAATTAAACACTGCTGCCGGGAGTGCAGCATATAGAAACAGGTCTGATGACTGACTCAAAGTACAATTGTTTTGAGCATCTTTTCATACATTTGTTGAAGCATCATAAAACAATTCATAGATCCTGTTAGGGAGAGGAATACAGGCCTAGTCATGGAGCTATAAACTACTCCCACCTGATGACAAGTGCAGGTGGGTCTCAAACTTGCGTGGACACAATAAGGGCCCGTGGGTAAAGTGTCCAGATGTCTGGCATGGGCAGTGCTTGATCACTGGAAGTACTATGTGTGCTGTGTCCTGATTGGCTGAGTGTTCCTAACTTCATGTGGCATCTAACTTTATGGTGTTTTGGGAACGCACACCCCTCCAGCCATGTGCGTTATATTGGGGCCAATCTTCCCGGACCATTGTGGTGTCGCTGCCTATCTGTGGGTCTAATCTGGGGTTTTCCTGTTTGCGCTTTTGTCCTGCTGGTGACATGCCACCCCACTAGTGATCTTTCAATCAGTAGCCTCAGGCCCAGGTTTCAGGGCCAGCCTGACCACCTATTTCTGACTCTGGGTTGATGGAGAGGCCATATTGGGGGATTTCTACAACAGTGATTCAATGTTATTGTTATACATACATGTATTATTGTGTAAAATGACATCAATATTAACAAATGTGTGTCATGTTTATTTATCAGATGCATGTGGATTACAGCAGTAGTGGGCTAAAAGTTTACTTCAGTATTTATGGTACAAAAGTAAAGGTCTCAGGTGGATTTAGCCTCGATAAGCCTTAAAAGTGAGTCTCTACTGTGTTACATTAGCTGCATAACAGCTCCAAGAATATAGGGGAACACCACAGTAACCTTGTTAAGGTGGGTGTAAGGGTCGGCACCTAAGTAGCAAAAATTCAAGCAGAAGTGGATGGCTGGCAGTAAGTACATTTGACATTAACGAGACAAATGATTACCTCTCCCATAGTGCACCCTTCTCTTACCCTTTGCGACACGGAAACGGACTCTTCTCTTTTAAACTCTCCAGATGGTGTTACCATGCAGAAAGAACCTGCAGCCTTCCCAAAAAATGGCCCTGAGTTATGCCAATGTATCACATCATTCCATCTAGTGGCTTTAATTGCAACCATACTCAGTGTACCATCTAAGGCACATATCTGTCCTGCCATCTCCATTAGCAGAGTCCTGTTCCAGTTTTCAATATTAACATGCACCATTTGGAAGCCGTTCTTTGAGCCTCCAGAGTAAACTTTGATATCCACAGTGAAAAAACACAGATCTACTTGGGATCCTCAAGAAACACAAGAGATCGTTTACATCTACAATTATTTCTCCGGCTGAGGCACGTTTAATTATCAGTGGAGAAAACAATAATTAAATTAGGCCTGGGCTGAGTTCGCGTAGCCGTGCTACGCGGAACTCCACGAAGCGGTTAAAAAACCTCTGCCATGCTACACAGTGTCCCGCGAGCGGGCGGAGTTGCTTGTTCCGCCCGTTCGCATGACGTTTCTGCATTACAGCAACGTGGATTGCATGTTCGGGGGGAAATATTGCGCAAACTGCACCACGCTGTCACGCATGGGCACGGCCATCTTGTTTTCTTCTCTCTGTTATGGTGCTGGGGCCTACATTTCAATCCTGCCTTAATCTTTTCAATCCTTCATTCTCAAAACCTTTTTTTCTCATCTTTTTTATATATTATCTTTTCTGTGTCTTCTTAAGTATATTTTATGTGTTGTTTTCTACTTTTTGTGTTTTTTACTGCCTTTTGTACTGTTTTTCTATATTACTTGCTTTATACATTTTTTTACTTCCTTTCTTCTTCTCCCTTAATTTTTTACTTTCTGCATTTTCTCCCCCCCACACCAGCCCCCCCCCAGCTTCATGGCAGAGAGTGTGACCCGGGCAAAGAGGAGCGGCGCCCGGAAGGGGTGCAGCCGTGGGCCTTGCTTTCCGAGGTAGAGGTGGCAGCGTTTGTTTTTTTGTGTGCAGTGCCACCTCCCCTCTACCCTGGCAGCAGGCAGCAGGCCTGGGTCCGGGTACGGATCCAGGAGAGCCAGCAGCTGTGGGCGAGGGTGGGCCGGGCACCCATAACCAATTGACACACCGGTGGTCCGATATCCTGGACCAAGAGCAGGCCCTGCTGGACCTGCGAGAGGTTGAGGTCGCGGTGCTGGTGAGTAGCTAATTATAATTATTATTGTGTGTTCTATGTTAATGCGAATATTATTTTTCTCCCAAATAGCAAGCATGCTTGCTGCTGCTCACATGCAGGTAAGTTATGTTTAAAAATCTTATATTATGAATTCGTTATTCTAGACAGGTGCTCATCGCTACCTAATCGTGCCTGTTTGCAACTTTGCGCTCACTGGGGCTGATTATGTAAGAGAACTTAAGTTAGGTAATGCAGACTAGAGAGACTCCTTTCCTTTGTCCTGTCACTAAGATAGTGGTAGTTAGTTAGTTACTTAGTATTAGTTAGTAATTTAGCGGGACGTGTCCTCTCACTTCAGTCCTTGACTCCTTAGCAGAACCTTTTTTGTACTTCGTATAGTGAGTGAATAGCAACCAACCAATTTGGTGTATGCAATATGCATGCGTCCATCTATGCATTTAAGACTAAATGCAGACTTAGTGAATTGGCCCATCAAAGGGGGTTGAGATGATTGCGAATGGGATCGGAACTTAGAAGCAAATATCATGTTTTTGCAATTCATTCCAAAGTCTTTGGGATAGGCGGGCTAGGTAGGTTTAGGATTCAGGAATCGGAATGGAACTGTGGAATAATAAAGAAAGGCTGGTCCACTACTGCGAAACTAGGCTACTACTAGCCGATTGGATTTAGGAAAGGTCAATGTTATTACAATTTCAGTTTCCTGTCAAAAAATCTTTTTGTAGCAATTATTATATATTTATTTAACACCAATCATTTTTTGTCTCTTTAATTATGTCTTACATGATCATCAGCATCCAGGGGCAAGAAGACAAGATCGTCCGAGGTGGGTGGGGGAGCTGGAGGTGCCTCCCAGGAGCGCTCCTCATCAGATGGCTCTGCTGGCCCCAGTAAATCCTCCTGTTGTTAATATTAATATATATTTCTCTAACTTTTACCTCTCCTTATTTTGAACTATTATTTCCGTTTCCTAATTGTATTTTTCCCCAAATCCTCTTCGATCTATCTGTTTCTAAATTCTTGTTATCCCTGCATTACCCTATTTACTAACTTAGGGGGTCATTATGATAGCGGGCGGATCTCCATCGCCCGTATGGCGGTGGCGATCCGCCCGCTATTTATCACCACCCGCATTCCATTGCCCCCCCGCCATATTACGATGGCGGGGGGGACCCCGGCGGACGGAAAGACCGTCCACTGGTTTTCCGCCGGTCTGACAGGGGACCGGGCAGAAAAGGGCTCTAACATGGTCCTTACTACTACTAGTACTAGTACTACTACTCTGCTGTGCAGATTGCATGCCCAAGTAAGGTATTCTACTCATGTTTGTTGAGATGAGAAGGCTTTCTTTTACTTTCTCATGCTCAATCAGTAAATGATGGTCATGTTGGACACCCCAAAATTGTTTCTTCTTCTCGTCTAGACCTAGGGGTCGATTCCGATTCGGGCCGGAAATCTCTCCGACCGAGCCGGACCCGGAGAGATTTCCGACCGAATCGGACCCGTGCAGTCCGACCGAACGAGTCCGATGCATTCGTATGCCACCGGACACGAGTCGGTCGGACTCCCATTGAACTCAATGGGAGCCGGTCGTACAACGCGTACGCGGGCTCCCATTGCCTCAATGGGTGCGAGGCGGACAAGGGCGCCCCTACAGCGAGTACGCCGCGAAGCGCTCGCGGCGTCACACGCACAGGTAGGGGGACCCATGGGTCCCCCTGTGTGCGCCTCGCACGGGTACGCAGTACAGGGGGTCCGACACGGACCCCCAAAGTACGGCTCCGACAGCGAGTTCGAGTCGGACGGGCGCGAGTCGGTCGGAGCGGTCGAGGTGCGCATCGTACTTACCCGGCCGGAAAACGTCTCCATTGCGCGGTGCGACTCGTGTCCGACCGAGTCGGTCGGAGCGGTACGATCCGGGTACGAGTCGGTCGGAGCGGTCGGGTCGCCCGGACGAGTCGGTCGGCGCATTCGCATCGTACTCGCTCGGCCGGACCCGCGTACGGTTCGGTCGGGAAACAGGGCTCCGAATCGGATCCGGTAAAGCCGAATCCTATTCGGAGCCCTACCGGCCGAGATCGGAATCGGCCCCCTAGTATTATTATGAGCAGCAGTTGATGGTCAACTGATTACTGTGCACCATGGCTGGAAGGAAGTAGGAGGAGGAGGAGGACGGCACCATTACATTTTCCAACCAAGAACACCTTATGTCCGATTGTCCACCCAGTTGGCCACTCTTTTTCTTTCAAAAACTCAGATTCACCAATAGCTCTAGCCACTGAGTCCAGTCCTTTGGAATGCTCTCTTCTTGAGAGTCTTTTCAAAAATTGCTACCAACAAAATGCCCAATTGGATATTTTGATATTTTTTGATAGAGCATACTGTCTACTCTAGTGTACCCGAATTGTAGTGATGTGTGTGGTGTATGTATTGTATTTTCAATCTTGCTAGTGAAAAAAATAAATAAGGGGAGGCGTATATGGCATCTAAAAAATGTGCAATGTTTTTTCTAGATGTATCGACCAAGAGTGCCGGGGCCAGCGGGGAAGGCAACGCCAGCTAGGAGGGAGCAGATGCGGCAGCTGCAGGGGGTGAGCCAGCAGCAGTGGCGGGTGGTGGTAAGTCATTTTGCTTGCTTGTTGACAACAAATTTATACACTCGCTGCAAGGGTGTATACTGTACACTGTACTGCTGAGACTAAGTTATGAACAGTTGAAGAAGACACCCTTTACTTAGCATTAGCTGGAGCTGAGTAACTAATGGCCTCTTCTTTCTTCAACTCAGCAGAGAAAGTTTTATGAAGAAGACTAAGAGTCAGACATTGATGGGTTGATGGAAAAGGGAAAGAATGATGGAAGGATGGAAGGAGGAAGGACGGGTGACATGTAATATATGACTAGCAGAGAAGGATGCATGGGTGAAGGGGGCCCGGGATGTATATAGGTGGCTGCATGTGTGGTTGAAGGATGGGTGAAAGGTGAAAGAAAGGACACCTGCCTGGGTGGGTGAAACTGTATGGGTGAAAGGAATCCTCTGGGGGGTTTGATTGTCAAACTCAAAGGCGAGCAATGACGCATGGGTGGTTAAATGACAAATGTATGTTGCTGAAAGGTTTGTTGAGAATGATAGCCATGATTGGATGGATGGATGCCTGGATGGTATTCAATCATAGGTGAAGAATGGATGAAGAGAATGTAAAAGAAAATTAAACCGTGCCTGAGTAGCAAAACCAAGGGTGAAGAATAAAAATAATGCTAGAAGAACAATGCAATGATAAATGGAAAAATCCCTGGGAAAAAGAATAAACATAGAACGTTTTTTTTCCCAAGGTTTTTGATTCAAAGGTTTGAGGTTGTATTTCAGACTATTCCCTTGACTCACAGTAGTTTGCAAGCACAACATATATATGTATGTACTCACCCATCATCAATCGCCTCCCTCCGACTCCGAGGCCCACTCCCTCCCTACCCATGTCATTTCGACAGTGTCAGCCATGGGTGGCCTATCGGCTGCATGGTTACAATAGTAGTGCCACACGTCATGTGACGTTGTGCCGTATATCATCATTCATATTAGTAATCATATTATCTGCCTTGTTCTAGTAGTCAGGGAGAAAGTGAAATTGAGCATTTGCCATTGATTTAACAGAGTATGGCCATAATAGAAAAAGAGATAATCGTGTAGTACAGCTGCGCCACCTGCAGACAGTAGTAAAGTAATGCATGTCTGCGACTCAAGTATGGCTGTCTAGGGCGTAAACTGAGCTGGCATGCCTACAAGATTAATTTAGCTAAACAAGAGAGAGAAGAAGAATACTAGTCTACTCCATCGTGCCTAATGCCTGAAAGTGAAACTCTAATCACATCGAAATCATTCTTAGGGGCGAGGAATCGAGGAAACAACAAATGTTATGTACTGCTAGTGCTACTGTTCCATTATAATTTTATGTGTTACTGTTTTGCTAAGAGTATTGGTTACAATTGTCTTTTTTCTTTCTTGATATAGCTGCTCCTTCCCAACCCACCAGGCAGAAGATAGCAGCCAAGACCCGGCAACGGAATCTGGAGGCCATCAAGGCAGAATATTGGTGGCTGGTGGCCTTGGAGGAGGAGGAGCAGGAGAAGGAGGAGGCAGCAGCTGCAGCCTCCAATGCCCCAGGCCCCAGCCAGGGCCCCCCAGTGCCTCTGGTGGTATGGTGCCATGTCCGGCAGCCACCCGCCGCAAGTGTTCAACCACTACTTCTCTCTCCTGTTCACGTCGAACCTTTCAGCACCGCATGCTCCTCAGGATGGCATGCCTGGAGGCCAGGATCGAGGAACATTTTGACCAGCTGGAGAGGAAGATCTGGGTCTTGCCCCTTTTTTAATCTTTTGTTTGGTGAGTGGGACTTGTTGGTGAGAGGGTGGGAATGTGGGAGTTGGGGAAAACTTGGGTGTACTATTTTTTTTATGGATATTTGATTTTTTTATGGACAATCTTTTTAAACTTGCTTTACTGGACATTGTTTGGGGTTAGGAGAGAGGGGTGGGTCAGGTGTTGTGGGTTTCTTTCATTCTAGTTTATATTTGTTAGGGGAGTACATTTATAGTTTTACATATGATGTAAATATTTTTGGGGGGGTTACTCTTTTACTTCACACAGTTTCCTTTGCTGCAGAGCCACAGCCATTTTTTTTAAAATCTGCCGATAGTGTAACACACCAACAGAGAGATGCGGTACCCTCACTTGTCCTATTACTGTCAGTCTCTCCTCCTAGTCTATGCAGTCTGCAACTATATTGAACCCTATGGACTCGGAAGAGGTGTAGGTGTGTGAATTAATTTCCATTTTATATAGATTATTGCATCCTGAATGAATCCCCCACAGTTCTTCTCTCTTACCTGTGATTAGGCGAAGCAATGGCTGCATGCTGATGGTTTCCCAAGGTGCCATAGTGGTGTTTTTTGTTTGTTTGTTACGGAGTTTTATATAGCGTGAACTTGACCCGAAGGTATCGGGTATCAGAGAGCTTTACACAAGCACCAGTTGCATTACATGAGCACAGAAAGTGGTGGTAGTAGTAGACAGTAGGAGCATGCTAGTGGACTAGTGGAATATTAGAAGCACACGATTCTGCAGCGAGGTTCCACTCCCTCCTAGCCAAACTCAAACTGTAGGAGGAGGAATATTTATCGCAGGAAACTAAATAATTAAATTTACAAACTGAGTTAATGCCGTTTGATATGCAAGCTTTGCCAAAAAAGTGAAACAGTCACTTGAGAGAGACTAGACTGAGTTGAGTACGACTAGTAGTACACAAGAAGAAGACTGCCAAATGAGAAAACATGATAAGCAATGCTAAAGTAAAATAAAAAATAATCAAAATGGTAGGATAGTACAAGTTACAAACTAAAGTCGACTCGAGCTATGAAGTGGAGTGGATAAGCGTAACCTTTAGTGCTGGAAGGATGGTGATGATGCTGGCAACTATGATGGATTATGTTTCTCTGAAAAAAAAATTGAATATCGAATACTGTCTGTGCATGGGTAGGCAATCTAATATATATATTGCCAGTGTGGGCTATAGTTATACTTAGAGTAGAAGAAGATCCTCGCCCTGCCTGCCCTTGAGTTGGTGTTGCTTTCACCACATACACCCCACCAAGTGTGTGATCAATTAGTGGTGTAAATTTAATTTAGTCACACCTCAATAAATCACACAGCTTGGGGGAAGAGGGTTAGGGGGTTGATGAATAGATGGGAAGGGGAATTTGAGGGAAAGGTTTGACAAAGACAAACACTACTACACAAGGACAACACATTCATCTTGGCGGCCGACCATCATAAATCTGTTATGGGAGGAAAAGGAAATGCATACATAATGATGAGTACAAATCAAATTTTCCGTCTGCCCCCAGAGAGACCCAAGTTACATTATGTTCTTGTAGCGGGCTTTGAAAGATAGCAAAAAAAAAAAAAATATCTGTGGGAGTCAAGTAAACAAACATAAACAGTATACACAGTTGTAATGATTGAAGAGAAAAATGGTACTGTATTGCCAAATTGGGAGTTGCATCTCTGCATTCCTCTTGGACTTTCCATTAATCTTGGGTGCCTGGCAGATGCGGTTCGGTAAGGTAAGTGTGAGATGTTTTTCCAGTACGGCGCAGGGTAAGGGCCTGTAGATGGAAAAAACAATTATATGAAGAATCAAGGGGAAAAGTTAAACTGCATAAAGGAGTGCAACAAGAAGGCTTTCAGAGGCAGCATGGCTAAATGCCTGTTTTTGGCAGTTACCTCCAACAACTGGCCCACCCACCCAAACTCCACTTAGCTTCGAATTTGATCCAGACAGCACTGAGCACAGACACACACAGCAACATAGCATTTCCCCAATTAAGTAAAAAAATCAATACACCGCTATCAGTCAGTCACACTACACCACCACTACACAGACATGTGTAGGTCTGGTGTTGTTGTTTACCTTTAGACCACTTCAAAGTCATCATCATCCAAATTGGTTGGTTTCAGTGAACTTGAAAACTTCCATCTTTTTCTGGTGGCAGTTCTCGAAGTAGTCACGCTCACGCCCACGCTCTGGGTCACTCCGAGCATGGTGTTCAACTCCGTACCAACAGTGAGTCCCGACTCAATGCAATGGATCAGCCTGTAGTAGTACAATTTTGTTATTGAACAACAAGAAGGGAAAAATTGACTTGAGTCACTTTTTGTGTGTAGAGTAGACTAGAGTAGACTAGATTTGTGTTTGCAAGCTTTGCATTAACTAAGTGACTGGTCGGGTCTGAGTCTTTGAGGAGTATATGTAAGCATAAAACAATAATAAAAAGCAGTGTGGACAGTGTGGAGTGGACCCAGTGAAGGAATCTGGCTATCCGGTATTTCAAAGGGGAAGGACAAAATTAACCTTCAGGGGAAAATTATTGATCAGCCGTCGGTAGGCCACCACAACATTGTGAATCTCAATCATCATCACTTAACACATTAGGCATAACAAACAATCACCCAGTCTCACACTGACTGCTGCCACCACATGAATCATCTCTTCTTCTCAAGTCTGAACTCAAGTTGACAGACACATGATGATGATGACATATCAGCATTCACAAGTTGACATCACAACAAACAACAATCACTCAGCGTGCAATGCATGCCATCATTTACCTGTGTTCTTCTGGTGTGCTTACAGTGATCGATTGGTGGCACATTGCAGAATGTAGATCATCCATTTCTCCACTGTAAATTGATTTATTAATAATATCACATGTGGGGCAGTCCCTCGAGGCTAGGAGGAAAGGATAAATGGATAGTCAGGGCCCACGGTTGGAGGCAGAGGCAGGGACACATTTGTATGTATTCTCCGTCCAATGTCTGGCTTGAGGGAAATAGCTTTAGGGTGAGTCGGGACTTCTTGACTGCACACAGTTGCAAATCCAATCCATCAATAAAATGTGTCTAAGAGTAAGACGGTGGGGATGGATTGGTCAACCAGACAGACAGACACACACAAATAATAAAGTAAATAATGTTCCTTAGCTATATCTTTCTTTGGGTTTTTTGGGGGGGCATCAAAGAAAGAATGAAAGTAACTAGAAAGCCTAGCTCTAACTAATTGTGAAGCTCAATCTCTCTGTCAGGAACTGGCCGCTCTCCAGTTAATACTGAAATATACTCTCCCAACACACCAACAGGGCCACATATTAGACCCAATCTTCGCCAACTGGTCTGATCTGGAAACTGAACCTCCGATTGCAGTCCCCCGGTCGGACCATCATCTTATTCCCTTTACTGTCCCCTTGGCTACCATCCCACCTACTGGTACTAAAGCTTTAAGCAGGCCACATAGGAAATGGGCTAGATTTACCCCTACAAGCTTCAGTCACGCCCTCCAGCAGAGTTGCCCTCTTATGGGTAACGATATTGGCTTGTAGCTCAGTGTACGAATGGATTACGGAAACACTGGATAGAGTGGCCCCTTGGACCTCCAGTGCTCCAAGCAGACAGTTAAAATCTGCACCTTGGTTCAATGAAGAACGAAGATTAGCAAAGAAATCCTGTAAGCGTCTAGAACGCTTATGGAGGAAAGATTTCTCAGATCACAAGAAGGCTGAATACAAGACAAATTTAAAACACTATCACTCCCTTACAAGAAGGACTCGTGCTACCTACTTTAGTGATAGAATAGAGCAAGCTGTGAGCTCCTCCAAAGAACTATTTATCATTTTTAAAGACATATCCTCACTTGCAAGAACTGTGTCTCCCACGGCCAGGTCAGTGGAGTCATGTAATGAAATGGCTAATTTCTTTGCGGAGAAGGTAGCAAAAATGTACACTACCTTTCCGGATGAGGCACGCAATGGGATCTCCTGCCAGGCGGAGAGGACCAACGTGGAGGAGGCAATCCGCCTCTCCAAATTTAATCCTCCCTCCTGTGAAGACCTCAAAGGCATAGCCTTGAGTATTAAATCCGGTTCTCCCAGAGACCCCACAACACCCAAAATTATGAGAGATGGCCTGGAGATCCTAATACCCCACATCCGGCAGCTCCTTGAACTCTCCTTCGCTGGTGGTGTGATCCCAAAACGGTGGAAGCAGGTAGTTGTCCTCCCCATAAAAAGAAGCCGAGTGCCAACTCGAGTCAGTTGGAGAACTTCCGCCCTGTCTCACTCCTGCCCTATTTTGCCAAAATAGCCAAAAAAGTGGTTAATACGCAACTAACCGCCCATATTAACCGGCATTGTTTACTTCACCCCACACAATCTGGCTTTAGGGCTACGTACTCCACAGAGTCTGCGCTGCTCTTGACAACTGAGACAATACGCAGACATGTAGATGATGGCCAGACAGTAGCCCTGGTCCTTCTGGACCTCAGTGTGGCCTTTGACACTGTATCTCATAAACTGCTCTTACAGCATCTCAGTGAGGGTGGGCTGGACAAAATGGCACTAAAATGGATGGCTGCCTTCTTGCAAGACCGGAGCTTTCAGGTGGCCCAACGACCACACTACTCCAAAAGTATTGCGCTATCCCAAGGGGTCCCTCAAGGCTCCATACTGAGCCCCACTCTTTTTAGTCTTTATATTGCCCCTCTGGCAGAGATCATAGAAAGGCATAGAGTCACCGTCGTGTCATATGCAGACGACACGCAATTGGTGGTCTCGATGTCACAGACCTCCGAGGCAGCAGCCACGAATTTCTCTGCTTGCCTACAGGACTTATCATCTTGGATGACAAATAACTGCCTAAAACTTAATGGCAGCAAAACAGAGATTCTAGTGGTGGGAAAATCTCCCTCTATCTGGTCATTGGCATGGTGGCCACAAATATTGGCCCCACCCCCTCCCCAAGTAATCAGGTTAAAAACTTGGGTATGTGGTTAGACTCCGATCTCTCCTTTGAGGCTCACAACAAAAAGGTGACGGGGAAGTGCTTCGGAGTTTTGAGAGGATTACGGAAAACTCTGGATGTGCTCCCCATCTCAGCCAGGAAAACCCTAGTCCATGCGTTAGTAACATCTCACCTGGACTATGGAAATGCTCTATACCTAGGAGCAACTAACAAATGCCTTCATAGGCTTCAATGCATTCAAAACGTGGCTGCCCGCCTTGTTCTGATGCTTCCCAGAAGAACCTCTACCAGGAAAGCTCTCTCTGTCCTGCACTGGCTACCACTTAAGGAGAGAATACTCTTCAAAACCTTGTGTATTACCCACCGCATCTTGCAGGGGAAAGGGCCTTGCTATTTACACAATCTACTCACTCCCTACACTCCAACTCGTCATCTGAGATCGACCGGAACCTACTTGGTTAAGATCCCTAAAGTTAAAAAAGCTAGAATCGGAGCCCACTCCTTCAGCTATCTGGCCTCCAAGCGCTGGATTGCTCTTCCTCTCTTCCTACGGGCTGAACCATCGGAGTTACTCTTCTGGAAGAAATTGAAAACCTGGCTCTTCCGCGCATAAGGCCCCTTTCTCTTGCCCCTTACATCTGACGAGTCTGTGCCTCAGCACGAGGACACACCAGTGGGTGTAACCATGCGCTTTACAAGCTTGCCTATTATTATTATTATTTTTAGTTGTCAGGGAAGTAGAGCTCGTCCTCAAACTCTGGTGGTTCACCCAGAGTTAGGTAATCTAACACACTAGTTCCATGACCTGAGTCGCTGTCCTCATCTTCCTGCTGTGGTACTTCATGTATGGTGTGATCTGGTGGTATACAGTGCTGTTTCATTTTGATCATGGTTAACCTCTCCACATTTTGGGGCGAGAGACAGGTCCTTCTCACTGTCAGAACTGCACCAGAAGCACTGAAAACATGCTCAGCAGAGACACTTGCTACGGGGCAAGCCAGATAGTTTATCGCCAGCCTACTGAGCACTGGCCATTGGTGCCTTTTCCCATACCAATACAGCAATGGGCTTTGATCAAAGTAGACCTCTGTTGCTCGGCCTCTTTTGCCATTGCCTCAGCACTGGACTTAAGCCCTGCCAGTAGAAACCATTCCTTTGCCGATTGTGGGGCTGATGCTCCTGTTGTTGTTGTTGTTGATGTTGTTCTTGCTGTTGTTGGTGGTTTTGGCTTCTGTGAGCCAACCGCACTGCCCTCAGGCTCTGAAGTTGAACTTGAAGGCTGTCCTGCAGTTCTTGTTGTGCCCTGGAGGAGCAGGCCTCAAATTACCGGCTGTTCTTTTTCTAGCTGACTGGCTTGCACAGCTATCCAAGTTTTGAAGCTGGCAACATCCCCATCTGAAAAAGGAATGAAAGTGTCCAGTAATGGTTTGTACCGTGGATCAAGAATTGTGGCACAAATGTTATGGTTGGATGACACAATGTCTTTTTGTACCCTTGCATTTTCAGATAAGCGAAGGATTAAGCTCTTCACCAACTCATATGCTCCTTTTTTCCTCCACACCTGCATACATTGCAGACACCTCCTTTAGCTGTTCCTGTAGCATTTGCAACAATGGGATAGCTTGGCCCATGGTACAGTCCTCCTTGCTGACTTCAAGTGTGAAGACCTCAAAAGGAGGCAGCATCTCTGTCAGGCATTTAACTAGTCCCCATTGGTCCATCTCAATGTTCATGCCTTTCACAGTTGCAACCCCTCTTTGCATGACATATTCATTGATTGGTCTGTACTGCTCAAACAGACTTTCAAGCATGTAATAAGTCAAGTTCCAACGTGTTGGCACCTCCTGGATGAGTGCTTTAACTGGCATTCTATTATCACGTTGAATGATCCTCAACTGCTTCGGGCTTTAAAAGAATTGCTGAAATGTGTGCAGATTCTTCTGCAGGTGGTCAGTAAGTTGTTGACTCGGTCTTCTTTTTTCAGAAAGTCTTGAACAATAATGTTAATGCAGTGTGCCAAATACAGGACCCTGAGATAGCCACCATCAACCATGGCCTTAACTATATTACTGCCATTGTCCATGGCAACAAAACCAATGTTAAGCTCTCTTGGTCACAGCCATTCAAAGACCTTATTGTTAAAGTCTTTCAAAATGTTGGCAGCAGTATGAGATTTCTCCATGGCGAACATGGCTACTGTAGCATGCTTCCAAGTGCCATAAAAAATGTCAGCAGTGTCAACACCTGCAGATATCTTTTCTCTAACCCCCACAAAAGAGATCCAGTATGCAGTGATGCACATGTAATCAGGGGCTTGGCAACGGGTCCGCATTTCTGTTGTCAGGTGGATAGTGTGAACAGCACTCTTCTGAAAAACTTGTCCAAGCAATTCCAGCACGTCATGATGTAGCACTGGAACAGCAATGCCGGTGAAATAGGACCGGCTGGTAACCTTCCATTTTGGGCAGATGGCTACCACAAATTCAAGCAAACCCACCCCTTCGACAAAAGAAAAAGGGAGGAGGTCCAGCGCTAATATTTTAGCCAGTTTTGCGTTGTAAAAACATGCCACTGGGTGGATGCCTTCGTAGTCGTATTGCCCCTCCGGCCTAAACATGCCGAGAATGGTAGCCTGGATTTTTTTCTTTTCTGGTGCCACTGATGCAGGTGACTTCTTGAGACCAGATTTTGTTAGGCTCAATGTGCATTTTTTTGTTGCAGCAGTCACTGTACTCTCTTGTCTTGGACCCCTTGGTGTCTCAACCTGACTCTTGTGCCATTGCGAAGTTACTGATGATGATGTGGGTGATACCACTGCACTGCTGGGGACAGGGCTGCTTAGTGTATCAGAGAAAATGTCTCCCTCTTCTTCACCTTCCACCATGATCGGATCTTCACCCCCTCCACCAACAGCAGATTTTTGGCCGCTAAGGTGCGCCTCCCACTCGATCAAGTGGTGTTTTCTCAGATGGGTTGTTTGGCCTCCGGTACCATAGTTTGTACCAAGCTTACCCCGACTAATACTTGCTTCACAAATGGAGCATATAACAATGTTCACCTCCTTCCTGCTAACCGGAAAGAAGTCCAAAACTGGGGAGGTCAACTTTCTGACGCTGCTGGTGCCACTTTCAATGTCAGATGAACTGGTAGGTGGGCGTGACATTTGACTCTCTGCAGTACCTACTTCTACTGAGGTGGTTGTGGTGGATGTAGGTCGATGCCTGGACTTTGTAAATATGGCAGCTGGTAGTGGTGTTGGTGGTATCTGTGTTGGTGGTATCCGTGCCACATCCCTCACAGCAATTTGGGATGGGGTAATGTCGGCCTCTACTGGGGTGGGGCTAAAGTCCATGATGATTGGCTCATCATTATCCTCCTCTTCTACATCTACTTCGATAACTCTAAGGCTTTCTGGAACCTTCCTTTGCCCTAGCCTTGTCTCGTGTTTGTGGCGTGTCTCACTCTCAGAATGAGGCGGGATCCAAGTGGTGTCTAGATCATCAGAAGGGGGGCTTGGAGAAGAAGTTGATGGACTAACCCTCCTTTTCCTTGCTGGGGATCTGGAAGACAATGGATCTTCTGAAAGAGTGGCTTCCTCTTATTCCTCAGCTGGAAGCTTGATCTCCTGAACTGCCTTTACTTCAGGAGGAGCTACTATTATTGGGTTGGTTGCAGCTGTTGTTGCCCACTTATCTGAGTTTACTGTATCGATTGGGTACTACTTTGCGATAACAATAAGTCCATTTCAACGTCACTGCTCGTCGGCGTTGCCGTGATTAGACTGGCTGCTTCTGAGACAGACAGGGGCTTGGGCCTAGTATGGTGGGGTGGGTCGGCTGATGTGGGGATGCTGCTCCCAGCTTGCTCCCCGGACACTGCTGATCGAGGCGCAATTTTTAGTTTCCCAAAAAAGGTCTTGGGCAACATACCGGTGGTGGTAAGTGGCAGTGCCTTCTTCTTCTCACTGGTAACTTTGACATTCTTGGTACTGGTAGGATTCTTTGGGGTCATTTTGAAGCTGTCTGTTAGCATGCAGCAGCACTTGTGTTAGATTCACAAGTTGGAGAGATGTCTGTGGTCACACGTCACATGACGTCATGCACATTGCACAGGCCTCCTGTCTGGTAGTACAATGGGTGATGTTGTCTCCTCTCTTCTGCACCTAAAAGCAAAGAAGCAGGAGGAACAACAGTGAAACATGGCATTGTTGTAGTTCAATTGCTAGTACAAGCAAATATAATATAATTTAGTGTGTGGTCACACTTGTTAGTGCTAGCTCAGTTATTAAAAAAATTAACAATGCAGTGTAACCATTTGTGAGACTTTGACAACAACAAGGGCTTTCAGGGTGTACTGTACAGTACACTCAGGAAGGATAGGAAAGAAGGAACAGCAACAAAAATACAAATGTAATGGTTTGGCATTGTGCATCACGTAGATTGCAGCACTCAGGGAGCTGCAGCTGACAAATGACAATGGAACAATTAGACAATGAATACTGTTGTGCACGTCATATAGCAGACATGGGGTTAGTGGTTCATTGATGCCAAACCATGTTCCTTTGAAACTGAAAAAAAAAACATTTGAAAAAGAAATTGAAAAAAAAAAAAACTTTGAAAAATTGAAAAAAATATACAAAAAATTGAAAATATAAAAAAATAAACAAATAAACAAATTGGAAAAATAAAAAAATTTAAATAAAGATAAATAATTATAAATAAGTAAAAAATAAAAATTAACCTCAAGCGTCTTATTATTAATTTATTAAGCTGCTATTATCTCATTGACCAACCATCCATGCAAGCATATGGCTAAGGGGCACACTGGCTGAACACACAAAATGGCTGCCAGCCAGTGCCACATGGTCATCATCAACAACAAGCAAGAAGATGGCTTTCGAGAACAAAGAGAAGACATGTAGGCCTATGGCAAAAGCACACTGACTTTTTCACAAAATGGCCGCCAGCCACATGGTCACAACAACAACAAGCAGGATGCCTGAAAAACAATGATTACAAGCAGGCCTAGCTGTAAATCTATTAGCTGCACTTGCACTTTTCATTTTCTATCGCGCTACCAAACTGACCTGCGTTGCCCGTATGTAAGAGCGGGCCCGCCTCCTTAAGGTCAGCGTTTCAGCTTCCTGGCTCACGTGGGGGATAAAAATACATGCTGACGCGACCGCGCAGCCTGTAATTCGAGTGGCTGGTGATAGAGGCAGTGATTCTGACCTCGCTGGGCAACTCTGGTGTAAACTGTGGTACGCTCGGTTTTTCCTGTATGAATTTGTACTTTTAGCTTTTGCAATGTTTTAACTGCATATTTTAGCTCTAAATCTATTAGCTGCACTTGCACTTTTCATTTTCTATCGTGCTACCAAACTGACCTGCGGTGCCCGTATGTAAGAGCGGGCCCGCCTCCTCAAGGTCAGCGTTTCAGCTTCCTGGCTCACGTGGGGGATAAAAATACATGCTGACGCGACCGCGCAGCCTGTAATTCGAGTGGCTGGTAATAGAGGCAGTGATTCTGACCTCCCTGGGCAACTCTGGTATAATCTGTGGTACGCTCGGTTTTTCCTGTATGTCTTTGTACTTTTAGCTTTTACAATGTTTTAACTGCATATTTTAGCTGTAAATCTATTAGCTGCACTTGCACTTTTCATTTTCTATCGCGCTACCAAACTGACCTGCTGTGCCCGTATGAGAGAGCGGGCCCGCCTCCTCAAGGTCAGCGTTTCAGCTTCCTGGCTCACGTGGGGGATAAAAATACATGCTGACGCGACCGCGCAGCCTGTAATTCGAGTGGCTGGTGATAGAGGCAGTGATTCTGACCTCGCTGGGCAACTCTGGTGTAAACTGTGGTACGCTCGGTTTTTCCTGTATGAATTTGTACTTTTAGCTTTTACAATGTTTTAACTGCATATTTTAGCTGTAAATCTATTAGCTGCACTTGCACTTTTCATTTTCTATCGCGCTACCAAACTGACCTGCGGTGCCCATATGTAAGAGCGGGCCCGCCTCCTCAAGGTCAGCGTTTCAGCGTCCTGGCTCACGTGGGGGATAAAAATACATGCTGACGCGATTGCGCAGCCTGTAATTCGAGTGGCTGGTGATAGAGGCAGTGATTCTGACTTCACTGGGCAACTCTGGTGTAAACTGTGGTGCGCTCCGTTTTTCCTGTATGAATTTGCACTTTTAGCTTTTACAATGTTTTAACTGCATATTTTAGCTGTAAATCTATTAGCTGCACTTGCACTTTTCATTTTCTATCGCGCTACCAAATTGACCTGCGCTGCCCGTATGTAAGAGCGGGCCCGCCTCCTCAAGGTCAGCGTTTCAGCTTCCTGGCTCACGTGGAGGATAAAAATACATGCTGACGTGACTGCGCAGCAGACGCCCACAGCGGGCGCGCTGCCAGGGGCAAGCCCGTCTGCGCCCGTCAGCGCCTGGAATGCGCCATGCGCCAGGACCCCTGGTCGTTTCTCACCCCAAACCTACTCTAGAGATCAACTGCTTGCCCTGGATAGAGGTAGGGGCTGTCACACTCCTTCATGGGATGGGAAGAGGGGTGACTCCTACCACTGTAATGTCAGTGGGTTCACAATGCCAGGTAGGGATGCAGCTATTAACATCAGAGGGATCAAAGACTCTAGACTGTGGTTAGGATACAACAATGGCTTAGACACTGTGGGTGGAACCCCTCCCAGAAGGGAGCACTTACACGCCCGTGAGCGGAGAATTACAACTAAGGAGGGAGGTGGGAGCACGCCACTTGCCTGCTGCCTGCTAAATACTAGATCTATAATTAAGCATAGACTCGAGTTTGAGGATTAGATGCAGACATATAAACCGGACCTAGTTTTCCTGACTGAAACTTGGGCCACGGATACGTCCGCACCAGAATGGAATGAGGCACTGCCAAATGGTTACAAACTGTTCAGTATGGACAGGAAAGGGAACAAGGGAGGGGGCATTGCCATTGTCTACCGCTCATGCTTTAAGACCACTTGTAATCCCATCCAGCTGACGGACGCAGAACCTGTGGTGTTTAACATTAAAATTGATAATATCCACAACTTCCCAGGGCTGCTTCTATACTGGCCACCAGGGTCGCGTGCATCGTTCATGCAGGCACTACACACGGGTGCACAGACAAAATATCGAATTTTAAATATCGACCTACATTAATATTGAGTTTTAAATATCGTAGGGACAGAATATCGACATCAAGAATATCGGTGACCAGAATATCGACCTGAAGGTAAGAAATATTGTTTTTGTTAATATCGAAGTTATTAATATCGATAGTAAAAATATCGATGTTAATAATATCGATGTTTATGTTAGTGTTATGTATTTTAGTATGTATTTTATATGTATGTGTTCCACATGTTTTGTTATGTTTTGTATTATTTTTTTAAATATATGTATTAATTGTTTAGAAGTTAGTAATTTTTTTTAAAGTAAATTTTGCGTTTTAGTATTGTAGCGGGGTGTGGGTTTATAGGGGAATAGGAAGTAATTTAATTATAGTAAATTAATTCCTAATTTTTAGAAATTATTAATTATTTTTAATTAAATTTTGCATTTGAGTTCTGTAGCGGGTTGTGGGTTTATAGGGGAATAGGTTGAGAAGTAATTTAATTGTAATTAAGTAATTATTAATTTTTATTTATTGTTATTGATATTTAATGTATTGTTAATTAATTATTAATTGGTAATTAATTATTATTAATTGATTAATTGATAATTATATTAATTGTATACATTTTTTGTTGGAGTGGATTGTGGGTTTATAGGGGAATAGGGTGGAAAGTAAATTAATTATAATAAAGTAATTAATAATTTTTATTTTTAGTATTGATAATTAATTTATTGTTTATTAATTATTAATTGGTAATACATTTTTATTAATTAATTAATTGATAAATATATGAATTGTGTTAATTTAGTTTAGGAGCGGGTTGTGTGTTTATAGGGGAATAGGGTGGGAAGTAATTTATTATAATTAAGTAATTATTTATTAATATTTATTAGTTTTGATAATTAATTTATTGTTAATTAATTATTAATTGGTAATTAATTTTTATTAATTGATTAATTGGTAATTATATTAATTGTGTTCAATTTTATGTGGGGTGGGTTTTGTGATAATTGGGGAATAGGGTGGGAAGTAATTTAATGTTATTAAAGTAATTATTAATTTTCATTTATTGGTATTTATAATTAAGTTATTGTTAATTTATTAATAAAACATTATTTAATTAAAACAATTATTTAATTGCTAAGTATGTTATTTTTAACCCCTATGCTATCCAACACTTTCCCTACTGTTGCACTTACTGGAATGGGAATAGTAATTTTAGCCCTTTCGCTATCCAACACTTTCCCTACTGTTGCACTCTCTGGCGTGGGAATAGTAATTTTTACCCCTACGCTATCCAACACTTTCCCTACTGTTGCACTCTCTGGAGTGGGAATAGTAATTTTACCCCTACACTATCCAACACTTTCCCTACTGTTGCACTCTCTGGAGTTTGAATAGTAATTTTACCCCTACTCTATCCAACACTTTCTCTACTGTTGCACTTTCTGGAGTTAGAATAGCAATTATAACCCCTACGCTATCCAACACTTTCCCTACTGTTGCACTCTCTGGAGTGGGAATAGTAATTTTTACCTCTACGCTATCCAACACTTTCCCTACTGTTGCACTTACTTGAGTGGGAATAGTAATTTTAACCCTTTCGCTATCCAACACTTTCCCTACTGTTGCACTCTCTGGAGTGGGAATAGTAATTTTTACCCCTACGCTATCCAACACTTTCCCTACTGTTGCAGTCACTGGAGTGGGAATAGTAATTTTTACCGTTACGCTATCCAACACTTTCCCTACTGTTGCACTCACTGGAGTGGGAATAGTAATTTTAATCCTTTTGCTATCCAATACTTTCCCTACTGTTGCACTCTTTGGAGTGGGAATAGTAATTTTTAGCCCTACACTATCCAACACTTTCCCTACTGTTGCACTCTCTGGAGTGGGAATAGCAATTTTACCCCTAGGCTATCCAACACTTTCCCTACTGTTGCACCCTCTGGAGTTGGAATACAAATTTTTACCCCTATGCTATCAAATACTTTCCCTACTGTTGCACTCTTTGGAGTGGAAATAGTAATTTTTACCCGTACGCTATCCAACACTTTCCCTATTGTTGCACTCTTTGGAGTGGGAATAGTAATTTTTTACCCTCCGCTATCCAATATTTTTCTGTATTGTTTTTCTTAATGTTGTGTATAATTTATTTTACAAAAATTAAAAATATTGTAATTTTTTTAATTTGTTAAATAAATTTTTTAAATTTTTAATAATTATTTTTCTATGTGTATGTCTGTATTTATAACTTATAAAAAAAATATATTATTTATTTATGAATATTATTAAGTAAGTATATATATTATATTTTATATGTATATGTTGAATTTATTTTAACATTATACGAATCAGTTTTTATTTTGTAACATTTTAAAATAATTTTACCTATGTTTCTTTTAATTATATGTATTATTTACTTTATTTTAGATTATTTTTTAACATTTAAAAAAAATGATATTTTTACAACGATATTTTTGACATCGATATTTTTTCTCGATATTTTTGTACTTACCATGATGTAGATAGGATGTCGATATTCTTGACTTCGATATTTTTGTCACAATATTTTTGTACCTCGATATTTTTGAGGTCGATATTTTGTCAGTGATTCCTACACACGTTCATGGAATCTAGCTTAGAGTACCAAAGTTTCACAGCCCTTGGGGATTTTAGCTTTCATTTGGAATGTGTGAACAGTGGAGATTCTTTCACCCTGCTAGATAACATGGAAAGCCTTGGTCTGATCCAGATAGTTACTGGCCCTACCCATGATGCCGGTCATACTCTGGACAGCATTTTTACAAACAACCCCCATATTGGATTTGATAAAACTCTCCCACTTACATTGACTGATCACAAGGAGGTGCTTTTCACACTCCATTGTCCAGTTAGAGAAATGAGGCCCCGAGAGAACACAAAGATGATGAAGTCTCGACCCTGGCATAAAATCACTAAAACTATCCTTGAGGTAGCTCTTGGGACTGGCCCTCCCAGCCCAGCCTTAGATAATAACAAGGCGGTGGAAGACTTTGATAGCCGGATTAGGTCTGCTGTAGATTGTCTGGCCCCAGAAATAACCACCAAACAACGAAGGGCTAAACCGTCGGTGCCTTGGTATAGTATTGAACTTAAAACCATTAAATCCAGATGCAGACGCCTAGAGCGTGCCTGGAGAGTCGAGTACACTGAGCACGATAAACTGAGCTACAAAACTGCTCTAGTTGAATACAAAGAAGCCATTATACTTGCTAAAAAGAACTATTTTACGACTAAAATCGAGGCTGCTAAAGGCTCATCTAGAGAACTATTTAAAACAATCTCCACGCTCTGCAAACTGCAACGAACCAATCAATTTACGCCTGATCAAGCATTCTGTAATAGGCTAGCAAACTTCTTTCAGGACAAGGTCCAACTCATCTACAAGGAGCTTGCAGTAAATACCTCTAATACAGATAGTAGAACGAAACTAGAGGGCCCCATTGTAGATGAATCCCCTCCCTGCCAACTACCAGCTTTTTTGCCATTGACACATGAGACTATATGCAAACTGCTGAAAACAATAAAATCTGGCTCCCCGGCGGACCCCTGCCCCCCTCACATTCTCCAGATGGTGGCAGACAGGGCAAGCATATACCTGACCCCCCTTATAAATAATGTATGTCTATCCGGCTCCTTCCCATCTATATGGAAGAAAGCCTCCATACGACCTATATTGAATAAGCCATCCTTAGAACCCTCCGAAACTAAGAACTACTGACCTATTTCGTGCTTACCGTTGGCTGCTAAAATCCTAGAAAGATCCATCAATCAGCAGCTAACCACCTACCTTGAATTCAACAATCTTCTTGACCCTGCGCAGCATGGGTTTAGATCTTGTCACTCCATGGAGTCGGCCCTGGTCTTGGCCACGGAGGAAATCCGTAAACAAGTTGATAGTGGGGGGAGGGCAGTTCTCATCCTACTGGATCTCTCGGCAGCGTTTGATACGGTTAACCATCAGGAATTAATACGTAGGCTAGAGAGTCTAGGTGTGGGGGGGGCTGCCCTGGCCCTACTTACCTAATTTCTCACAGATAGAGAACAGAGGTTGAGGTGGGGTGATCAAATTTCCGAACCTTTCTTCCTTCCATGTGGCGTCCCACAGGGGTCAGCCTTATCACCGACCCTGTTTAATATCTACGTGTCCCCTCTGGCTAGATTGATCAAAGCACATGGCTTTGCGTTGATCTTGTACGCAGATGACACACAGATAGTGATATCTATTTCCACGAAGATCGAAACTGTAGCAAATAGGTTCCATGATTGTATGAAACATATCATTGAATGGATGCATTCCAACTCCCTCAAGCTGAACACCGAAAAAACGGAGGTGGTGGAATTTGGAAAAGGCCCTCCCATTTGGAATTCTTCATGGTGGCCAGCAAATGCTGGGTGCTGCCCGGTACCCACCAGGAAGACAAGAAACCTGTGCATTATGTTCGATGACCAACTAAATTTTGCTGGCCAGTGTAACTCCCTGACCACTTCATGCTTTTTCCTCATAAAGGTGTTGCGTAAGGTCTTACCATTTATCCTTCTAGGCCTTCGCAAAACGGTGGTAGTAGCACTGATCCTCTCCAGAATTGATTATTGTAATGTTCTATTTCTTGGCATTGACAAAGGCCAAATACGGAAACTTCAAGCCTTGCAGAATGCTGCAGCTCGGCTGCTTCTGAACATTCCTAAATCCCACCCCATCTCCAACAGTCTTAGGGAACTTCACTGGCTCCCGGTCCAGAGGCGTATTGAATTCAAGGCTATCTGCTTCGTACATAAGGCTCTCTATGGAGGAGGATCTTTGAGCTTTCAGCCACTGTTTCGCTGGCATGTTCTGGCGCGCGATCTGAGATCGGCTAATATAGGACTAGTTCAGGTCCCTAAAATCCGTAGAGCCAGATGGGGGGGAAGAGCCCTCTCTTACCAGGCAGCCAAACTCTGGAACACTATGCCGATCGCCATCAGGTTACAGCATGACAGAGTTAGGTTTAGGAGGATGATCAAAACCTGGTTGTTTACTACAGTATCCGTCTAATCTCTGCCGGCTATATACCAATCACCACTCCCCTTACATTTCAGCACCTCGGCAATAGTTTGCGCTTTATAAATGTTTTCATTCATTCATTCATTCAATCAAACAAACAAACAACACCAGCTTTCCAACTTGCAAATTCAAAGTCCTCAAATCCAATTATATATTATGCAGCAGACACAAAAAGTTATCCTTCCAGCTCCAAATCCAAATGAAAAGTGAACAAGAGATGGACAAAGCACTGGGAGGAGCCTTCTGGGCAGGAACAGGAAGTTGGAGACTCTGGGGCACTTCCTTCCTCCTGAAATAAAAAAGTAAAAAAAGAAAAAGGACTCCTTGCACAAAAAGTATAGCCAAATGTTAATTTGAGGAGTTTTTTTACTCCAAATCGTCATTTTGAGAAGGTTTTGATGTTGCTCGGGAGAGGACTCTCTCCAGATTGCAGTCGCGGTAGATCCTGCATGTTTGGGATTGCGTTCTTCACAAAACCCCTGCCAGAACTCCGCTGGTGTACTCAAATGAGGTGTTGGCGACCGCAAACTCTCGCGGGACCATGCGGCCGCCTAGCAAATGTCGTGGAACTTGCAAACGGCTCGGGAATCTCAGCAGCGATAACGGGCACCCGGTAAGTCGGTCCCGCATGCACGCAAACGCATTGCAGGCCCGCCTACACAAAAAAAACTCTGCTCCATTGCGGAGTATATCGGCAACTCCGCGTTCTACGCGGAACACGGAGTTGCCAAAACTCTGCAAACTCTGCAAGTTTTACTCCCGGGCTTACTTTAAATGCCATAAAATGTTCCTCCTGACTGACCCAGGAATGCAAAAAGGCTCCAGCTCTTCTTTCAACCTTCTTGTCCCAATTGCATGAACTTGGAGATGTTGATTTTGAATGCAGGTCTTAGAAACCAGAGTGCATTTCTTGTACAAGTGTGTTAGCTTTCATCCAGGTGACAGCAGTGGTAGAATGTATTATTGATTATGTTCAACCTTGACATAAATTGCCTTTTACCAGTTGAATATATCGTTATTATGTTGTGGTTATTCAGGGGCCTATTTACGAGAAACTAACACAACGCAGTGCCGCAAGTCATTTTGCTGCGCCACGCTGTGTTAGTTTCAAAGCACATGGATGCGACATATTTAATACAATATGTCGCATGTCTGTGCTTTTCCCTGCACTGGGGCACAAACTTCTGCCATGCGCCAGCGCAGGCCCCCTTGCACCATGGTGCAAGGATGCCTGTGTCGTGGGGAGATTGTTTTTGTGCAGGAAGGGTCGCACCGCAGCGCAAGGGGCTTGTAAATAAGCCACTAAGGGGGATATTCACAAGAACGTGCGCTAAACATCTCCAGAAAATGTTAACGCAACTTTACACATCGCAGTCTATCGCGGGAAAATAACCCTGTGTTAACCTGGAATTCACAACACGGCGGTACCATGCGATAGTCCTCCAAAAACGCGGCCAATGTCCGCGATACAACCACCGCGACGGAGTCAAAAACACAAACCCCAACACCAAAAAACATGCGATGAGCCCATTCACGATGAGGAAATCAGCGATAAGCAGCGCCAGGCCTGCCATACACACACAGCAGGCGGGAAAATCACTACAAAAGTAGAAAAAACACACAAACACAAAATGACCAACACCGAAGCACCATGGAGGCAGCCGGAGCAGGCACAGAGGACGAGCGGAACCCACAAGCACCCCGGACGACCAGCCTGGGACCTCGGTGACAGGGAAGGGCAAGGACAAGAAGAAGAGGAAGACGAAGTTCAGTCCGCAGGAGAATAGGATCCTGGTCACGGAGGTGATAGAACACCATCAACAACTGTTCGTCGCCTCCAATGTGTCATTGGGCACCAAAAATGGATTATGGCGGTCCATCGTGGACAAGGTGAATGCCGTCGGAGAGCACAAGAGGTCAATGGACGAGGTCAAGAGGCGATGGATTGACATCAAGCTCAAGACCAAGGAGAAACTCGCAGGCAACCAGAAGGCAGCAATGCAGACTGGAGGTGGGAGCCCAGCGCCACAGCTGGAGCTGGATGACATGGAGGAGCTGGTGTAGACAGTCATCAGTGTGGCGACCGTGGCAGGAGTCGGGGCACCGGACACTGCTCGACATGACACAACACAAAGGCAACAGGGTGAGTAACCACCAGGTACTGGGGGGACGGGGGAGATGGCCACAATGGCACACATGCACAATCAAGCAGAGCACAGTGCACACCCACAATGACTCTGGATCATGACCCTGATCAACAGCCTGTCACAATGTACATTGCCATGCTGTCTGAATGTGAACATGTACCATGCTGCTACATACATGTGGACACATTGTAACACAGCATCTCCCCTTCACAATGCAGGGGCACCATCAACGCCACCTGCAGAGCAGTCCCAGCCACTCTTCACTGATGACGAGGAGGACACCACCAGCATCGACACCCAAGCCCTCCAAGACATCATTGAACTCATCCGCCAATCACCTCCAGGACCAGGGCAGCCCAGCTGCATTGAGGAGACCCCACCCACTCCACAAACTACCCAGCAGGAGGCACCCACAACCCCGGCTGTCTCCCAAGACCCCCCCGAACAACACATGGCATTCCAACGCCGTGTGTTGGAGGTCCAGAGGGAGATGGCTGAGCAGGTGCGGGTGGGGTTCGACCTCATGGCTACCAAACTTGACACCATCCATGGGTGTCTGAGTCCCATCAGGGACCACCTCCAGTCCCTAACGGACACCCACACGCCGCTCCATGGTCTCCAACGAGCCCTGGCTGACATCGCTGGAGTCATGACTCAGAGACAAGAACACCTGTCCGCTCAGAGTGGCTCCAGCGATCTCAGCCGTGAGATGGCACACATGCGGAGGCTCATGGAGGACATGGTGCAGATGGAGGCGGAAAGGATGTCAGCCACCGCTGGGATCTACCATGCCCTGCATGTCCTCATTATGGCATTGCTGCCACAAGGCGTGGCGCAGATGAATGCTGCTGCCCCTACACCATCCACATCTCCGCCCTCTGGTGTGTCAGTGCCTCACAGTGCGGCAGGCATTTCCACTCCGGCACCTGATGTGTCACTGTCACACAGTGCGGCTGACAATCCACCTCCGGCCCCTGATGTGTCAGCGGCACATGGGCATTTTTAACATTGACGGCCCATTGACGGCTCATCGCAGTGCCCTTCCAGATAAAGGTGAGTAGACTCTTGGCAACTCGGCAACCCCTTACATCACAGTCAAGTACCAAAAAATCCCCTTTCCTCATTACAGGCTATCGTGCCAACAGATTAACCGCGCCTCCTCAACTGATCCATCTACCATTAAGGCTAGGAGCCCTGTCCATGACGGCTCACCCACGCGGCCCGCCTTTAAATAGAGGACCTCACTGCAGGCGCCTTAATCCTGGGCATTATTGAGCCCCTCCGAATGATCCGGTGTCCACGGGATTTTCACTACCCCGCCCCCACATTTTAGTTGGTCCCCGACCTTCATGAGAGCAGACGTGACCAGATTGCCCTCACGCACTACTTCTGGCTGGAAGTAGGTCCCGCACGAATAATAGGAAAACGCACTTCGAGGCAAGAAGTACAACCCTGTACTAACCACAGACCGTTTCTACAACCACCCCCCTCCCCTAGGGAAGTGGCTCTTGTAGAAATTTCAGGTTGCTCACTTATTGTCCTGATGATGATCTTAAGTCCCTAAAAGATCGAAACGCCGTCGACCCCCACAACAGGAACTTCCTCAATTGTACTAACCTATGCGAAGTTCCTATTCTGTTGTCAATGTGATGTAATGTTTTTAAGTTCACCGCACCTTGTCACATTATGCACCTGTCACTTTATGTGAGCACCTGTTTACTCTGACTGTCGCTAACCATGTTTGTGTAAAATAAAATGTTTATTTTACACCACATGTGCTCCCCTACTATTTTCGTGCTCCCTCAATGATTAATTGTCTACCCCCAAAAATTTTACCTTGTGTCCTTCTTGAGGAATCCACTTGGTTGCACAGGACCCGATTGGGCCAAACTGAACCGCTGTTTTCCCTAAAACATATCCTGTTTGGTGACCAATGACACGGCGACCACACTGTGGACTGTACCCTTCCTCTTCCGCTGTACTTGTCATTCCCTGATGGACTCTGGCTGGCCCTCCACGGGCCCATATTGTGTAGTGGGGTTGGCATGGCCCTGTACTGCTCCAGCTGCAAAACTCCACTGGATGTGCATTAAACATTCAGAAACGCACTGCTGTGTCATGTCTTTCATCATTCATGTATGAATTTGTGGATGAATGTAGGCTCAGTGATTCCCCCCAACGTCAATGATGCTCATCTAGTGGGATTCCAGTCACAGTGTGCTACATTGCCGATTGCGTTCTGGGTGCCGCAGACACTACAACAGGGACACATGCATTAGTCACTTCCTTGTCCGGACATGGACTGAACCATGCCCAGAGCCCCCGAGTCATTGTTGCAAGCCCTGCGCTGGTCCGGCGTACGCCATGCCAGACCACTCCGCTTACGCTCCGAGGGGGGACCACATAGCTAGAAGTCGCAGGTTTACACACTAGTGGTCTGCAGGTCGCTGGTCTAGTTGTCAGCATGTCACGGCCGCTCCCTGAGGGCAGGTTTGCACGCACACCACACCCATCCGGCACAGGCGTCACAGGCCATGTGACCCCGCCAATATAAGGGGCCGACAACGTCGCATTCCCCACTGCCGGTGGTGACTGGATGACGGACATTCCACGATACTCAATCATAAAGGGCCCATGAGTTGTTGCGCACAGGGTTAGTGGCACCCGGAGCCATGCGGCCATCAGGGCCTACCACCACGTGGCGCTGACTGGGGTTGCATAGGGTTAGTGGCACCGAAATTGCTGAGCGGGTGTGCAGCCTGCGATGATGACGTGTGCACTGATGTGGTCTCTGCCATTGATGCCTCAGGACTCAGCGTCATGTGTGGGACCTGCTGGGCTGCGACGTGGGTCCGCATGATGTGGAGCATGCCATGGTGGCGGGACCTGGGCCTGGAGCTTGCACGGGCACGTGGTGTGCCCACTGGTGGACACACCGTTGGCGGCAGGTGAGCAGTGGGGCCTGGGTGTGCAAGTGCGGACAGCCAGGGCTGGGCGGGAGGAGGGGGTAGGGTGCGGCTGCATGTGTGCGCAGGACGGGCAGGCGTTGTTGCCGTGTGCAGTGTGATGGACTCTGCCATGATTGACTCTGGCCTCGATTACAGATTGCAGACCTGGTGGCTTGCAGTGTATACCGGCACGTGGTTGGAGCACACCGGTGGCAGCAGGTGAGCAGTGGTGCCTGGGTGCGCGGGCGGCAGTGTCCCTCCTTCTCCCTCTCTCTCTCCCTTCCTTTCCCTCTCCGTCTGTCTCTCTCCCTTCCTTTCCTTCTCTCTCTCTCTCCCTTCCTTTCCCTCTCCCTCTCTCCCTCTCCCTTCCTTTCCCTCTCCCTCTCTCCCTCTCCCTTCCTTTCCTTCTCTCTCCCTCTCCTTTCCTTTCCTTCTCTCTCTCTCTCCCTCTCCCTTCCTTTCCTTCTCTCTCTTTCTCTCTCTGCCTTTCTTTCCTTCTCTGTCTCGCTCCTTTGATGTGCGCATGACACACGTTCTGATTTTGCGCTTTATTTTCCAGGCTGTGACATCAAGATTGTCCCAGACGGACCCGACAGGAGTCTTCCGCATTGGTGTTTTGTGTTGTATTCAATAAAGTTTTTGGTTGTTACTTCAATGATGAGTGACTGTTTCTCGTTCTTCTGCCCACACATGTGTTTCTTGTTGTCATTGTGCTACAACATGCGCTTTTTGTGGCTCTTGTGTCGTGCAAGGTATGTGTTTGTCCCGGGGGGGTGATCCAGGGGGGGCCTGGGTGTGGTGGGGGTGGGTGTTGTGGCCCTCATGTGTCTCCGAGCTGCATGATCATTGTCTCCATGGCATCTGTGGGTCTTCAGATGTGGCTCTGGGCTGGGCTCCCTTTCATACTGCAGGTAGTCATCCTGCTTAACACCAGCAAAAGGCAGGTGTTAATTCCCTGCTGCTACTGCGGCTTATCGCCTGTATTTGGTTCTGCATCTCATTAGGGTTAGTTGGTGGTGTCACCCGTGGAGGTAAATTTTGAGGCAGTTATCGCGGGAATACTTGTGTTGTCTGCAGTTTGCAACCGCTTGTGAATGGGGCGTTAAATCTATCTCCACTTTTGTTGCGTTAAGGTGGTGATAACTCGGAGATAAGTCCTTGTGAATATCCCCCTAAATGTTTTGTAAAATTTTTAACAGTGTAAAATATGTACTGATTGTAATGTATATGAACTGGATATAGTTTCAATATAACAAAAATCTAAGAACTGTAAAGAAAATGAAATGAAAGGAACAAATAAATAATTTTGTATTTTGGAGATTAATGGGGACAGTTTTTTTTATTTTACCAATATTATAAGGCCACCGTTTGCACTGGATGAGATTTTTGTATGCTGTAACTCCACACAATGATCAGTGCATCTAGTTCTTGGGCTGTAGATCCTTTGAAGGGCCCTTTGGATTTTCAGACTATATAAATTGTGCCAGCCTCTCCAGATAGCTGCGATTGAGGTCCTCTCAGAAGGACATTGTGATGGAATTTAACATTGCAACAGAATAGGGGACCATTGTGAAGGGATAAGGGGGTTTAGATGTCATAGAGGCACTCTGAGCATTCTAACATTAACATGTGATGTCAACAAGCAAAAGCAGTGGGTATAACAGAACAGTGTGTTTGAGTGTTGTTGTCCGTTGACCGATACACATACCTATCAATTCTGCACTTTTGGCCATGACATCAAACATGCCACCAATGAGAAGTGAGTTATTGGGTATGTGTATACTTTATGGGGAGCATTAGAGTTCTATTGTCCACTGTTGGGATTTTTGAATGAGAGAGGTTTTGAAAGATTGCCAAATGTTCATTGCTTGTTAAGAAACAGGGGTTCGGCACAGTATGTTGGAGCACCATATAACAGCAGCTGACTGTGCAGACTGTCTATCACTGACAGTGCAAGAATGTTAAAGAGTGTAATGTCATGAGGTCAGTGTATGAAGAGTTACGTTAATTGGTCAAACGTGTCATTGACCCACCTTCCTCACTGACTAGCTCTTGTTTTACGAAAGGTATAAATTCACCCTTTCATTCCTGAATAGATTTAGTTGTTGTCCTTTATAGATCTGTAAGATACTCCAAATTCTGTAATGGAAATTTGTGAGAGAATTATTTCCTGGTTTGGTAAATGCATATTATCTTTAAGCAGTTAGCATAGTATGATGTTTTCATTTCTTTGGCGAAGAGAGTCTTGATTCTGGCTTGTTATTCTTTGGTGCATAAATGAAGCGGTGAATGTGTGTGACTCTAAGAGTGACCAATCATCACTTTAAGAAATGTGAAATAATGAAAGAGAAATCTCTGTGCCATGACGAGGTTCCCGAAACACTATGCATTGGTATCCTGTCAGTCAGGTCAGCAAGCAAATTATGACCTTCTCTCAGCACTGTGTGCTCGTAGTGCGTGCTGCCTTGGGGGTTGCTAGTAGTTGCATCTTTTTGAGAATGTGCAACCACTTCCTACAGCTTAGAAGAGCAGCCACTGCAGGTCAGTTCTTCTGTACCTTAGATCTCTGTGGTCTGGAGGAGCTTTGCATCTCAGCAGGTCACGCAGCAATTTTGCCCATAATCTTGATGGGCTAGGAACCCTGCTTGAAACGAAGAGCTGAAAGCTGTTGCAGTGTTCTCCAACAGGCCATTATTAAATCCATGCCAGATCTTACCTAAGACCAGGAATCCAAGTCATTGAAGAGAAGAAGGCACGTTTTTCCCAATGTATGTTAGCTACCCCTATGCTTCCATGTGTATGGAGGCTTTCCAATTCATCATGGCTTTAATACGTCCTTTATAATACTTCTGGTTCTCCCTTCATCTCATACCCAATTTCTAGCAATAGAAAATGTGAGATCCTTTGCACCCTGCATAGCTATGCAGTCTGAAGTATTCACACCTTTAGTTAGTTATTTTTGTCCCTTGCTATTTCCTTCCAGATTATTCTGTAAAGCTTCTCATTTTTGGTCGTGGTCCTATTTAACTCTGTCACAGGGCTGTTTAGAACCTGCCTACCATCACCTCAGCAATCCACTGCTTTTCTGCACTTGCTTCTAAGATTCTTTTGGCTTTCTCCTCCATTCTGTGACCCTTCACAGGAGACAACTGCTACTCTTGTGTACAATGTTATTCATGTTGAGTATCTCTTTTATCTGGCAAGCCAAATCAAGTAAATAGGAGTGACCAATGCAAACAGTACGACAGTTATCATAAATTATCTTTTCTTCCAGCTTTGGCATCATTGCTTTCTTTGCCCCACCTCTGTTTCCCACTGAAACAGCAACTCAAAATGGTTCAATAGATTCAATCAATCAACCAGGGATGGTAAAGCACAGTTACTCACCTATGAGGGTCTCAAGCGGCTGTGAGATGAGAGGGGGCAGCTCTGTTGAGTGCTGGGGTCATCCGAAGAGCCAGGTCTTCAGGGCCTTCCTGAACTGGGGCAATGTGGGAGATTGCTGGAGGTGGAGGGGGAGGGTGTTCCAGGCTTTGACTGCGAGGTAGGAGAAGGACTTTCCTCCCATTCTGGTCTTGATACGTGGAACGGTGGCCAGAGAGAGCTGAGCTGTTTGGAGGTGTCTTTTGGGTGCGTGGAAGGAGAGTTGGCTGTTCAGGTATGCGGGTCCAGTGTTGTGAAGGGCCTTGCATGTGTGGGTGAGGAGTTTGAAGGTTATTCTTCTTTCAACTGGGAGCCAGTGGAGATTGTAGAGGTGTTGGGTGGTGTGACTGTGACGGGATGTCGAGGATCAGTCTGGCTGCTGCGTTCTGGCCAGTCTGGAGTTTGCGAAGGAGTTTCTTGTTGATTCCGGCATAGAGAGTGTTGCCGTAGTCCAGTCTGCTGCTGATGAGTGCATGTGTGACAGTTTCTCTGGATTCGGTTGGGATCCATCTGAAAGTCATTTAATGCATGCGGAGGGTGTTGAAGCAGGTTGAGGATACAGCTTTGATCTGGAGGTTCATTGTGAGCGATGAGTCTATTATGATGCCGAGGTTTTGTGCGTGGTCCTACGGGTTGGGGGATTTCCAAGGGCGGAAGGCTACCAGGAGTCGTCCCATGCGGAGGGGGTGGAGCCAAGGATGAGGACTTATGTCTTTTCTGAGTTTAGTTTCAGGCAGGTGTTCTTCATACAGGTGGCGACGGCTTTTATCACTTCTAGGAAGTTGTTCTTGGTGATGTTGGGTTTGTTGGTGAGGGAGAGGATCAGCTGGGTGTCGTCGGTGTAAGAGACAATGTTAAACCCGTGATTCCTGACGATGGTTGTGTGTGGGCGATGTAGACGTTAAAGAGGGTGGGGCTGAGGGAGGAGTCCTGGGGCACTCCACAGATGGTCTCTGTCGGTTTCGAGAGGTAGGGAGGGAGTCTGACCCACTGTGTTCTGCTGGTGAGGAAGAAGTGTATCCAGTCGAGGGCCGTGCTGCAGATGCCAGCGTCGTGGAGTCTGGTGGCTAGGGTGCGGTGGGAGATGGTGTGATGGTGTCAAATGCAGCCAAGAGGTCCAGGAGGATGAGGGCTGCCGTTTAGCCCTGGTCGAGGAGGGAGCAAAAATCATCAGTGGTGGCGAGTAGGGCGGTCTCTGTGCTGTGGTTGCTTCGAAATCCAGATAGGGAGATGTCTAGGACATTGTTAGCTTCGATGAAGTTTGCTAGCTGGGTGTTGATGGCCTTTTCGATGACCTTGGCTGCGAACGGAAGCAGGGAGATGGGCCTGATGTTCTTGAGGTCCGTCGGGTCCAAGGAGAGTTTCTTCATGAGGGGGTTGACTTCGACGTTTTTCCAGTCATCAGGAAAGGTGGCGGTCTTGAAGAAGCAGTTGATCATCCGATGTAGTTTGGGTGTGATGGCAGAGGTGGCTCTGTGAAAGATGTGGTGTGGGCAGGGGTCTGAGGGTGCTTCAGAGTGTATGCTTTTCATGGTCTTCAAGGTGTTTTCTTTCGTGAATGGGATGCATTTGAGCAGGGTTTGTTGGGTGGCGTACATGATGGGGAGCTGGAGTTGTGAGGTGGTCTTGGTTGTCGAAGTTGTCCGAGATCATCTTAATCTTATGGTGGAAGAAGGTGCTGAGTCTGTTGCAGAGGTCTTGGGAGGGTGGGACGTCTGTTGTTTCGCTGCAGGGTTTGGCAAATTCCTTGATGACGGAGAAGAGCTCTTTGGTGTTGTGTGCGCTGGCGAGGATTCTGTCTTGGAGGGATGTCTTCCTTTTGGATTTGATAAGTTGGTGGTGTGCGTTGGTGGCTGCTTTTTAGGCAGTGAGTGTTTCCGCGGTTTTGTTGTTCCTCCTTGTCTTTTCGAGTCGTCTGCAAGAGCGTCTGGATTCTTGGAGTCCAGGGGTGAACGAGCTTGCTTACTTGATGTGTCTTCTGGTGGCTTTCTTGAGGGGGGCGAGTGTGTCGGCACAGTTCATGATCCAGCGGTGGAGGTTGTGTGCTGCGGTGTTTGTGTCTGATGTAGACGGTGGAGGGGTGCTGACGAGGGCAGAGGTGAACTGGTCTTCGGTGATTTTGTTCCAACTTCTGCGGGGGAGGTGGTGGGCATGCTTGTGTACGGTGTTTTTTTTTAAGGAGAAGTGGATGCAGTGGTGATCTGTCCAGAGGAGTTCTGTGATGTGGCTGTAGGAGACGCTGTGGGAGAGGATGTGGCCGAACGTGCTGGGGTGGTCGATCTCAGATCTGGGGAACCAGGTTCGAGTCTCGGCAATGACTCTCAACATCCGGTTATTGTGGGCAAATCACTTAATCTCCCCATGCCTAACAAAAATTAATGTGTCCTTGTGTACCGTAACTGGTGCTCATGTAAAGCGCTCTGTTATCCCATACCTTTGGGTCACGTTTGCGCTATATAAAACTCCAGAAAAAAAAGAAAATAAGAAGATGAGGTCGATTGTGTGTCCTGCTGTGTGCGTAGGAGCGGTGACTAGTTGTTTCAGTCCTATTTTGGCAAGGTTCTCTAGGAGGGAGGTGGTGTTTGAGTCGTCGTGGTTGTCCAGGTTGATGTTTAGGTCTCTGAGCAGGATGTAGTCTGTGGATGCGAGGGAGAGATGAGGTCGGTGATGGCGTCGGTAAAGGGAGTGCGGGGGCCCGGTAGACTGTAGATGAGGGTTCCGCAGAAAGTAGTTTTGGGGTTGGTCTGGATCTGGAAGTGGAGGTGCTCCATGAGGGTCGTTGTGTCATCCAGGACAGTGGACATGCGGACGGTGCTTTTGTGAACAACGACGATGCCTCCTCCTGAACGGGTGGGGCGGTCCTTGTGCAAGATCTTGTATCCATCGGAAATGGCAGTGGCAATGTTGGGTGCAGAGTTGGCGTTGATCCAGGTTTCCGTGAGGAAGGAAACGTCAGGCGTGTAGGTGTTGAGGAGGCCCCAGATTTCTATGGCGTGCTTGTGTAGGGAAGATTCAAACCTCAATTCAGGCAGCTCGAAAAGATAACAGTAAGCAGGAGCTTGAACAAGAAAAAAGAGCAAAGTGGTAATGGCCAGATCACTCAACAGTAACCTTCATCACACTTGGTGCTAAACATCCTCATTGCAGTCTGTGGGTTCATTTCCTTCCAGAGCACTAGTCGGCCATACCAGGATGGGTGGTGAGTTTTAGTATTTCAAGATTGACATGTATGTATGAATGTATGCATGTAAGAATTTATGTAGTATTTCTATAGAGCAAACATAGCCAAAAGGCAGCTGAGCACTGTACAAGGGCAAAGGCAAGCAAAAAGTCAACAAGTGATAGAAGAGGCAGCTGGTTTGTGGACTATTTATTAATACATTGGGATGTATTGTTCTTTGATGATGTGTGTCTTCAGTTCTTTCCTAAATTGAAGCAGTGTTGGTGTGGGCCAGATGGGGACCTCAATTTCCTTAGCACTAAAAGGGCTAGAAGACCTACACGTTCTGTGGGCCATATTTGGACATTTAATATAGACAACTAATTTCAGAAGTTGTGCAGAAGCTGCTGGAGTATTTGCATTGACGAATACGCACTTCCCGCTTTACTACAACCTGCTAAATAGCTGAAGTCTGCATAAGGCGGCTATTAAGTATTTTGTCCTTTTCAGATATCAAAGGAGGAGTGTCAGGTAGAGTTTTCGGTAAGAAATTAGACAGCCCCTGTCCCTGCTCTGACATGACTAGGCAGTTTTTCACTATAGAAAAGACATAAGCACTGACTAGTTCAATTTATACATCACCCTTAAATTAGACAGAGCCAACCGGAAAACCTATTGATTGAACCTTGCGCTACAAACATATGTCTGCAAAAAAGAGCCTTCTTTTAAACACGTTCTGGCACTGCTAACAATTAAACTCATTCTGGGAACATTTCCAGCTCAGGCCAGCTTTGATTCCTTAGACAAACTGTCCCTGCCATTGTCAGGAACGTATAACGAATACTCGCTTAAGTGAGAGGCGCATTAATAGCTAAGCATTTAATTTGTTAGAATGGATTAAAAATCGTGTTACCAAGACTTTGCGCTTTAAGGATATGCACATCCAGGTTTATATTTTGCTGAGTGTGTGTCTGGCTTTGTTTATTGACTGGTGTAGTGTGACAACAGTAAATAGTGCTGTCAATTGCATTCTCAGCTTCAAATTAGATGACTATTATTCTGCACCAAAAGGTACATTTCTCTGAAAAGAGTGCTAGTCATTTTAGATCCCATCACAAATAGTATTAATAATACTCATGATGTCATGGACCGTTTTTTCTGATATATGCAATAACAATTTAGTTCATCTAGAATTTAATGCAGAATGTTCCAAAGTTAAAGGACCAGACAGGAGTTTGAGTGAGTATTCATCAACATTTCATGTGCATTTCTCACTCTTCTTAAACGGCTACGCTCACACCTATATTAAGTAAGTGTACGTGGATTCGTCTGTGTGTGAACGTGAACATAAATCTACTGTTTTGAAGGGAAACAGATTTATTAAAATAGTAGAATTTGCAGAAAAATAGGGAAGAGAATATTGTGTAAATGTACATTCTCAATAACATTATGCATTTTGATCTCCACACCCTGTCATCCATTCTCTAGGACTTTTGTTTAATTTGACCAACAGAGCCCTCAACTTTTGAATACAGTAAAAAACAAGCTGCACAAAACAGTGATGTAGCAACCCTCCTGAGCTCACCTACCCATATTGAAGGAAATCCTTTAAAGTGTCGATCACACCACTTAGGCTATACTTGTCCCGCTGCATGCAGGCACCACTGCGTAACCCGCCAGGCACTGTGATCAACTCAGCTGCAGCCGCTTCGCAGGACATTGGTTGTTAGTAGGGAGATCTTAAAATACTGACAATTCATGTCTGAAGAAAATGAAAAATACGTCACTGAGTGTAAAATTGACAATTTATCTTTAATCTCTTTCTGAAATATCCCCAGGGATTGGTGATGACTGGACTCCATTCTCTGCTATACATTTGCTTACTTGGCCTTTATCATATAACTTCACACATTTATAAGCAATACAATTTGTGTAATTAATAAATCACATTAAAAACGTTATAATATATATTGATTGTAAATCGTCATTATATTTCTAAGGGATAATATTAATTTGCTCTGGAGTTTTGGCCCAATAATTAGTTTTCTATACCTGCTAGTGTTGAAGATTGATCAATTATATCTCATTATCCAATTTAATGTCAGGTTTTGCTAAAGTTATCGAACAAGATGTGCTGACAATTCGCCTCACTCCCCAGAGAGTGTCTCTGCACATACTGAGAAGGATTGCCGGACAGAGCCAAACTCAGGAGTGGAAAGGGAATGGGTTTCAGAGAGAGAAAGAGAGAAACACAGTATACCCAGGTCTTCTTAAGCATTTCTCTATTTGGTGTTACATCTCTGATTGTAGCATAGGTTTGCACGGAGACACTCCATTATTAGGACAGACTACCAACTTCTAATCAGGGAATGTGCATGCAATGTTTTAGTACTAACAAAAAGTGCAAAGTGTTGACAATAAACCCATAATACGCATGTCTACTCATCGGTTTCTGAAAGGTGAGCCACAGTGAACCTAGGCCAAGCAAGAGCCAAGCCAGTAAGCCCGATAAGTCCTAGGCTGAGGAAAGTGATTAAGGCTCTTCTGAGCAGGGAAGGAGAATGGAAAATATACAGAAATACAACAAAACCACAACCAAATTCAGAGAGCAAGGTCAGCATAACAGGTAACAAGGTCAAAATCCAAGTAACCATAAGATAAAATACACTAAAGCCAAACTAGAATCCAGAGAGCAAGGTCAGAATGGTCAGGCAAAGACGTCAGAATACAGAGGAGCTGTAAGGGGGGAAGGTAACAATGTGAGGGGCAATACATGGTCAACAATCTAGTGATAAATGGAGGGACATTGCAAAGTAAAAATTGCAAGGCATCTTCCTGAGGCCTTCATCCTGTTTGAATACTACTACTTGCCTGTCGTGACCAAGCAGCCCTGCCCTTGACCCACGCTGACTGGCTATTCACTGTGTCCAAGACACCTACAACCTTAAGAAAATACGCATCACTCTTGTTCTTGTAGCTTTCCTTAATCCCCTAAAGTCTTACTGACATTTAATAGCGCTTGCAATAGTGTTTCGGTGTGCGAATCCGAAGGAAGATTATTGAGTACATAATACTATATTCCAACTGACTATGCAATCGATCTACATAAAGATGATGGTAGTGATAGTCATTGACCACAAGGAATACCCCTGACCGTATAAAATCCCTCTGCGTTTTGCATGTACTTTTTCATTTTAACTAATAGTCCCACTTCTTCAGATTATGTTCGGGTTTACGTGCCAATTAAAAGGGTGTGATTTTCATTAAATTTCTCTAAATTCATAAGTCCCGTCCTCTTAAATTGTTGGTTTGATGGCAAGTACACACATTCCCCTAACATGCATGTTAAAGAGAAAAATATAGGAATTCAATGGAAAACAGTTCTGGCTATAAACTGTAAAAAAAAAAAAAAAAAAAAGATATCTGTGTTTCTGGCAAGTTGTGTCCTCCTTCTTCCTTTTCAGTCCCTCCTGAAAAAAATTTGAATTTCTATCTACAGTCTTGTAAAGGACTTTACACTTGTGCATTTGTAGATAGTGTAAAATTGTACATGCTGGTAGCCCTATGAGTTAGTGCAACTGCCCTTTTTAGTTTTTTTTTCCACCAAGGGGAAACTATTTTTCCATGTGGAAAAAAACTTCCCTCCATCCAACCAAATGTTCTGGGTTTTCCAAGCCTATTTTCACTCTGAAAAGGAATTCAGTGGCGGCTCCTCGAGGGAGTGATGCGGGGCGGTGAGGCGGGGCGGGGAGGGGCAGGGTGGGGGTAGTAAACTCCGGCATACGGCCGAACGGAGTTAAGTAAAGAAATAAATAAATAAAATGATTTACATTGCGCGCGCTGCATCGCCGATATGGCATTGCAGCGCGTGCAATGTAACTCGTTTTATTTATTTATTTCTTTACTTAACTCCGTTTGGCCGTGTGCCGGAGTTTACTACCCCCCACCCTGCCCTTCCCCCGGCCCGCCCTACCACCCTGCAGCACTCCCTTGAGGAGCCGCCACTGAAGGAATTTACTCAAGTACTTGTCAGGGTCATAAACTAGAAAGTCACATGCTAAACTGCAAAAATATTATAGATAGAAAATCAACTATCAAAACATTGTAAAAGTAAGTATATCCAGGGAGCTGTAAACGTGATGTGCTTAAACCCACATCTGTGTAACTCGGCAATTGATATATCTTCAAATAGCATTGGTTCATGCAACCTGGTGAGACGCAACATGACAGCCATCTAGTGAGTATAGAAAATTATGCTTTCATACTTTCAAAAGGGATGCCACATTTCAAGGTGACTGCTGCATTGTTTGATGCAACGTGATGTGATGCAATGTAGTGACCATCTTGAAAGGATGTAATTCATACTTTCAAGATGGGCGCCACATTGTGCCAAACCATGTTTCCTCACTCAATGGGAGGCCATCATGAAATTATAAAAAATAGATTTTAAAATGGCCAATCACCGCTATTGGGTTTGCTAATCTTGTTGCATTTTAAAAGCATCTGACATTGACAAAGCCAACTGCAGAGACAACAGGCTTGGCTAAGCGAGATGTATTGGCTTTACAAAGTCTTGTTTTTAATGTTCTGTAATTGGATTCAGCGAGATTTTCTTTCTTCTAATATAGCAACACTGTTGTCTGGTTTGTTTAATTTAAGCAATTATTTCCAATCTCATTATTTGGATGAATAACCCTTTGATGATTAATTTAGTAAGCAAACAGTTTAATGAAAATGCAATAAATCGGAAGTAGTATGAAAGCTGCATGCCTGAAATAAGATAACTTAAAGTAAGTTGGAACTTTTGCAGTGAGGCATTACTTATCATGTGAAATGGTTACACGTCGCATTTCACAAATATTTCTATTTCCACTTAACATATACATGAATAACGCTGCCCTTCAAAATCATTAGAAATCAATAGTTTTCGCAAAAAGTGACTTCCACCTATTTGTGCAACTCGAAAACTGCTCAACTTGCAGACTGCATACTTTATCCATGGCTAGGTTAACATGATCGGGAGGCACTAGCGTTTATTTTTATTGTTTTCTCTTTTTTTTAACTAAAGATGTATATAACACATATCACATTTTCCTGTACACATCTTGCGATTTGTTGGAAGTCTGGTTCACTTCACTCCATTCCATGTTTTACTTTGTCAACTCCAGGTCCCCAAAGTGTGCATCACGTCTTTCCCTATTCCACTGACTTTCTCCTTTGTTATGGTCATAACCCCCTCCTAGTCGTTCACACTTATTTCCAGCTTTATCTCACTCATAATATGGAATACTTGCATAAACCACTTCTAAATACCATTGGAGTTTTTGAGTTACTGCATGTATATTTTAGAGAATTATGACTTTGTTAAACAGTCTTATGTTATTCTAGAAGTAAGTCAGACATACATTTGGGAAAAGCTTTGTGAACCAGGCCTATGCCCTTCCTTTAATCTCAGTTCCAGCAAATAGGGAGGAGGAAGAAGTAAAAGACCCCAACTTGTGACCAAAAAATCAATAGCATAGTCAGAGGTGAGTTAATATTTGGAGATTACAAGAAGCACACGTGGGCCTCAATGGAGAGGGGATCCTAGGATGCTTAGGTTACATGTGATATCTTCATGACTAATTTGGAAAAGTTTTCATTTTTGGAGGCTGGAAAAACCTAAGAGTTGTTTAAGGTCTTTTGAAACTTTTAGCTATTGTTTTTTCCTTATCAGTAATTTTGAGTAACAGGCTTAAATGACTTGTTTCCTGATAAAATGTTCCTCCCTTTTCTGTTTGAGTTCTCAACTTAGTTTTCTAGGGGTATTGAAGCTGTTCTCATTTTGAGTAGTGTAAATGGGATATCAATCAATTAATCAAGCAATCAGGGGTTTGTATAGCGCGGCTCCTCATCTGTAAGGATCTCAAGGCGCTGTTATAGGGAAGCGTTTGCAGATATGTTCTTTGAGCTCTTTAGGAAAGTAATACTGTCTGGGGTTACTTCTCTTGTTTCTATGTTCAATATCTCCCTTAGCTGTATTAATGATTGTATCTCTTTCTATATTCTGATAAAGTAGGGATTTAGGTTCAGGTCTTCAAGATGATCATATATTCTAATTCTGTGTTATTAACAATGGGGAGCCACGTCCACAGGTGTACATCAGTATTATTAACTCATTTATAGTGATCTGCTGTGAATCCTAGTGCAGGTAAAAGAGAAGGATGGAATCTTAAAGGTAAAGAGAAAGATAAGGGGCTAATTAGACGGTAAGTTGATAGTAGGAAAGCTGTGTTTTGAGCAGCTTCCTCAAATTAATATGGATCCTTCTGAATTAGTAGCTAATTCCAGGCCAAGGCCCAGCATATTAAAAAAGCTCTACCACTCCTGAGAGTTTTTCAGGCTTTTACAAATTTTATAAGAAGAGTAATTTGTGATGTGAGTGTACATGATGTAAAATATTTTCCAATGTATTTCCAATAATAGATTGGTCCTCATTCATATTAGAGGGTGTCAGAAATAACCTTTCTCGTGATTCGACAAAACTTTCCCATAATTAAGCGTTTATAGTGAAATGTATTTGCCAGAATCTTGTTTGAGCATCTCTCATAAAAAAGGTTTTGTAATATGGTGACAAAGGACAGATTCTCACAGAAAATGCCTCTTGTGTGACATTTTGTATGCAAACAAGTCTCTTGCTGGTATCTCAAGAAACACATTTATTCAAGGTGCGAGCTCCAGTAAATAAAATTACGTAAAGTCATGTGGTGCAAAATTTCAAGAAATGTTATACATTTCACAAAAAGCAAAATCCTGATTTTTTAAAAGTTTTTGTCAGCTTAATTGAAATTATGCTCAGTTCTATAATCATAAAAAGCTTTGTGTGCTATTCACAGGCAATTAAACCAGACTTTTTTCTTAATTGGTAGCCACTGAAGTTTAGTCAGGTGATGAGAGAAATAAACTTTGCTACTAAGATCCAAAATAACTCAAAATCAACAGAGGGAAGGAAGAGCAAGATATTTTAACGAGGTCCTACACCCAAGCTCCTCCCAGGGAACAGATCAGTGAAAATCAAAAATAGGGGTAGTTCCTCCTTCACCTCAGTGGTCACCAAAGGTTGACCCAAGTGGTCGGTAGTCATGTCGCAGGAAGACCTGAACGTCAGATCTTGATGCCCTCACACACCTGTTAGGGTGTCAAGCTTCATCATTGGGCACTCCTCGTCGGGCTGGCGCTGCAATGCCTGACGGGCCTTAGGGCTCTTTGTCGGAGATCTTTTGATCTGAAAACGCTGTGTAGATGAGTACAAGTGAGGGAGCTAGCTAACCCCTCAATCCACCATAATTAATGGAAAGGAAACCACAAGTACATTGAGAGGGTGATCTGTGTTGTGAGTAGGGCCTTTTAACAATTACTGTAGACCAAGCACCACTCACCCATATAAACATATCATTGCTTCCTTTGAATCCTTGTCCTCAACCAAAGGTAGCTGCTTGCATAACGCGGAGAAAATATTTCTGTTAATGAGGAAGTAAAGAGTGTCTGTAACTACTGCCCCACTAGGTAGGTGGAGTGCAGCGAGCACAGGATGTGCCCCCTGAAAACTACAAGTGTGTAGTTTTTAATCTGACAGGATCAGAGATGAAAGAAACCGGGGAACCAAAGTAATTTTTAATTAGTCATTGGAATAAAGGCTAGTTTTCTTCAGGACGTTCTGAAAGATAAACTGTGCCTACGTTTGAGGCTGAAGGTAATTATGTGCATCACCCATGGTTTTTGACACAAAGCCCTATTACTAACAATCTGCTAACAATGTTAGATAGGGCTTTGTGCCAAAAAATAACACCTCTTTTAAGCAAGCATTAAAACGGAGAAATTATTTTATTTCTCCAAGCATTTCCGACTTCTCCAATGTACAACACACATCCAAATTGGGAAACGTCATAAAGTTTGTCTAGACATAGACATAGAATGTTGTACTGAAGTGTAGCCTACTAGTACAAAACCTATAATAGACATCATGAAGACACCCTTCCACCATGATGCAAAGGTGTGTGCATGGCGACATGGCAGCCTGACTGTGCGCCAGTGCTATGGAAGAAAGCAGGCACACCATATCTTAGTAGATAATGCACTGTCCTGCCCTCTCACGCAGCCCAGCAACTTTGGTGGCATTGCGTTGAGTGACAAGTTAGTAAGCTTACCCCTTGGTTCCTAATGTCAATATAAACTTCTGCAGCTTAAGTGTCAGCAGTCTTGGATTAGTGTTGCACATAATTTGCTGTCATATTAGCTTTGTGAATAAATGCTTGAATGAGAAGAAGGAGAATATATTTTGCAGTAAAAAAAACAATATTAGTTGTCGTAACAGAAGATGTGGATGGTATTAAGAGCACCAACCTTGAAGCTGGCTCTAAACATAGTGGATCCAAGTTAAATCATTTTTCTCACCTAAGTAATTTTAGGTGCCCCTAGGTTACATCTGTACCTGTACTTGACAGATCCCCTTGTAAGTATTATGATCTGAAATATTTTGGGGGTGCAAATGTATCTTTCTACAACGAAAATCTCAAGATGAGCAAATGTTATTGGAAGTGTGGATCATGAGAGGTAACAAAGGTTTTCCCAGAGCAGTGTCTTAGAAAACCCATTGCAAGTATAGGCAACACGGACAAAGTTGTTCTCGAATACTTCGAATACATCTTTCATCCTTACTGCACATGTAATTAAAGTCACAGAATGAAGGCATAATTAGATTAGTTAGGGTGGGAAAGGACATGAACGCCTCCGCATTTTGCAGAAATACAGGGAACGAGTCATGTTTTTACATTTAGATTAAAAGAGGCAAAGTAGAATAAAATGTGCACTGGTACTGCCAGTTTTTCACATTAAGACAAAAAAATACCAATGGGCACGCTTTGTGGTATTCCTCCAACTCTGCAGTAATAACAGTTTGCATGAATAAAGCAGGGGTGCCTCCAAGTCACTGCAAAGCCTCCAGTCACATTTACTGAGTCTTATGTATCCATGAAATGGCTGTATTCAAGGTTACCACTTTGCTCTGTGTCATCAAGTTGCTATGTTAACAGTGTTGGTATTTTAGGAAAGCTTCATGTATTCTGAGCTGCTTAGTTTTGGTAAGGTTTTATTTCAAATAATTGCTCTAAAACACCTTTTGGCACTGATTTGCAATAGTGTAGCCCAGGACTGGAAACTTGGGGGCTTATTTACAAGCCCCTTGCACCGCCTGTATGTCACATTTTCCCATATTAAAAGCGATGCACAGGGGGCACAAGGGGCCTGTAAATATCTCTTTCAAAAACGACAATGCACTAGAGTTTAAAACATAGATGCTAGGTGGCTTGTTTCATTCAAAAAAGATATGCAAATAATGTTTGAATATGAAGACTCTAGAACAAACCAGGGGGCCTATTAGCAATAACCGGCGATAATTATCGCTAAGCGCAGTTAGCGCTAGGATAATTATTGCCGGCTATCGCAGGTTTCTATCGTGGAGATAGCGTGCTATCAGCAACGCTTATCTCCAAAGCGATAGAAACCCTGGAGAACAGTGTGAATATCGCTTTAAAACAAGCGATATTCGCACTGTGACCAGTGTTAGCTTGTAATAGGGCGAGGGGATTTAGCCATGTAATCCACCTCCCATTGGATTACATGGCTAAGTCAGGTTTGGACCAGGCGTTAACAAACAAGCGCTAAACGTGTTTAGCGCTGGTTCGTTAATCACCTCCCCTGCCTCGCTAATAGGCGATAGCGACCTTAGCGACTGTTTCCAGTCGCTTTAGGTTGGGAACACCTACTTTGTATGCCATTAGCGATAAATATCGCTGGCATGCAAAGCGGCACCCAACCCGGTCGCTTATCGCTTAAAGCTGTCGCTAACAGCAGTTAGCGACAGCTTGCTAATAGGGCGATTGAATTATCGCCGCTTTAGCGGGAAAAAGTCCCGCTAAAGCGGCGATAATCACGTTGCTAATATGCCCCCAGGTATTTTCGGTACTCGGCGTAAAATAGTATTTTACCTGCTGGAGCACTCCACATAAAAACCTTTTTTCAGTTCTTTTATGTGATTTGGCATAACCACTAGGTAGCGCCCTCTGACTGCTGCCTTAACTCGCAATATGGAGTCTTTGGAGCTCTTGGGAAACATTACAAAGGAAATAGCGTATGTCGTAACATGGTATCACAGCTAATGGTTTTTGTCAGAAGCCTAGCTTTCTCTGGTGATGTTAATTTACAGTACTATGGAAATGCATTCTTCTGTGTCTCCGGACGTATATTCAATTAAAATGCAATAGGAAGTAAAAAGGTTTCATCTGGTTCTGCCAGAAGCCCAAGTTCAGCCTACAATTGTAGAAAGATGTACATGTTTCCTTAGAACTATCAATTCGTTTGATTATTCGATTAAACTAAAATGCAGAGCAGTCATAACCATCCTCATAAAAATCTTTTTCATTTGTTTTATAAATGTAAAGAAATTTTTACATGAGAGTGCATTGTTTTCAAAGTTTGAGCAACTCAACCTAAAACATGTAAGACCGTTGTTTGTATACAAACTCAAAGTTCATGTATACTGAGCAAAGTGGCACCAGGCACTGCATATTCAGGACTAGGAACAAAACCATCCACGAAAATATGGTCATTCCTGGTTTGGCGTCATGGTCAGGGATTCGGTTCTGGTACCTATCTGCTTTCTTGTATTTCTAGTATTTCAAAATTGCAGATAAACCTTTTGGGTGGGTTATATTTTACAAAAGTGAAAATTGTTGGGTCTGCTGTTGTGTTTGATCCTGCTGGTTTCACTATTTCGGTCCTATTCATTTTGTAAAATGCCCTACACAAGACTGGGGCCCTCATTATGCGGTCCCTGGTGCTTTCCCGTTCATTCTCTGCCCCCCCACCCACCTTCACTCCCTGGTTAAAGGTGACTGTAGGAATACATTTGGGGGTGGTGTTCACAGGGATTACAGGTGGAACTTTGAGCGTCAACTTAGAAGTGTGGAATTATCCAAGGAATCAGTAACGTGGTGTCAAATTCCCTGGCAATGCTAAATTCCTCATTCCCCTCTATAATGTGACTAAGAGATTTTGGCTGCGTTCAGCAGCTGGAGCCCCCAATTAAAATATACCAGGTTCACAGTCTCACACTGGACCATGTAATGCCTAATGTGTCCAGAAAGTCTTTTTCCAGTCTCACTGGGAATTCCTGGGACCTTGTAATCTGCCCCTCAAAGGAACATCATGATAGGTGCTACATTAGGCAGGGTATAGGCAGCTGCTTTACTGTACAACAAAAAGAAGCCAGAAGTGGGTGCCAGATTTCACCAAATGCCTACCACAAAAAGGGCTGACCTCTATTCACAATGTACTGACATAGCACATCATTTAGTTGCATTCCCAGTAATGTATGTGTAAAATATATTGGTTCTTATGAAATGATTTACATTTAGATTATCATTTCTGTAAGTTTCAGGCTAGTAAAAGTGGTGATCAGTAAACGACATACACATAGGAAAGAAATCAATGATATGTCTGTTATAGGATATGGGACCACAACATAGAACATTCAGTTAAATTGTGTTATTTACGTTAACATAAAAGATTAGCAGCACTATCAAAAGAATAGTGACAGTACGGAGCTTTAGTACTCAAACATGAACGAAAGGGGTGCATCAGGAAATATAGTGCAGCACGCATAAAAGCTAAAAAATAGTATGCTTGTTTAAAAAAATCTTTATGCCAAAGTGAACCCCCATCTCACAAGTACATTACTTTTGAGGTCAGTTGGAAAGCCACACCATATGGACAGTCCAAATACAATAGTAGTAAATCGATTCGATTAATAGCTTTATTCAGCACATTAAAAAACAGCCATAAAAGTACAAACATAATATCATCAATTAAAAATGTACAGACATGAAAATACACAAATATGTGAAAACATTGGTTAATACAACCTCAACTCAGACCATCCTTTACCTGAGTTATATTGCCTTCTTAATAAGTGCATACAGATATAAAAAATTCACAGATAAAAAAGCTTTAGTTTAAACAACCATATCTCAAACCATCCTTTCCCTGAGTTGTCTTGCCTTCGTGATGAAAAGTGCAGCATTTAGGACCTGATTACAAGTTTGGCGGTCCATCGGACTGCCGAACCCATGGTGCAGGTGCGGTGGCATTTGGAGACTGCTGCACCAATGGTCCGACTGCCTTATTACAAGTAGGGCGGTCGGACCACTTACAGAACGCCACAACCGCCATGGAACTGCGTTCCCTGGAGGTGGCGCAGTAGTCTGGGGCAGCAATATGCTTGGCAGCGCTGTGGCGGCACAGCCAAGCATATTCTGAGTTTCCCCACTGCCAGCCTTCTCATGGCAGCGAGCTGCTACGAAAAGGCTGGTGGTGGGGAAACACATTAGAATGTATGCATGGGGGCACATGGCGTGCCCCCCTGTGTGCCTGCACACCACGTTCCGAATGGCATGGACTAAATAATCCAGGCCATGCAGGAACTTGCTTTGGTGTTCCCATTGTGGTGCCTTTTTCAAAGGCACTGATGTGGGAACGCCAAAGGACTGCCTGCTAGACCAGGAGAAAACTCCTAATCTGGCTGACTGCCGGCGATCGACTTTGGCAGTGTGGAAGCAGGGTGGTGGTGTGCCGCCCCGCACAGCCAAAGTCAAATCAGGCCCTTAGACACATGGATGGGTTGTCAAGTGCATACAGGTAGCAAAGCGCAGAATTATAGTCTAATATTCTGTGCCAGGAAGATTGAATTAAGGCGGCATCTCCTCAAATGCATGTACAAACCACAGAAAAGCATAAAGTGCTGAGTGCTTTGCTTAGTGCACCCACCAAAAGGGAAAGGCGTCATATCCAGAGGGTGTAACTTCATTACTGGGAATGCAACTAAATAATGTGCTATGTCAGTACAAAATCTAGTCAATACCACACGATGCTGGATATTAGTCACTGAAGCTATGTAATATTGACAACGGCCTATAGGGCAGATGACATATAATAAATAACAGTCTTCCTTAAATCAGCGCACATTCGATGATCCTGCCTATAATTAAGAAAGCATGTCTTGATAGAGCTTTTATCAAGGGTCAAGGATTTAAAGAGATCTTAAGGAACAGATATATTAAATAACCCACTAAAGGACATGCCAATGTAAGAGAGCCACGGAATATTTAAAACATGGTCCATAGCTAGACAGTCTGAATTGACTCATTTGCGGAAACCAGTTTCTGCTTTGGACCAGATAGAGTACCACAATAATAAGGGTTTTACCAAGAGCAGATCATCCAAAGATTGCAGACCAGATTCCATGTATATGATCACTGATGAGGCTGAGTCAGACAAGCATAACAGCTGCTTCAAAAGGAATTCTCCTCTACCTGGAGGGGGCAGATTGAGGTATAAACCCACAGACCTTCTCCAAATGTAGTGGTGGACAATCCTCTGGCTTTATATATGTCTGCCATCTTTTTAACAGGTCGGCAGCCCAACTTGTGTGAAAACCTAAAAATTCCCTAACAATTCCTGGCCATCTTGGACTTAGCATAAGTGACTTGTTGAGTCCATGCGCCATTGTGTGCAAAAAGAATCCCTTAATAACAAAAGGAGTTAACTCTGACAATAGGTGAATCTCCAATAAAGAAAGATCTACATTTCTGCGGCTTCTTCCTGGAGAGCATGGTAAATGTTTAGAATTTATTAATGAACATTTTCTTGGAAGCCCTAATATCCCCAAATACCTCCATTAGTTTCTGGAGTCCATTTCATCATCAGCATTTAACAACACAGGGACATGCCTGCCAGCGACATTCGGTACATCAGCCTTCACAGCTTGAAGAGCACCATCCACACCATTAATCAAAAGCGAAAACAGAAAGGGTGACAGTACACATCCCTGTCTAATTTCCCTCTTCACTCGGAACGGGGAGAGAATTCCCCATTCGGGCCATACCGGACCTTTGAAGAAAGATTCCTGTAGAGATGGGCCAAAAAACAAATGATCTGCCCCAGGGCACAGAGGGAGATCAAAGTGGACCAAAGGATAGAATAGTCAGTCTTTCAATCTCTGGTGCACATAATATGTGGGATCTTGATCAGGATTGGGATAGTGGCTAGATATAATTCAGTTAGCACCCCTAGCTATGCAAATAAATTACTTGGCGGAGATTCCATCCTAGAGTAAATCATCATTACTAAACTTTGTGGTAGTTTTCTTCACCCATAATTTTCCTGGTGTGGCTAAAAGTGCCCTCTACTAAACCGGTTGTATGTCAGAATATCATGTACTGAAATGTCATCTGACATAACATTTGTCCTAAATATCTTTCACAAAAATATGCAATATTGGATGCAGATTTTCAAATGTTACCTCCAATAAGATGATATTTTTGTAGAGGGTATTTATTTTATGCAGGTGTAATCTAGCGTAATCGCTGTCATTCCACATTTCATATATGACAAAATTAATCTGATGGCAGTGGTAACTACAAGAACAGTCAGCACCTCTGTTACAGTGCACCGTCTACGAATACGTCGGGACCAGTTTGGCACACAGTACGGATATGGGGGAATGGAATGATGTTCCATACTAAGGAACTTTGGATGACTACTATTTCGAATTGATTAGAAATACGGACAACTTTTATGGATTCCTGTTGCAATTATCAAATTGTTTTAGCTACGATTTTCAATAGTTACTAATCAAAGTGAGAATTTTAACGAGTGCCAACGTGGATATCCCCACCGCAAAACACCTTTAAAGATTTTTACTTATTCGGTACAAGGAGAGACTTTCCGTTACTACTGTGACAACGTTTGACTGTTTATACGGATTTACTATATTAAGCCTTGAGAAAGTCGTTCCTACGACGAAACACGTGTCGGCTGTGGAGTTTCTACAACGATGTGTCAACCTGCACAAACAAATATATGCTGCCTATTTCTTGTTATTTGGATTGGAGTATGCTATGTTGTACTTGGGAAATTAAAATACAAGTCTGACCTGAGTTGGTCAGAGATTACTTATACTGGTGCTGTGCTCTGTTGTTTAATGTTCCACATTTCATATATGACGAGCAATGCCAGACATTATGCCAAGCCATGTAACTGAAAATTTGCTTGAGTAAAAATCCTATAAATCCTACAATGGGAACATGAAAACAACAATAGAAGGCTTTATCGAATGCAAGCAGCTGCTGATTTCAATGTGGGGCACAAAAATTCATTTCAAATTTAATTTTTACTGATGGGGACCACTCAGGAAATATTTGTTTAGCTTGAAATGCTTTCTTTTCCAGGAGAGGTGCTGTAGAGAGGATACAGTGCATACAATATCAACTTCTTGTCCTAAAAACCTCTCAGTGTTCTTTATTCAGCCCTTGGTCATTTTGTATTTGGATTCAGGAGGGAAAGCAGAACACATTGTTTGTCTGGGAGCTATACTGCATCATCCACCCTTGGAATTCGTACATGTTTTTGGAAAAATCAAGACGTTCAGTGAAGTATTTTGCAAAATGTTTGATGTTTGAGGGAGGGCAGTCACTACTATTGTTGTTCCTTTTGGATTTTTTTAAAGGTTTAGTTTGTTTGCAACCTGGACTGGAGTTGGGACAAGGGGTGCAAGCAGGCGAATGTCAATGTGGGATTAATGGATTAGCATGTACATTTAGGGGCATATTCACAAGGAGCTATCGCCGAATTAACAGCACTTTATCGCAGCCAAAGTCGTGATAAATTTACCTCCCCATTCACAAGCCGGTGTTAACAGCCCACAGCACCAGTTTAGCCGCGATAGCAGCCGCAAAAAACATCGCCACAGAGGACCCCCACAAATATCGCTAATGAGATGCAGAGTAGGCATTCCCGTGCCAAAAGTCGAGACAACATCACACCTCAACATTCACAACTACCAACCACATCGGCGATAAGAACACAAAACAGGCGATAAGGCGCGTTAGCACCAGGAAATTTACACCTGCTCTGACCTGGTGTAAAGTCGGACGGCAGCCAGCACCACAAAAGGGAGCACAGCCCAGGGCCACATCCGAAGGGCAACAGATGCCATGGAGCCACTCATCATGCGGCCCGGACACCCAAGAGGGCCACAACACCCACCGCCACCACCCCAGGACCCCAACCCACACCCGGAACACCCCCCCCCCCAGGAAGCGTACCAGCCGCACAGACCCAACAACTGACAATGTCACCGTCCACTACAGGCTGAAAGTGACAAACATCCTACGCATTCTGACCATCATCGCCTAACAGGCCTACAGCACCAACACAGCGGACAACCAACATCCCACCCCACACAAAGCTGCTGGCTTGGCTGCACCTGTTGGCCCCTGGTACCCCCCAACCAACACCCGCCAGAGTCAGAGGAGTCTCACAGCCAGCCACATCCAAGTCCCCCACACCTGTCCTGGACATCACCATCACCCTGGTACCCCAGTCCCCATAAGAACAACACAATGCGCAGGATCCGCTGGAGACCAAGCAAGGTCATACGCCCAAGCAGGATGCACGCACGTGTTGGGGGCAATACACAGCACACATGTACTACCTGTGCCCCCTGGTGACACAGCACACAATCACCGCAACAGGAAGCACACGTCTCACATCAATGTGCAGGCAACAACAGAACACCGTGGAACCCCCAACAATGTCGCCTTCAAATACACAGCCAGTGTGCATGATACCTTCATCCTCCGACAGTCCATCATCAACCACCGTTCCCAGGATGGCAACAAGGGAAATGCACAGCCCCTTGGCAATATCCAAATGAACACCCCACACACCTCAACTCCACAACCATGCAACTCACAACTCTGGCAATGCACACGCCACAAAATCACATACAACAGGCACAACAACATGCCCACCCACCAGACATGACAGAACAACTTACAATGTTCACATGGGCAAGCCCTGAACATGAGCCAGCAACGGCATGGCACCTCAGCCACATAATAGCCGAATGTGGGGAGAGGTGGCAACCAGGCATGTGTGAAGGATGCAGTAGAACCATGATTGGGAAAGTACACAATGCCAAGAGTGGCAGAGATGTGCTGGACACACCGCAGTATGCAGAACACACCCATATCCATGGTGACATACACCGCTGGTGTATGGAGTGTCGTGGACAGTGGATGCCACCATGTCACCCCAGCCAGTGGGGGACCTCGCGGAAATGTTGCCTGTTACGACCCCCCTAAGCGTCACCGGAGTGGGATGGCCCGGCGAACACCATGCCAGCGTAGGGGTGTGAATAAAAAGCACGTAGGCCTGGGCGTGGTCCTCTTCCGGAAAGACCCACATCTCTGCCAGGGCGGCACCTCCCACCCCGCCACAAGGACGATGCCGTCCTCGTGAGCGGAGTTTCCTGCGATGCTGTGCGCCTGCCGGACCACGGCACGCTGGACCACGAACCCGTCAGGCCCGCCCCTGTGCAGCCAGGCCACACTGATCACCTGCCGACACCGGCATGTGTCAAGAAGGGCCCACTACGTGCCGGCGCAAGCTCCAAGCCCGAGGCCCGCGACCATGGCAGCCTCCTCAGACCATCACGGCCTCCACGACACAGGCCCGCCTTACTCCTTTCTCGTTGACGCACTCTACTGCCGCCTTCGGCCCACTCGTCGGACCAGTAGGTCCCATGTGTGAAACTGTGTCCTGAGTCATGAATGGCAGTGACCAGATGTCTACTGCAGGGGTGATATCACTAAACTCCCTGCTATCAGTGAAGCAAACGAATGCATCACAAGCACACGAGACGTGTCTGTGGGCCCATGCTGACCGCTGCCTCCGGCCTACACTGCGGTCCAGTAGGTCAAAGAGTCTTGATTTGGCAATGTTGGAGTTCACATCTGTGTACCGGCATCATCTCAGACTGCATCCCCTCCCAGCACCTGTGCCACTGTGTTCCCCGACATTCATGGACACTCACTGGTCGTACATTGGTGGCATTTGAGTCTATGGAATAGGGGCTAGTTTTCATCCTCATGTAGCTGATACCGAATTGTTGGTGAAAACGAGGGTTGCGCTTTCCACTCCTCCATTTGCTGCTTCCAGATAACATCAGACCTTCCGCATCATGCCCTGGAGGACACCTTCCACTGTCCCCCGCAACCCTCTGCAACATACACCTCGGACATTGATGGGGACCCGCTCAGGTCGCATGGCCCATCTGACTGCACCGCAAGTCACCGTCCCGTGGCTGGGTGCCTGTGCCGGCCGCAGTGCATCCGGGGCCACTAACTCTGTGCTGCTCAGGCCTGGGACCCCTTCTTCTGAGACATTGAATGGCCTCTGTAGCGATGGTCTTGGGGTCATCAACGCCATGTGTCTGTGGCCCTGCGCTGTCCGCATCCTCCGACCTCAACTGCGGGCCACCAGGGCCCACACATAGCATCGGGTCTTGACCGGCCCAGACGTCGCATCACTGCAGGAGGCACACGCCACCACCGCAAGGACCACCTCCAACCGCCATCTGCCAGAGTCGAAACGGTGGTCCTGACAGACCTACGGAGTTGCTCAGACCTGTATTGGATGCCATCATCGGCCTGATACCCTGCTCAGCACTCCAGGTGCCAGTGACTCAGTGCACCGCAAGCCATTGTCCGTTACTGATTGAGTTTTGTGCTGTTGTGAGGTTGCGCAGCAATGTCACCTCATGCAGTGGGGAAGACCTGGGACTAGGATGAGGAAGATGTGTCAAGTGTGCGGACGGGAGAAGGCACAGACAATGGGAGGGCAGGAGGCAACAGCCCCAAGGCAGGAATGCAGACTGGTGGTGGTAGTCAAGCTACACACCCGGATCTATTACTGGGTATTGCGCTGTGGACTGCAGACGCAACTGTCACCTCAGGCAGTGTGGAAGACCTGGGACGTTGATGAGGAAGTTGATGCAGGTGTAACACACCCCCCTGCATCTGCATCAGGACTAACCCGAAGGGACACAATCCTAGCAATTTCTTCACATGAGCGTGCTCTTCTCTAGTGCCCCTACCTCAGTGCACTGCAACTCACGGAACCTCCTGACTGAATATTGGGTGACCTCTGTCTTTACTCCGGATCCCTCCATGTTGCTCTGCAGTTGACTCTGTTATGCTGGTGTTTTCTGTTTCCATTACACTGATGTCCACTGTTCAGGTTGTTGACAGCACCAAGCACTCCGTGCGGGCTGGCTTATACTCACCCCACACCCATCCAGCACAGGCGTCACTGTACATGTGGCCCTGCCAATAAAGGGGCCGGGCGCACGTGCCCGTAGCCAGTTCAACATGATATGTGCATGGGGGCCCTGGGCCCTACGACATTACATTGTGCTGTGTACAGTGGACGCAGACATGTCACCGCAGGCAGCGGGCTAGAACCTGGACATGTAGCTTTGTCGTCACCCACTCAATTCGTAAGGGGAGTGGACTGTGCCGTCGTACGCAGAGCCAATGTGGGTGTGTGACTGATATGTGCGTGCCCCTGGGCGTGGTTCTGTACTGGGTATGTGCATCTGCATGTGTCTCTATGGCAGTGTGGGTCTCCTTTGTGGGGTGTAGGTGGTCCCTGAAGGGTATTGGACACCCACGTATGTGTTCTAGTTCGCATTCCATGGGTTCAGCAACACCCGCACCTGTTGGGCCACCTCCTTTTGGCGTTCTGACACCTGGCATTGGGGTGCCATGTGTGGGTCGGTGAAGTGTTGTGAGCCAGCCGTGATTGCGGGTGCTTCATGCTGTGTGGTCTGTTGCAGGGGCTGGGTTCTCCTCTGAGTAGCTTGTCTGCCCTGGTGGTGGGTTGTATGGGATGTCCATGGGCTGTTGTAGGGCGTCGGTGTCGAAGGTGTGGTGTTCGTCTCCGGTATCACTGATGGGTTGTCTGTTCTGACCTGCTGGAGGTGTTGTTAGTCCCTCTGCATTGTGAAGGGGAGGTGCATGTTGGCATTGTGTTGGCGCCTTGGTCTTGTCGACATGCAGACTGTGTGACAATGTACATTGTGACTGTTTGGGCAGTGGTGGCTATTTGAGTTGAGACAATGTACATTTGGCCTACATGGCTGATGTGGGGTTGAAGCCGTAGATATGCATCTCACAGTTCCCTGCTCTGTCCAATGTGATTGTTCTGTTTCTGCGCCTGGGCGGACCCAGTTGTGTCCCCTGTTCTGCAGTGTGGGTGTTGCACTTTGTGCCACATTGTCATGGTATGTGCTGTGATTGCTATGTGTGTGTGCTGCAGTGTGCCACGGGGATGGGGGACATGTCCCTGGGTAATTGTGGGTGTGCAGTGTGCTACACCTCGTTGTGCATGTGTGCCATTGTGCCCATCACCCCCGTCCCCCCAGTCCCTGTTGGATCCTCACCCTGTTGTTGTTGTGTCGGGTCCTGTCGAGCTGTGTCCGTACTCCCACCTCCTTGCACCGTCTCCACACTGATGACTGTGGCCTGGGTTTCCTCCAGCTCCTGCTGTGGCGCTGGACTGCCACCTCCTGTCGCCGTTGCTGCCTTCCTGTTGGCAGCGGGTTTGTGCCTGGTTTAGGTTCCTGGCGGCGCCTCTTGGCCTCCTGGATTGGCCTCCTCGGCACTCCGACTGCATTCCAGGTAGTCTGCTTGTGGGTCAGTTGCTGGTAGTGTTCTGTGACTCCGTGGCGCTGGTCTTGTTTTCCTGCTGTCTGCACCCCGTCTTCCTCTCCCTTTTCTCCTTGGCCTTCCCCGACCCCGTTGTTCCTTGCTGGTGGTCTGTGGGGGTTGTGGGGTTTGCGTTGACCTCTGCGCTGGGTCAGGGTGCATCCATGTTGTAACGTGCTTTGGCTTGTTTCTGGTGTGTTGTTTCTGTGGTTTTTATGGTGCAATTTCCCGCCAGACGCTTGGGATTTGCAGGCCTGTGGCTGCTTTTTGCTACTTTTTGTACCGCGATTGGCCTCATCGCATGATTTCTCGCGTTTGCGTTTCGCATTTTTTCGGCGTGGCGTTCATTTTCACGCTGACATTTGACGCGTTATCTGGTGACAATCGCATGCTACCGCCTTGTTGTGAATTCCACGTTGACCCAGGGTTATTTTCCCGCGATAGGCTGCGATATTGAAAGTTGCGTTACGCTACTCTTGCGGTAGTTATCGCACGTTCTTGTGAATATACCCCTTAGTTGTCATTTTTGGGTGGTGGAAGCTTGGGGTTATATATACTTCCTCCTTATTTTACTTTTACTGTGGTAGTGCACTGTTTGGAACCTCGTCTTCTGCAGGCCATTAATGTATTTTTTAAATGTTTTTTTCACATTCTCACTGATACTCTGCTAGATATATATTTTCTAATTATTTTAGGGGCTTCTGGATGGCCTTGCATTCTTGCAAATTTAATTCCTTCACTTGCAAAAGGGTGGTCAATTGATGTAATGCTGAGGCCCAATAGTATAATTTAAGATTTAGGACTGTCAAGCCACCTTGTTCTCTCGTAAGGGTCATACATTTTAACTCCCTCCTTGATTTAGCATATACCCAAAGAAATTGTGTTAGCATTACATCTAGTTCCTTGAACCACTTGTTTCCTACCTCAAAGGGAATGGCCCAAAAAAATATTAAATTTTGGGTAAGAACATCATTTTGATAACATTGCTCCTCTCTATCAAGGAAAGTCTTAAATTGTTCCATCTCCAAAACTCCATCTTAGTTTTATGTATCAGAGGAGCCAAGTTACATTCTACCATTTTTCCAATGTCTGCCTTGATGGTAACACCTAGATAGACCAAAGCCTCAGCCACCCATCTCTCCACTAATTCGGTTGCCTTATATATGACAACTTGGGTCTTTTCCTGATTTAATAAATACCCTGAAAGCTACCAAATCTCCTAGCTTCCTTTTCAATTTCTAAAAGGGCTCTTCTAAGGTCAGGAGTGACAATAGCCAAATCATCGGCATAAGCAAGAATTTTTATCTCCCCCCGAGAAACTATTGGCAAAATTGCTGGATTATGCTTAATTTGCCTAATAAGGGGGTTGATGTAGAGAGCAAGCAGTAGGGGGTAGCAAGGGCAGCCTTGCCTAGTACCCCATTTTATATTCACTAGTTCAGAATAGCCTGCATCAATGAAATCTTAGCTTGAGGGTTATGATAGAGGGCTTTAACAGATGTCATAAATCCTAGTCCTATCCCTCTGCTTGCCATAACCTCCCAGAGATAAGACCAGGAGACCCTATCGAATGATTTTTCTGCATCCAGAAGTATTAATGCCATAGGGTCTCCTGCTGTTCCAGTCTCATCAAGCAGGGCAGTAACCCGGCGAATATGGTCGTACTCCCCCTTCCCGGAATAAATCCGTGCTAAACTGGAGAGACAAGCCGGCTGATAACATCCACTAGTCGTACCACCAGGATTTTTTAATAGATCTTAGAATCACTATTCATAAGTGTGATCAGCCGGTTTGAACCTAATTCTTAAAGTGGGTTATTTTTCTTTGGAAAGACAAATATATAAGCCATAGCCCAAGTCTCAGGAGGAGCTACCCCCTCTAGACTTGTTGAAATAGTTCCCCCATATAGCCTTTAAGTAGAGCAGAGAAGGTTTGATAGAATTCTCCTTGTATAAGGTCTGTCCCCATGGCCTTCCCTGATTTTACATTAGCGATAGCCAGTCCTATCTCTTCTTCTGAAATGGGTTGATCTAGCAACTCCCTTTCTTCCTCATCCAAAGCCTCTCCAAGACCAGAGTCCAAATAACCCTCTATACCATTGCTTATTCATCCCCTTCCTTAGAATATAGCTGTTGGTAGAACTGCTGAAAGGCTGTCCGTATTCCAGCGGAGTCTGCTATCAAACCCAGCAGTGGGTCACGAATTCCCTTAATCTGGCCCAAATTAGTAGTTTGTCTTATTTTGCTTGCCAAAAACTGCCCTACCCTCTCATTATACTCATAAAACCTTTCACGCCAAACCATATATTTATCTGCAGATTTATTTGCAGAAATGTCGGTGATTGCAGCTCTGGCAACAGCCACTTTCATAAGGACATTCTCTATCCCTTGTCCTGCTGATACCAAATCAACCAATTGGGCCTCAGCCTTGCCAATGTCTCATACAGATCTACCATCTGTCATTTTTTTCTTCTCTGTCGGTCTACACTATACCTCAAGCTATCATCCCACAGACTAGCCTTAAAGGTGTCCCATACAACTCCAGCTGGACCACTACCAAGGTTTCCAGTACAAAATACTATGCATAAACTGACTTTGACCCTTTTCCCTCTTTGTGTGTGTGTGCTGTAAAGTGCAGCACACGTCCAACGTTGGAAAAGGAAGGGGAAATGAAAGCATATCTCCTTCCTTGCTCCTACTTCAAAAGGGCGCAGTTTTCTGATGCTAAACCCTGTCTACTTTATTTAATAAATAGGCTTTAATGTCAGAAACCTTTGGCGGTTGGTTGAGAACACCCATGCTCCACCCAATGGTACGCCCCCTTGGTGCTAAGTAAGGCAAAGAAGGGCTATGCACTGCTTTGCGTTACTTTCATGTTATTTCAAGTTTAGCGCTGGAAAGTAAATTGGAAAAAAAAGATTTTGTGCCAATTTGCGTCACTTTTGTGATGCAAACACAGCGTACAATCTTAGTAAATCTCCCCAATATGTCCTCTTTAAGAAATGAAGTCCCTCCTCTTTCAATGTCACTTCCATCTATAATAAGTTTCTGACCAACTATATATGTTAGTCAAGTGATTGCATGAGCAAAACGTCTACTTTGGATCATGTGCTATACTCCTACATTATAACCTGTAATAGGGGACTCCAATGCCTAGTACCAATTTCTCCATAAATACCCACTGAAGATTCTAAATATTCTAAATATCTATGATAGCAACTTTCATCCTGAAAATTGTAGACTGGAGTTTCAAGAATGAGATTATGAGCTTTGTAGGATGCTGTCATTTGCTCCATCATTCCTCATACCAGAATATATTCCTGCCAAGGCTTTGCCACAATATGTGATCCTCTGGGTCGCCTAAGCATTGTGGTACAAAACATGGGTGGATGTTTTCTAAGGGCTCGGGTTACCCTAAACAATAAATTGGATGCAGTGTATTTTGGAAATTTAAGGTACTTGTCTTCTGGCTACAAGTATGACCCATACAGTACGTGGAAACCCACCACAAACTTATATTTTAACATTTATACATCATACAGTTTCCATTCCTGGATGCCAGATTTCCCTTACCCTGATTGCAAGACCTAGTGATTGCTTTAAACATGATATTGAACAGATTTGTTTCTAAAACATGGTAATTCCCTTATATATTTCTTATGGATGAAGACAGTACTAAAGGTTTGTGTTCCTCATTGTGTACCCCTGGTTTTCTGAGTGTGGTGCTATCAGATGTGTGTGTTTTTATGAGATTGAGTAGGGATCCACAAACTAGACTCCAAGAAATGTTTATGATGATGGAGCTACAATAGGGTGTATCTGCATTATTGAGCCATGTATTTCAATCCGGTAAACTAATACAATGGACTAGGAAAGATGGAACCTTCTCCAGGACTTATGAGGTTTCAAGACTAAGATTATCATATCTTTGCATTACGTGGGGTCCACCTAAGATGGTGAGTGTGAGTGCCATGAATATATGGATTCCTGGAGTATAGAGCTTTATATACTATGCAGGCCAGTTATTATAAGTGTAGGATAGTGCCCTTTTTGTTATGTCCATCCCCACACTTTTTCTCCAATGGTTATGACTCTGAAAATACACTGGAGCCTTCTAAGCAGACCTCAGTTCCAGTGCTCAGATAGACTGCAGAAGCAGCTCAAAATGCTCCAACTCTACTTTGCCCTCACTATGACTAGCAAGGTCATAGCACTATTTTTAATATATGTCATTCACCGCTAAGGTAGGCCCCCTGAGCCCAGGAGGCAGGGTACAATATATTGAAGGTGTGGACATATAAGTGCAAGTTTGTATGTCCTTATAATAGCCTTTTTCCATTAAGGGTTACTATAAGTGTTCAGGGGGCCATAGGCTAACATGGGCTAGCACCCGGGCACTTTGAGGTTGCCATTTCCATTATGGTCCCACTGAAATATGTCATGTTTGCTATAAAACAACTTGTCTCCTTAAACCCGACCTTATTCTAAAGTCGGATTTAGTATGACATGCGCCTGCTTTTCCTGTGCCCTGGCTGCCGCCAAGACAGAAATCTGAACCCCTGTCAGGTAGTGAGAACACTCCAAGGAGTCAGAAACAAAGGCCTGGATGGGTAAGAGGTGAAACCTCCCTCCCTTTCAGGATGGCTAGTGCAGTGGCACATCAAGGCGGTGGGCTTTAAAACTTTCACTGCCACTGATATGCATTCAGTCTGCCTCCCAGAGGAGGAAACATCCACATCCCTGCCCCCAGGCACATTAGCTCCTGGACAGGCAGAAAAATTAGGTGTTCAGGAGGTGTACACCCACAGAAGGCTAGCCACACCCCTAGGGTGGGATACCTGGTCTGCACAGCCAAGGAAGGTTTCTGCCATTTTCAAAAGTGGCAGAATAGAGGGTTCTGGGTAGAAAAGGTAACCCACACCCCCAGATGTGGTCACTTCAGGGCAGATTAGCCACTGGGGCTAGTAGCCCATTGGCTACTTGCACCCACACCCCTAACGCCCCTAAATCTAGGATTTTAGGGGCACCCCTGGCACCAGAATCGCACATCTGATTCGACTTGCAATGAAGGACAAAGAAGAGACCCCAGTCTTCAGACCTGCACAAAGCAAAGGCGCAATACTCTGCACCTGTGGTAACCACCCTGCATCTGCATGACTGTGAGTCGTCCTGGACCAGAGGCCGGCGCTGCAGGCAAGAGGAACTTCTCTAAGAGCCAAAGGCAACTCCAGAACTCCCTTGGACTAGAGGCACTAGTCCCTTGTAGCCCACAGGCACTGAACTCTCCTGGAACTGAAGATTCACTGGAAATTGGGTCCCCCCAAAAGTAAATGGTCTAGTGCATTGTGGGAAACATAGTCCTGACCTCCAGCAAGTTTCAGGTGGCTACCGCTTCCCCCTGGACTCCAGGATGTCAAAGTAACTCCAAGCTGAGCTTGCCGCTGCCAAGGATTGTTGGTGGTCAGTCCGGCTCCACTACCTTTCTTCAGTGATCATTGGCCCAGTTGTTGAGTTTTTGCATCAGTTTCCTCACCAGCACTGTCTAAGTGGTAAAACCAGCTCCTATGTGGCTACCACTTCAGCGCCAGAAACAGCCAGCACCGCTCTGCACCCGGGCCCTACGAGCCAGGTAAAATTCAACTGACTGCTGTGGCCTGGTCCTGGGACCTGCATCACCTTATCCCCCAGTGGATTCCACTGGATTTGACCTGTAATCGATCGATTGTTACTAGTGCTTTTCACCTTTGACCGCAACGTTATCGTTTTGTTGTAGTGAATTCCGCTGATTTGTTTTTCCTTCTAAAATCTATAACTCTGGTTATACTCACCTGATTGTGTTCATTTTGATGTCTAAATTTATATAAAAATCTGCTTTATTTTTTATAAATTGGTGTTAGATTTCTTTCGAGTAGTGACAATTACTTATCGCCCATGTTGGTACTCTACAATGTTTAACATGTGTTCCTCTAGCAAAGCCAGACTGCTTCATGCCAACCCATACCACTTATGTGATTCAGAACAAGCGTGTATGTGTTCTGTGGAATGTCACTGGTATGATCCTCGTGGGGTCACCTGATTGAGCACTGTCCAGTCCTGGTGGACCCTGCATAATACCAGACACATCCACGGTATCTCTCCAAAGGGAACAACACTGTGATGGTTTTACGGCAACAGTATGCCGCCTTCGATACTACAACTTCTACCATGTGTCTGCTTCTTGTCTCCTTGTTTCTATAGGTAATTCCTCTTAGGAAACAGCAGCAAATATTAGACTTGTACTAACCAGACTATTAAATGTGCCATATGCAAATTGCGTACCTATAGTGCACTCACATCTTTGGGGGAAGTGACCTCATGCATCCCACCCTGACAAAAGCCCAGGACCACATTCTAGGCCACTAGAGAGGGCTGAAACATGTTGGTGTCTAGTTTAGGGTCATAGGACCATCACATCCTAAATACTCTTCTATAGTGTTTTTACCTTCCCTCCCACTCCACCAATAAAGGATACTTTAGGAGTGGGTGAGGAATTTTATATTTAAAGTTATGCCCCCATACACCTTTTCATAAGTGCTCCCTGAAACACGGTTGAGCCCACCCCGACCTTTAGAAGTTGGGGTGAGCCCGATGATGAAGCATGTCACAATTAGAGTGAGTGAGGGCTATATTAAGAAAAAGTTTTTTTTCCCTTACCCATCCACAATGATGGGTTGGTTATAAATTGGACATAGGAACTCTCTGTGTCAGTTTCACTGAGGAGAGAACCACCATATAATAAATAAAATCCCCCCCTTGTTCCTTTTACCTTTTGGCAAAAAAACGCTCTGTGTGTTTTTTCAGAAGGGACACCTATTTACTTGTGGTTGTACATAATAGGGAGGATGTGTCCCTTCCTACCTCTGTTGTGAGGACCTCTCTACCCTTCCAGGGCCCTTGCTGGTCTTTAGCTGTGTAATATAGAGCATTGGCCTTATCTCCAGCTGGGACTGACGAGGGCCGGCCTCTGCGATCATTTCGATGCAGGGTATGGTGCAGTTACTCCAACCCCAAAGCACAGGTCAGTGCGAATGTGGTGATGGACCAACCCTTTACGATAGCATGTGGCACCAGACAGGGCTGTCCTTTGTCCCCACTTCTTTTGGTCTTTACATTGAGCCACTAGCTGAGTGAATACGCAGTAACCCTCTGATCACAGGCGTCACCATGGGGGGCAGGTAACATAAATTAGCCTTTAGACACTGGGTCACACAACCACACATAAAACTGCATGCCAGCCGATCTTTCACACCCTTCGAGAAATGGCTCCTCACCCGTAACAGAGATAAGGATCTCCTCTCTGACATGTACACCTTCCTTAATGCATCATCAGATACTACTAAATCCCCTGCTCAGTGGAGATGGGAGCTTGAGTGTGAGTGCTTCTTCAAGTTGAAGGAATGGACAGACATACTACACTAAGCACGTATATCTGCCTGTAATGCCTCTGGTAAAGAAACGTTCTTGAAAATTGTACATTACTGGTACCACACACCTGCAAGACTAGCTAAATGGAAACCAGGCAGGGAGGATAGCTGTTGAAGACAGAGCGGCCATCTTGGTACATTAACCCATATTCTCTGACACTGCCCCAAACTGTGAAAATAGTGGTGAGATATACTGGCAGACATCAACGAGATGTATGATACAGACATACCCAGATTTCCTAGCTACATATTGCTGGGCCTCCCCAACACCCTAACATACCCCTTGTGATCAGAACGGGGACGAGCCATTACCCTTGCCCTCTGTGCGGAAAAACATGCTTTATTGGCTAAGTGGGGTACTGCCACCTTTCCGACAAGACAAGACTGGCAGCATAAACTTTGGGGTCTCCTTGGCATGGAGAGGTTAACAGCAGTGGTGGAGCGCAAACTGCCACAATTTGACAAGAAATGGGGGCCATGCATATGCTTCCTTTCTCAGGAGTTCAGAGAGCTCTCCTGCCCGGCCTACTTATGAGTACTCCACCTTGCACAGATGGAACATGACCTTGAGGAAGGGGCGACAGAGAAATCCCAGTTGGACACTGTACCCGCTGGCCTGGACACATTGCATGTCTCCACGTCAAAAGTTGTCGAATACTGCCCTATTACTGTTTTCCTGATGTTTCACCTTACTCTTCACCACTCCACTCTTGTTAAGCTACCCCTTCCGTTCCATTTTCCAGTTTTCTCCATGCTCATATTATTCCTTACCGCCCTACGAATGTAGGTGACGACGGATTTGTATTGTTGGTCTTTTCTCTTTGAAAAATTAATAAAAAACAGATTTAAACCTAAGTGGGATGAGCCTCTAATTATTCAATTTAATGGTGAATGTTTATATTTATATGGTCAGGATAAATTCAAATAGCTTAAGTATATAAGAAATATGTGTACCTAAATTGATTGTTTAGATCTTTTTAATCACTCCCATGACATTTGTAAAATCGAGCAGCCCAATGTTAAAATACTATTTTTTACATAGAACTTTAAAAGAGAGGAAACTGAACTGTTTAAATAATTTGTCAGGTCTTATACATTGCTTATTAGTTGTAGAGGACAACATCCCTATCTTGACCTTGTCCCAATTGTCTATGAGCATAATTTATTATCCACATTTAGCCTACGGATTACGCACCATTTATTATCAACTCCTACAGGCTGGCCTTCCTTTAACCCCTTCCGTGTGTCGGACGGCCGGGAGCTGTCCGACGTCACGGTGGGCGTGAGCGTCGGACAGCTCCCGGCCGTCCTAGCACCCACCCACGGGGAAGCGCTGGCGCTCCCCCCGTGGGACGCCCATCTACGAGCCCCCACTGGGGAAGGCAGGGGAAGCCCTTCCCCTGCCTCCCCCCGCCCGCCCTCCACGTCATTGGAGGATTCCCAACGCGGTGGAAGCCATTTGCTTCCAGCGCGTTGGGAAGAGAGGAGGTGAGTTTCTCCTCGGGGGAGGGGGGTATTTAAACAAAAGAGGCATCGGGGGAAAGGAAAGGGTTTTCCTTTCCCCTGATGCCTCTTTTGTGCATTCCTGCTGCACGATCGTGCGATCGTGCAGCAGGAATGCCCACTAGACGCCAGGGATTTTTTTTTTTAATATTTGCAATTGATCTATTGTTTGGGGGAGCGGCCCCTTAGGCAAGGGTCGCTCCCTCATGGGGGAAATGCTTTTGGGTTTGTCTGCCTCCCTGGGGGCAGATTTCACATATTTTTTTAAAAAGTGGCCCACTGGACCACCAGGGAATACTTAGTGGGGAGTGGCCCCTTGGGCAAGGGTCACTCCCTTTGGGGGCTATGTTTTTAGTTGTCTGCCCCCATGAGGGGGCAGATCTCGCCTTTTTTTTATCTAGGGCCCACAAGGCCACCAGGGATTTTTTTGGGAGAGTGACCCCTTGGGCAAGGGTCGCTCTCCTTGGGGGCTGTGTCTCACCATGTTTGGCCCACTAGACCACCAGGGATTTGTTTGTGGGGAGTGGCCTCTTGGGCAAGGGTCGCTCCCCTTATGGGGGCAATGTTTTTGGCTTTGTCTGCCCCCCGGGGGGCAGATTTCGCCATTATTTTTTTTAAAGTGGCCCACTGGACCACCAGGGAATACTTTGTGGGGAGTGGCCCCTTGGGCAAGGGTCACTCCCCTTTGGGGGCTATGTTTGTGGCTGTCTGCCCCATGGGGGGGGCAGATCTCGCCTTTTTTTTAATCTAGGGCCCACTAGGCCACCAGGGATTTTTTGGGGGGAGAGTGACCCTTGGGCAAGGGTTGCTCTCCTTTGGGGGCTGTGTCTTGCCATGTTTGGGCCCACTAGACCACCAGGGATTTGTTTGTGGGGAGTGGCCCCTTGGGCAAGGGTCGCTCCCCTTTGGGGAACATTAATTTGGCCGTTTCTGCCCCCCTGAGCAGCATATTGGCTGATTTCTTTTTTTGTATGGCCACTATGCCACCAGGGTTATTTTTTTTAATGTTGGGAAGCGGCCCCTTGGACAAGGGTCGCTCCCCTTTATGGGAGGATGATTGTGGCCATTTCTGTCCTTGTTGGGTGGCCTCAAGGGCAAGGGTTGCTCCCCTTTTACGGGGGTGAATATTTTATTTATACTCTTAGGCCCACCTACCCCTTAGCTTTGCTGGTGGATTGTATGTGGACTGGTGCATTATTTGCATATGTGATTGTAATGTTTTTTTTCTCCTTTTTATTCTAGTGTAAAGCTTTTGATTCCTGTTTGCGGTTTCGGCAGTGGTTGTTCTGCAGTTTTGCATATTTGCGTTTTTTTGGTAAGAAAAACATTTTTGTTGTATTTACTCCAAATGAGTATTATTGTCATGCATGGATGAATTTTTTGTAAGTGGTGTCATAATAGCAGCATATTTAGTTAGTGTTTTGTACATGAAATTCTTTGCGGTGTGTTTTGCGTTGTCTTATGTGTAATTTTCTTTTTTTTTTCTTTTTTAGCGGGATACTGTTGGTTCTTACTGTGTCTGTGCAGAGTAGGTGGTGGTGAGTCTAGCTGCTTCTGGCAAGTGAGTGGTATAGTGTTGGAGTATACAGGTCTTTGTGATAAAGCTACATTTTGTTTATTTCTTTTTTTACGAAGGGTTTGTTGTTGTTGACTTGTTTGACAAGTTACCTTTATTAGTAAGCAATATGGCTAGCCGTAGAATTACTGCTCAGCAGGAGGTTGGTATGCTTCTTGAATCTTCCTCTGAGCAGGATTATGAGACTGACAGTGCGTCTGAGGGAGAGGAGGGAGGGGAAGATTCAGGCAGTGAGTTTTCTCTCCACATGGAATCATCGGATGATGAAGCTACTCTCAGTGCGGATGAAGCTACTCTCAGTGCGGATGAAGTGCCTGTTTTAGAGGAGGACACTGATGTGCCGATGGTGCAAGAGGCATCTGGATTGCAGCCTGAGGCTGCTAGGCTTCCTACTGGAAGTGCTGGACTCTGGGTTGATCCATACATGGTGCAGCCAGTGCTGCCTGCCTTTAGTGGTGATGCAGGGTGTAGAGTGGATTGTGAAATTATTTTGCCTATACAGTTTTTTCAGTTGTTCATGGATGATGTATTTTTGGGTGAGATTGTTGAGCAGACTAATTTGTATGCTGAACAGTTTTTGAGGGACAACAGTGCCAGACTTAGGCCCCACTCTAGAGCTACCCGGTGGACTCCCACAAATATGGATGAGATGAAGAAGTTTTTGGGTTTTACTTTTTTGATGGGCTCGATAAGGAAGCAGTCCCTGGCTTCATATTGGTCTACCAGTCCCTTGATGGCAACGGCCATATTTCATGCAATTATGAGTCGTGATTGGTATTTACTTTTGCTTCGGATGCTGCGTTTTGTTGATAATGCTTTGGCATTGCCACGAGATAACCCTGACTGTGACTGTCTTTTTAAGATTCGGCCTGTTCTTGATCACTTTGTAGATCGATTTTCAGAGATCTATACTCCAGGCAAAGAAATATCTCTTGATGAGTCTTTGGTCCTGATCAAGGGCCGTTTGGTTTGTAGGCAGTACATTCCTAGCAAGAGGGCACGTTATGGAATTAAGATGTATATGTTGTCTGAGAGTAGGACAGGATATGTCTATAATTTCCGGGTGTACACTGCTAGGGATTCCACTATTGACCCCCTGGTTGTCCGTCCACTTTTGGAGTTTCTGAGAAAATTGTGTGGGATCTTGCTAGAGGACTGTTTAACAGAAGCCACCATTTGTACCTTGATAACTTCTGCACTGCTGTGCAATTGTTTAAGGAATTGTTCAAAGTGGACACTTTTGCTTGTGGCACAATCCACTCTAACCGTAAAGGTTACCCAAAAGAGCTTGTTTGCAAAAAGCTTCAGAGGGGACAGTGCAGTACCTTGCGTAGTGAGGAACTGGTAGCTGTGAAATTTGTAGACAGGAGGGATGTGTACATGCTGACTACCATTCATGATGAGAGTACTTCACCTGTGACTGTTTGGGGTCAGGCTGCTGAAGTGCGCAAACCTGTGTGCATTGTACACTACAATATGCACATGGGTGGTGTCGATAGAGTAGATCAGAGGTTGGAACCTTACACTGCTATTCGTAAGGCTTACATTTGGTATAAGAAGTTGGCCATCCATCTCTTCAATTTAGCAACTTTCAATGCTTTTGTTGTGTACAAGGAGTGTTCTCCTGCGTCAAAGATGACTTTTGTTCAGTTTCAGGAGTCTGTGATAGGCAGCCTTGTTGTTGTGGAACAGGCAAGTGTTCCTAGAGTTGGAGTGGTGGAGGATGTGGCTAGATTGAAAGATCGCCACTTTCCTGATTTAATTCCTCCCACGCCCCAAAAAACAATCCCTGTAAGAGATGTAGAGTCTGCTTGCGAAGAGGTGTGCGGAAGGAGAGTCGTATGCACTGTGCTGATTGTCCTTCTAATCCTGGGCTGTGTGTGCCCACATGTTTCAGATTGTATCACACTCAAAAGAGTTTTTGGGAGCAACCGTGAGTCTAATAGTGTACTGCCTGGTCTGTATGGTTTTATATAGTTGTTCAGTTTCACGTTTGGCAATAGAATGATGTCTTTAGTTACTGCTGTTGTTTTTGTAGTTATAGTTTCGTATCTAGTTGCAATTGGTTTGTGTTTTCTTTCTTGTTTAAAAAAAATGTATGACGGTGTGCGTGGACTGGCGCTTGGCTGGCGGTGTGCGTGGACTGGCGCTTGGCTGGCAGTGAGTGGACTGGCCCTTGGCTGGCGGTGTGCGTGGATTGGTGCTTGGCTGGCGGTGAGCATGGATTGGCGCTTGGCTGGTGGTGACCGTGGACTGGCGCTTGGCTGGCGGTGTGCGTGGATTGGTGCTTGGCTGGCGGTGTGTGTGGATTGGCACTTGGCTGGCGGTGTGCGTGGACTGGTGCTTGGCTGGCGGTGAGTGGACTGGCGCTTGGCTGGCGGTGTGCATGGATTGGCGCTTGGCTGGCGGTGTGCATGGACTGGCACTTGGCTGGCGGTGTGCGTGGACTGGCGCTTGGCTGGCGGTGTGCGTGGACTGGTGCTTGGCTGGTGGTGTGCGTGGACTGGCGCTTGGCTGGCGGTGTGCGTGGACGGGCTCTTGGCTGGTGGTGTGTGAGTAGTGACTTGCTGCTGGTCACTACACACACTGCTAGCTAAACGCCACTCCACGCAATCCGTGAGCTGGTGTGGTTGCTGTGTCAGGAATGTGGGCGTGTGAAAGTGAGGGGCCCTTGAATGGCGCTGTCTGCTGGTGTGAGTGTTGTAATGTGCTGGGCCCGCGGCTGGTGGTGTGAATGGTTTTGTATGTGTCACACATATGAAAGGTGTATGAATGGCCTGTAAAGCGGTTGGTGCCTTGTCGTGGCTTTACAGCTCACGAGCTGTGAGTCAATGGTTCAGTTTCTCGTCCTTTCAATTATTGACAGTGCATTTCATTTTGTGAAATCTCTTGTTAATAAAATTTTATATACTGAACCATCACTCGCCCTCGTGCCAAATCCAACCAGTATGTCTGTGTGCTTGAAGAATAGGTGGTTGTGCAGAAATATTTGTCTTTTCTGTCTTTCTCAAGCAGGGTGTACCTTAATGTGTTGGTTTCATGCCTGGTGGTGTGAATGGTCTTGTTGTATCACGTATGAAAGGTGTGTGAATGGCCTGTAAAGCGGTTGGGGCCTTGACGTGGCTTTACAGTTCACGAGCTGCGAGTCACTGGTTCAGTTTTTGTCCTTTCAATTATTGACAGTGCATTTCATTTTGTGAAATCTCTTGTTAATAAAATTTTATATACTGAACCATCACTCGCCCTCGTGCCAAATCCAACCAGTATGTGTGTGTGCTTGAGGAATAGATGGCTGTGCAGTAATCTTTCTCTTTTTAGTCTCTCTGCCAAGGTGTACATTCCATCTAAGAATAACCTACCAACTGTAGATGTTGTCGTAAACTAAACACCCATGGGAGTACATGGTGATGTCTCTCTTGTGGATCCCAACAAGTTATCTTACCCACAATGTCCTGCAAACCTCAAAATGTGTCTGTCACATCTTCCTTGCATTATTGTGCCAAAATGTTCACACTGCAGAAAGAAACAAAAATGTCCAACCCCGCGCCTTTCTCCAAGTATCCCAATAGAAATGGTACCTCACTCGCGTGGGTGGGTCAAGGACCCGTGACAGGCAAGGGCCCAAAACCTACTGAGGCGACATCAAAATTGCGTATCACAAAACTACCTGGTTTTGCAAGGGGGGTCACCTGGGTTTTTGGCCCCGTGCTCGGCGGCCAGCTAGGGAAACCTACCAAACCCACACATTTCTGAAAAGTAGACACCTGGGGGATTCCAGGGAGGTATGGCTTGCATGGATCCCCCAACGTTTTCTAACCCAGAATCCCCTGCAAACCTCAAATTTACCTGAAAAAATCACTTTTTCCACACATTTTTGTATGGGAAAGTTGTGGCATCACTGGGCTGACACAAATTTTCTACCACCCAGCATTCCCCCGGGTCTCTCGATAAAAATGGTGCCTCACTCGTGTGGGAGGCCCAAGTACCCGCGACAGGCAAGGGCCCAAAACGTAGTGAGGCGACATCAAAATTGCCTATCACAAAACAACCTGGTTTTGCAAGGGGTCACCTGGGTTTTGGCCCCGTGCTCTGCGGCCAGCTAGGGAAACCTACCAAACCCACACATTTCTGAAAACTATACACCTGGGGATTCCAGGGAGGTATGGCTTTGCGTGGATCCCCCAACGTTTACCCAGAATCCCTGCAAACCTTAAATTTAGCAGAAAAATCACTTTTTCCACATATTTTTGTGTGAGAAAGTTGTGGCATCACCTGGTGCTGACACAAGTTTCCTATCCTACCCAGCGTTCCCCTAGGTCTCCCAATAAAAATGGTTGCCTCACTGCGTGTGGAGGCCCAAGTACCCTGCGATTAGGCAAGGTTCCAAAACGTATTGAGGAGACATCAAAATTGCCTATCAAAAAACAACCTGGTTTTGCAAGTGGGGTCACCTGGGCTTTTGGACTCGTGCTCGGCGGCCAGCTAGGGAAACCACCAGATCCACACATTTCTGACAAACTAGACATCTGGGGAATTCCAGGGAGGTATGAGCTTGCGTGGATCCATCAACGTTATCTTACCTAGAATCCCCTGCAAACCTCAGATTTAGCTGAAAAATCACTTTTTCCACACATCTTTGTGTGGGAAAGCTGCTAGGCACTTCACCGGACAGACACAAATTTCCCACCACCCTAGGCGTTCCCCCAGGTCTCCCGATAAAAATGGTGCCTCTCTCGTGTGGGAGGCCCAAGTACCCGAAATTTGTGTCAGTCCCGTGATGCCACAACTTTCCCACACAAAAATATTAGGAAAAGTGATTTTTTCAGCTAAATTTGAGGTTTGCAGGGGATTCTGGGTAAGAAAACCTTGGGGGCTCCACGCAAGCCATACCTCCCTGGAATCCTCCCTGGAATCCCCCAGGTGTCTAGTTTTCAGAAATGTGTGGGTTTGGTACGTTTCCCTAGCTGGCCGCCGAGCACAGGGCCAAAAACCCAGGTGACCCCCCTTGCAAAACCAGGTTGTTTTGTGATAGGCAATTTTGATGTCGCCTCAATACGTTTTGGGCCCTTGCCTGTCGCGGGTACTTGGGCCTCCCACACGAGTGAGGCACCTTTTTATCGGGAGACCTGGGGGAACGCTGGGTGGTAGGAAATTTGTGTCAGCCCGGTGATGCCACAACTTTCCCACACAAAAGTGTGTGGAAAAAGTGATTTTTTCATCTAAATTTGAGGTTTGCAGGGGATTCTGGGTAAGAAAACGTTGGGGTATCCATGCAAGCCATACCTCCCTGGAATTCCCCGGGTGTCTAGTTTTCAGAAATGTGTGGGTTTGGTAGGTTCCCCTAGCTGTCCGCCGAGCACCGGTCAAAAAACCCAGGTGACCCCCCTTGCAAAACTAGGTTGTTTTGTGATAGGCAATTTTGATGTCGCCTCAATACGTTTTGGGCCCTTGCCAGTCGCGGGTACTAGGGCCTCCCACATGAGTGAGGCACCATTTTTTTCGTGAGACCTGGGGGAACGCTGGGTGGTAGGAAATTTGTGTCAGCCCGGTGATGTCGCAACTTTCCCACACAAAAATGTGTGGAAAAAGTGATTTTTTCAGCTAAATTTGAGGTTTGCAGGGGATTCTGGGTAAGTAAACTTTGGGGGAGCCACGCAAGCCATACCTCCCTGAAATCCCCCGGGTGTCTAGTTTTCAGAAATGTGTGGGTTTGGTAGGTTTCTCTGGCTGGCCGTCAAGCACGGGGCCAAAAACCCAGGTGACCCCCCTTGCAAAACCAGGTTGTTTTGTGATAGGCAATTTTGATGTCGCCTCAATACGTTTTGGGCCCTTGCCTGTCGCGGGTACTAGGGCCTCCCACATGAGTGAGGCACCATTTTTACTGCAGAAGACCTGGGGAACGCTGGGTGGTAGGAAATTTGTGTCAGCCCGGTGATGCCACAACTTTCCCACACAAAAATGTGTGGAAAAAGTGATTTTTTCAGCTAAATTTGAGGTTTGCAGGGTATTCTGGGTAAGTAAAATTTGGGGGATCCACACAAGCCATACCTCCCTGGAATCCCCCTCGTGTCTAGTTTTAAGAAATGTGTGGGTTTGGTAGGTTTCCCTAGCTGGCCGCCGAGCACAGGGCCAAAAACCCAGGTGACCCCCCTTGCAAAACCATGTTGTTTTGTGATATGCAATTTTGATGTCGCCTCAATACGGTTTGGGCCCTTGCCTGTCGCAGGCACTAGGCCTACCCACACAACTGAGGTAGCATTGTTCTCGGAAGACTTTGGGGGATGCGGGGTGGGTGGAATCTTGTGGATCCATGCAGATTCCAGAACTTTGCACCACAGAAATGTGAGGAAAATGTGTTTTTTTAACAATTTTTTAGGTTTGCAAGGGATTCTGGGTAACAGAACCTGGAGAGACCCGGTCAAGTCACCCCATCCTGGATTCCCCTGGGTGTCTCGTATTCAAAAATGTATAGGTTTGCTAGGTTTCCCTAGGTGCCGGCGGAGCTAGGGTTCAAAAACTACAGCTAGGCACTTTGCAAAAAAAGGGTCTTTTTCACTATGAAAATGTGGTGTGTCCACCTTGCGTTTTGGGCCGTTTCCTGTCGCGGGCACTAGGCCTACCCACACAAGTGAGGTACCATTTTTCTCGGAAGACTTTGGGAAACGCGGGGTGGGTGGAATTTTGTGGATCCACACAGATTCCAGAACTTTGCACCACAGAAATGTGAGGAAAATTTGGTTTTTTTTGACACTTTTTTAGCTTTGCAAGGGATTCTGGGTAACAGAACCTGGTGAGAGCCAGTCAAGTCACATCATCCTGGATTTCCCTGGATGTCTAGTTTTCAAAAATGTATAGGTTTGCTAGGTTTCCCTAGGTGCCGGCGGAGCTAGGGTTAAAAAACTACAGCTAGGCACTTTGCAAAAATAGGGTCATTTTTCACTGTGAAAATGTGGTGTGTCCACCTTGCGTTTTGGGCCGTTTCCTGTCGCGGGCACTAGGCCTACCCACACAAGTGAGGTACCATTTTTCTTGGAAGACTTTGGGGAAGGGGGGGTGGTTGGAATTTTGTGGATCCACACAGATTCCAGAACTTTGCACCAGAGAATTTTTATTTTTTTTGACAATGTTTTAGGTTTGCAAGGGATTCTGGGTAACAGAACCTGGTGAGAGCCAGTCAAGTCACCTCCTCCTGGATTCCCCTTGGTGTCTAGTTTTCAAAAATGTATAGGTTTGCTAGGTTTCCCTGGGTTCCGGCGGAGCTAGGGTTCAAAAACTGCAGCTAGGCACTTTGCAAAAAAAGGGTCATTTTTCACTGTGAAAATGTGGTGTGTCCACCTTGCGTTTTGGGCCGTTTCCTGTCGCGGGCACGAGGCCTACCCACACAAGTGAGGTACCATTTTTCTCGGAAGACTTTGGGAAACGCGAGGTGGGTGGAATTTTGTGGATCCACGCAGATTCCAGAACTTTGCACCACAGAAATGTGAGGAAAATGTGTTTTTTTGACACTTTTTTAGCTTTGCAAGGGATTCTGGGTAACAGAACCTGTTGAGAGCCAGTCAAGGCACCCCATCCTGGATTCCCCTGGGTATCTAGCTTTCAAAAATGTATAGATTTGCTAGGTTTACCTAGGTGCCGGATGAGCTAGGGTTCAAAAACTACAGCTAGGCACTTTGCAAAAAAAGGGTCATTTTTCACTGTGAAAATGTGGTGTGTCCACCTTGCGTTTTGGACCATTTATTGTCGCGGGCACTAGGCCTACCCACACAAGTGAGGTACCATTTTTCTCAGAAGACTTTGGGGAAGTGGGGTGGTTAGAATTTTGTGGATCCACGCAGATTCCAGAACTTTGCACCACAGAAAGGTGAGAAAATGTGGGGTTTTTGACAATTTTTTTGGTTTGCAAGGGATTCTGGGTAACAGAACCTGGTGAGAGCCAGTCAAGTCACCCCATCCTGGATTCCCCTTGGTGTCTAGATTTCAAAAATGTATAGGTTTGCTAGGTTTCCTTAGGTGCAGGCAGAGCTAGGGTTCAAAAACTACAACTAGGCACTTTGGAAAAAAAGGGTCATTTTTCACTGTGAAAATGTGGTGTGTCCACCTTGCGTTTTGGACCATTTATTGTCGCGGGCACTAGGCCTACCCACACAAGTGAGGTACCATTTTTCTCAGAAGACTTTGGGGAACGCGGGGTGGGTGGAATTTTGTAGATCCACGCAGATTCCAGAACTTTGCACAACAGAAATGTGAGGAAAATGTGTTTTTTTTGACAATTGTTTAGGTTTGCAAAGGATTCTGGGTAACAGAACCTGGAGAGAGCCAGGCAAGTCACCCCATCATGGATTCCCCTGGGTGTCCAGTTTTCAAAAATGTATAGGTTTGCTAGGTTTCCCTAGGTGCCGGCAGAGCTAGGGTTCAAAAACTACAGCTAGGCACTTTGCAAAAAAGGGTAATTTTTCACTGTGAAAATGTGGTGTGTCCACCTTGCGTTTTGGGCCGTTTCCTGTTGCGGGCACTAGGCCTACCCACACAAGTGAGGTACCATTTTTCTCGGAAGACTTTGGGGAACGCGGGGTCAGTGGAATTTTGTGGATCCACGCAGATTCCAGAACTTTGCACCACAGAAATGTGAGGAAAATGTGGGGTTTTTGACAATTTGTTAGGTTTGCAAGGGATTCTGGGTAACAGAACCTGGTGAGAGCCAGTCAAGTTACCCCATACTGGTTTCCCCTGGGTGTCTAGTTTTAAAAAATGTATAGGTTTGCTAGGTATCCCTAGGTGCCGGCAGAGCTAGGGTTCAAAAACTACAGCTAGGCACTTTGCAAAAAAAGGGTCATTTTTCACTGTGAAAATGTGGTGTGTCCACCTTGCGTTTTGGGCCGTTTCCTGTCGCGTCACTAGGCCTACCCACACAGGTGAGGTACCATTTTTTTGGGAAGACTTTGGGGAACGCGGGGTGGGTAGACTTTTGTGGATCCACGCAGATTCCAGAACTTTGCACCACAGAAATGTGAGGAAAATGTGGTTTTTTTTACAATTTTTTAGGTTTGCAAGGGATTCTGGGTAACAGAACCTGGTGAGAGCCAGTCCAGTCACCCCATCCTGGATTCCCCTGGGTGTCTAGTTTTCAAAAATGTATAGGTTTGCTAGGTTTCCCTAGGTGCCGGCAGAGCTAGGGTTCAAAAACTACAGCTAGGCACTTTGCAAAAAAGGGGTAATTTTTCATTGTGAAAATGTGGTATGTCCACGTTGCATTTTGAGCTGTTTCCTGTCGTGGGCACTAGTCCTACCCACACCAGTGAGGTACCATTTTTATCGAGAGACTTAGGGTAACACAGAATTGTAGAGCAACTGTTATTACCTATTGACTTTCGATGCAGTTCTGCCTTCCAAATGAAAGACAATGTGTAAAAAGGAAGTCATTTTGAAAAATGTCCTATAATTCTCATGCTAGTATGGGTATTCCCAATTTCGGAAATGTGCAAATATCTACTATTTCTAAACTCTATATTTTGTTCCCATTTCAGAAATACATAGGTGTCTTTCATACCGATTTTTCCATGTATACATTTTCCCAGAATAATTGCTATATACCCGGTATATAATAAAAAATCATTGCAAGTCGCTGCTCAGTTATTGGCTCTGGGTTCGTCGAGTTCTTGGTGAACCTACAAGTCCTATATATCCTCACAACCAGAAAGGTCCAGCAAATGTAACGGTATATTGCTTTCAAACATTTGTCATAATTAGAAAAAGTTACAGGTGAAAACGTTGACACAAACGGCTGTATTTTTCAACTAATTTTCAATTTTTCCTATATTTAACTGTTAGTTTCTATAAAGAAACCTTGAAGGATCTACACAAATGACCCCTTTCTGAATTCAGAATTTTGTCTACTTTTTTAAAATGTATAGCTTTCCAGTATCCATTATTGCTTTCATACCCATTTCTACCATTAAGTGGAAGGAGGTTGAAAGCACAAAAAATAGCAAAAATAGGCTATGTCCCAGAAAAATGCCAAAACTGTGTAAAAAATGTTGGTTTTCTGACAAAAGTCTGCTTGTCCCTGAAAGATAGGAAGATGGTGATTTCAGCACCACAACCCCTTTTTTGATACCATTTTCAGGGAAAAAACCAGACGCTTTCATCTGGAGCCCTTTTTCCCATTTTCCCCCCCCAAAAAAAATTTAGCTGTATTTTGCCTAATTTCTGGGTCCCCTCCAGGGGAATCCACAAACCCTGGGTACCTTTAGAATCCCCATGATGTTGGAAAAAAAGGACGCAAATTTGGCGTGGATACCTTATGTGGTCAAAAAGTTACAGGGACCTAAGCGCAAACTACCCCAAATAGCCAAAAAAGGCTTAGCACAGGGGGGGGAAAGGCCTAGCAGCGAAGGGGTTAATGATACTCCTCGATATCACTGTGAAAATGAACCTTTACAAACTATGGTACAGTTTGTGCTTTTCTGTGATTTATTTAAATCTGCTAAATTTAGATATCTCACACCATTGCAGCAGGAATTTATATTTAAAAATGATCATGCTACTTTTTTATAGTTACAACTTTTATCCTCAACTTGTTATTCATTCAGTATGAAATTCTTTTAAAATGGCATAGTTTTATAAGCTAAATTGTAATTTATGCTTTTGCATATTTTTTTTATTTTTTTCTTCATTCTTATTTCGTGTCATTACCTGTTTTCTAATCTGGATTGACTCACAGTGTGCTTCAAAATATGTCATTAAGTGTATTTGTAAATAGGGCATTCTTAGTGGACTCACACATTCATCACTGTTAAATGTCTACTATCACGGGCACCCACCACCCCTCTTCACCTGCAAAACCGGCAATAAGGCAACATCCAATTTCTGATTGGGCCATATGGCTGCCCCTCTTTGACTGCGCACAACATTTGACAAAGACAAGTTGTCTACCCACTGTCCATTTAACTCCTTGGACTCTAACTCTGTATGTGAGCTTCTTTGAAAAGAACAATACAGGGATTAATCTTTTGGATCCATGATAGAATCATCTGTCTTTTGCAGGAGATGCCCAGCCCACAGACACTCGAATGTGATCTACCATTTTCCTAAATACTCGGATCCGAATACATGAAAACTTGCTGTGGACTACAGTTACCATAACAGTTATCATAACAATCCTGGTACCAAGACCATATCTTGCAACCACTGTATCACATTGGAAAAACTTGCTCAATTTAAATTATATCCTGCCTGTCATTTACCTTCCTTAGCTCCCAGAAACTCCAAGAAAATAAAATATATTGTAAGACGAGAAATAAAAGAGACACAGACTAATGAAAAAGGATGAGAAAATAATATTACCTTAGAGCCAGGAAGCTGAAGTCAACGCCCACAGTAGTAGAAAAAACTCTGAAGCCGTGAGCAGAACTCCCAGCACTGGCAGTACACATTACCCCTAGGTCCCTTTGTCCTCGACCCATTCATTACAACATGAAATAAATATATCTCGCAGACAGAAAAAAGAAAAAAAGGAACGCTGGATTCCTTACCTCCCCCTCCCACTGGGAGTACATAAGACGTACTAACCCAGAATTCCTTCTGTTCTTTTTCTGTCAGTCGACAGAATGGAACGAGGATGTGCTGGGTGCTGCTCCTGCTGGGTAGGCGAGGTTCACCCGTGTCCTTCTTGGTTTGCCCATGGGTCTGCTGGGCTTTCCACGGCGGTGTTAGTGGTGTCTCCTGGCCTGCTGGGCTTTCCGAGAGGCACACTAGTATTCGGATGGCCCTTTGCGGCTGGGGAGTCGTAGCCACAGTGCCATTCCAGGTTACGGGCTCATGTCTTCCTGGGGGCTAGGCCAGCAGGAAGACGCATTGCTGCAGCAGCTGGGGGCTCTAGGATGCACGTCTCCAGTTATGCTGGCTGGATGGGAGACATGCTTTGGCATTTTTTGCGGCCTGCTGCTATGGCGAGAACAGTCCCGGGAGCGCATGGTGATGGGTGCTTCCGGTTTGCTCTGCCTCGCTTCCAGTTGGACACTGCAGGCGTGCTGGGTGGAATACGAGGCTGGGGCAGTGTGAGTCAGCATGGGCTCATGGGAGTGGATTTCTGACACCTTCTTATGCCGGCCAGGGGTGAGTACCGCATAGTGGTGGTGTGGCTACCCCTTGCGTTGTGGGTTACTTGTGGCTGTTCTTCTGGGGCAAGTGTAACCTGTGCAGTTCCTGAGCATCACTATTCTGGATCATGGGGAAACATGCTAGGAAGAGGAGACATGTTGAGGAGTCTTCTTCTTCGGACTCGGTTTCCTCTCCTTCCCCATCCTGCTCGAATGTAGGATGGAAGGTGATGATGCCAGGCTGAAGCGTCTGAACAGGGAGACCTTGCTGGAGATGGGCAGTGGGAAGCCCAAGGACTAGGTCCCTGTTTCGCTTTCACATTCCTCTGATTCAGAGGAGGAAGGGCTGGGTGCGGAGGAGCACAAAGGGAAATATGTTGACAGAGACATATTGCAAGATCTGTTGAAACATGTCAAGTCCAATATGGGCTTCCTGGAGGAGGAGGTCCCGGGCACTTCGGCTCGGACACTGCTGCACCAGTTTCAATGTGCAGCCACTGTGGATTTTCCAGTGCACCCCTCCATCCATGAGGTGTTGAATAGGGAATAGAGGGACCCTGATAAGATTATGCTTCCCAGGTTTATGGCCAAGTTGTACCCTCTTCAAGACATGCCTAAAGATTTGCCAGATTGTATTCCAATTGATTCTTTTGTGGCCAGTCTCGTTGGACAGACTTCTCTGACTGTGGAAGCTGTGTTCAAGGTCGCAGTGGACAAAAAGGTGGATGCTGCTCTGAGGAAAGTGTATCAGGTTCTCATTTGGCCCTACGTGCTGGCATTTATGGGACTTATGTAGCCCAATCCCTGATTTGATGATGTCAAATCCTTTTATAGATCACTGGATGACACTTCTGACTGTTCTGGTCTGCTGGAACATATCGAGCGCCAGGTTGAATTTCTGTTGGATGTCTCTTTTGATGTGGTGAGGGCCTCTGCTTTTTCCGGTGGGGCCTGTGTGGTGGCTCGCCATAATTTGGTCTTGAAGGACTGGAAGACAAATTCTGTGCAAAAGGTGTCACCCAGCGACGGAGCTCCATGGCGGCCGCAGCAGGTATCTAGGAGGGCCTCAGACTTTGATGAAAGTGTGACTACAGGTCGGGCCCCCACATGGAACTCATGGGGCATTTCTTTATAATTACCAGAGAATGCGCCAATAGAGGAAAAACTCCTCTACCACGTAGCATACCTTAGCACGTGTGTCACATACTGGTCTTCTGATTACACATTTTTTAGGCCACTCACCCTGCACCACACACTAGGTCCTGAAGAAAGCCATACCGATAAGGGAGCATGGCTGAAACATGTTGACCGATTAGGATATTGGAGTCACCTTAAGACCTCCAACAATATCCGCCTCCCGTTTTTATTTACTGCCAAGGGCCCACATATTAAAATAGTTTTTTCTGTCTAGTGGGACCCTTAGGACAGTTCTTTTTAACATTCACTCACCGTCACTGCACTCTCACGTTACAATAACCCGCTCCGCTGTATCCAGGCGTTGTAGCACACCCGAGGTGCACTCGGCACCTTGGGTGGGGCCCAATGATGAAGCATGTCACCAACTATGTTGGTGAGTGAGGGCTTTTTTCAAAACACAATGTGTTTTTTCCTCATGACATACAAACGCTAGGAGCACCTACTCCAGAGCTAGTTCTTTTTGATATCTATACCCTTGAGTTTGCCCTTTCAGGGGAATGTGCTGTTTGGTGAAGAGTTGGAGGTTAAGCTGCACAAGCTTTTCAGGGAGAAGAAACACTCCTCTTCTCTGAAGCAGGCCACTTCGGAAAAGCAGTTTTCAAAGCCCAAGTCTCCCTTCCATCAGCCCTCTCCGAGGCAGTATCCCCATGGTCAGAGCAGATTTCCTTCTGGTAGAGGTCAGGACAAGAAGGCCAAGTCTCCTCCACCAAAGCCTCGCTCCTGACTATATGGGGGGGTACAGAAATTTGTGGTCGGCAGACAGCCTTAGCACTTTCTTCCGACCTGGTAAAAATCATCTTCAGATGCTTGGGTGCTGGACATTGTATGGCAAGACTACTTGATAGAGTTTGCGATGACCCCCTTCGGATTACGGGGTTTGTCCGACTCCTTGGCCCTCCTCTCATGTGAAGAGGACTGCGTTGTCAGAGGGGATTTGCTCGCTGCTGCAAAAGGGTGCCATTCAGGAAGTCCTGCCTCGGGAGAGGGGCAGGAGCTTTTACTCAATAATCTTCCTGGTGGCCAAGTCAACAGGGGGCTTTCGGCTGGTGTTGGACTTGAAGGGGCTGAACCAGTTTGTTGTCCTCCTACCCTTCAAGATGGAGACTCTTCAGCGAGTGATCCCATTGGTGCTAAGGAATCATCTGATGTGCACTTTGGATCTGCAAGATGCATACTATCACATTCTAATCCATCCCCTCTGTCAGCAGTATCTCAGATTCAGCGTTCACGGCACTCATTATCAGTTTCGTGTCCTGCCCTTTGGCCTTCCATCTGCCCCAAGGATTTTCACCAAGGTTGTGGCATCTTCAGGGAATCCACATCTATCCTTATCTGAATGATTGGCTGCTCCATGCTACAGCTTGGGAGCAGCTTCTTCTTAATCGGCAGGTGGTGTGTTTGATCTTGTCTGATCATGGGTTCCTGCTGAACATTTTGAAGTGTCAGCTGATTCCTTCTCAGGGCATGACATTTATTGGGGTCAGATTTTGCTCCAACCTGATCCAGGTGTTCTTGCCAGGTCCCCAGGGCTCTGTTCTTGAGGTGTCTGGCTGTGAGTGCGATGAGGGGTATTTCTTTTCAGGTTCAGCTGTGGTTGCACCTTCTGGCTCTCATGGCAGCGGCGTGTTCACTGTGCCCTGGGCCTTCTTACATCTACGGACTCTGTGGATAAATCTGCTTGAGCATTGGAATCCAGTCTCTCGGGACCTCGACCAGCCGGTTCCGGTGACTCCAGCCATCATTCCAGATCTGTGCTGGTGGACTATCCTGGACAATCTTTCCAAGGAGGTGCCTTTACAGCCCGATCCTCCTGTGGTCCTTACCATGGATGCCAGTGCTTTCAGTTTGGGTGCGACAGTGGGGGACAGTTACTTACAGGCTCACTGGCCCCTGCAGAAGGGGAGGAGGTCCTCCAATTGGAGGGAGCTGATGGCCTTCTTCTGGGCAATCATGGGGTTCCGTCTGCTTCTGGTGGGGCGGAATGTTGTCGCCCGGTCCGACAACATGGTGGCTGTATCGTATCTGAACCATCAGGGGGGATTTGTTCCCAGTCCTTGAATGCTGTCACTGTTCCACTGTTCTGCTGGGCAGAGGGGCATCTTCAGTCTCTAGTTCCTGTTCACATCTGGAGTGTGGACAATGCGGTGGCGAATGCTCTCAGTCAGCTCTTTACACCCTTGCAGGAGATATCTCTCACCCCGTGGTATTTCGGTAAGTGTGCAGAAAGTTTGGTGTCCCTCTATGGACTTCTTTGTGTCCCGGCAAAATGCTCAGCTGCCCTGGTTTTGTGCTAGCTCTCATCAGGAGGGGGTATAGAGAGAGGATGCTTTGACCCTTCCTTGGCCACCCTGCCTGTTGTATGTCATCCCATCACTCGCTCTGTTTTCCACATTTCTCGCATGTCTGGTGGGGGAATCCAGGGAGGTGGTGGTGGTGGTTCCCTTGTGCCCTCAGAAGTCTTTGTTCCCCCTCTCAAGCTCCTGGCTGTTCAAAGCCCTTGGGTGATCCTCTGCTTCCCCTCTCCCCTGAGGTCAGCTCTTTTGTTGCCTCTCCTGAGGCTGCGACTGTCGGTGTGGAAGTTGAGAGGGTGGTGTTGCAACGCATGGGTCTCCCCTGGCATTTAGCATTGGCCATTCAGCAGTCCTGTAGGTCTTGTACTCTCATATTCTATGGGCTACACTGGGGGAATTTCCAACATTGGTCCCCTCTGGAGTGTTCCCTGACTTCTGTATTGCAGTTTCTTCGGGAAGGTTTCGAGAAGAGGGTGACTGTGTCTACCTTACGGGCCCAATGGGCTGCGATTAAGGCATTTAGGTTGCCATGGAGTAATCTGTCTGATGTGGATGATTTGGTGTCCCATTTGCTGAAGGGGTTTTCTTTGTCTTGCCCTTTGGTGAAGCCTCTGTTCCCTTTATGGGATTTGCCTGTGGTCTTAAAGGTGTTGATCGCTGATCCTTTTGAGCCTTTGGAGTTGGTTGACATTAAATTTGTCACTTTGAAGGTTGTGTTTTTGGTGGCCATCACTTCTGCCAGGCGCCTTGGTGAATTGGGGGGCTCTGATGGTGCAGGAATCTTTCTTGTCCGTCTCTGAGGATGGGGTTGTTTTGGAAGTATTGGAAGTATACCCTTCCAGTTCAAAATACTAAGCTGAGACTCACTTTAAACCTTTTCCCACCGTGCATGTGTGCTGCACAGTGCAGCACACATGCAACGTCGGAAAAGAAAGAAGAAATTAAAGCATTTCTCCATGATAGCGCCTTGTTGAAGTGGGCGCTATTTTCTGATGCTAAAACTTGTCTACTTTTTTAAGTATATAAGGCTTAGCGTCAGAAACCTTGGGTGGTTGCATGGGAACGCCCATGCACCACCCTTGGTTCGCCCCTTGGCGATTAGTAATGCAAAGCAGGGCTATGCGCTTCTTTGTAGTATTTTAGAGTGTTTTCCAGCACTAAACAAGTTTAGGGCTGGAAAGTAAATTAGTAAAAAAACATCTTTTGTCGCACTAAAACTTCGTAAATATACCCCTCTGTGTCCAAAATCTGCCTGCAGGGTCCTCCTAGCAGGCAGGTGTAATGCACAAGCTATCCTGCTGGAAAGGTTTCTATGAAGAGCATTGTCAGGGTCCTGCCATTGTAATTAACTTAATATAATTACCATTAAGTTAATTACGATGGCCGGTCCCAGACTGTGCCGGGTGACAGAAGAATTCTTCTTTCCTTGCATTCTTTAATTTAGCAATACTTTAAAGTAAGCAGGATGGATGAAACCATGTTGCACTACAATTTGTCTTAAAACCAGTCATCAAGATAAATATGTTTTTCTTTTATTGCTTGTAGTTTTCAAGATATTTTGTGTGCTGCATTTTCTGCCTGTTTAAGACTAGTTGATATTTTCTCCAGGCTATCCTTGAATGCCTTACTGTAGGAAAATGCCTCCTTTGCTGCATGATCACCTCCGTATGTTGGACCTATGTTGCGGGTTAGTTGACTGTTCACTGGGACTCTGCTAACTAGGCCCCAGTTTATGTGCTTTGTCACTTAAACATGCTGACACTGGCTATTCTTCTGAGTGACATATTTAACTTACCTATACATCCTAGGTATATGGTACGAAATGTGCTCAGGACCTGCAAGAGCAACAAAAAAAAAAACCGATGGATCTAACCCAGATCTTTGACTGGGGGTGAATGTTTGACAATGTTCAGCATTCCGTTCATCATCTTTTTGGGTTGCTGTAGATTACTACCTTAATAGTGTGGAAACCAGGAAGCATGGCAGGTCATGAATGTGTGCTTAACTAAGAAGCAATGAACAACAGAAGATGCCATTGTGGAGACATCAAAGTTCAAGCTGTCACCAATGGTGCTCGGCCTGTCAGGCCTTAAAGTGGTAGATTGTTTGATTGAGGTATCCACTGGTTAAACGTGATTTTCTATATTGCAATGAATTTGAAGCGTCATGGAGTGTTAGAAATGTAGGCATGTTGTGTCATTTGAAAGTAATAAAAGCAAAATAATAGAAAAGCAACTAAATGCAGCAGTTACCACTGATATTAAATTACACCAGATTTGCTCTCACAAAAGCACTCCACTTAAATTTCTGTGCTTTTTATAAACCTTTATTTAGGTTTGCAAACACATAACAAGCACTATTTGAACACGTTAGTTTCATATTAGATGGATTCATAATGTGAATGCATGATGTAAAATAATCTAGTTGATTTTGTTACATTATCTCAGGAGTAAACTGTACCCCCAGAACACTCAGTGCCATCCATCCATTAATCCACCTGCCACATTCCTTAATTAGGTAGCCTATTGGCACCACGGATATCACAAACTCCACCAGAGTCCCATCCAATCTGGGATTAGGTGAGACCCCCCCCCCCTCTAAGTCACAAGATTGTCTTTGTAGTGAGGTAAGTACTGAGCAAGCTTTGTAATAGCTTTCGAATAGAATGATGGAAGCTTTTTTTCTCAGTTGGAGGGCTGCTGTTACAATGGATGGCTGCAGAGAGGAGCTTCTCAAAGCCAGCTGGTGTTTGGAAAATAAACAGCCGTTGTTCGGTGTTTGCCGGAGTAAGTAAAAACAACTGAGAAGAATGCATACTGAGAGAGAAACGTGCTCATCTATGAAATAAATCCCATTCGCAAACACTTCACACTTCTTTTGCATCTGATAGCGTACCCTTAAGTCTTGTGGCTCCCCAAATTAAGCAATAATAAATGTCCTTTTTCTCTCCGAGGATAACCCCCCCCCATCATCCTAAATAGTACCAAAGTAGTTTAAGAAATATTCCTTCCATTCACGCCATCACATAAGGGGTGCCCAATACCGAAAAAGAATCCTTAGGAGAATTTAGATTGATATGATGAGCAGTGAGCATATCTTTGAAGGTGGTAGGTGGATGTTTAGAGTGTATATTAAAATGAATACTTTCTTTATAACGGAGTGTGAGTGGTGAGGGCAAATATATGCCAATGCACAGCACTATCTGAGTACAAAAAAGTGCTCTATGGTCAGTACCTTTAAGGTTCTAATTAAACTTTTTAAAGCCAGTTGAAGAGCTGTGGCTCTTTGGAATGCTGACTACTCTTGACGTGAAGTGAAGACCAACAGTAGCATGCTGTTACTACATAGGCTGAGTCTGACATGTGAAATATGCGCATCAGTACGCTGGCTCCGATAGTGACGTATGGAACGAAGGTCGGCGATGGAGGAAGAGTGGCTGAAGTGTTGGTCCAGAGTGACACATGGAGAGCCCATGCCAACGCTCAAGTGCAGGGTGACAGTGCTCAGCAGCAAGATCTCATTAGGAAACACAGATTAAAGTAAGGGCCCGATTTAGGATTTGGCGGATGGAGTAAAACCTGTGAGAGTCGCAGAGGTCTTTATGTCCACCACCCTGCCTTTACTCCGCCAACCAAATTGAGAGTTCAATGCTTACCCAGCGATGAACTCTATGGATGTTTGAACTAATGTCACATTGGTTCATATAAAATCATTGAAAATTTAGTGTGCGTGCTTCATTGCCAATGGATGCTTATACCAACCTTTTGAAAGTTTTACATTTTCCCAAAAAGAAAAACTCTCCAAGTGGGAGTTTGTTGTTGAAAAATGTAATACCAATGGTCCCCTCACCACACAAAGTTTTATACCATGGTGTGGTGGTCATTTTTGTTCTTTTTACTGCCCTTCACTGCCATGTTTTACCTGGCAGTGATGGACAGCAAAGAAAAGTCATCGACCACCCACTCTAAATTGGGTCAATAGTCAGACAACTTACCTCCAACAGCCCGTACTCTGTCAGGCCGTTGAAGGAGTATTTAGGTGACAGAGCTAGAGTAATCTCCGTTGTCGACAGACTGTTGGCTCATCCAGGCCTATGTCGAGCATGTAGACAGAGCGTTTTGTAGAGAGAGAACTCTGTTGCTGTTGCAATGGTGTGTCCTCCTTGCCAAACTTTAAATCAGGCCCTAGGTCTCAAAAATAATAACACTACTCATAAGCTTGTGTGCAATGCATGCACATTCCCAGGTGATCCGTCCGGTAATTGCTTAAGAAAATGTTGATATGACAAACTTGTAGCTAATTCCTTTATTCTGGCAGCTTTCTTGCCTAGGTTTGTTGGCTGTTTGGACAGATCGTCACCTATTTCTAATGTTGACATGTCGTCCGAAATGCAACTTTAAGCATGTTTATTGTCCAAACAGCATCTGTTTGCGAGAAGCTCCTCTCCACAACCATCCACCCCAACAGAAGCCCTCCACCTGACTAAAACCCCTTCCAACATTCCATTTAGAACCTACGTCATAGAAAATCCAGTGATGTCACTGGCCACCAGGTTACTTACCTGTCTACAGTTTTGTTTTCTTTTTGTGACAGGTATGATTTAAGGGGTCTCTGGGACGTAAGGACACCGGAATCAAGCTAGCAAATGTCTCTGAAGTATTATCATATAACGTAAATTACAGCAGTAGGATTTTATCTCTCTTTGACATGGATATTTCAAAGTTGACTAGCAAACTAAGAACAGAATATTTACCTGAAAGAAAAGTCTATGAAAACTGTGTGTGGCCACGTTGTGACAATATTAATAAGCCACTCATATCTTAAAGGGGCTGAAGGTGCCAATAAAGCCCATGGAATCTACTGAGCATAAGGATTACATTTATTAACCTCTTGAATATATATGTTTCTTTCTTTTAAAATTGCTCACTATAGAGCAACTATCCAAAGGCACGCTGGACTTAAGTGTGGCGATTAAACAGAGTTCAAAATAATATGGAGATGGAAACTTATATAAATTACTTCTTGACAGTAATCAAAAAAAGAAGCAGAAGAATATATCTAGAAGGTGCCCCGTTGGCACCCGTGCCCAGCTCTATTTGTCCTGGCCCCACACGCCCCACCCATTGTGCCCCACCACCGAAGCTGTTAAGTGTGCATTAGCAACACAGAAAAACACAATACTATACCTTGCCAAGAACATTTATTTGCCCATCTACCTTTCACTGCAAATCAGTGTTTGTTTGAGGCAATAGATAAGCCTACATTTTGGTTAAAATGCATAAATCCATACAAAGTCAGATTTAAACCTTTTGAGCAAACATGCATATCAAACACACAAACACATGTCCATGCACACACTCTTAAAACTTGCACTTTGCAGGTGGCCCCACTTCTAGAGATGCCACTGAACAGAAGCACTACAAAGCACAAATTTATACAAGAAACTCCAGGAAACATGAAAACATAGTTGTGAGTCTAAAAATTAAGTGTGTACATTTTAGGAGAAGTATGTTGAGAAAAACAATGACAAAACCATTTGATCATCGTCTTCAAGTGAAAATTTCCTTTGTTTCAAGCAATAACATTGTGATTTTCCAAAATGTAATTATTTGAATATGTAGAAAGGTTTAAGAAATATCTCAGGATATGACTTCCACTGCACAATTCTAAAATGTGACATTGCATGGGCACACTATTCCCTTTCCTGCAACCATCTTTTTAAATGACCTAAACCTACCTGATTGAGCCCACTCTGGATAACATTTCTCTCACAGAAGAAGTATCCCAAACACTGTGGGGCATATTCTCAAGGAGCCATCGCCGATTTATCGGCACTTTAGCGCCGCAAAAGTGGCGATAGACTCATCACCCTATTCACAAGCTGGTGCAAACTGCCGACATCGCCAGTTTTCCTGCGATAGCTGCCGCAAAACACATCGCCACGGATGAGAGCGACAACTAACGCTAATGATATGCAGAGTAGGCGTTCCCATGCAAAAACACACAAAAACAACACTTCGCGATATTCTCAACGACCAGCCAGATCAGCGATGCGATCCGAAAACAGGCGATAAGGCGCGTTAGCAGCAGGGATTCAACACTTGCCTTTTACTGGTGTTAAGCAGGACGACAACCTGCAGTATGAAAGGGAGCCCAGCCTAGAGCCACATCTGAAGACCAACAGATGCCATCGAGCCAATGATCATGCAGCCTGGAGACCCAAGAGGCTCACAACACCCACCGCAACCATCCCCCGGACCCTCCCCCTCAGGTCATGAAGTCAAGTAGTCAACAGTAGTGGAAAAACAGAACTTTATTACAAATACATAAACAACAAGACGAAAAGCTCAGCCAACGCGTTCCATTCCCAACGGGGAACTTCACCAGGGCAACGTGTGGATCCAATAAACTGAAAATGCTGCGGGAACTCCCCAATACCATTCCATATCCCGAAATCAGTAGTCAGAAAGCTGTTGGAGAAATGGTGACAATGGTCAAGCGTCCTCATAGTCACAAACGTAATCTGGTACAGTGTATTGCACTTGGACAAACCGGAATGCATACAGGTATGATGAATCCAGTCCAAATATACTGTAACAGAAGTCTGTGTGCTCGTAACCTCCGCAGGAAAGAAAAGGAAGGTTACGACCACACAAACATCTGTTACGGTCTCATTATGCAGGATTCATCATACCTGTAAACATCACTGTTTGTATCATCCTGATACCCCTGCACCTTCACTTCCCCCACGCTGTGCATGAACAGCTGGAGACCATGCAAGGGAATTACGCCATAGCTGCCTTACCGCACATGTCGGGGGCAATTGACTGTACACATGTACCACTGGTGCCCCCTGCCAACCCTGCACACAATTACCGCCACAGAAAGCACACACATTCCATCAATGTGCAGGCAATAGTGGACCACCGGGGACAGTTCACCAATGTCGTCGCCAACTTCACAGGCAGTGTGCATGATACATACAACTTCCGACAGTCCATCATCAACCAGCGCTTCCAGGATGGCACCTATGGCAATGCACTGCTCATTGGTAAGTACTAACTGAATACACCACACACCTCAACTCCACAATCACACAACTCACAACTGTGGGAGAGCACACGTAACAAAATCACATACAACATGCCAACCAACATGCCCAACTACCGGACACAACAACACAAGTAACCGTGGTAACAGGGGCCAGACATGTATACAAACCATCCACAAAGGCAGAGCCCCTCGGCCACACAATTGCAGAATGTGGGGAGAGGTGGGAACCAAGAATGTGCGAAGGAGGGAAGTGATCCAGCAATAAGAAAGGACACAATGCCAAGTGTGGCAGAGATGTGCTGGACAGACTGCAGTATGCAGAGCACAGACATGTCCATGTGGACATCTACTGCTGGTGTCTGCAGTGTAGTGGACAGTGGACGCAAACAGGTTACCCCAGGCAGTGTGGAAGACCTTGGACATGTAGCCATGTGGTCCCCCCCTGTAAGCCTGAGCGGAGTGGCCTTGGCCGGCGTATGTCATGAATGAATAGCCCGGGGCCCTGGGCGTGGTCCAGTTCCGGGATGGCCACCACAGTAACTACTGCGTGTGTCTCTGTGTCCGCCATATCGTGACCATAGGCCTACACACATGTGCCCGACCACATTCAACGGCCGTATTCACACTGGAGACGAGGTGACTAGGTCCCAAGCCAACCCGCGCACATCTCGTCAGCGCATGCAGGGTCGTGTCTGCCAGGGCAGTGCCCCCCACCCAGCCACGAGGCCGCCGCCATGACCGGTGGTGCCTGCATGATCCTGTGCGCCTGCTGCACCCCAGCCCTGGTCCCCAGGCCGGTCCGCCGCCCAGCGATGACTGCCCACCCCTGCGCACCGAGGCCTCAATGCTCACCTGCCGCCACCGGCGTGTCTCCAAGAGGGCCCTCCACGTGCCGGTGCAACCTCCTCAGCCGATCGCTGGATTCCGCGCCACAGGCCCCCAGCGCACCCTGCGGCACCGCACCGCGGAGTCATGTGTGTGCTGACTGCTGCCTGCGCATACACTGCGGTCCAGCAGGGCTCACAATTCAAATCGAGTCTTGATTTGCTGGATGCAGTATCGAGGCCAACGCATCATCGCAGGCTGCACACCCGCTCAGCTCTTCAGGTGGGCCTAACTCTGTGCACCGCAAGTCATCGCCACGTGGCGGTAGGCCCTTGATGGACGCATGCCATCGGGTGCCACTAACTCAGTGCAACGCAAGTCATCGCCACGTGGCGGTAGGCCCGTGACGGACGCAGGCCATCGGGTGCCACTATCTCTGTGCAACGCAAGTCACGGACCCTTCATGATTGAGTTCCGTGGATGTGGACGCCATCATGTCACCTCCGGCAGTGGGGGATGTGCTGTGGTGGGCACCTTTTATTGGCAGGGTCACATGTCCTGTGACGCCTGTGCTGGATGGGTGTGGTGTGGGTGTAAACCAGCCATCAGGGAGTGGCTGTGGCATGCTGACAACTAGACCAGTGCCCAGCAGATCACTACAGGGAAGACCTGGGACATGTAGCTGTGTCGTCACCCCCTGTGAGCATAAGTGGAGTGGGCTGGGCTGGCGTATGCCAGTCCAGCGTAGGGGTGTGAACAAGGAGCCCGGGGCTCTGGGCGTGGTTCAGTTCTGGTCTCGACAAGGAAGTATCCAATGCTTTTGTCTCCATTGTAGTGTCTGCGCCACCCGGACCGCAATCAGCAATGTTGCGCCCTGTGACCCAAGTCCCACAACATGTGCAAAATGGATGTGAGGGGGAATCAGTGACCCTACATTCATCCATACTGTCATACTTGAAGGATCATAGACATGACACATCTGTGTGAATTTGAATGTTTTATTCACATCCAGTGGAGTGTTGCAGCTGGAGCAGTACAGGGCCATGCACACCCCACTTGACATTGTTGCCCTGTGGAGGGCCAGCCAGAGGCCAATAGGGAAGGACAAGTTCATCGGAATAGGAAGAGTTCAGTCCGCAGTCTGATTGCTGTGTCATTGGTAACCAAACAGAATATGGCAGTCCATGTCGAGGTCCAAGGTGAGTGCCGCAGAGTGTATTGGGGGACAGTGGAAGGTGATGATGCAAAGGGCCGAACCAAGCTGAAACAGGCCGTATGGCGGAGATGAATGCTACCGCTTCCTCATTACCACAACGGCAGTCTCATCCACATCATCGTCCTCTGATGTGTGATGTGCCTCACCTGTGGGTGTTGGTGTTTCGGCTACAGCACTGTGTGGCACTGACACATCAGGGGCCGGAGGTGGATTGTCGGCCGCACTGTGTGGCAGTGACACATCAGGTGCCGGAGGTGGAATGTCTGCCGCACTGTGGGGCACTGACACATCAGGGGGCGGAGAAGTGGATGGTGTAGGAGCAGCAGCATTCATCTGCGCCAGGCCTTGTGGCAGCAATGCCATGATGAGAATCTGCAGGGCATGGAAGATACCAGCTACATCTTGCTGATGTGCAGCCGTGGCAGCCATCCTTTCCGCCTCCATCCGCACCGTGTCCTCCATGAGCCCCCGCATGTGTCCCAACTCATGGCTGAGATCGCTGGAGCCACTCTGACTAGACAGGTGTTCTTGTCTCCGAGTCATGACTCCAGCGATGTCAGCCATGGCTCGTTGGAGACCATGGAGCGGACTGTGGGTGTCCGTTAGCGACTGTAAGTGGTCCCTGATGGGATGTAGACACCCATGGATGGCATCAAGTTTTGCTGCCATGATGTCGAACCCCACCCGCACTTGCTCAGCCATCTCCTTCTGGCCCTCCAACACACGGCGTTGAAATGCCATGTGTTGGTCGTGGGAATCCTGGGAGACAGCTGGGGTGGTGGGTGCTTCCTGCTGTGTGGTATGTGCAGGGGGTGGGGTCTCCTCGATGCAGCTGGGCTGCCCTGCCCCTGGAGGTGGGGTGCCGAAGCTGTCCATGAGCTCTTGGAGGGTGTCTGTGTCGAAGGTGGGGAGGTCCTCCTCGTCATCAGTGAGGAGGTGTTCGGTCTGCTCTGCAGGAGGTGATGATTCTCCCTCTGCAATGTAAAGGGGAGATGCAGTTTAACAGTGTGTTCCATGTATGTTCACGCATTGGCCAAGTTTCCAAACAGACTGCATGACAAAGTACATTGGGGCATATTTACAAGCCCTTTGCGCCACATTTGCGCCGCCGTTGCGTCACGCATGTGACGCAGTGGCGACGCAAACCATGCGCCGTGTTGCGCTATATTTACAACGTGACGCATCTAGGGAGATGCGTCACGTAGTAAACCCCTGCGCCACATGAAACCTGCATCAGGTTTCATGTGGGCGTACTGGCGCAGGGGGCGTTCCGGCGCAGGAACGCCTCGGAAAAGTGACGTAGTGAAATCTACAAGATTTCACGCAGTCACTTTTCCGACGCTGGTGCGCCAAATCCTTACGCCTGCTTCAAGCAGGCGTAAGGATTGACGCACCATGTTAGGGATAGGGAAGGCTGGAACAGTGCTGGAGTTGCGTCGCGCTTGCGACAACTTCAGCACTGCGCCAACCTTCCGCCGGCAGATGCGTCATGCATCTGCTTATCCTCAGCGCCACGATGCGCCGCATTGTAAATGCGGCGCATCGGACGTGGCGCAAGGGTAAACTTGCGTGATGCATTTTCCCTGGCGCATCCCTGCTGATATGCAGGGATGCGCCAGGGAACGTAAATATGCCCCATTGTGACTGTTTAGGAGGAGCTGCCTATTTGAAGCGGGACAGTGGACATTTGTGCACCATCAGGGATGTGGGGTTGTACTTGTCCATTATCATGTCACAGTTTCCTGCTATGCCAAATGTGATTGGCCAGTTTCTACACATAAGCGGCAGCAGTTGTGTCCTCTGTTCTGTTGTGAATGTGTTGCAGTTTGTACCACATTGTTGTCAATGTTGATGTGCTCTGATTTTTGTGTGTGTGCTGCATTGTGGGAGAGTCGCCCCTGCAGTTCAGACTTTGCTTGGCCTTCTCCCTTTCAGGCGGTGTGCCTTTGACTTCTGTGTTTATGCAGTGCTGAGATGTTGCATACTTGGGTAAATTGGGCTCTTGGTGGGAGTTGGGACTCTTGGGCATGGTTTGTCCGCAGATGTCTTGTTGCCGTCAGGGGTTGTTTGTGCATGTGGATTTGTCAGTGTGTGACCTGCTCCTTTCCGGATGTGGACCACTCTCAGCCACCTCGGTGTCGTGGCGTGCAACATGTCATGATGAGTGGCCTGCAGACATGCTCCTCATCATGCATTGTCACTGGGGCTCACGGATCCACAGCTTTGCTGGGTTCAGCACATGTGCATGGGTTTGTTGTGAGATTGGTGATGTGTGGGGAGGGCCCCCTCTGGGCACATTGTGGACGGGGGACTACTTGCTGTTTCTATGTGTGCTGCAGTATGGCAAGGAGATCAGGGACATGATCCAGAGTCATTGTGGTTGTGCAGCGTGCTATACTTCATTGTGCATGTGTGCCATTGTGCCCATCTCCCCCGTCCCCCCAGTCCCTGGTGGTTACTCACCCTGTTGCTGTTGTGTCAGGTCATGTTGAGCAGTGTCCGGTCCCCCGACTCCTGCCACCGTCTCCACACTCATGACTGTGGACACCATTTCCTCCATCTCATCCAGCTCCTCCTGTGGCGCAGGACTCCCACCCCCAGTCTGCATTGCTGCTTTGCGGTTGTTTGCGAGTTTCAGCTTGGTTTTGCGCTTCACATCATTCCAGCGCCTCTTGACTTCGTCCATTGTCCTGCTCAGCACTCCGACTGCATTCACCTTGTCCACGATGGACTGCCATGTTCCATTTTTTGTTGCCAATGACACAGTGGAGGTGACGAACAGTTGTTGATGGTGTTCTATCACCTCCGTAATCAGGATCCTGTTTTCCTGCGGACTGAACCGCGTCTTCCTCTTCTTCTTCTCCTTGCCCTTCCCTGACCCCGAGGTCCCAGGCTGGTCCTCCGTGGGGCTTGTGGGGTTCGGGTTGTCCTCTGTACTTGCTCCGGCTGCCTCCATTGTGCTTCGCAGTTGTTTTAAAAAAAAAAAATGTGCTGCTTTTATGGTGATTTTTCCTGCCTGATGTGGGAATTGCAAGCCTGGCGCTGCTTGTCGCCGATTTTTCTATCGCGGTTGGGCCCAACGCGACTTTTTTCGCGTTCGGGTTTCCTTTTTTATCGCCGTCGCGGTAGTTGTATCGCGGACATTTGAGGCGTTCTCGGGAAACTATCGCATGTTACCGCATTGTTGTGAATACGACGTTGACACGGAGTTATTTTCCCGCGATAGACGGCGATATGAAAAATTGCGTTAGCCTATTTTGGCGATGTTTTTTCGCACGTTCTTGAGAATATCCCCCTGTGTGTGATAATACTACCTCCTTACAGTGAAATCTATGTTTTTTTGCGAGATGACATTGAACATTATTTCTAGTTGTTAATCCTTTAACTCTGTAAAAGATAAACTAGGATTGTCCTGTGTTATGCACCAGAGTGCTCTATGTTTGATATTATACAGGTTTACAGAAAGGCTAGGTAGTTTCATAAAATTTTACATGTTTGGAGTTTGGCCTCCTGCAATACCTTATGATCAATGACATTTACAAAACAGATGTTCATCACAGGCAACACAATAGGACCCTCTGGCAGGCATACAGGTATTTTAATGTGAATATATATTATACAAACTGCAGGGAATTACCTTTCAAATCAGAAACGTATCTCTTGGATTGTGTGTCTCTGAACAGGCAACATTACTGTAAACCCACCTTGGGAGAAATTCAAATTAGAGGGTAGTGATAGACCCCTGTCAACACTGATGTGGAAAACGTGGGAAACAGCTCTCACAAAGGGGTAAAAACCACGCATGCCTTAACCATGCAGCCTTTGCAACGCATGCCTCTTTACCATACAGGACATACCACGCAAACTTTTACAATGAGTATACTTTTACCACGCATGCCTTTGCAAAGAAAATGGAAGTATGTCACATATAATTTCATTATCTGCTGTAGTTAGGCTCAGAAGTTCCTCGTGCAAAACCAATGAAATTCAGCAGTTATAGTTACCTGAGCTAACTATAACTTACGCACCCGCAATGCACTGCTTATGACCTCACATATTACATCACTCGTGACTTGGTCAGTGACATCGCTGATGACACCTCAAATGACAGCCCTGATGACATAATCAAGTAAGTGTAAGTGTTAGTAAGAGTTTATAGGTGTGAAACATATATAGTAACCTACTACGCAAGTTAAATTATCATACTATGTGCACTACTACTGAGTGATACTACTTCTAACATATATTATATAAGTGGCTGCGTGTCTGTCCCCTTGTGTGTATGGATGTGTAAGTGGCTGTATGGGTATATAAGTGGATGTGTGAGTAGCTGTGTGGGTGAGGGAGATGCTGTGTGAGTGGCTTTATTGGAGAGTGAGTGGGTGTGTCAGTGGCTATATGGGTGAGTGACTGGGTGTCTAAATGGTTCTATGAGTGAGTGACTCAGTGTGTAAGTGGCTGTATGGGTGAGTGAGTGGCAGTTTGAGTGGGTGTTTGGTTAAGTGAGTTGGTGTGTGAGTGATTATATTGGAGAGTAAGTGTCTGTGTGAATGGCTTTATCGGTGAGTGAGCAGATGTGTGAGTGCTTCTATAGATGTGTGAATGGATATGTAAGTAGTTGTGTGGGTGTGTGAGTGAGTGTGTGAGTGCTTGTATGGGTGAGTGAGGCGCTGTGATGAAAGGCTGTATGGGTGGGTAAGTGGGTATGTGAGTGACTCTGTAGGGAAATAAGAGGGTGTGTGAGTAGCCATATGGGTGAGCGTGTGGCTATGTGAGTGGTTGTACGGGGGAGTGACTGGTTGTATGAGTGGCTGTATGGGTGAGTGAATGGTTATGTGAGTGGCTTTATAAGTAAGTGAGTGGGTATGTGAGTGCCTCTGTGGAGGAGTGTGTGGGTGTGTGAGTACTGGTATGGGTCTGTGAATGGGTAAGTGGGTGGTTATATGGCTGTGTGAGTGGGTATACGAAAGGTTGTATGGGGTGTGTGTGGGGGTTTTTGAGGGGTTCTGTGGATGATGTCATCAATTATGTCATTTGAGAAGTCATCATTGATGCCATCAGTGATGTCACTGACTATGTCATGAGTGATGTAATTTGTAAAGCCATATGCAGTGCTTTGTGGGGGCGTAATTTATAGTTAGCTTAGGCAACTATAACTGCTGAATTTCACTGGTTTTGTACGAGTGGAATCTGAGCCTAACTATAATGCCCCTGTAACCTTGTTTTTTTTCCAGTGAATTTCTAAGGTTTTTTAAATTCTATTTTCTAACTATAACATCCCTGTAACCTTTGTTTTTTTCAGTGAATTTCAAAGGTTTTTCAAAATTTATTTCGTAGCTATAATGTCCCTGTAACCTTTGGTTTTTTAAGTGAAGTTTGATGTTTTTTTAACTGGTAGTTTTGTTTGCAGACTGGTGGAGAAAGGGGATTGGCCTCTGATCTGCTCTCTAGAATCCGGCTGTAAGGGACTTACTGGAGGTTACAGTAGAGCTTCTTGGTCCTCAAGGTCAGTCAGCATCCAAGAGTACTTCATCCCCCAAACCGTATCGTACAAGGAGGCGCATTTGCTTAAAGTGATGGAGAAAGGAGGCGTGGCCTTTGAAGTCCTCACACCAATCGCCCTCTGTGGAACTTACTTGAGGTAACAGGAGGGGTAGTTGGCCCCCAAGGACCCTTCGCAGCCAAGGAGTCTTCATCTCATTTGCAGAGTGTTCGATAAAGGGGTGGACCCCCGACAACTTGCCAGTCATTTTTTAAAAATTATTTTTTATTTTTTAGAAAGAGAAGTCATGTGGCCCCCTTTCCCTGGGCCGTCTTGGGCCCAAGGGACCCCATCCGCCAGTGCCAGCCCTTTTTTCAGTCAGTGACACACTGATGACATCTCAAATGACATCATCCACAGAACCACTCAGACACCCACTCACTCCCCATAGAACCTCTTGTTATGTCCCGTATAGAGGCCCTAATGTAGACCCGTTCATACATGCCCTAAAATGGACGTATTCATATTTGCCCTAATACGGTCATATTCGTACTTGCCCTATTATGGTCAAAGCCGCATATGCCCTATTACGGTCATAACTGTACATGTCCTAATAAAGTCATGATTCCTTATATAGGCATGATCTTTCACCTACATTGGTCCTCACTAGTACACAACGTGCTCTGAGGGCTGAACGTTATCTATCTTGTGGTTTTGAATACAGCAGGGTTTTTCCCAAACACAGGCCCACACTGTACTCATCAATTATGCATGGCTCTCTAGGAATACACCACCTGCATAATATGTATGTACAAAGTTCACCCCTGACGTCTTCCTCAAGCCTAACGACAGACCAATACAATCCATACTGAGGACCGAGACTCTTTAGGGTATAAATACACCACATCTTGCCCCGGTAAGACAGAGGGAACCGAGACTTCCATGCTGACACACTGACCAGAGACGCTGAGGCTCCTGCATGCAGTCGCTCCAGCTGACAGCGGTCTGACACAGCCCTTGCGGGGTGTCCAACTCGAGACCAGGACAGGGTCCCACACTCTCTCTATTCAGGTATGGGGGTTCGACTAAATCCTAGAAGGATGCTTGGCTCTTAGGCTTTTAGACCTACACATATGCTAGGTATACTCAGGTACATCTAGTTAGGCATCGTAGGAGTACGCGCACTTTTCATAATGCTTTTTATATTCATGTATGTATCTATGATTATTGCAATATGGTAGAACTGTTCTATCCCTTTGCTTTTATCGTACTGCTGATAATATATCTCTGCTATTGTCTGCTGGTTGCCGCAGCACATATATTTTACACTAGAATAACAACTGTTCAATAAATACTTATTGAAACGCCCAGACTGTTTATTCTGTGTAACTCTCTGAGACAAACCGAATAAGTAAGCACGAGTGACTGAGCGAAAAGTAGTATATTGTTTCCACGATTCTGAGGAATTTGGGTTGTCATGATCAAAGGTTGCCAGAAACTAATCTCTCCCCGATAAGAGGAGATTTTAGTGGCACTGTGAGCTAGCTAATGCAAAACAATCTAACATACGCGGTGAGGGTGCACAGAGTCAGTCTGCCACAAAGCCCACAGCTTATGTTACACAAACGCGCAGGTCCTGCATGGGTACTATAGGAACTACACGACATGGCGCCACCAACGTTGGTTTGGTACTTATTTAACAGTAGAATCTGAGTAGTTCAGTTGTGCTATTCTCAGAGAACCTACTCACAAAACCCCAGAGACGTCTGGAGTGGGTGGGCACAAACTCCGCCGCAGCTGAGTAGTACGAAAATACTATTTATTGGCTGTTGGTTAATCAAGCTTGAAGGACATTTAGTTCCTAAATTGTGCATAACACCTCATCTTAGTTCCCTTTGAACACTTCTTCCTCTAATAATGTCTGACATCGAAACAGGGGACCAAAGAGTTGACCTGAATCTCTTAACAGGAGAAGAAGATCCTGAGGATGCAATACAGATTGCACCAAAATTCAGAAGGACAGTCACCATAAGACTATTAGAAAATGGCTTACCAGCCACGGGTGGCATAGTAGTTTTCGTGATTGAGACACACGAATCAAACAAAACAGAGGTATTCTATTCATGGGTTACATTCCCAGCAGCGAATGCCATAACAAAGACATTTCACTACTACATAGCAGGAGATGCACCAGCGGAATATGCTCCATTTGAGGACATAGAAATTCCACTCACTTACCAGGAACATTTTTACTGGTTTAAAGGCGCCCTACCCCACGTACAACAAAGAGTAAGATTAGGCCCGCTCGGAGGAGATGGGGCCACATGGCCAATACTAGCGGCTTACACACCGCATCCTGGCACAGCCCGACTTACTAGTACAACACAAAGATTTAATTAAAATCTACAGACACCTGACACAATTTGTCATGAGGACTTTAACAATCCAACCTGCACCAGCAGGTGCAGCAAACAGTACTCCAGTTCAGGGTACAGGAAATAAAATTACTCCACAAACATTACACGCGGTAATGGGCAAAATGCCCGCAAAACGCAAACAAATACCATTCTGGATAGCTCAGAAAATAACTCAGCTTGAGGCAGTATTCCCGAATACTACCACCTATGAAAACACAGAATTCTAACAATCTGCTTGCCCATGGGGATCACACCACAAGTAGAGGACTGCACCTCTTGGGGTTCAGTCTTTCCTGCCATATATACCAGAACACATGGTATCCCGTCCTTAGCAGTAGTACCTGACGTATTGAGACAGATACAAAATGAGTACGGAGCAGAGCCTGCCCTTAACTTAGGGATGAAGTTACTAAATAACTTTGACCAGGTATCAGCCATAATACTAGCTAACATTAAGGGGGAAGCAGCTTCAGTGGCGATCCGCCAACGCCTAAGGGAGTTCAGTCCAGAGGATCATCAACACGGACTACCCAAAATAATTGAAACTGCATATGCAGAATTAGGAAGAGACAGTCTAGGTGGGAAAGCATTAAAACCACAACTAGTGGGCAGTCCTGAAAAGGACACTACAAAGCAGACGCCTACTTCTAAAAAGAAGTGGGAAAATAAAAAACAACAAAAGTCTAAAGACAGCAGATCTCAATCCAGAGGTAGGTCTCCTCAACAGGAGCTCCTCTGAAAGGAGGTATAACCTCAGGAATAGGGATAATATTAAAAACCTGACAGGTATCAGGATACTGATACTCATTCTTCTCGTTCCTTTCAGGGTTCATCAAAAAAGTCCGAGAGGAAAGGACGGTCAGAGGAGCGTACAAAGTCCAGAGACACGCAACGCGCTGCGGACTACGCACCTAAAAAAGAAGATAAACAAAAATCAAAACCTCAGTTCAAAAAGAAGAAGGTAGCAGGTCTCAAGATAAGACATGCCCAGAATTCTGAGGACTCAGCTTCTGAACGGGGAGTGGGCTCTGACGATGCTAGACAGCGCGGCAGAAGTAACGATAGCTCGCCAGAACCTGAAGGAATTTCTGGTGACAGCGGAGTTGAGTGAGTATATCACGGTGGAAACACCTGATACTCGGGTAAGTGTCCCACATAAGTTACATGAGATAACACTCCGGCTGGAGGGGACAAGCCCAGGAAAATTAAAGGTCTCTTTTGGAAAAATCTGTCATCTGGTTATGACATTATATTAGCAGAACAAGACTGGCCGCCAGCATTCGTCATGGAGTGCCCTAGGGGAGAAACTGTAATTTTTCCAGCCTTTTCCGACCTCGTTCCCATTCACCTAAAACATGCATATGCGCAGGAGTGGGCGGTTGCCCTAGCTCCAGCATTGTATAAAAATCATGTTGGTTGGGATGAGGATTCAACCCACCACGTGATCCCGTTAAAAGTTTCCTCAAATGCTCAAAGGCAATACCCTATAAAGCAGGAAGCTAAAAACAAGTCAGGGAGATTCTAGACCAACTAGAATACCAGAGGGTGATAGAAAATTGCACTTCACCTATGAACAATCCTTTGTTTCCCGTAATGAAACCTGACAACACATATCGTTTAGGTTTGGATTACAGACATTTAAACACTTGCACAAAGACATTTGCAGTTCAAAATGCACACAGTGCCGCATTAATGAATAACATTGTGCGCAAAAAATACAAAACAACGCTCGATATCTCAAATGGATTTTTCTGCCAAAATATAGCGCCTGAAAGCAGGTATCTGACCGCCTTCTGTGCGTTAGGGTCCCAGCGACAATTTTGTCGACTAGCCAAAGGGTATAAAAACAGCCCGGGGGTATTTTCAGCACGAGTAACAGAGTTACTCCAAAATTTGGATGAAGAAGCATTGTCCTATGTGGATGATATTTATCTGACGGACGATGACTTAAAGAGGCACTTGACCAGGGTGAGCACCATTATTATGGGATTCGCCTCTGAGGGCTACAAATTTAATTTCAAAAATCAAAAATTGCCCACCTCAGTGTCCTTTTTTAGGATACGAGCTGTCAAGTGAAGGGAAAAGCCTAGCAGCTAACTTTTTAGAAAAGTGTGCGCTGCTCCAACCTCCAAAATCATTAAAGAATTTACAATCAATTCTGGGATTCCTAAATTTTGGTCGAACATACATTTTGGATTACGCAGAAAAAGTAAAACCTTTCTACGACTTAATAAAACCTGATTTTTCAGTAAGACAATGGACACAGGAACATACAAATATCCTGCATTCCCTACAGGAAGACATGATAGCTTCTAAACATTTACAGACACGCGTAAACGCACAGAACTTAGTGATCCGAGTCATAGCAGGTCAATGCGGGTACACTTATTTAACTTTTAATGAAGGTGAAACAGTACCAATTGCATACAAATCACACCTGTACACAAACACAGAAATGCGCTTCACTTCAACAGAAAAAATCCTGACAGCAGTGCAGACCACTGTAGCAAGAGAAAGAGCTCTGGCTCAGGGAAAACGCATAATTGTTGTGACCCCAGTACCAGCTTTAGAAGCTGTTACAAAAGCTAGCATTCCAAATGCGAAAGCCTTACATCCCAGATGGATACAATGGGCTAATTCTCTTACTGCAACGGATGTTGAATACAGATTTGATCCTAGTTTTAAAACACAGGCATTCCTGCAATACGAACAAGAATATCCTCTACCAAATGAAATTTTGCCTCTAGATCAGTATGAATATATTATTTACACTGACGGTTCTGCTCAATCCGCCACAGGGATTAAGCAAGCTTACAGCGCAGCGTGTGCGATTGTTAAAGGTCGCATGCACGATGGCAAGTTCCATCCGAGTTGCACAAAAACGCAATCTCTAGGAGACTGCACGGCTCAGTTGGCAGAACTCAAAGCACTAATATTGGCACTTATAAATACGGATCACGAATTCCCCACACTTATTGTGTGTGATTCCTTTTACTGTGTACAGTCGTACAATGAATATCTACATCATTGGGAACAAAACGGGTTCAAAGATGCAAAACGTGGCACAATTAAGCATAAAATGCTACGGGAACAGGTAGTGGAGTTGAGAAACGAACTACCAAGGGCTCACGTGATACATACACTGAGTTTTCAGCGTGATGGCGTTCACGTTGAAGGGAATTCATTGGATGATGAAGCGGCAAAGGGGGCTGTTCACACAGCCGCCATAGCTGCAGTTACTCGTTCAAAGACGAGGGTAGACGGCGAGATAATGGTAGCTGTCAATGCTTCACGCAAAGGCAGCACAGCAGTACCTAAAAAATTTCCACTCAAGTACTCCTACAAGTTAGATGCAAAAAACATTCCATATGCTCAGATTCCTGGAGTGGGGGATAGAGTAATACCAAATATGGATCGTAGGCTAGGCTTAATTGTGGCAGCACACGAAGGAATAGGTTCTGTACATAACGGACTTAGGGAGACTGTTGCTTTGTTAAAAGAACGCTACTGGTGGCCCGTGATGAGAAGGCTGATTAGAGACTACGTCTGGAACTGTGACACCTGCAAGCAGATGAATGGGTCCACCACAACACGTCCAGTACAGATACCATTGTTAGACAGCATTATGTTGTCCGTTCGTGCGCGTCCAGCTCAAGTTTCCTCAAGGTTTGGCCTCAGCGCTCGGCTGACGCTCAAACTGTTATAAAAGATTTGCGAGTCTTTATCGGCACATACGCAGTTGGCACGTTACATTCTGACCGTGGTCCGGCGTTTAGCTCTTGGGCTTACAAAGAGGCCATGGAAGGAATGGGCGTAGCATTGCGGTACTCCTCTCCGTACCATCCCGAGGGAAATTCTGTTGTGGAGAGGAAAACCGAGACTTAAAGCAATCTTTAACAGCTAGGGTATTAGGCAAGGGCGGTAGATGGGTCGATCACCTTTATGGGGTACAGCGCGTGCTCAATAACCAGCCAAGAAGCTCTCTAGGGGTGTCACTCCTTACGAGGTCCTATTTGGGACAAGAATGTGGGTACCTGATCTTGATTGTGAAGGCACAGTGGCGGATAAAAACCATTTGATATCCATGATCGTTTGGCTGTTTTACAGGATCTAAATGAATCCAGAACACAACAAAGTAACGTGCTCCAAAAACAGACCGCCACTGAGGAAGTCAAGGCAGTAACGGCAAGACCTGTCTGGATCCCAAAAGTCGGGGATCTGGTCAGAAAGAAGATTGCTGACAAGAAAGAATTTGGGCCATCCTACAGAAGGCCTGTACCGGTCCTAGCAATCCAAGGCACAAGAACTGTACTTCTGCCGCCTCTTGCCTGGAAAAAGGAGAAAAGATTTGTCTCAATCGACTTAATCAAACCACACTATGTGGCCGATACTAAACAGTAGGCCTCGTGAACTCCACAGTAGCAGACGCCCTCCTCTCGCTACAATCCAAGAAGTCCAAACAGAAAGACTCATCACGTTTGAAGAGCCACCTGTACGGAATGAAGGACTAAGCAACAATGCTATGGAACTCGTTCCACTTCAACAAGAAATTCATCTTCAAAATGAAAATCAACTTAACAACCAAGTTGCAATAAGACCGACTACAGACATCTATGTCAACATGCCTCGTCAAGAGCAAAATCCAATTTCAACAAATCCCGATGCAATTCCAACAATTGATCGAACTGCTTCTGGCTATTTCATGAACTTTGATACGTTTTCACTGGATCCAAGCGAGCCGGAAACGACGCCAGCCAAAAAATCACTCAAACAGAAACTCACTGACTTTTTGAACTTTTTTAGAAAGACTTACCTGGTGTCACCTTGGATTGAACTATGGTATATCGCTGGGATTTTATTTTTTATTTTCTGGGTAGGCTTAATAATAACTTTTAGTATGCTTATTAATGGACGATACCTCCAGCAGAGCTCTACAGCCCAAAGAGTCAATTTGATTTTAAAACCACACCAGTCTTCACATCGTGAACCAAGAGACTTGTCTTCAGTGAACATCACAGCAGTTCCTATACCGGACGGTATAGTATGGGACAAGATTGATTATGATGTATTCGGTCCGACTGAACTTTTAAAGCTAAAACATGTATTTAAAATTTCTTTAAGTGATATCATTACCTCCAGTACATTTTCTGATGATTGGGACACTGAAACTGTAAATGCTATGATGTCTGATTTAGAAAAACTGCTGCATTTCCGAACAATGAAATGTTAGAAGGTACTTCAGATTATGATACATTGTACTGTTACCAGCAATATGGTCATCATTTCTTGCACAAATCTATAACACCTGAGAAATGTATTTGAGTACCACCAGTGGGAACACTGCCCAACACCACCGAAAGGTAGTTCACAGGCATTTGCACAGAAATTCACATACTTCTCAGGGTTTAACACATCCGACCCAAAGTCATTTTATTATAAAGTGGCGAAAATTTCAGCTCAGAAAATTATGTTAACAAACACCAAACATATTTACTCTGCTTCCTTTATGGCCCAGTTGTCTACACAGGGTTTCGACCTATGGAAGAACACTATAGATTTAAAATCGATCTGGGGTTCTAGGGACTGGCAAGTCCAGGGAATAGAAGCGCTTTTTAGAGCATGCCTCATTCCACAGCAGATGATATTTCTGAATGAAACTGTGCAACAGACATCCTGTCTTGGACTAGCCAAGAACAAGGAACTGAACTCACCCGGGTTTCCTACACCATCACAGATGGGTGGGGGGCAGAATTCAACTACACAAGGGGTAGGATTAGATGACATTCTCCAGTACAACAGATCAGATCCTGATTGGACGAAATGGCTGATTTGGCCCATTGACACAAACACCTGTCAACAGAGATTTATGAATACAACCGAAGGGTTTAGTATCCATAGGCCAGATACACGCTATGTACAAAGACAACACTCAGGGGTAGTGACATCCTATTGTGTTGGGAAGTTGTGCCTTGATTGGCTAGAGGCCTCAACACTCACAGAAGTAAAACATCACTTGACCTTACTCACACCTGATGTAGACCTTAGGGATTTCCTACTAGGTCCAAGGAAAACATGTCAGAAACGTTTCATATATGCTGGCCTTTATGCCTATTATAATGAAAACTGGAAAATATCCCAACAAGAGGCCGCAGAAAGAATACGGGAAATAGACCGTATTAACTTAGAAAAGGCATTAGCTGTAGTGGATAATGGGTTAACAACTTTGACCTCCAGGATTTACTCCTTAGGCAACATTGTGTCTTCGGCAATCGACATATTAGAACAAGATCTGGCCTTGTTACAACACGGGCAATCTCAGCTACGTTCTATTATGATGCTAAGCTGGACGCTACAATCTTTGCGTGCAGGCTATGTGCCCTGGCGTTTTATAAACACCACGTCTCTGTTTTCAGAATACAATCTAACTGATAAACAGACAGAAATGGCACAAAGGGGAGCCAAATATACAATGCTGCATATTGAGAAACTGGAAAGGTTACCATTCACTGTAGCCGAATCACCATCAACAGAATGGCTAATTCATGGCCAAATCACTCTGCCGGTCACTACGTTTCAGTTTCAATATTGCCTTGAGCAAAGGCAGGCAGGCAAATATGAAAAGATGGGTAAGGGTTACATTAAGGAAACTTGGGAGTTACCATATAGATATCGATGCCGGAATGGGGATCGAGAAGTGTATCTGAGTGGTACAAACTGCAAGAACGCTTTAAGCGGTTCTCTCATGTGTCAGGATATTTCACTACACGGAGCCTGTAACGGTTCAGTAGCGAACCTATCGTGTCACATGACTGGGACCCCAGCTGCCATGATCACGCCGGTTTTCCAGCTGCTCTCGAATGGGAGTTACTTGATGCTAAATGATCAAGGTTGCTGTGGGATGCTTCCGGGCGTCGCCTATCTGGTCACTGTTAACTCCAGGGTTACTTGCTGTATGCAAGTATTGTTTCCACCACTGAACACAGTCAGGGAGGCGGCGTTATGGCATTCGCTGAACGTTTCTTTCATACAATTTGATACTCTGAGCAGACTGCAAGCCATGCTTTTACAGCAACCCGTGCCCTTAACCTCCGCTCAAGAAACCTATGAACTTCAAGTTGCAAAGACCTCGACTGAGATACAGGCGCTTATAAGTACAAACTGCCCCTTTCATTTCGTAGAAATGGTGGGACGTATCTTCAATATGTCTGATACGAGCGGTATTGTACACCTATTTAAGACCATAGGGTCAGGACTGTTAAGCACCTTTCAGACAGTCCTCGGAGTAATCCCAAATTTTATACACTCCGTATTGGGAAGCGTATTTGGAGGATTCCCGCTTATCCTATTGCTGGTTGCAGCGGTCCTATTCATAATACTGCTGCTACGCAATGGACGGCCCAATTCCCGAGGGAATGGCGAACATGCTCCAGGAGCGGAAATACCGTGAACGCATGGTACAACTTCTGGGCATTTCTTGCCTGCGAGAACTCAATGCCTCCTGGTTTCTATCCTTTCGACCAGTCTGGGTAGACTGCATCTTACCTGTTCTTCGATGCCTGTTTTGCGGAGAAGAATGCACGTTGGATCTTTGTCTAACATTTCCATCAGATGCGCCTCCGGACACGGATGCAATGCTGGACCCCATAAAGGCCCACGCTCTGCGTTGTCCCCAGCGGCTTCCGATTCTGATGAATGCATTCCTGGAGAATCCACAGGTGCCGTTTGCTCCTGCTGGGTTAGGTGACTCCTCCACAGGCACCCAGGTTACAACTGCCGCACAAGCTGCCGCAGCCACCGACTGTTGGCAGTACTACATTCCATCTATGTGCGATTGACGTTCTCTGTGAGGCGTTGGATTTGTCGTCTGCAGCAGCTAACACCGATAATATTGTGCTTCCCAGCCAGGACGCTTAATCTTGAATTGGCTCATCGTGTCCTGGGAAAGAATTCAGCTTCTTCACTCGTTTCAAAACAAACAAGCAAAATTGGAACATTTCCTAAATTGACACTTTCGCTTGAGAAAAGCATGGCCTTCTTCCGCTTTGAGTGAAGCAACTTATATAGAGAAACAAAATAGACATTTCTTTTTAGTGGCAATTGGAAATAGCTGAATTGTAACATTTTTTGAAGTTTTTTTAAACAATTTTAAAACCATGTTTTTACTTGCTTTTAAAATGTTTTTAAATTGTCCAGATTTTAAGTATGGTCATTGTCATCCTGTTCGGAAGAGGAGTGGGTGTTATGTCCCGTATAGAGGCCCTAATGTAGACCCGTTCATACATGCCCTAAAATGGACGTATTCATATTTGCCCTAATACGGTCATATTCGTACTTGCCCTATTATGGTCAAAGCCGCATATGCCCTATTACGGTCATAACTGTACATGTCCTATTATAGTCATGATTCCTTATATAGGCATGATCTTTCACCTACATTGGTCCTCACTAGTACACAACGTGCTCTGAGGGCTGAACGTTATCTATCCTGTGGTTTTGAATACAGCAGGGTTTTTCCCAAACACAGGCCCACACTGTACTCATCAATTATGCATGGCTCTCTAGGAATACACCACCTGCATAATATGTATGTACAAAGTTCACCCCTGACGTCTTCCTCAAGTCTAACGACAGACCAATACAATCCATACTGAGGACCGAGACTCTTTAGGGTATAAATACACCACATCTTGCCCCGGTAAGACAGAGGGAACCGAGACTTCCATGCTGACACACTGACCAGAGACGCTGAGGCTCCTGCATGCAGTCGCTCCAGCTGACAGCGGTCTGACACAGCCCTTGCGGGGTGTCCAACTCGAGACCAGGACGGGGTCCCACACTCTCTCTATTCAGGTATGGGGGTTCGACTAAATCCTAGAAGGATTCTTGGCTCTTAGGCTTTTAGACCTACACATATGCTAGGTACACTCAGGTACATCTAGTTAGGCATCGTAGGAGTACGCGCACTTTTCATAATGCTTTTATATTCATGTATGTATCCATGATTATTGCAATATGGTAGAACTGTTCTATCCCTTTGCTTTTATCGTACTGCTGATAATATATCTCTGCTATTGTCTGCTGGTTGCCGCAGCACATATATTTTACACTAGAATAACAACTGTTCAATAAATACTTATTGAAACGCCCAGACTGTTTATTCTGTGTAACTCTCTGAGACAAACCGAATAAGTAAGCACGAGTGACTGAGCGAAAAGTAGTATATTGTTTCCACGATTCTGAGGAATTTGGGTTGTCATGATCTAAGGTTGCCAGAAACTAATCTCTCCCCGATAAGAGGAGATTTTAGTGGCACTGTGAGCTAGCTAATGCAAAACAATCTAACATACGCGGTGAGGGTGCACAGAGTCAGTCTGCCACCAAGCCCACAGCTTATGTTACACAAACGCGCAGGTCCTGCATGGGTACTATAGGAACTACACGACATGGCGCCACCAACGTTGGTTTGGTACTTATTTAACAGTAGAATCTGAGTAGTTCAGTTGTGCTATTCTCAGAGAACCTACTCACAAAACCCCAGAGACGTCTGGAGTGGGTGGGCACAAACTCCGCCGCAGCTGAGTAGTACGAAAATACTATTTATTGGCTGTTGGTTAATCAAGCTTGAAGGACATTTAGTTCCTAAATTGTGCATAACACCTCATCTTAGTTCCCTTTGAACACTTCTTCCTCTAATAATGTCTGACATCGAAACAGGGGACCAAAGAGTTGACCTGAATCTCTTAACAGGAGAAGAAGATCCTGAGGATGCAATACAGATTGCACCAAAATTCAGAAGGACAGTCACCATAAGACTATTAGAAAATGGCTTACCAGCCACTGGTGGCATAGTAGTTTTAGTGATTGAGACACACGAATCAAACAAAACAGAGGTATTCTATTCATGGGTTACATTCCCAGCAGCGAATGCCATAACAAAGACATTTCACTACTACATAGCAGGAGATGCACCAGCGGAATATGCTCCATTTGAGGACATAGAAATTCCACTCACTTACCAGGAACATTTTTACTGGTTTAAAGGCGCCCTACCCCACGTACAACAAAGAGTAAGATTAGGCCCGCTCGGAGGAGATGGGGCCACATGGCCAATACTAGCGGCTTACACACCGCATCCTGGCACAGCCCGACTTACTAGTACAACACAAAGATTTAATTAAAATCTACAGACACCTGACACAATTTGTCATGAGGACTTTAACAATCCAACCTGCACCAGCAGGTGCAGCAAACAGTACTCCAGTTCAGGGTACAGGAAATAAAATTACTCCACAAACATTACACGCGGTAATGGGCAAAATGCCCGCAAAACGCAAACAAATACCATTCTGGATAGCTCAGAAAATAACTCAGCTTGAGGCAGTATTCCCGAATACTACCACCTATGAAAACACAGAATTCTAACAATCTGCTTGCCCATGGGGATCACACCACAAGTAGAGGACTGCACCTCTTGGGGTTCAGTCTTTCCTGCCATATATACCAGAACACATGGTATCCCGTCCTTAGCAGTAGTACCTGACGTATTGAGACAGATACAAAATGAGTACGGAGCAGAGCCTGCCCTTAACTTAGGGATGAAGTTACTAAATAACTTTGACCAGGTATCAGCCATAATACTAGCTAACATTAAGGGGGAAGCAGCTTCAGTGGCGATCCGCCAACGCCTAAGGGAGTTCAGTCCAGAGGATCATCAACACGGACTACCCAAAATAATTGAAACTGCATATGCAGAATTAGGAAGAGACAGTCTAGGTGGGAAAGCATTAAAACCACAACTAGTGGGCAGTCCTGAAGAGGACACTACAAAGCAGACGCCTACTTCTAAAAAGAAGTGGGAAAATAAAAAACAACAAAAGTCTAAAGACAGCAGATCTCAATCCAGAGGTAGGTCTCCTCAACAGGAGCCCTCTGAAAGGAGGTATAACCTCAGGAATAGGGATAATATTAAAAAACCTGACAGGTATCAGGATACTGATACTCATTCTTCTCGTTCCTTTCAGGGTTCATCAAAAAAGTCCGAGAGGAAAGGACGGTCAGAGGAGCGTACAAAGTCCAGAGACACGCAACGCGCTGCGGACTACGCACCTAAAAAAGAAGATAAACAAAAATCAAAACCTCAGTTCAAAAAGAAGAAGGTAGCAGGTCTCAAGATAAGACATGCCCAGAATTCTGAGGACACAGCTTCTGAACGGGGAGTGGGCTCTGACGATGCTAGACAGCGCGGCAGAAGTAACGATAGCTCGCCAGAACCTGAAGGAATTTCTGGTGACAGCGGAGTTGAGTGAGTATATCACGGTGGAAACACCTGATACTCGGGTAAGTGTCCCACATAAGTTACATGAGATAACACTCCGGCTGGAGGGGGACAAGCCCAGGAAAATTAAAGGTCTCTTTTGGAAAAATCTGTCATCTGGTTATGACATTATATTAGCAGAACAAGACTGGCCGCCAGCATTCGTCATGGAGTGCCCTAGGGGAGAAACTGTAATTTTTCCAGCCTTTTCCGACCTCGTTCCCATTCACCTAAAACATGCATATGCGCAGGAGTGGGCGGTTGCCCTAGCTCCAGCATTGTATAAAAATCATGTTGGTTGGGATGAGGATTCAACCCACCACGTGATCCCGTTAAAAGTTTCCTCAAATGCTCAAAGGCAATACCCTATAAAGCAGGAAGCTAAAAAACAAGTCAGGGAGATTCTAGACCAACTAGAATACCAGAGGGTGATAGAAAATTGCACTTCACCTATGAACAATCCTTTGTTTCCCGTAATGAAACCTGACAACACATATCGTTTAGGTTTGGATTACAGACATTTAAACACTTGCACAAAGACATTTGCAGTTCAAAATGCACACAGTGCCGCATTAATGAATAACATTGTGCGCAAAAATACAAAACAACGCTCGATATCTCAAATGGATTTTTCTGCCAAAATATAGCGCCTGAAAGCAGGTATCTGACCGCCTTCTGTGCGTTAGGGTCCCAGCGACAATTTTGTCGACTAGCCAAAGGGTATAAAAACAGCCCGGGGGTATTTTCAGCACGAGTAACAGAGTTACTCCAAAATTTGGATGAAGAAGCATTGTCCTATGTGGATGATATTTATCTGACGGACGATGACTTAAAGAGGCACTTGACCAGGGTGAGCACCATTATTATGGGATTCGCCTCTGAGGGCTACAAATTTAATTTCAAAAAATCAAAAATTGCCCACCTCAGTGTCCTTTTTTAGGATACGAGCTGTCAAGTGAAGGGAAAAGCCTAGCAGCTAACTTTTTAGAAAAGTGTGCGCTGCTCCAACCTCCAAAATCATTAAAGAATTTACAATCAATTCTGGGATTCCTAAATTTTGGTCGAACATACATTTTGGATTACGCAGAAAAAGTAAAACCTTTCTACGACTTAATAAAACCTGATTTTTCAGTAAGACAATGGACACAGGAACATACAAATATCTTGCATTCCCTACAGGAAGACATGATAGCTTCTAAACATTTACAGACACGCGTAAACGCACAGAACTTAGTGATCCGAGTCATAGCAGGTCAATGCGGGTACACTTATTTAACTTTTAATGAAGGTGAAACAGTACCAATTGCATACAAATCACACCTGTACACAAACACAGAAATGCGCTTCACTTCAACAGAAAAAATCCTGACAGCAGTGCAGACCACTGTAGCAAGAGAAAGAGCTCTGGCTCAGGGAAAACGCATAATTGTTGTGACCCCAGTACCAGCTTTAGAAGCTGTTACAAAAGCTAGCATTCCAAATGCGAAAGCCTTACATCCCAGATGGATACAATGGGCTAATTCTCTTACTGCAACGGATGTTGAATACAGATTTGATCCTAGTTTTAAAACACAGGCATTCCTGCAATACGAACAAGAATATCCTCTACCAAATGAAATTTTGCCTCTAGATCAGTATGAATATATTATTTACACTGACGGTTCTGCTCAATCCGCCACAGGGATTAAGCAAGCTTACAGCGCAGCGTGTGCGATTGTTAAAGGTCGCATGCACGATGGCAAGTTCCATCCGAGTTGCACAAAACGCAATCTCTAGGAGACTGCACGGCTCAGTTGGCAGAACTCAAAGCACTAATATTGGCACTTATAAATACGGATCACGAATTCCCCACACTTATTGTGTGTGATTCCTTTTACTGTGTACAGTCGTACAATGAATATCTACATCATTGGGAACAAAACGGGTTCAAAGATGCAAAACGTGGCACAATTAAGCATAAAATGCTACGGGAACAGGTAGTGGAGTTGAGAAACGAACTACCAAGGGCTCACGTGATACATACACTGAGTTTTCAGCGTGATGGCGTTCACGTTGAAGGGAATTCATTGGATGATGAAGCGGCAAAGGGGGCTGTTCACACAGCCGCCATAGCTGCAGTTACTCGTTCAAAGACGAGGGTAGACGGCGAAATAATGGTAGCTGTCAATGCTTCACGCAAAGGCAGCACAGCAGTACCTAAAAAGTACTGCTACAAGTTAGATGCACAAAACATTCCATATGCTCAGATTCCTGGAGTGGGGGATAGAGTAATACCAAATATGGATCGTAGGCTAGGCTTAATTGTGGCAGCACACGAAGGAATAGGTTCTGTACATAACGGACTTAGGGAGACTGTTGCTTTGTTAAAAGAACGCTACTGGTGGCCCGTGATGAGAAGGCTGATTAGAGACTACGTCTGGAACTGTGACACCTGCAAGCAGATGAATGGGTCCACCACAACACGTCCAGTACAGATACCATTGTTAGACAGCATTATGTTGTCCGTTCGTGCGCGTCCAGCTCAAGTTTCCTCAAGGTTTGGCCTCAGCGCTCGGCTGACGCTCAAACTGTTATAAAAGATTTGCGAGTCTTTATCGGCACATACGCAGTTGGCACGTTACATTCTGACCGTGGTCCGGCGTTTAGCTCTTGGGCTTACAAAGAGGCCATGGAAGGAATGGGCGTACCATTGCGGTACTCCTCTCCGTACCATCCCGAGGGAAATTCTGTTGTGGAGAGGAAAAACCGAGACTTAAAGCAATCTTTAACAGCTAGGGTATTAGGCAAGGGCGGTAGATGGGTCGATCACCTTTATGGGGGTACAGCGCGCGCTCAATAACCAGCCAAGAAGCTCTCTAGGGGGTGTCACTCCTTACGAGGTCCTATTTGGGACAAGAATGTGGGTACCTGATCTTGATTGTGAAGGCACAGTGGCGGATAAAAAACCATTTGATATCCATGATCGTTTGGCTGTTTTACAGGATCTAAATGAATCCAGAACACAACAAAGTAACGTGCTCCAAAAACAGACCGCCACTGAGGAAGTCAAGGCAGTAACGGCAAGACCTGTCTGGATCCCAAAAGTCGGGGATCTGGTCAGAAAGAAGATTGCTGACAAGAAAGAATTTGGGCCATCCTACAGAAGGCCTGTACCGGTCCTAGCAATCCAAGGCACAAGAACTGTACTTCTGCCGCCTCTTGCCTGGAAAAAGGAGAAAAGATTTGTCTCAATCGACTTAATCAAACCACACTATGTGGCCGATACTAAACAGTAGGCCTCGTGAACTCCACAGTAGCAGACGCCCTCCTCTCGCTACAATCCAAGAAGTCCAAACAGAAAGACTCATCACGTTTGAAGAGCCACCTGTACGGAATGAAGGCCTAAGCAACAATGCTATGGAACTCGTTCCACTTCAACAAGAAATTCATCTTCAAAATGAAAATCAACTTAACAACCAAGTTGCAATAAGACCGACTACAGACATCTATGTCAACATGCCTCGTCAAGAGCAAAATCCAATTTCAACAAATCCCGATGCAATTCCAACAATTGATCGAACTGCTTCTGGCTATTTCATGAACTTTGATACGTTTTCACTGGATCCAAGCGAGCCGGAACGACGCCAGCCAAAAAATCACTCAAACAGAAACTCACTGACTTTTTGAACTTTTTTAGAAAGACTTACCTGGTGTCACCTTGGATTGAACTATGGTATATCGCTGGGATTTTATTTTTATTTTCTGGGTAGGCTTAATAATAACTTTTAGTATGCTTATTAATGGACGATACCTCCAGCAGAGCTCTACAGCCCAAAGAGTCAATTTGATTTTAAAACCACACCAGTCTTCACATCGTGAACCAAGAGACTTGTCTTCAGTGAACATCACAGCAGTTCCTATACCGGACGGTATAGTATGGGACAAGATTGATTATGATGTATTCGGTCCGACTGAACTTTTAAAGCTAAAACATGTATTTAAAATTTCTTTAAGTGATATCATTACCTCCAGTACATTTTCTGATGATTGGGACACTGAAACTGTAAATGCTATGATGTCTGATTTAGAAAAACTGCTGCATTTCCGAACAATGAAATGTTAGAAGGTACTTCAGATTATGATACATTGTACTGTTACCAGCAATATGGTCATCATTTCTTGCACAAATCTATAACACTGAGAAATGTATTTGAGTACCACCAGTGGGAACACTGCCCAACACCACCGAAAGGTAGTTCACAGGTATTTGCACAGAAATTCACATACTTCTCAGGGTTTAACACATCCGACCCAAAGTCATTTTATTATAAAGTGGCGAAAATTTCAGCTCAGAAAATTATGTTAACAAACACCAAACATATTTACTCTGCTTCCTTTATGGCCCAGTTGTCTACACAGGGTTTTGACCTATGGAAGAACACTATAGATTTAAAATCGATCTGGGGTTCTAGGGACTGGCAAGTCCAGGGAATAGAAGCGCTTTTTAGAGCATGCCTCATTCCACAGCAGATGATATTTCTGAATGAAACTGTGCAACAGACATCCTGTCTTGGACTAGCCAAGAACAAGGAACTGAACTCACCCGGGTTTCCTACACCGTCACAGATGGGTGGGGGGCAGAATTCAACTACACAAGGGGTAGGATTAAATGACATTCTCCAGTACAACAGATCAGATCCTGATTGGACGAAATGGCTGATTTGGCCCATTGACACAAACACCTGTCAACAGAGATTTATGAATACAACCGAAGGGTTTAGTATCCATAGGCCAGATACACGCTATGTAAAAAGACAACACTCAGGGGTAGTGACATCCTATAGTGTTGGGAAGTTGTGCCTTGATTGGCTAGAGACCTCAACACTCACAGAAGTAAAACATCACTTGACCTTACTCACACCTGATGTAGACCTTAGGGATTTCCTACTAGGTCCAAGGAAAACATGTCAGAAACGTTTCATATATGCTGGCCTTTATGCCTATTATAATGAAAACTGGAAAATATCCCAACAAGAGGCCGCAGAAAGAATACGGGAAATAGACCGTATTAACTTAGAAAAGGCATTAGCTGTAGTGTATAATGGGTTAACAACTTTGACCTCCAGGATTTACTCCTTAGGCAACATTGTGTCTTCGGCAATCGACATATTAGAACAAGGTCTGGCCATGTTACAACACGGGCAATCTCAGCTACGTTCTATTATGATGCTAAGCTGGACGCTACAATCTTTGCGTGCAGGCTATGTGCCCTGGCGTTTTATAAACACCACGTCTCTGTTTTCAGAATACAATCTAACTGATAAACAGACAGAAATGGCACAAAGGGGAGCCAAATATACAATGCTGCATATTGAGAAACTGGAAAGGTTACCATTCACTGTAGCCGAATCACCATCAACAGAATGGCTAATTCATGGCCAAATCACTCTGCCGGTCACTACGTTTCAGTTTCAATATTGCCTTGAGCAAAGGCAGGCAGGCAAATATGAAAAGATGGGTAAGGGTTACATTAAGGAAACTTGGGAGTTACCATATAGATATCGATGCCGGAATGGGGATCGAGAAGTGTATCTGAGTGGTACAAACTGCAAGAACGCTTTAAGCGGTTCTCTCATGTGTCAGGATATTTCACTACACGGAGCCTGTAACGGTTCAGTAGCAAACCTATCGTGTCACATGACTGGGACCCCCGTGGCCAAGATCACGCCGGTTTTCCAGCTGCTCTCGAATGGGAGTTACTTAATGTTAAATGATCAAGGTTGCTGTGGGATGCTTCCGGGCGTCGCCTATCTGGTCACTGTTAACTCCAGGGTTACTTGCTGTATGCAAGTATTGTTTCCACCACTGAACACAGTCAGGGAGGCGCCGTTATGGCCTTCGCTGAACATTTCTTTCATACAATTTGATACTCTGAGCAGACTGCAAGCCATGCTTTTACAGCAACCCGTGCTCTTAACCTCCACTCGAGAAACCTATGAACTTCAAGTTGCAAGGACCTCAACTGAGATACAGGCGCTTATACGTACAAACTGCCCCTTTCATTTCGTAGAAATGGTGGGACGTATCTTCAATATGTCTGATACGAGCAGTATTGTACACCTATTTAAGACCATAGGGTCAGGACTGTTAAGCACCTTTCAGACAGTCCTCGGAGTAATCCCAAATTTTATACACTCCGTATTGGGAAGCGTATTTGGAGGATTCCCGCTTATCCTATTGCTGGTTACAGCGGTCCTATTCATAATACTGCTGCTACGCAATGGACGGCCCAATTCCCGAGGGAATGGCGAACATGCGCCAGGAGTGGAAATACCGTGAACGCATGGTACAACTTCTGGGCATTCCTTGCCTGCGAGAACTCAATGCCTCCTGGTTTCTATCCTTTCGACCAGTCTGGGTAGACTGCATCTTACCTGTTCTTCGATGCCTGTTTTGCGGAGAAGAATGCACGTGGGATCTTTGTCTAACATTTCCATCAGATGCGCCTCCGGACACGGATGCAATGCTGGACCCCATAAAGACCCATGCTCTGCGTTATCCCCAGCGTCTTCCGATTCTGATGAATGCATTCCTGGAGAATCCACAGGTGCCATTTGCTCCTGCTGGGTTAGGTGACTCCTCCACAGGTACCCAGGTTACAACTGCCGCACAAGCTGCCGCAGCCACCGACTGTTGGCAGTACTACATTCCATCTATGTGCGATTGACGTTCTCTGTGAGGCATTGGATTTGTCGTCTGCAGCAGCTAACACCGATAATATTGTGCTTCCCAGCCAGGACGTTTAATTTTGAATTGGCTCATCGTGTCCTGGGAAAGAATTCAGCTTCTTCACTCGTTTCAAAACAAACAAGCAAAATTGGAACATTTCCTAAATTGACACTTTCGCTTGAGAAAAGCATGGCCTTCTTCCGCTTTGAGTGAAGCAACTTATATAGAGAAACAAAATAGACATTTCTTTTTTAGTGGCAATTGGAAGTAGCTGAATTGTAACATTTTTTGAAGTTTTTTTTAAACAATTTTAAAACCATGTTTTTACTTGCTTTTAAAATGTTTTTAAATTGTCAGATTTTAAGTATGGTCATTGTCATCCTGTTCGGAAGAGGAGTGGGTGTTATGTCCCGAATAGAGGCCCTAATGTAGACCCGTTCATACATGCCCTAAAATGGACGTATTCATATTTGCCCTAATACGGTCATATTCGTACTTGCCCTATTATGGTCAAAGCCGCATATGCCCTATTACGGTCATAACTGTACATGTCCTATTATAGTCATGATTCCTTATATAGGCATGATCTTTCACCTACATTGGTCCTCACTAGTACACAATGTGCTCTGAGGGCTGAACGTTATCTATCCTGTGGTTTTGAATACAGCAGGGTTTTTCCCAAACACAGGCCCACACTGTACTCATCAATTATGCATGGCTCTCTAGGAATACACCACCTGCATAATATGTATGTACAAAGTTCACCCCTGACGTCTTCCTCAAGCCTAACGACAGACCAATACAATCCATACTGAGGACCGAGACTCTTTAGGGTATAAATACACTACATCTTGCCCCGGTAAGACAGAGGGAATCGAGACTTCCATGCTGACACACTGACCAGAGACGCTGAGGCTCCTGCATGCAGTCGCTCCAGCTGACAGCGGTCTGACACAGCCCTTGCGGGGTGTCCAACTCGAGACCAGGACAGGGTCCCACACTCTCTCTATTCAGGTATGGGGGTTCGACTGAATCCTAGAAGGATTCTTGGCTCTTAGGCTTTTAGACCTACACATATGCTAGGTACACTAAGGTACATCTAGTTAGGCATCATAGGAGTACGCGCACTTTTCATAATGCTTTTTATATTCATGTATGTATCCATGATTATTGCAATATGGTAGAACTGTTCTATCCCTTTGCTTTTATCGTACTGCTGATAATATATCTCTGCTATTGTCTGCTGGTTGCCGCAGCACATATACTTTACACTAGAATAACAACTGTTCAATAAATACTTATTGAAACGCCCAGACTGTTTATTCTGTGTAACTCTCTGAGACAAACCGAATAAGTAAGCACGAGTGACTGAGCGAAAAGTAGTATATTGTTTCCACGATTCTGAGGAATTTGGGTTGTCATGATCTAAGGTTGCCAGAAACTAATCTCTCACCGATAAGAGGAGATTTTAGTGGCACTGTGAGCTAGCTAATGCAAAACAATCTAACATATGCAGTGAGGGTGCACAGAGTCAGTCTGCCACCAAGCCCACAGCTTATGTTACACAAACGCGCAGGTCCTGCATGGGTACTATAGGAACTACACGACACTCTCATACACCCACTACTACACAACCACTCACACACCCATCCACAGACCCATACCAGTACTCACACAACCAATCACTCGTCTACCCTGCCAAGAGTTCTAGGGGGTCAGGATATTCCTACCCTTCCCCTTCTCATCTTTTTAACATTTTTTATGAGAGTCGGCAGAAGTCGAGTTCCAAGATGCCTGCCAACAATTCTGGCTGAAGTGTTGGCAGCCAATCAGAATTCAGCACAGGGGCTCTAGGATCCTCGGAGGATCTGCGTCCCTATACATACAAATTTGTATTTCTATTAATAGCTCCACAACTACTGAACACATTTTTCACCAATTCACTTTCTGGACCAACTACCTTTCTGGAAATTTGGTGTAATTCCATTCAGCGGTTCGGGCTGTAGTCGTGTCAAAAATTCCTATGGGAATTAACATAGGAAAAATACATTTGTTGACCCCCCCTTTTTCTCACCCCCCGCTTGACGAATCACCCAGAAACTGTTCATGCACAACAAAAATCACAGTGAACTTTTTGGGGAAAATTTCATTAAGATTCATCAAACGGCGTTAAAGATATAGGCAAATCAAACCATGCTTTTCCTCTGGAATCATGGTCCTAACTATAACTTCCTACTGGCGACCACCAGTAGATAATATAAATACACACACACATACATATATGTGTATTTAATATATATATATATATGTATGTATATATATATATACATACCTATATATGTACATACATATATATATATATATATATATATATATATATTCACTGAAAAAACCATAGGTTTCAGACACGTTATAGTTACAAATTAGCATTTAAAAAACCTTTGAAATTCACTGAAAAAACCATAGGTTTTAGGGACAGTTTTAGTTACTTGGACATTGCACTCGTACAAAACCCGTGAAATTCCCCCGTTATAGTTAGTTCAGCTAACTATAACTCGCGCCCCCGCAATGCACTGCTGATGACGTCACATATTACATCACTCATGACATGGTCAGTGACATCACTGATGACATCACTGATGACATCTCAAATGACATCACTGATGACATCATCCAGTGACTGTGTGTTTCTGTAAAGTTTAAATATTTTTAATATATATAGGAAAAGACGTATTGAAGAATGAGTGGGTGTGTAAGTGTCTGTATGGATGATTTAGTAGGTGCGTGACTGACTCTATAAGTGAGTGATTTAACGTATCTTACTGAATGCATGGGTTAGTGACTAAACTGGGTGAATGTCTGTATCCGTCTGTCTGTTGCTGTGTAAGTGGCTGCATGTGTTTGTGAATAGCTAAATGAGTGTCTATATGAGTTATTGAATGCTTGTCTGAGTATCTGTATGGGTGCCTGAGTGTTTGTGTGGGAGGGGTGTGTGCAACTCTGTGCATAGATGTGTGAGTGGGTGATTCACTGGGTGGATGGTTTCAAGAGTGCATCTGTGATAGACTGTATGGGTGGGTAAGTGTGTGTAAGAGTGTGTTAGTGAGTGAATGTATGTCCCAGTGGTACATGTGTGAGTAACTACATATGTGAAAGGCAGTATATATGTGTGTTGGAGTATATAAATAGCTATAAGCAAGAGTGAGTGATTGTGATAGTGGCTGTATGGATGAGTGTGTGCTTGTATCTGTGATTGTATAAGAGCGTAACAATGTGCTACTATTTGTATGAGTAAGTGAGCTGGTGTGTGTATAACTGTATAGGTGAGTAAATGGCAGTGTGTTTAATTATTTGCATGACTGACTAGGTGTGTGAGTATCTCTATGGATGAGTGGCGTTGTTTGAGTGTCTATATAGGAGTAAGAGTGCATATGATAGTCCTGTACTGAGTGACCGTAAGTATGAGTGACTGTACGGGTGAGTGAGTGGATGTGTGTGTGTAGACCTAAGAATCAGTGAGTGGGTATGTAGTTATTGGTGTTGGAGTGTCTATGGTTTTGCGAATGGCAGTCTGTAATTTAGAGTGGGTGTATCAAAGGTTATATTAGGGTGTGAGGAGGTGCATCAGATTATCACGTGGATGATGTCATCAGTGATGTCATTTGAGATGTCATCAGTGATGTCATCAGTGATGTCACTGACCATGTCATGAGTGATGTAATATGTGACGTCATCAGCAGTGCATTGCGGGTGCGCGAGTTATAGTTAGCTGAACTAACTATAACGGGGAATTTCACGGGTTTTGTACGAGTGCATTGTCCAAGTAACTAAAACTGTCCCTAAAACCTATTGTTTTTTCAGTGAATTTCAAAGGTTTTTTAAATGCTAATTTGTAACTATAACGTGTCTGAAACCTATGGTTTTTTCAGTGAATTTCAAAGGTTTTTTAAATGCTAATTTGTAACTATAACGTGTCTGAAACCTATGGTTTTTTCAGTGAATTTCAAAGGTTTTTTAAATGCTAATTTCTAACTATAACGTGCCTGAAACCTACGGTTTTTTCAGTGAATTTCAAAGGTTTTGTAAATGACAATTTTTAAATGTATTAATTGTTATATTAATTTTTTTCATACTGATTTACTACATTTTTAGAAACAATTTTTTTTTACATATTTTATTTTTTAAATTACATTGTAATTACATTATACATTACATTACAAAAAATACTTTCTCAGAATGAATTACTTTAGTTTAAATACTTTGCAGATAGGCAATAGACTTTTAAGTACAGTAGTTACAGTTGTTGCAATGGGCAACACATTTTCAAACACAATGCAACATTCAGCTCAATGTGAATTTCTAGTTAAATGCAATTAGTTACTTTATGGATTACTTTTGTAACCACAGGACTGGATCCTAGATTCAGTCCTGGTACATCTCCTGTAAACAGTTGAGTAAAAGCGTTTTGGTTACAGTCGTGATTTTTAAGGAATATTATTGTATTTTAAAAGTTGACACTTAGAAACTTTTTCTCATAGAATCACCAATGTTATCCTATGGAAGGAAATTCACTTAGCAGGTAAAAACTGTTATCGTTACTTTTTCTTACTCAGTGTTGGATCCTGGATCCAGCACTGGTGCATCTCCTGTAAACAGTTGAAAAAATGCGTTTAAGTCATACAGGCGATTTTTAAGGAATATTTGTAGTTTGTGAAAATCAACACTTTGAAACTTTTTTGCTGAAAACCAGTCAATCTTAGCCTATGAAGGAAATTCAAGTTACCGGTAAGTACGGTTAAAATTACTTTTGAGGATCAGTACTGGGCTGAAAGATGCAGCACTGAGGTCTCTCCTGATAACAGGTGAGTAAATCGGAATTCGTATTTCGGCTGATTTTAGAGGAATATTTTAAAGTTCCAAAACTCCACACTTAGAAGAATTTCCAAGTGAAACCAGTCAATGTTAGCCTATGGAAGGAAATTCAAGTTACTGGTAAGTACGGTTAAAATTACTTTTCAGGACCAGTACTGGGCTGAAAGATGCAGCACTGAGGTCTCTCCTGATAACAGGTGAGTAAATCAGAATTTGGATTTCGGCTGATTTTAGAGGAATATTTGTATGTTTCAAAAATCAACACTTAGAAACTTTTTCAGCAAAAAGCAGGCAATGATATCCTATGGAAGGAAATTCAAGTTACTGGTAAGTACGGTTAAAATTACTTTTGAGGATCAGTACTGGGCTGAAAGATGCAGCACTGAGGTCTCTCCTGATAACAGGTGAGTAAATCGGAATTCGTATTTCGGCTGATTTTAGAGGAATATTTTAAAGTTCCAAAACTCCACACTTAGAAGAATTTCCAAGTGAAACCAGTCAATGTTAGCCTATGAAGGAAATTCAAGTTACCGGTAAGTACGGTTAAAATTACTTTTCAGGACCAGTACTGGGCTGAAAGATGCAGCACTGAGGTCTCTCCTGATAACAGGTGAGTAAATCGGAATTCGTATTTCGGCTGATTTTAGAGGAATATTTTAAATTTCCAAAACTCCACACTTAGAAGAATTTCCAAGTGAAACCAGTCAATGTTAGCCTATGGAAGGAAATTCAAGTTACTGGTAAGTACGGATAAAATTACTTTTCAGGACCAGTACTGGGCTGAAAGATACAGCACTGAGGTCTCTCCTTATAACAGGTGAGTAAATCGGAATTCGTATTTCGGCTGATTTTAGAGGAATATTTTAAAGTTCCAAAACTCCACACTTAGAAGAATTTCCAAGTGAAACCAGTCAATGTTAGCCTATGAAGGAAATTCAAGTTACCGGTAAGTACGGCTAAAATTACTTTTCAGGACCAGTACTGGGCTGAAAGATGCAGCACTGAGGTCTCTCCTGATAACAGGTGAGTAAATCGGAATTCGTATTTCGGCTGATTTTAGAGGAATATTTGCACAATGGTGAAGGGAGGGGGCGGGGCCTGAGGTTACATCTGTGCAAACGCGCCCCGTGGCGCGTTTTAAGTTGGGGGATTAAGTCCCCTTGAATCCTGAGGGTCCCCGGAGTCCAACTAGCCCACCATATACCTCCAAAAAGCGCCACAGAGCTGCGTTGCAGAGAGGTGTAAAAGGGGCGTGGCCTCTGTACACCTCTCTGCAAGGCAGCCTCTGGCGCATACTGGAGGTTCCTGGTGGGCTAGTTGGCCCCCAGGGACCCCCAGTATTCAAGGGGCAGTTCCCTCTCTGCAAACGTGCCAGGGGCGCGTTTGCAGAGTGGTGAAGGAAGGGGCGGGGCCTGCGGGCCGATCGTTTTTTTGTTTTTTGTTTTTTTGTCCCCTGAAGGGGGCTGTGTGGCCCCCCTTCCTTTATTCTGTTTTTGGGCCCTGGGGACCCCATCCCCCAGGGCCTTACCCCTTTTTTAAATTTCAAAATTAAAAAAAACGGGAAGGGGGCCGCGTGGCCCCCCTTCCCCGGGCCTGTATTGGCCCCGGGACCCCATCTCCCGGGGCATGGCCTCTATTTTTATTTTTAATATTTTGAGGGGGGCTGCGTGGCCCCCTCCTCTGGCCATTTTAAGGCCCGGGGACCCCATCCCCGGGCCGGCCATACCCTTTTTTTTTTTTTTTTATTATTTTTCAAAACTTTGGGGAGGGGGCCGCGTGGCCCCCTCCCGAGCCACTACTTGCCCCGGGGACCCCATCCCCCGGGGCCTGGCCTCTCGTTGGGGACTGTGGGGGGTCCCCAAACCCCCACAGTCCCGCCAGCTCCCCACGTCCCTTGGGAGCCGGCATTGCTGTTCCACATGGGGAGCAGCTGACATGCTGCTCCCCATGTGGAAAAGCAATCGGCTTTGGATATTGGAAGAGAGAGCAGGTTTCCTGCTCTCTCTTCCAATATCCAAAGCAAGTTTGCAATGACAGGACGGGAGCCGCGAGGCTCCCGTCCTGTCATTGCAAACAGCAGTGTCCCGGGGGTAGGCACCCCGGGACACTGCAGGAGCCGGCCCTGGGGGTGGTGGTCCCCAGGGCCATCAAGGGTTCCAGGAGGGGGCCGCGCGGCCCCCTCCCATCGTGTGCACAGCCCCGGGGAGGTGGTGGTCCCCGGGGCTCTGGGGTCCGTAACGGACCCCCATATTTAAATGTTTAGTGCCCCGGGAGGTGGCGGTCCCCGGGCGTGTGGGGGGCTGGAGCCCCCCACACAGGTTTTTCATTTTAAAAAAGAAGCCCCGGGGAGGTGGTGGTCCCCGGGGCTGCGGGAGGGCTCAGAGCCCTCCCGCAACCATTATGCATAAAGCCCCGGGGGTGGTGGTCCCCGGGGCTTGGGAGCCCTTAGAGGCCCCACACACATAAAATTAACCCCCCCCAGCATGCCCCCGGGACTTGGCCCACCCGGGGGCCAATTAACATCGAGCGCGGAGACCGCGCTTCGATTTTTTTGGCAGGATTCGCGCACCCTGAGCGCATCCTGCCGATTTAAAAAAAAAAAAAAATGCTTTTTGCCCAGGGGGTCCTTGTGGGACCCCTGAGCAGGCCTAGGGGTTAGGGTGTTTCTACCCTGCCCCCTTTGTGCGTTTTGCACACTTGTTTCTTTTTTTCTCGGCGGGATACGCGCACCCTAAGCGCATCCCGCCGATTTAAAAAAAAATAAAATCTTTTTCTGCCCAGGGGGTCCTTGTGGGACCCCTGAGCAGACCTAGGGGGTCAGGGTGTTTCTACCCTGCCCCCTTTTGCACTTTGCGCACTTGTTTCTGTCCCTCGGTTCTACCGAGGGACAAAATGGCTGCCAACACTTCTTGATTTGGAGTGTTGACAGCCAATTAGCATGCAGCTCGTGATCGGGAGGGTACGCGGATCCGACGCGCCCATAGATATATATGTGATTTTAATTGTGAATTTCTCAGGAACTACTGAACGGATTTACACCATTTTAGCAAAAGGCACCAGTCTGAACCAATAGCTACCTCTTTGCCAAATTTGGGGTAATTCCGTTCAGCAGTTCGGGCTGTAGCTGCGACTAAAGGTTCCTATGGAAAAATGAATGGGGAAAACGCGTTTTGGGACCCCCCTTTTTCTCGGCCCCCGCTTGACGTATCACCCCGAGACTTTCAGGGTAGGAGCGGACCGGAGCGCCCCAACAAGTTGGAAGCTTTCGCGAAGATTCGTCAACCGACGCCAACGTTATTGCAAATAGAATGTCGCGGATTTCCTATGGATAATAGGTTGTAACTATAACTATCTACTGGCGACCGCCAGTAGATAATATATATATATATATATATATATATATATCCAAAGCAGTATTCCACCTGGGGCCAGCCGAACTCGCGGCCGGTGCAACCGGGTAGCGGTGGTGGAAACCGCTTATAAAACAGCAAAAAACAAGGAGTTCATGATACTCCCAAGATCCGGTGCACTCACGGGGTGTGTATCGCCTATAAAACATCCGCAGACGCGTTTCTGGCTCTTGCCGTCATCAGTGCGGAAAAGCCGTCAATGAAACAAACATTGTGAGTGTCCCACATATGGTGAATATGTGGGACACTCACAGTGTTTTCGTTTTTAATCCAGCGGCAGGCGAGGGGATGTACAGGCACAGTTATCACGGCTGCCAATTGATGTTTTTAGCGATGGGAGCGCCATAGAAATTGCATTAGGCAATAAATAATGAAGACGGTGACGCCCCATTGCTGGCCATTTATTGGCCAAGGATCCGCCAACCATATGGCAGGACCATTTTAAATGACTTTGTTTGTTTCATTGACGGCTTTTCCGCACTGATGACGGCAAGAGCCAGAAACGCGTCTGCGGATGTTTATTAGCCGATACACACCCCGTGAGTGCACCGGACCTTGGGAGTATCATGAACTCCTTGTTTTTTGCTGTTTTATAGGCGGTTTCCACCACCGCTTCCCGGTTGCACCCGCCGCGAGTTCGGATGGCCCCAGGTGGAATACTGCTTTGGATTCAATTTGGGCTGCCTGAACCGCCGCTTACGGACTCTGTTGACCTATTTAGGTCATGGCTTATACAAAGCTAGAGTGTTTCACCATATGTGGGACACTCACAGTGTTTTCGTTTTTAATCCAGCGGCAAGCGAGGGGATGTACAGGCACAGTTATCACGGCTGCCAATTGATGTTTTTAGCGATGGGTGCGCCATAGAAATTGCATTAGGCAATAAATAATGAAGACGGTGACGCCCCATTGCTGGCCCTTTATTGGCCAAGGATCCACCAACCATATGGCAGGACCGTTTTAAATTACTGTGTTTGTTTCATTGACGGCTTTTCCGCACTGATGACGGCAAGAGCCAGAAACGCGTCTGCGGATGTTTTATAGCGGATACACACCCGTGAGTGCACCGGACCTTGGGAGTATCATGAACTCCTTGTTTTTTGCTGCATATATATATATATATATATATACATATGGAGTTTATATTTACCTATAAAAAATGTACCAGGCATATGCCTTTACCATGCATGCCTTTACAATGAAAATGTAAGTATTTTACATGTAACTATAAACCCTTTATATATGAGGGTTTGCACTTGCTTTGTTGTTTCGTTGCAAAGTCATGCATGCTAAAGGCATATGTGTGGTGAAAGTTTTCGTGGTAAAGGCATGCGTTGTAATGACCACATTGTAATGACATGCTTGGGTCCACTGTACAACCGGAAAACTTTACCCCCTTTTTCATGATTATGGTCATAAAGCTTTTTGAAGAACAAAAAAAATGGGAATGAAGGAGACTGTGACTTTCTTCAGTTGTCCAAAGATATTGCAAAGCATGCAATGAAGATCATCTTTGTAAAAAACAATGCACAGTGGCAAGCTCTTTACTCAACTCATGTTGTGCCACTTTGTGTGTGTGTGTGTATGTGTATGTGTATATATATATATATATATATATATATATATATATATACACATAGATATACATATTCACAAAAAAACAAAGGTTACATGGACCTTATAGTTAGGTTCAGATTTTACACATACAAAACCATAGACAGTCAGCAGTTATAGTTATACTTGTCTGAAGAAACTATATCTCGTGCTCAAAGGTAACTATAACTCATGCCCCTGCCATGCACAGTTTTCTCATTAATAATTTTAATGCAAATGTTGCAGAAATATTATCAATGATGTTATAGAAGATGACAGGACAGATGTAATATGTGAGGTAATTAGCATTGAATGGCGAGGGTGCAAGTTATAGTTATCTTAGGGCACAAGTTATAATTTCTTCAGATAAGTATAACTATAACTGCTGAATTTCTATAGTTTTGTTTGTGTATAATCTGAACCTACCTATAACATCTCATTAACCTTTGTTTTTTGTGTGAATTTCTATGTTTTATTTTAAATTCTATTTCCTAACTACAAGGGCCCTGTAACATTTGTATTTCAGTGAATATTTAGGGCTTTTTTAATGTAAAGTAATATTTAATTACATTATGTTATTCCCACTGCTGCCGCACACAGCCTTTTGCGGGGAGGTTGACCGCAGAGCCTGGTCTGAGTGTATATATCAGTGACCATATGTGTGTGTGAGAGGATATGTGAATGACTGTATGGGTGCATGAGTGGGTGTATGGATGTGTGTGGTTGTGTGAGGATGTGAGTGGGTAGATAGGTGGCTGTGTGGGTCTCTGAGTGGTGTGTGAGTGGCTGTATGGGTGTGTGAGTGGGCGTGTCAGTGGTGTTACAGGTCTGTAAGTGGGCGTGTCAGTAGTTTTGGGGATGTGTGAGTGATTGTATGGTGATGTGAGTGGGTCCATAGGTGACTGTGTGGGTCCCTGAGTGGTATTTGAGTGGCTATATGGGTGTGCAAGTGTGTGTGTCAGTGGCTGTCAGGTCTATAAGTGGGTGTGTCAGTGGTTTTGTGGATGTGTGAGTGGCTGTGTGAGTGGCTGTTTGAGTGGCTGTGTGGGTCTGTGAGTGGGTGTGTGAGTGGTTGGGTGGGTGTGCGGGTGGATGTGTGAGTGGTTTATGAATGTGTGAGTGGTTGTGTGGGTGTGTGAGTGGTTGTGTGTGTGTGAATGGGTGTGTTTTATGTTTTTTCACTTTTTTCTACCCCTTTATCTCACCCATGCATGTTTCTTTTTCATTCCAATCTTATCCCTTTGTCACAGTTTTTATGTCTGTCTTTGTCTCCTTCAGTGGTTTTGTGGATGTGTGAGTGGCTGTGTGGGTCAGTCTGTGAGTGGGTGTGTGAGTGGTTGTGTGGGTGTTTGAGTGGGTTTGTGAGTGGCTGTATGGTTCTGTGAGTGGGTGTGTGAGTGGTTTTGTGGATGTGTGAGTAAGTGTGTGAGTGGCTGTGTGGGTGTGTGAGTGGTTGGATGGGTATGTGTGTGGGTATGTCAGTGGTTGTATGGGTCTGTGAGTGGGTGAGTAAGTAGCTTTGTGGATATGTGAGTGGGTATGTGAGTGGCTGTGTGGGTCTGTGAGTGGGTGTGTGAGTGGTTGCATGGGAGTGTGAGTGGGTGTGTGGGCCTGTGAGTGGCTATATGGGTGTGTGATGGGTATGTCAGTGGCTGTATGGGTATTTGAGTATATGAGTGGTTTTATGGATGTGTGAGTGGGTGTGTCAGTGGCTGTGTAGGTCTGTGAGTGGGTATGTGAGTGGTTATATGGGTGTGTGAGTGGGTGTGTCACTGGTTATGTGGGTTTGTGACTGGGTGTGTACGTGGTTGTCTGGGTGTGTGAGTGGGTCTGCGAATGTCTTGCATTGAGTAGGCTATAACATTAGCTGCTCTAAAGTTCTTAGTGGATGTTCCTCCCTTTCTAGTGCCGCTATAAAGCTGAATCAAGATACGAGGATTGGTGAATCACTGGCCAAGAGAGTGTAGACGTGAATCCCAAAAAGAAATTAAAAGAGTTCACTTGCCATGGGTTTAGGGGTGTAGTTATCTTTGGTGCAGCATGTGCAGTGGCACCAGATCCCCCCGGCAGTGAAAGGTCCAAGGCAGCTCAGTTGTGGCTGTTTTTCCATTACAATTTGGATGTAAGAGGCTCCTTACATCAAAGGCCACTGCACCCTTGCTACGGCACTGCACGGGTTTAATCTGAAGTGTTTCATAAAGGAGTGAGTGGTAACTTGGGGGACTGGACGAGACAAAGAATGAATGATACAGCAGGCTTTACTGTTGGCAAATCTCTGTTTTCCACATCTATTTGTATTGTTTTTAACTTTTTGATGAAGGATGGGTAAAAGGCTATTTTGCAGCATGATTATGCATCTCTGCTGCAAACTGATTGACTTGAACTGGATCAAATGGAATGGTAAATCTTCAGAAAATCATTATTACACACTTGAGCGTTTGCATAGTATTTAAAGTACTCGTTCAGTTAATGTCTTTATTATTAGCGCCCTCTCGTGGTTTCCACTCGTTGACAACCATGGATTCAACCAGTTTTCTTTCTTACATCAAATAGGAAACGAGTGTAACTGTTTGTAAGCTTCTCCAATAAACACGCCTCTTTTGTCTGGCAGACCATTGGTATACATGTGTCATGATGTGTGCTCAGCAGGATGAGGGTGCTACAAAGTGTGCATAGATCACCACACCACAACATTAACTAGTTCTGCTACTGGGTACTTGGCAATCCCCCTGATCACAGATTATAGGAGTAGGGTATATTTTATGACAACTGGCCACCTGTGCTGCAATGTGCTCATCATGGAAGTTTAAACTCACACGTAAACACACCTACCATTGCAACAGCAGCACTTAGCACACATTTCAGAATAAAATGTTGCAGCACATTTATCAAACACGCAACCATAACCTGGACTTATGGAGGCAAACCAGTCCTACAATATACCAAGAGACCTTTTTCAACACTATTTTTGTTGACTATTTTATCTGCTTTATATCACTTTTTTTCAATAGGTCTAACATTTTTGTAAATAAAAGTAAAAAAAATCCCCTTCTTTTGGAGACTTTTTTTTCTTTTTGTTTTTTTCTAATTACTATTATGGAAACATCTAAACAGGGAGGTATCTATGAGCCCAATTGGCATTCTCTATGTGATTTATTCTATGATATTTATGTTTCGTCTAATATGTGGTGTTTCTCTTTTGTTTCTTTTTGGTCCTGTCGTGCTATGTTATGATACTATTATCCCCTTTTTTGCTTCAATAATGTCTTTGGTCAGATTATTGTTTTAAACGTGTCGTTCAATGTAAGGGCTGAAGGGCCTAGACCAGTAATTAATGCCTATCTCAGACTAAGTAAAACTGGGGGACGCAAATGATCCCCATATGGGGCACAGTCAAGCCTGTATTTTTATGTTTTGTTTAGGATTGAGTATTGTGTCTTTTAAAAGTCCTGTGTCGTTTTCGTCATAATTTGAGTTGATTGTCTATTTTTTGATTTTGGTCTTTTATGTGTCAATTTTCAGCCCTGAGGAAGTTCCTACTGTTTTGGAACGAAACACGTTGGCTGAGCTGTATGTGCTATTGAGAAAAAGAAAAAAATAGGTACGAATAAAGGTTTTAAAACTACAAGCGTGATTGGACTTCATTATCTGGCGCACCCCCATTCGCTTCATCGATCAAGGATCTGGAACCCAGAGGCACCACACAGCGGCAGGTGCTGGAGAGTTAGTGCGCAGGACTTTGATACTAATGAAACTAGCATGAGGTGCAGAGCTATAAGTCCGCCGTTGTGTTCTCTCTTATAGAAATATACCAAGATGCCTACAACACATACAATAGCCACATTGGACAAGAAACGTAAAGATGGCTTTCCACGGCCAAGGAAGTCTTGTGGGTTAGTGATCAAGCGGTGAACCTAGAATCTCCACGCTCTAATTCCAGTGTCAGTTTGTGTGATCTTGGGTAAATCAAGTCATCCAACTGACCCCCAGCAGTATGCACTCACTCTGAGTAAAGCAACTGGACAGTTCTTGTGAACACTGAAAACTGGTCACAGTACAGTGGCATAGCCCCACTGCTGCACTGTGCCCTGCACTCCAAGAGCTAATAACACATCACAATAAAAGCAGTGAAGAGCTATCACTGTTGCTGCATGCAGTGCAGCCACATGGTTTCCATTTGACTGGTCATCAGAATTTAGATCAACAAAGGAGAGCGGGACGGGTGGGATTTCCCCTTCATGTCTAATTGTTTCAGATGTATGTGTGCGTATCAGCTCAGCCTGCTTCAATAGCAGGGGCACTTGTATACCATTAGCATGTGCTTGCAGTCCCCAAAGTGTACGTTCACCCAGAGAGGTACGTGCATTAACACCAACTATACCTGCATCCCCCTTGATTTTCGGGGACACAACACAACATTATGTACAGTGAGGCAGTCTTGCTACACGGTCAGTCAAATCCACTTTGTTCAGTTAATAAAAACCATAAAAGTACAGAACATAAGCAATATACAACACCATTAAACAAGAATCATGATTAAAATAATCTTAGGCACCATAAAATTAAAATTTAATTGGTATACATCTAAGCAAAAGTATCTTTGTAAGTTCTCTAAAACAAAGAGAACAATCATGCCTAACGGCAATTTTCCTTCACTCATGTCCTAAAATGATACACCTCATTTAAAAAGGCCAAACATTTACAACATCTTTTAACCTAATTCTAAAAGAACTGCAGCATTTCTGGGCGTGATGTGCCTTCTTTTCCTCTCCCTGACAGCAGCGACTAAAAAGCTAGCAGTGCTAAAAATCTCCCAAGTATCATTCAACATCTGAAGGTACACCAATACTGGCCGTACCTGTGTAAAACCTTTTCCCTTTAGAATTGGCAATAAAAACTTTCTACGAATTTCATAAAAATGGTCACAGAACATAATAAAGTGCTTGGGGCCAGATGTACGACCCTAGTAAATTGCGACTCATAATTTGCGCTCGATTGCGACTCGCAAATTGCGAGTCGCAATTTACTATGTACAACAGTGTCAGAGACACTGATTGCGATTCCTAATGGGGTCGCAAAATGCGAGGCTCATTAATATTAATGAGGCACTCACATTTTGCGACCCCATTGGGAATGGCAGGCCCTCCCAGGGATGGTGGTCTGCTGGGGTCAGCAGACCACCATGTCTGGGACTGCTGTTTAATAAAGCAGCTTTTTTTTAAAAAATGCAGCCTGTTTTCTTTAAAGGAAAACGGGTTGCATTTAAAAAAATCAAGATGAAACGTTTTCGTTTCATTTTTAAGGGCAGGCAGTGGTCCCTGGGACCACTGCCAGCCCTAAAAAATATTTTTGCATGCATTTGCAAGGGGAAGGGGTCCCCTGGGGACCCCTTTCCATTTGCGAATGCATTACCACCTACTTGAAGTAGGTGGTAATTGCGAGTGTTTTGCGACCACAATTGCGGTCGCAAAGCATTAGTACATGGGTTAGAGAGTCGCTATTTGGAAGGGAACGCCCCTTCCAAATAGCAACTCTCTAAACACTTTTTTGCGAGTCACAATTCATTTGCAACTCGCAAAATTGTGTTAGTACATGGCCATACCAATTTTAGCATGCGCAAACGGGTCGCTAACCCGTTTGCGCATGCTAAAATTGGTCGTACATCTGTCCCATAGTGTCTTGTGTGGAAAAATTATCGCATGAGCAAGTGCCTCGATGTTTCACCTTGCTCCAATCCTGCGGTTCGGCCAATATGCAGTTCAAGAGATTAAAATGGAATCTAGTTAAAAGAAAGCGATGGTATGGCTTTGTTACAACTTTCAAGTATGGTTCTGTCGATGGAGATGTTTTTAACAAAAGGTAAGCTCGTACCATGGGTTTCGTTAACTCTTTTTCCTCTCTCTCAAGATACATCATATTTAAAAAATGTTTCTTAACCCATGATAGATCCTCTTTCCTGACATTGTCTGGATTGTCAAAGAGATCGGGACGTCCTAATTTCTTTGTGATCGTCTTTACATACTGTAACCACGGAATGCAACTGGTTCTATCCAAGGCTAAGCAATCCCAGGCGATCTCTCTGTTCATCAACAAATCAGGGTTTGTCCATATCGTTATCCGACATAATAGGGGAGCCAAATCTATCAGGTCGGATACAAAGCCAGAGCCTAATTCTTGGTGAATAATGTACGAGGGAGTGAATTGCGGGGCCGATAGCAAATTCCTAAAAATATTGTTTCCACTATTTGTAGATCCTCTACCGGCTTATAGCCCCAAATAGCAGACCCAAACTTAGCGATGGCAATGCATTGTGATCTATAAATGTTAAGCATAGCTGCGATTGGCTTGGCCCCGAGCCTCTGTGCAAAACCAAGGAGGGCTACTGTAGATCTTGCCATAGCATGCTTTTTTGCTTTTCGTTGCGGCACCCACGAGCCCTTTTCATCGAACAAGACCCCTAAGTATGTAAATGAGGTCACCCTTGTTAATTCTGACCCTTGGCAGTGAAATGTTTTAAGCTTTTTTGGTCTCTGACCAACCAACATAGTGTGCGATTTAGAGATATTAACATTAAAGTCCAGTGATCCCATGAAATCCGCAAAAGAATCCAGGAGTCTCTGGAGCCCCACTGCTGTACGTGCTAATAAAACCGCATCATCTGCGTATAATAACGCCGGGATTAACCGTGCCCCCACTCGGAGTATATATTGACAAGCCATGCACAATGAGGTCTCAAGATTGTTAATTGATAGAGTGACAAGAAGGGGAGCTAGAATGCAGCCCTGTCTGACGCCCCTTCCAATGCAAAAGTGCTCAGTGTAATTACCCCTCTGATCAAATTTCACCTTAGCATGGAGATCCCTATGCAGGTCCGCCAGAAAGTTAACTATACAGCGGTCCATGCTCATATCTATTAATAATACCCATAGTTTTGATCTGTTGACTCGATCGAAAGCCGAGGACAGGTCCATAAAGGCCAGATGTAAAGTCCCGGTCTTGGCCGCTGTGTATTTCCCAGCTAACATCTGTAGGTTTAGGCACTGGTCAATTGTACTCCTTCCCTTCCTAAAGCCATACTGCAAATTAGATAGTACACCGCTCTCTTCAAGTCTTTCTACACATGCGAGCAATGCCGACCCCAAAACATTGCAGTCTCCTCTGTCAAAATGCAAGGAGTATGGCCAAGTAATGCCCCATGCTACCCCCTCCCCGACCTGGCACTTGCTTTTTTTTCAGTTTTGCAGCGGACTGGCAGATCCTCTTCCAAATCCCAGCAAAATTGAAAAAAAGGTTTTTGGCCCCCAGCGGGATCCATGTTTGTCCCCATCACCAGGCCTAGGAGGTCAGGGTATTCCTACCCTGCCACCTTATATTTTCCAGCTTTTTTTACTTCTAACACTTCTTGGTTGAAATGTTGGCAGCCAATAAGATCTCAGAATAAGATCTGTCAGAAATGAGGAGTATTCGCGTCCCTAGATATACAAATTAATTTTTTCTTTACTAATTCCAAAACTACTGAATGGATTTAAACCAAATCACATAAAGGGCTCTTTATGAACCAAGAGCTGGCTTTCTGCCAAATTTGATGTAATTCCTTCTAGCTGTTCGAGCTGTTGTCGTGTCTAAAATCCATGTGGGACATTGTTTTGGGACCCTGCCTTTTTCTCGGCCCCGCTTGACAGATCAACCCAAAACTTTCAAGACAGCAGCTGAAGTCAGTGGCAAACTGTTTTTGAAAATTTCTTGAAGATTCGTCAAATGGTACCAAAGTTATTAGCAAAACAATAGACACTTTTCCTATGTAAACTAGGTCCTAACTATAACTACTTACTGGTGTCAGCCAGTGGGTAATATATAATTCACTGCATGTCAGCTCAAACCCAATAGCCTGCTAGGTTTGTGTCCGAACTGTCAACATTGTTTTCTTGAAAAAAAGTGCTTTGCACTAATTAAAAATCAAACTCTAGCTAACTCAGCAACTGTAGGCCTCATACTCCATTTTGTTTGTGAAGTTTGCTGCCAATGTTCTGTATCACGTGGACTAACTTGTAGTTTTGTGTCTCAGCAGAATAAAGATGTAAGTATTTTCACAGACAAGAAAACAACCTTCACAATAATATTAAAATGTTGAATTGTACATTTTAAAGGTTTCACCTAGCTGTCTTAGCAGAATCACAGAAAATGTGGCAATGTCAGTTCTAGTACAGGTGGTGTCCATGAGAAACTCCATGTTGTAGAATTATGAGTGAATTTCGAAATGTATTTTCTGCAACTGTTTCACTCTAGTAAGTTAGGATTGGCTTATTCTATGGCAACCATTACCAACTGTATTGAATGCATGAAATACTTTGCTCAGAACCCTATACTGAAAGCATGAAATCCTTTGTTCACAACCATATGAAAGTATGCTGTTTTTTGATGTGTTGGAGACCCCTTTTTTTACTGACCATGCCGGATTGCTCTACCATTTTAAACTCTGTAATTTGCTGACCTGAACTATACTCAGTTCTTTTATCCTGTATTCTAAATGAGTTTTGCACTCTGATATATTGATTTACTGATTTGAGCTATATTACCTGATTTCTGCATGACTTATAATCTGAAAATAAACCTTTAAGATTTAAACCTTCCCTGTCTGTCATTTTTGGGAAACCAAATGGGTTTCACATGTTTAAATTGACATTGTTATTTAAAATATTAATTGAGAACAGATTCAACAGGAGCACCAAAATCCATTAAGGAATTTACACTGCTTCTGGTCCATCAGTCCTGCAATAGAGTGAGAGAGAGCACAAAATCATGACTGAACACCTGCATTTCCTGCGCCTATGTGCATATAGAAAGGTTCAAATATGCAAAGATTTAAAGCAGCAGTGACATGTTAAGGCCTGGAAATCTGCACCAACACAGGCATGCTCAACATCTCAAAAACCAGCCTATTGAAATGTGTTTTATGCAGTCTATTGAATGTTTCACAGTTTTGAACAAGAGCCCTAAAACATTGCTATACTAATGTAAAGTAGCTTTTGCATTGTAATACAATGGACTCATGAGACTCACTTCTGAGGGTGCAACAAGAGGTGACTTATAGGTACTCTAAAGGAAGGTATATGTGTAGCAAAAGGTTTAGATTGCCAGGTCAAAATGTCAGTTTAAGACTGCAATGCCAGGCCGGAGACATGTTTTAAAATACTACTTTAATGGGTGTCACAATGAGGGCTGCTGTCTCACTTGTAGCATTTAATTTACAAGACCTGGGTACATGTAGCACCATTAATGAGGGACTTACATGTAAGTTGAATGTGGCAATTCGTTGTGGGATAATTTTACCATGATTTAGAGAGTTAGCACAAGCACGTTAGCATTGGTTAGCAGTGGGAGAGTCCTGAAGCCAACAAAAACGGGTTGACCAAATGAAAGCAGAGGAAGGCAAAAGAAAGAAGATGACCATGCAGAAGGGGCCAGGACCAACCCACTCTAAACCAAGAGCCTTATTTTTACGCAACTATTTGTGTTGACATTCTGATGTGCAGCACTCAAAATATGATTAAAATTAGTAAAAAATCATGTCTGGTGTCTACACGAGGCTTAGTTCAAAGTTGTATGGCAATAGTAATGCAATTTGGTAAATAACAGAATAATCCAGGCTGCCTCGGGAAACAGATTTTTTTTTTTTTTTAATGAAAAGAATATTAAGCAGGACACTTAGCCATCTGTTGGGGTTAGCAAATGTTTACGCAGAAATAATATATTTTCATCTTAACTTTGATTTAGATAGTTACATATGTTGCTAAATTATTTCTTGTGAGCACTTTCGTTTATCTTCCAGTGTTGAATACTGACTTTTCTTTTTATCATTAAGCAAGAAGGAATTCCTCAACTTCAATGATAACATTTGTCAGTAAATCTCAGGGGCTGGCCGCTTTCCCTGTTGTGGACTTGTGGCCTACTATGCTGGCTGAAAGTGATATGGCTTTAGTTAACTCGCTGTTAATTAAGATAATGGCTCCTTTGGAAGGAATTATTATTACATGTAGTTAATGGTCTACTACAGTGTAACAAATGCTGTTGACTATTGCACCCAAGAGAAATTATGTGAAGCAGTGATCTGATTTTACTTCTGAAAAAGGTGGCTCTGTCTGAGCAGGAAAGCAAAGGACCAACAAGGGAATCTTGCAAAGATTTAAGACTCAATGCAATATGCATTAGCAAAATTGCTTGTTTCCTTAGCCTCTCACTTGGGTAAAGTAATATCACTGGGTAAAGTAATATGCCAAGATGAAAGGAAGCAGGTTTACATAAAGTCATTCTCATTTAATTGAAATAATTCTCAGTAGAACGACCGCTGGATTATGAGATTCTATTACCTTTAAATACCTATTATTATATGAGGATTTTTTACTGACAGGATAAAGGTGGTGAAAACAACGAAATATTGAATTTGACAAACAAGTTAATTTTGTAAGTAACAATATTTCTGCAAAAATCCAGTAGCATTTATATATTTAATAAAAACAATGACATTGCGCACCTAACTAGAAAACAAACATACAAATTGAAGTGCACGGAAGACTTAAACAATCAGAACCATAAGGACAAGAAGAGCTAGCATCCTAAATAACTAGAGCTTAAAACCTTTAGCATCCAGAGGATTTATCCGGTTTGAGGAGTTTTCTGAAGGAGAGAAGGGACGGTAATTTCCTTTCATTCATTCCTTGCAAATTGAGACCTAGCAGCATATTTACAAGACCCTATCGCCACAGGAACGCCACTTTTTTTTGACGTTCCTGTGGCGATAGGGGCCACGCCTTATATCCAAGGCAGAATCAATCCACTTAACGTGGCATAATGCCGCCTTGTAAATAAGGCACCCTTTCACGCTATACTTAGCGTGAAAGGGACGGACAATCGATTTTGCACTGGGTATTCCACTGCATCACCCATTGCTCTTTGACGCTGCCCCATATTTACAAGGCATGGGGCAGCACCAAAGATAAGACCAGGAAATACCTGGTCTTAAACAGGCGAAACGAGGAGAAATGTTTCATTTCTCCTCGTATTTTTCTCTTCCCATGTGTGCTGAATTCTGCAGCACACTTAGAAACAGTAAAGATTGTTTATGTGCAGGAAGGTGTCCCTTAATGCACATAAATAATCCCCCTGCAGCGCAGGCACCCTTGCAATATGGCGCAAGGGTGCCTGTGCTGGCACTAGGCTCCTTCTTTAGTGCCAGCGGAAGCGCAGGGGTGCGCCACATTTTCATAAATACAATGCATCCCTGTGTTTTAAAAGTGACAGAGCACTGTGTTACAAATTACCAATGAGAGAGAGAGGGAAGTTAATTAAGATGAGGAACACTCTCAATCCCCCAATCAGATATGTTTAAACAACGAAAGAGTGTGGCTCTTCAAATCAGTTGAGCATCTATGTGAAAATCCCTTAGATTTTCTATGAAAGCCCTCACTCACCAACCTGGTTGGTGACATGCTTCATCATTGGGCCCACCAGGAGAGGCCGAGTGCCACCCTGGTGTGCTTCGACGCCAGAATTACTGCGGAGCAGGGAAAAATGTGGAAAAAGTGATATGTGTAAGTGATTTAAAATTGACTGGTTGAACTCAAAGATCCAGTTTAATAGTTGGCCAATCAGTCAAGGATAAAAAAGAGACGTGTAGGACACTTCGACTAAATAAATTGTTCAGCCAGGTCCATTAATAACTGGTCAACATGTTTCTGCCTATGTGTTGAAACTATCTCAGGCTTTCGTCAGGACCAAAAAAGGAAAAAGGTGAACCCCGGCGGTATGGGCACGCTAAGGCCCACCCTAACCAGAGGTTGAAATGTTAAAATAGGTTATCCTCGTGTAGTGAGAGGAACCGAGTTTATTATGAGGCGCAATCATTAATTACACCATAGGTCTCGGGAGGGGGGTGGTGGCAAAATGGCACACCGCCTTCGCTGCCAGGCACCCACTAGGTACCTACGGGACTCCCTCTCAGTGGCCGGACCCTAGTGGGTTTTTCCTTTTTTGGTCCTGATGAAAGCCTGAGATAGTTTCAACACATAGGCAGAAACATGTTGACCAGTTATTAATGGACCTGGCTGAACAATTTATTTAGTCGAAGTGTCCTACACGTCTCTTTTTATCCTTGACTGATTGGCCAACTATTAAACTGGATCTTTGAGTTCAACCAGTCAATTTTAAATCACTTACACATATCACTTTTTCCACATTTTTCCCTGCTCCGCAGTAATTCTGGCGTCGAAGCACACCAGGGTGGCACTCGGCCTCTCCTGGTGGGCCCAATGATGAAGCATGTCACCAACCAGGTTGGTGAGTGAGGGCTTTCATAGAAAATCTAAGGGATTTTCACATAGATGCTCAACTGATTTGAAGAGCCACACTCTTTCGTTGTTTAAACAGAGCACTGTGTTAGCCTTCTTGGCTTAACGCCACACTCTGCCACTTTGCTTTAACATATGCCCCATAGTGCCATATGTACAAATGGTTTCTGAAGTTACAAACCGTCCGATTTGGTAACAAACGCGATGTGCGAAGCAAAAACCCTTTTTCCTATGGACAAAACCGAGTTTGCGATTCAGGAAAGTTTTGCCAAATTGCAAAATGGGTTTAGAATGATTACTAATTCGCAATTTTGAAGGGGCGTGTTTTGAACATTAATTCGAAGTGCAAATCAGTAACATATGTGTCAAAGATTTGAGACCTTTTTGATTAGTTACCGACTTCTAAGCTGGGGTGGTAACTTTTTCATCAGTGGACTGCTTCCCCTTTAGGAATCAGGTTGGCAACTTCATGGGGATTGTTTTTTAAAATGCAGTGACAGGGTAGATAGTCTGTTGTCCATTGCAAGCAATCTTCCCTCTCCTTACAGTGAATCACAGGGGGTCACTGATAGCACCTGCCTAATGAATATTAATTAGGCAGATCATTCTTTGACCCCCTGTGATTCCAAGTTTTACAAATTATTGGTAGATAGGTCAGTTCTCAAAAGACAGAAAGCAGGGGTTGTAAAAAGCTGGTGTGGTAATCCAATCCCTGGTCCCATATCAATGGGCTAAACACTCAATTAGATATCTCAGGCTCAATTTGACCTCTACAGTACACACATGGGCACAGGCAAATTGGCAGGAATATAAAAAAGCAACTATGGAAGATTTGAGAATATGGAAGTCCTTGCCAATATCGTGGTTGGGACGTCTTAATGCAGTTAAGATGTCGGTGCTAGCCGAAAAAACTATACTTATTCCAAACGCTACCTACGTCAATTCCACAAGCCCAAATTATGCACCTACAACGTGAGCTCACTACCTTTATCTGGGGAAGGAAAAGACCACTCTTCTCCAATTAATTACTTATGCTACCACGAGAGAGGGGAGGGCTGGCATGTCCCAACTTGTTAGAGTGCTACTGGGCATCACATCTACGCTATATTTCGGAATGGGTGGTTCGAGAAAGCGAGAAAACTTGGTTTCACATGGACACAGCAGTGGCATGTAGACCCCTGTGGGAGCTTGCGTGGCTCCCAAGAGGGATCAGACCGCGTAGTGCATACATAGCTAAACCCACGAAAACTGGAAATTTGGGATAAAATCGCCATATCCAAAGGCCTCACCTCCTTCCCATCTCCTAACACTCCTATAGCGCGCAACCCAAACTTCCCACCGGCAATGCAGCTTCATTCCTTCCCAGAATGGGCGGGAGGTGAATGCTTGACGATTCGAGACCTCTTTGAAGGGGACGCCTTCAAGACTTTTGAGCAGTGTAAATGGGAATGTAATCTCCCGGAAGAAGCGCAATTGCAATATCTTCAACTCACACACTGGCTGCAGGCACCATCCACTATTCAGGGGGCTACTCGACCCTTTACCCCATTTGAATCACTAGTCCGCTTATATGATGGATCTAGAGGATTGATTTCCCGCACATACCAGGTACTTCAACACTCATCCCAGATTAAACCCCGCACGTATCAGTTGCATTGGCAATCAACTTGCACAGATGAGATCAACCCTAAGCAATGGGAATAACTCCGGCGGGACATACCGAGGATATTTAAAAGCATACCCCAGTGGGAGACTGCATATAAAGTCATGACACAGTGGTACTACACTCCCCAAAGACTCCACAAAATGTTCCCTAACACCTTACCCATCTGCTGGTGATGCAAGAGCGCAGTTGGGGATTTCCTCCACATTTGGTGGCACTGTCCGTTGTTGGCCATCTACTGGAAAGAGATCCTTAGCCATATTAAAAAGGTAATTGGCTACCCTATACCTGAGTCCCCAACAGTAACCATTTTGGGACTTAAACCTACGACCCTTCTTGCCATGACACAAGTGGATTGGCGCATAATATCACATATGCTTGGGGCAGCCAAACAGATCATAGCGATGCACTGGAAGAGGGCAGACACCCCCCCTGTCACCTTCTGGTTCACCCGTCTGGGGCATACCATGGCGATGGAACTTCTCACACCACAGATAACCCTCTGTAAGAACACGTTCACAAACACATGGCAGCCACTGGTAGATTATTTCTCCAAACTAGAATACGCTTGCTTCCAGCCACCAAAACTTCGAGCCTTGCACCTCTTTGAGGATAACCTCCTACCCTCCTGCGCAGAGGAACTTTGGGGTTAGAGCAGAGGACATACATGGCATACTTGGTATACAGTGCCCAACACACTCATCAAAGCAGTCTCTCTTTCTTTCTTTCCTCCTCTCTCCTGTTCTCGGGGCTCTATTTTTTCATGGATAATGTATTGCCTTTTATATTTAATCGATCAGCCTAAACACATGGCTCAAAGTTTAAATCCATGTACAGCATACCTACTGTCTATCAACTGTGAGAAATGTGGTATTGTAAAGTAGACTAGACATAGAGCAACTGCTGACATTGGATACTAATGCTATGACTGAGTGACCTCCTGCTTTGTTCTCTTTCTCTTTCTCTCTTTTTGTATTCGTTTATTGTTGTTTTTATATCATACATTTTAATAAAAGGCTTGAAAGAAAAAAGAAAAAAGCTGGTGTGCAATTTGCGACCACTTTTTGCAAACAGTATGTTTTTTGTAGATCTGGCAATAAAGGTCTTATTTAGAACTGGTAAGTGTGGGACATGTGTCAAAAAGTGAAAGATTATCTGACCGCCATATTTAGAGTGCATTGATTAAAGTAGCACTCTAGAAACAACACCAATTTTTCACAGATGTCTTTCATCCACCCAAATCTATATCAGGCTGTAAATCTGCCAGGTAAAGGGTATTTTTTTATTTAAACTTTTTTGGTCAGGGAGCATATTTTACATGAAACCCTTGCTGTGATAGGAAACTAGTGGAAGTTTTGCAATGTAGGGTGATGGGCTTTATCTTGATGGAAGTGGTGATGGGTCTCACTACTGAGTAAAACACTGCTGTGAAAGGTGTAATGTGGGTTTTGGGGAGTTTCTACCACTATCGCATTGCTAAAGTATATTCTGAAGGTAAACTGAGAAACCTTGATGTTGCTATGGGTCTAGGACTGAGGAGTAAACTTTTCTCTTGTGAGAAGGATTGTCCAACCCCAAGACATCTATTATACTATAGCTGTTTATTAGCGTCATGTCCCCCTAAATATCCACTCTGTTAACTTTTGTCTTAGAGGGCAGGAATGGTCTACAATCTGTGATCCTCTCATAAGGTCTTTTGCAAATACACTCTTTAGGCTCCTGCATACCAAGAAGGTCATGAGGTTGCAGTCTCCAAAAGCACACGATTATGTCACTCTTGAATATTCAAATATACAGCAAAGTTTGTGCTGTCTGTATCTGCACTAGCACATTGTTCCCTTTGAGTGAGCATCCTTAGGTCGATCATGTGGGTTTGTGCATCAAGAAAATGCATGAACATTGGCCAAGGCCTCGCGCTTCACATCAAATTCTTGCAAAGCATCTGGCCTTCAGTAATCGAGAGGTGATCCCGATCATCCCTATGTCAATGTGGACAGTGCATGCACAAGCACAAGCTCAAAAGGTGCACTCCTGTGCTCCAGAGCTGGGTGTTCTTTACGTCATGGAGCATATGACAGGTCTCTGCCAAACAAAGGAGGTTTTGCAGTGCACCTAGGGTAGACTCCTTCTCGGAATGCTTTATATAAGGTGTTGCATGCTGTTTAGGTTCATTGAATCATTATTGTTGGACCTGGCGCACTCTGCAGGGTCACCCCAAACCTTTTCCTTTACCACTCCTGTTTTGCTGAATTCGATTTTGTTGGATTTGGGACTTTGTGCAGTCAGTGGTAAAATTGGCTTACATCCAATTGCCACATTTAATTTACGTATAAATTCCGAGTAAAATCTTACTAGAGGTACACAGGGCCATACATTAAGAAATTAAGTACTACTAGTGGGCCTGCAGCACTTATTGTGCCACTCACTTAAGTAGCCCCTGAAAACATGTCTCTGGTCTGCCATGGCAGCATGTGTGTGCAGTTTTAATAAACCTTTTGCCAGTCCTAAACCTTCCTTTTTGATATATATAGGTCACCCTTAGAGTAGTCCCTAAACAGACCAGAGCGCAGTGTGCACTGGATTTAAAAAGTTGGACATTTATGTTTAAGTTTTACATGTACTGGTAGTGAAAAACTCACAAATACAATTTTTTACTGATATGAGGCCTACCTCTCCCAATGTTGGGTTAACTTACTACATTTAATAAGTGAGCAGCTAAAACTGTCATTTTTGGTGTATGATAAATTGTAATTTAAAATTCTCTATCATGGTAAAGTCAGATTGTACGTCACGATTCTGAAAATGCCACTTTCACAAAGTTGGCATTTTCTTCTCCTAACCCTTTGGTGCCTGCAGCCTTTTTCCTGGGTCACATGCCTAGGTGTAGTTGGCCTCTCGGACACCCACACAATAGAGGGCCTGTGTGATGGTGTCATGTCCTTTAGGATAGTCCCATCATGTACATACCAATTACACATATTTTGTCCCAGCCACATGAAATAACGGTCCTACACAGGTGACCTTTTACCTAGTAGCTTACTTTTGTCTCTCCGACATCCGGCTTTTGGTACCCTATCTTAATTCCTGTACCTGAAGTACATAAAAATGCCCCAGGCACTGCAGATTTATTCTGTGTAAGGGTCACCACTTTTTTTCATCCATGGCCAACAGCCAGCTGTGCATGATCATGTTTGTTTAGAAAAGGATTAGCCGAGGATTAGCAAATGTTTTCAAAACATATCAATTCTAGAAGAAACCCTGCAGTGACCACTTTAGTATAAAAGCCCCTCACTCCCATTTACAAAATAGAGGAGAATTCCTTCCAGGCTGGACCGAGACTCTGCAGGCTGATCCTTCGACAGGCAGAGACCTGACATCCCTTGCGGAGTGCCATCCTCAACGCAGAGATGGGGTCCTTCATTCAGAACTATCAGGTGAGGGATTAGCACTTCCCCGGGTGATTCTTGGCTCCATTAGGATCTATCTTGAAATTTACATACACATGCTTCACCTACATATCTAGGTAAGGTATATTTAGGTAGGCTACACATCGTAGGAGTACGCCAATGCTATTGTTTTATATAATCTGCTTTTATTCATCTTATTAGCGCTATGGTAGAAATGTATCTGCTATTTACGAAATTGGTGCTAGCGATCACATCTGTCTGCTCCTGTCTTTTGATTGTCGCAGCTAATATGTTTCACAATGGACTGACGCTTGACCAATAAATAATTATTAAATCCGTTCCAATCGTCATTCTATGTGTATTCTGAGAAAAGTAAGCACGAGTGACTGAGCAAAAGATACCGTATTGTTTTCCACGATACCTGAGGAATCACGGATGTCATGTTCAGTGGTTGTCAGAAACTACCTACACCACTGTAGAATACAGGGGGGGTGGTAGTGGCACCGTAGAGCTAGCTGGTCTAACGGCTGACTCATCCTGTGGGGGTGTCCAGAATTTGTTTGCAAACCAAGCCCTCAGTTTAGGTCATCCAAAACGCGGAGGTCCTGGGGGGTCCCAGGAACTACACGACAATGGCAGAATGGACCAAATAAGGCAGGATGGGGAGGTGGAGTCGTGCATAACCCTACTTGCACTTCAAAGGCACTGTCTCAGCTCATGCACAAAGTCCTTCACAGTAGTCTATTGTGACAGCAGACAGACTGGGACAAAGACAGAGAGGCAATCTATAATAATACCTCTGTGATGGGAACTCCAGAAGCTTCTCCCATTTCAAAGCCAGCTTCAGGTACAAATAAGACCCTCTGTCACACTCTACAGATCACTTTTGGACCTAGGGAAGACTCAAAAAGGACTGCTCTGCTGCCCTGATGCTGAAAGGACTGCTCTGCTACAAGAAGGACTGCCCTGCTTTCTGAGGAAGGAAGACTGGTCCTGCTCTCTGAACCCAGAATCACCAGAGTGGCTCCAAAAGCTAGCTGACTGATCTCCTGTTCTGAGGTACAGGGACATAACAATCTCCAGAGACCTCCCCTGTACCTGTCCAGCTGCTCATACTCAACTGGACCTGCCTGTGCTCTGCTGCTGCCCTCTGCTGGAGTGAGCCCGGATCTCCAAGAGGTACCCCCAGCTCCTAAACCCTTGGCTGGCATCAGAGTGTGTTTCCTCAGAACCGACACATACCAACGCAACTTGACGTAGGACCTCACACTGCAGTCCTCACAGCTCCTCTTCAGAACTGACGCAGCGCAATGCAACTCAATGCAGAACCTCGTATCACAGCCTTTGCAGCTCCTCATCGGAACTAACACAGCATGATACAACGCTCCACATCCAGGACACCAGGCAGAATTCTCGGTGGCACTAACCTGGTCCCTGTGTCTGGCCTGCATTCCATCACTGTCAGGCTGAACTTGTGACTTTGTCCTGGTGTGACACTACCAGATAACCACAGTTTGTGCTTTGTGGGTTTAGGCACTAAACTTACCGTAAAACTTTGAAATTGCAACTCTCCGATTGTGCTGATTGGATTTTTGACATTTTGTTGACAAAAAAAATATTATATTTCACTCTGTTTTTCTAAATTGTTGTGGGATTTTTCTTGTGTTGTGTTTCAACTTTATTGCTGTTTAAGTGCTGCATAAGTACTTTACACATTGCTTGTAAGTTAAGCCTGACTGCTTTTGTGCCAAGCTAACATAGGGTTAAGCACAGATTAATATAGTGACTTTTTTGGTTCAACCTGACAAGGATTGTGACTGTTGCTTGAGAAGAGCTCACACTCCCCCTCAACCAATAACCCAATTTCTCATAATTATTATTCCTCAAATGGTGCAGTCACATAAAATACTCCTTACACTCCACATCACAAAACCTAAAATGACTTCTTGATCCTAGACTCATGACAACTTCATGGTTTCTCAGGCTTGATGGTTTGATGCTAAATATCATTTACAAAAATATTACCCTCTTGGTTGTAGATTTTCTATTATTGACTCCAATGCGGCAATATTTTTGTAAACAATATTTAGGACACAATATTTTTTTAGATTATGTTTAGGCCACATTGTTCTGGTATCATACCCTAGATTGAACTATGAAGAAGTGGAGCGAACTGGATAGCAGACTGGATACCTATCCAAAATGTCTGCATTGATGGAAATCGGGAACAGGCAGAGAAGGAAAAGATAATGCGATAGCAAGCTAACCTGATCCCTTGAATGCTTGGCATCACCTTAGCTAAACCTATGGAATTTCAGACAGCTGAAAGTTTTAGAACACAACACCCTCCAACTGAAAACAGACCTTACCCTATCATAGCATGTTTTCCTCACCATCAACACATGAGGATGGTTCTACCCACAGTCAGGAAGAAAAATAGACAATTTTTACTAGAAGTCAAACAGACACTTGAGAATTTCCCAGAACCATGACACTTCTCATCCGCAATGTTGCAACATTCACACAATCCTGTTGGAGAAACAAGATGCCAATCCCATGGTGTAGGCCTCATCAAGTTGGTGAAACACTGGTATAAGATAGAGATAAGTTTAGAGCCCCTCCTTGAAAGGGGAAGCATAAAACCGATCAAGCATTTGAAACCCATTTGTGACTTTAGCAATTACTCCCTGCCTTCCCATGACTTATCCACCCACTTGCCTAGCCAGACTGCTATGAACTATTAGTATGCTGTTACTGTCTTAATGTGTCTATTGGGATACTGCTGTGCGACAGATGCTCTGAAAAAGAAACCAGTGTTTATCTTCTTACAAGGGAAATATACCTATACCTCTATTATCTGTCACTTATATTGCCTTACTGGAACATCTCCTCCCTTTTGCTGTAATGCTGTTCTCAGATTTACCCGTTTGACCCACAGCCTTATGCAACACTTTTATACCTGACAAATGAATGTCTCCCTGACTCGACAATGCCTCATGTCAATAATGTAGATTCATCTGTGATACCTGGGATATCGGCCCCACCCTTAATGTAACACTTAATCCTTCACACTCTCCATGCCCATTTATCACTCATTCAACTACCTTATATTAGGCCCCTACCAACCTGTGTCGCCACCAGGCATATGTATCACTCTGGTGTTTTCCAGTCTATTTTTATATTATATACTAAGAGAATACCTACCTCTATTCCTTCTTTCCTTAAGACATCATGGGGCATATTCTCAAGGAGCCATCGCCGATTTATTGGCACTTTAGCGCCGCAAAAGTGGCGATAGACTTATCGCCCTATTCACGAGCTGGTGCAAACTGCCGACATCGCCAGTTTTCCTGCGATAGCTGCCGCAAAACACATCGCAACGGATGAGAGCGACAACTAACGCTAATGATATGCAGAGTAGGCGTTCCCATGCAAAAACACACGAAAACACCACTTCGCGATATTCTCAATGACCAGCCAGATCAGCGATGCGATCCGAAAACAGGCGATAAGGCGCGTTAGCAGCAGGGATTCAACACCTGCCTTTTACTGGTGTTAAGCAGGACAACAACCTGCAGTATGAAAGGGAGCCCAGCCTAGAGCCACATCTGAAGACCAACAGATGCCATGGAGACAATGATCATGCAGCCTGGAGACCCAAGACGGCCACAACACCCACCGCAAACACCCCCGGACCCTCCCCCCAGGTCATGAAGTCCAGTAGTCAACGGTAGTGGAAAAACAGAACTTTATTACAAATACATAAACAACAAGACGAAAAGCTCAGCCAACGCGTTCCATTCCCAACGGGGAACTTCACCAGGGCAACGTGTGGATCCAATAAACTGCAAATGCTGCGGGAACTCCCCAATACCATTCCATATCCTTAAATCAGTAGTCAGAAACCTGTTGGAGAAATGGTGACAATGGTCAAGCGTCCTCATAGTCACAAACGTAGTCTGGTACAGTGTATTGCATTTGGACAAACCGGAATGCATACAGGTATGATGAATCCAGCCCAAATACTGTAACAGAAGTCTGTGTGCTCGTAACCTCCGCAGGAAAGAAAAGGAAGGTTACGACCACACAAACATCTGTTACGGTCTCATTATGCAGGATTCATCATACCTATAAACATCACGGTTTGTATCATCTTGATACCCCTGCACCTTCACTTCCCCCACGCTGTGCATGAACAGCTGGAGACCATGCAAGGGAATTACGCCATAGCTGCCTTACCGCACGTGTCAGGGGCAATTGACTGTACACATGTACCACTTGTGCCCCCTGCCGACCCTGCACACAATTACCGCTACAAAAAGCACACACATTACATCAATGTGCAGGCAATAGTGGACCACCAGGGAGAGTTCAATTTCGTCGCCAACTTCACAGGCAGTGTGCATGATACATACGTCTTCCGACAGTCCATCATCAACCAGCGCTTCCAGGATGGCACCTATGGCAATGCACTGTTCATTGGTAAGTACTAACTGAACACACCACACACCTCAACTCCACAATCACACAACTCACAACTGTGGGAGAGTACACGTAACAAAATCACATACAACATGCCAACCAACATGCCCAACTATCGGACACGACAACACAAGTAACCGTGGTAACAGGGGCCAGACATGTAGACAAACCATCCACAAAGGCAGAGCCCCTCTGCCACACAATTGCAGAATGTGAGGAGAGGTGGGAACCAAGAATGTGCAAAGGAGGCAAGTGACCCAGCAATAAGAAAGGACACAATGCCAAGTGTGGCGGAGATGTGCTGGACAGACTGCAGTATGCAGAGCACAGACATGTCCATGTGGACATCTACTGCTGGTGTTTGCAGTGTAGTGGACAGTGGATGCAAACAGGTTACCCCAGGCAGTGTGGAAGACCTTGGACATGTAGCCATGTGGTCCCCCCTGTAAGCCTGAGCGGAGCGGCCTTGGCCGGCGTATGTCGCGAATGAATAGCCCGGGGCCCTGGGCGTGGTCCAGTTCCGGGATGGCCACCACAGTAACTACTGCGTGTGTCTCTGTGTCCGCCATATCGTGACCATAGGCCTACACACACGTGCCCGGCCACATTCAACGGCCGTATTCACACGGGAGACGAGGTGACTACGTCCCAAGCCAACCCGCGCACATCTCGTGAGCGCATGCAGGGTCGGGTCTGCCAGGGCGGCGCCACCCACCCAGACACGAGGCCGCCACCTTGACCGGTGGTGCCTGCGCGATCCTGTGCAATCCTGTGCGCCTGCTGCACCCCAGCCCTGGTCCCCAGACCGGTCCGCCACCCAGCGATGACTGCCCGCCCCTATGCACCCAGGCCTCAATGCTCACCTGCCGCCACCGGCGTGTCTCCAATAGGGCCCTCCACGTGCTGGTGCAACCTCCTCAGCCGATCGCTGGATTCTGCCCCTTTCAGGCAGTGTGCCTTTGACTTCTGTGCTTATGCAGTGCTGAGATGTTGCATACTTGGGTAAATTGGGCTCTTGGTGGGAGTTGGGACTCTTGGGCATGGATTGTCCACAGATGTCTTGTTGCCGTCAGGGGTTGTTTGTGCACGTGGATGTGTCAGTGTGTGACCTGCTCCTTTCCGGATGTGGACCACACTCAGCCACCTCGGTGTCGTGGCGTGCAACATGTCATGATGAGTGGCCTGCAGACATGCTCATCGTCATGCAGTGTCACTTGCATTGTCAGTGGGGCTCACAGATCCGCAGCTTTGCTGGGTTCAGCACATGTGCATGGGTTTGTTGTGAGATTGGTGATGTGTGGGCAGGGCCCCCTCTGGGCACATTGTGGATGGGGGACTACTTGCTGTTTCTATGTGTGCTGCAGTATGGCAAGGAGTTCAGGGACATGATCCAGAGTCATTGTGGTTGTGCAGTGTGCTATACTTCATTGTGCATGTGTGCCATTGTGCCCATCTCCCCCTGTCCCCCCAGTCCCTGATGGTTACTCACCCTGTTGCTGTTGTGTCAGGTCATGTTGAGCAGTGTCCGGTACCCCCGACTCCTGCCACCATCTCCACACTGATGACTGTGGACACCATTTCCTCCATCTCATCCAGCTCCTCCTGTGGCGCAGGACTCCCACCCCCAGTCTGCATTGCTGCTTTGCGGTTGTTTGCGAGTTTCAGCTTGGTTTTGCGCTTCATATCATTCCAGCGCCTCTTGACCTCGTCCATTGTCCTCCTCAGCACTCCGACTGCATTCACCTTGTCCACGATAGACTGCCATATTCCATTTTTTGTTGCCAATGACACAGTGGAGGTGAAGAACAGTTGTTGGGGGTGTTCTATCACCTCCGTAATCAGGATCCTGTTTTCCTGCGGACTGAACTGCGTCTTCCTCTTCTTCTTCTCCTTGCCCTTCCCTGACCCGAGGTCCCAGGCTGGTCCTCCGTGGAGCTTGTGGGGTTCGGGTTGTCATCTGTACTTGCTCCGGCTACCTCCATTGTGCTTCACAGTTGTTATGGTTTTTTTTTTGTTTGTTTTTTGCAGCTTTCATGGTGATTTTTCCCGCCTGACGTGGGAATTGCAAGCCTGGCGCTGCTTGTCACCGATTTTTCTATCGCGGTTGGGCCCATCGCAACTTTTTTCACGGTCGGGTTTCCTTTTTTATCGCCGTCGCGGTAGTTGTATCGTGGACATTTGAGGCGTTATCGGGAAACTATCGCATGTTACCGCCGTGTTGAGAATACGACGTTGACACAGAGTTATTTACCCGCGATAGACGGCGATATGAAAAATTGCGTTAGCCTATTTTGGCGATGTTTATCGCACGTTCTTGAGAATATCCCCCCATGACTTCAATTACATGCACTTGCAAACCCTGAATGTGATACCATGGAATATGATATGTATGACTCACTACAAAAAGAAGGAAAAGGTCCCCCATTATCTAAACAGCACGAGAACAGACAAAGTGCTAATACAGGATACCCCGCTTGTAGAAAACAGAACTGCAAAAACTAAGGCAGACCGGATGGGCTCAGTGGTTATTAGCAACTGTACTGTCACCGACAAGTAAACCCCTGCTGGCACCAATAAACATTCCAAAAATGTGGCATAACCATTCTTGTATGTAAATCCATTTCACAAAGAATCCTTGGGATATGGACAGATTCTGAAGGATGTTGCACATTCACAAAAGGATGCATAGAAAGGGAGTATGGGGATAGTGAGAATAATACATGCACCCAACACAAACTAAATTGTCCAGGGATAGTCACATAATTTGGCAAGGCTCACTTATTTATAGTTTGGAGATTGGAATCTGGCTCCACACCCTGTGCTGGACAGATCAGGCTTTCAGGAAATGAGTATTGACAATGATAAGGCAACGAGCTGTGACCTTTTAGGAGCTCTTGATTTGGTAGATATACCAGGCCTTCTAAACCTGACTGATAAGGATTACACTTTGCTGTCGTGCCCTTTATCACATATAGAGTATATTCTAATCCAGGACCCTCTCTTGTCTCATCTATCTCACTTGACATCACTGATGACATCACTGATGACATCATCCAGTGAATGTAGCTTTCTTTAAAATTTAAATATGTATTATATATATACCAAGCTGTATTGAAGAATGAATGGATGTATAAGTGTCTGGATGGAGGATTTAGTAGGTGTGTGACTGACTGTTTAAGCGAATCATTAAATGTATCTTACTGAATACATGGGTTAGGGTCTAAAGTGTGTGAATGTCTGTATCACTCTGTCTGTTGTTGTGTAAGCTGCTGCATCGGTTGGTCAGTAGCTACATCAATGTCTATATGGATTATTGATTAGTTGCCTGCGTATTTGTATAAGAGACTGAGTGTGTGTGTGGTTGGGTGGGGGGTGTGATTCTGTGCATAGATGTGTGAGTGGTTGATTGACAGGGTGTATGAGTTTAAGAGTGCATGTGGAAACAGTTGTATGGGTGGGTAAGTGTGTGTATGGGCGTCTTGGTGAGTGAATCGATGTCTCAGTGCACATGTCCAACTAAGTACATATATAAAAGGCAGTGTATGTGAGAGTTGGTCTATAGAAATGACTATACGTGAGAGTCAGTGATTGTGAGAGTGGCTGTATGTATGAGTGTATACTTGTATTAGTGATTATATAAGAGACTAAGTATGCGTTACTATCTGTATGAATAAATGAGGTGGTGTGTGTATAACTGTGTAGGTGAGTAAATGGAACTGTGATTGATTCTTTGCATGAGTGACTAGGATGAGTACATAACTGACTAGGATGAGTGCTGGTGTGTCAATGTCTATATAGGTGTATGAGTGCATTTGATAGTGTTCTATTGATCAGTGACTGCATGTATGACTGATTGTATGGGTGAATGGGTAGATGTGTGTCTAGACCTAGGAATCACTGAGTGGGTATGTAGTAACTGGTATTAGTGTGTCAATGGTATCGAAAATGGTAGTCTGTATTTTACAGTGAGTGTATCAAAGGTTATATTAGTGTGTGACGAGGTACATCAGATTGTCACATGGATGATGTCATCAGTGATGTCATTTGAGATGTCATCAGTGATGTCATCAGTGATGTCACTGACCATGTCATGAATGATGTAATATGTGACGTCATCAGCAGTGCATTGCAGGGGCGCGAGATATAGTTAGCTGAACTAACTATAACGGTGGAATTTCTATGGTTTTGTATGAGTGAAATGTCCAACTAACTATAACGTCCCTGAAACCTATGGTTTTTTCAGTGAATTTCTAAGGTTTTTGAAATGCTAATTTCTAACTATAACGTGCCTGAAACCTATGGTTTTTTCAGTGAATTTCAAAGGTTTTTTTAAATGCCAATTTCTAACTATAATGTGCCTGAAACCTATGGTTTTTTCAGTGAATTTCAAAGGTTTTTTAAATACTAATTTCTATCTATAATGTCCTGAAACGTATGTTTTTTTTAGTGAATTTCAATGTTTTTTTTAATGCTAACTTCTAATTATAATGTTTATTTAACCTATAGTTTTTTCCGACACCCAAGAAGGACAACACCCACTGCCACAACCCTCAGGACCTCCCCCCCGTACTACCCCTCTCCCTACTGTAATTTTTTTTAATTTGTTATTTAAACTATATAATGTCTTCTTGTTTTTTAAATATTAAACAACTACATACAGTATGACAGGGAGCCCAGCCCAGAGCCACATCTGAAGACCAACACATGTCATAGACCTACTGATCAAGCAGCTCCGACACCCAAGAACGCCACAACACCCACCACCACCCCCAGGCCCTCCCCTCTACCACCGAGGCAGCGCAGAACAAAACAGCGAACTTTCCGAAAACGGCATGGCCTCTCAGCCACACAATAGCTGAATATTGGGACAGGTGTGAACAAACTATATGTGAAGGAAGCAATTCACCCATGTTTAACAATGCACACAATGCAAAGTGTAGCGGTGATGTGCTCGACACATCTCAGTATGCAGAACACACACCTCTCCATGTGCACAAATACTACTGGTGCTTGTAGTGTTGTGGACAGTGGACCTAACCATGTTACGTCAAACACTAGGGAAGATCTCAGTCATGTAGCTGTGTCGTCCCCCCCTGTAAGCATAAGCGTAACCGGAGTGGGCTGGTCCGACGTACGCCACTTCAGCGTAGGAGTGTGAATAAATAGGCCGGAGCTCTGGGCATGGTTCACTTGTGGGAAGGCCAAAGCGTCTGCCAGGGCAGCGCCCCTCACCCTGCCACGAGGCCGCCAACATGACCGCCAGCCTCCTCAGCCGATCGTTGGCTTCCGCCACACAGGCCCCCAGCGGCACAGCACCGCGGACTTATGTCTGTACAAACTACTGCCTTCGGTATACACTGCGGACAGCAAGGCTCACAATTCAGATCGAGTCGCGATTGCAGATGACGCAGTCCCGTAGGCAAGAGACATTGCTGAAGTCAACAACACGTGCCTGTGGGCCCTTCCTCACCGCTGCCTCCTGCCTCCACTGTGGTGAGTAGGGCTCACAATTCAGAGCGACTCGCGATTGCAGATGACGCAGTCCAGTAGGCAAAAGACATTGCTACCAGTGCGGCCAGCCCGGACCACGCATCATCGCTGACTGCGCACACGCTAAGTGCTTCAAGTACCACTAACTCTGTGCTGCTCAAGTCAACGCCACGTGGCTGTGGGCCCTTGATGACCTCTGCCTCCGGCCTACAATGCGGTTAACAGGGCTAACAATTCAAGATTAGTGCCGATGCTAATTGTGTAAGAGAGTATAATCGGTTAAGAAGACTGTATGCTCCCAATCTGTGCAGCTCAAGTCAACGTCACGTGGCTGTGGGCCCTTGCTGACCGCTACCTCTGGCCTACACTGCGGTCATCAGGGCTCACAATTAAAATTAAGTCTTGATTCATTAATTACAGAGTCCAGTAGGCAAGTAACTATCACAGGCCTAAAATCTACATAATATCCTTTTAGTATCCTTGCTTCAAGAACTTTTTTATATCAGTTATAGCTTTAGTACAATCACCAAATTCATCTTCAAGTGCAAACGAACACTCATTAGCAGTCTACACTGCGGGCAGCAGAGCTCGCAATTCGAATTTTGGACACGTGGTGCCACTAACCCTGTTCAACACAAGCCGCAACACGTGGTGCCACTAACCCTGTTCAACACAAGCTGGCGACACGTGGTGCCACTAACCCTGTTCAACACAAGCCGATTCCACATGTGGAACTGTGTCCTGAGTCCTGAATGGCAGTGACCCCAAGTCCGTGGCAGCGACCACAGCACCAGACTTCCTTCGATCAGTGACGCATATTTCCATATTCAAGGTTGGCTACAGGTGGTGGCAATAACCCTGTACAACACAAGGCGCGACACGTGGTGCCACTAACCCTGTTCAACACAAGCCGATCCCACATGTGGAACTGTGTCCTGACTCCTGAATGGCAGTGACCCCAACTTTGTGGCAGCGACCACAGCACCAGACTCCCTTCAATTAGTGAGGCGTATTTGCATATGGAAGGCCGGCGACACGTGGTGCCACTGAACCTGAACTACGCAGGCCGGTGGGGCCACCAACCTCTGCACGTGGCTGTGGGCCCTTGCTCACCGCTACCTCTGGCCTACACTGCGGTCAGCAGGGCTCACAATTCAGATACAGTCACGATTGCAGATGACGCAGTCCAGTAGGCAAGAGACGTTGCTCCCAGTGCGGCCCGTCCGCACCAAGCAGCATCACAGGCTCATACATTCTCAATGCTTATGGTGCCAGTAACTGTGCACCTCAACTTAACGCCACGTGGCTATGGGTCCTTGCTGACCGCTACCTCTGGCCTACACTGCGGTCATCAGGGCTCACAATTAAAATTAAGTCTTGATTCATTAATTACAGAGTCCAGTAGGCAACTAACTATCACAGGCCTAAAACCTACATAATATCCTTTTAGTATCCTTGCTTCAAGAACATTTTTTATATCAGTTATAGCTTTAGTACAATCACCAAATTCATCTTCAAGTGCAAACGAACATTCATTAGCAGAATACACTGCGGGCAGCAGAGCTCGCAATTCGAATTTTGGACACGTGGTGCCACTAACCCTGTTCAACACAAGCCGCGACACGTGGTGCCACTAACCCTGTTCAACACAAGCCGGCGACACGTGGTGCCACTAACCCTGTTTAACACAAGCCGATCCCACATGTGTAACTGTGTCCTGAGTCCTGAATGGCAGTGACCCCAAGTCCGTGGCAGCAACCACAGCACCAGACTCCCTTCCATCAGTGAGGCATATCTCCATATGGAAGGCCGGCGACACGTGGTGCCACTAACCCTGTTCAACACAAGCCGATCCCACATGTGTAACTGTGTCCTGAGTCCTGAATGGCAGTGACCCCAACTCCGTGAGAGAACCACAGCAGCAGACTCCCTTCGATTAGTGAGGCGTATTTGCATATGAAAGGCCGGCAACACATGGTGCCACTAACCCTGTTCAACACAAGCCGATCCCACATGTGTAACTGTGTCCTGAGTCCTGAATGGCAGTGACCCCAAGTCCATGGCAGCGACCACAGCACCAGACTCCCTTCGATCAGTGAGGCATATTTCCATATGGAAGGCCGGTAACACGTGGTGCCACTAACCCTGTTCAACACAAGCCGATCCCACATGTGTAACTGTGTCCTGAGCCCTGAATGGCAGTGACCCCAACTCAGTGAGAGAACCACAGCAGCAGACTCCCTTCGATTAGTGAGGCGTATTTGCATATGGAAGGCCGGCGACACATGGTGCCACTAACCCTGTTCAACACAAGCCGATCCCACATGTGTAACTGTGTCCTGAGTCCTGAATGGCAGTGACCATAAGTCCATGGCAGCGACCACAGCACCAGACTACCTTCGATCAGTGAGGTATATTTCCATATGGAAGGCCGGCAACACGTGGTGCCACTAACCCTGTTCAACACAAGCCGATCCCACATTTGTAACTGTGTCCTGAGTCCTGAATGGCAGTGACCACAAGTCCGTGGCAGCGACCACAGCACCAGACTCCCTTCGATCAGTGAGGCATATTTCCATATGGAAGGCCAGCAACACGTGGTGCCACTAACCCTGTTCAACACAAGCCGATCCCACATGTGTAACTGTGTCCTGAGTCCTGAATGGCAGTGACCCCAACTCCGTGAGAGAACCACAGCAGCAGACTCCCTTCGATTAGTGAGGCGTATTTGCATATGGAAGGCCGGCGACACATGGTGCCACTAACCCTGTTCAACACAAGCCGATCCCACATGTGTAACTGTGTCCTGAGTCCTGAATGGCAGTGACCACAAGTCCGTGGCAGCGACCACAGCACCAGACTCCCTTCGATCAGTGAGGCATATTTCCATATGGAAGGCCGACGACACGTGGTGACACTAACCCTGTTCAACACAAGCCGATCCCACATGTGTAACTGTGTCCTGAGTCCTGAATGGCAGTGACCCCAACTCCGTGAGAGAACCACAGCAGCAGACTCCCTTCGATTAGTGAGGCGTATTTGCATATGAAAAGCCGGCGACACATGGTGCCACTAACCCTGTTCAACACAAGCCGATCGCACATGTGTAACTGTGTCCTGAGTCCTGAATGGCAGTGATCCCAAGTCCATGGCAGAGACCACAGCACCAGACTCGCTTCGATCAGTGAGGCATATTTCCATATGGAAGGCCGGCAACACGTGTTGCCACTAACCCTGTTCAACACAAGCTGATCCCACATGTGTAACTGTGTCCTGAGTCCTGAATTGCAGTGACTCCAAGTCCGTGGCAGCAACCACAGCACCAGACTCCCTTCGATCAGTGAGGCATATTTCCATATGAAATGCCGGCGACACGTGGTGCCACTAACCCTGTTCAACACAAGCCGATCCCACATGTGTAACTGTGTCCTGAGTCCTGAATGGCAGTGACCCCAACTCCGTGAGAGAACCACAGCAGCAGACTCCCTTCGATTAGTGAGGCGTATTTGCATATGGAAGGCCGGCGACACATGGTGCCACTAACCCTGTTCAACACAAGCCGATCCCACATGTGTAACTGTGTCCTGAGTCCTGAATGGCAGTGACCCCAAGTCCATGGCAGCGACCACAGCACCAGACTCCCTTCGATCAGTGAGGTATATTTCCATATGGAAGGCCGGCAACACGTGGTGCCACTAACCCTGTTCAACACAAGCCAATCCCACATGTGTAACTGTCTCCTGAGTCCTGAATGGCAGTGACCCCAACTCCGTGAGAGAACCACAGCAGCAGACTCCCTTCGATTAGTGAGGCGTATTTGCATATGGAAGGCCGGTGACACATGGTGCCACTAACCCTGTTCAACACAAGCCAATCCCACATGTGTAACTGTGTCCTGAGTCCTGAATGGCAGTGACCCCAAGTCCGTGGCAGCAACCACAGCACCAGACTCCCTTCGATCAGTGAGGCATATCTCCATATGGAAGGCCGGCGACACGTGGTGCCACTAACCCTGTTCAACACAAGCCGATCCCACATGTGTAACTGTGTCCTGAGTCTTGAATGGCAGTGACCCCAAGTCCGTGGCAGCGACCACAGCACCAGACTCCCTTCGATTAGTGATGGGTATTTGCATATGGAAGGCCGGCGACACGTGGTGCCACAGAACCTGAACTACGCAGGCCGGTGGGGCCACCAACCTATGCACGTGGCTGTGGGCCATTGGTCACCACTACCTCTGACCTACGGTCAGCAGGCCTCACAATTCACATACCCATCCCAATCAGGGTTCCGCAGCAACCACAGCACTGAGACTGCCCTCATCGCCGCCACCGACGACATCAGGATCCTGCTGGACAACGGTGAGACCGCAGCCCTCATCCTGCTGGACCTCTCCGCCGCCTTCGACACTGTCTGCCACCGCACTCTACGCGCACGCCTCCACGACGCAGGGATCCGAGACAAGGCCCTGGAATGGGCCACCTCCTTCCTCGCCGGCAGAACCCAGAGAGTCCGCCTCCCACCATTCCGATCCGAAGCCTCCGAGATCATCTGCGGCGTACCCCAGGGATCATCCCTCAGCCCAACACTGTTCAACATCTACATGGCCCCGCTCGCACGCATCGCCAGACAGCACGACCTCAACATAATCTCCTATGCCGACGACACTCAACTGATCCTCTCCCTCACCAAGGACCCCTCGCCGCCAAATCCAACCTCCATGAAGGAATGAAGGCCGTCGCCGATTGGATGAAGATCAGCCGACTAAAACTGAACACGGACAAGATAGGTCCTCATCCTCGGCTCCAACCCCTCAGCCTGGGACGACTCCTGGTGGCCAACGACACTGGGAGCAGCCCCGACACCCACCGACCACGCACGCAACCTGGGAGTCATCCTCGACTCAACGCTCTCCATGGCCAAGCAAGTCAACGCAGTCTCCTCCTCCTGCTTCAACACCCTCCGCATGCTTCGCAAGATCTACAGGTGGATCCCGACAGATACAAGAAGAACAGTCACCCAGGCCCTCGTCAGTAGCAGACTTGACTATGGGAACGCCCTCTACGCGGGAGCCCCGGCCAAGCTCATCAGGCGACTGCAACGCATACATAACGCCTCCGCACGCCTGATCCTCGATGTACCACGCCACAGCCACATCACCCCCCACCTGAGGAACCTGCACTGGCTCCCCGTCGACAGGAGAATCTCCTTCAAACTCCTCATCCACGCACACAAGGCACTCCACAAGACTGGCCCAGCCTACCTCAACAGACGACTCCTCTTCTACGTCCCCAACCGCCAGCTCCGCTCCGCCGACCTCTCCCTCGCCACCGTCCCTCGCATTCGAAGAACAACCACCGGCGGCAGATCCTTCTCCCACCTCGCCGCCAAGACCTGGAACACCCTTCCACTAAGCCTACGACAGACCCAAGACCTGCTGACCTTCAGGAGGCTACTCAAGACCTGGTTGTTCGACCAGTAGCAGCACCCCCCCCCTTTTTTTTCTCCCCAGCGCCTTGAGACCCTCGCGGGTAAGTAGTGCGCTCTACAAATTCTGTGATTGATTGATTGACATAGAGTCCCGATTGCACATGACGCAGACCAGTAAGCAAGACACATTGCTCCCAGTGCGGCCCGTCCGCACCAAGCATCATCACAGGCTCATACACTCTCAATGCTTCTGGTGCCACTAACTGTGCACCTCAACTCAACGCCAAGTGGCTATGGGCCCTTGCTGACCGCTACCTCTGGCCTACACTGCGCTCATCAGGGCTCACAATTAAAATTATTTCTTGATTCATTAACTACAGAGTCCAGTAGGCAAGTAACTATCACAGTCCTAAACCCTAGATAATATCCTTTTAGTATCCTTCCTTCAAGAACTTTTTTTTATATCAGTTATAGTTTAGTACAATGACCAAATTCATCTTCAAGTGCAAACGAACACTCAATAGCAGTCTACACTGTGGGCAGCAGAGCTCGTAATTCGATTTTTAAATGCTAATTTCTAACAAGAAGATTGTACTCAGAAAATACAACACTTCGTCAGTGTATTCTATACTTATTTCATCTTTTCATGATACACCTACACTGCGGTGAGTAGGGCTCACAATTAAAATTAAGTATTGATTCATTAATTACAGAGTCCACTAGGCAAGTAACTATCACAGGCCTAAAATCTACATAATATCCTTTTAGTATCTTTTCTTCAAGATTTTTTTTTTATATCAGTTATAGCTTTAGTACAATCACCAAATTCATTTTCAAGTGCAAACGAACACTCATTAGCAGTCTACACTACGGGCAGCAGAGCTCGCAATTCCAACTTTGGACACGTGGTGCCACTAACCCTGTTCAACACAAGCCGCGACACGTGGTGCCACTAACCCTGTTCAACACAGGCCTGCGACATATGGTACCACTAACCCTGTTCAACGCAAGCCGCGACACGTGGTGCCACTAACCCTGTTCAACACAAGCCGGCGACACGTGGTGCCACTAACCCTGTTCAACACAAGCCGATTCCACATGTGGAACTGTGTCCTGAGTCCTGAATGGCAGTGACCCCAAGTCCGTGGCAGCGACCACAGCACCAGACTTCCTTCGATCAGTGACGCATATTTCCATATTCAAGGTTGGCTACAGGTGGTGGCAATAACCCTGTACAACACAAGGCGCGACACGTGGTGCCACTAACCCTGTTCAACACAAGCCGATCCCACATGTGGAACTTTTTTTTTTCCTGACTCCTGAATGGCAGTGACCCCAACTTTGTGGCAGCGACCACAGCACCAGACTCCCTTCAATTAGTGAGGCGTATTTGCATATGGAAGGCCGGCGACACGTGGTGCCACTGAACCTGAACTACGCAGGCCGGTGGGGCCACCAACCTCTGCACGTGGCTGTGGGCCCTTGCTCACCGCTACCTCTGGCCTACACTGCGGTCAGCAGGGCTCACAATTCAGATACAGTCACGATTGCAGATGACGCAGTCCAGTAGGCAAGAGACGTTGCTCCCAGTGCGGCCCGTCCGCACCAAGCAGCATCACAGGCTCATACATTCTCAATGCTTCTGGTGCCAGTAACTGTGCACCTCAACTTAACGCCACGTGGCTATGGGCCCTTGCTGACCGCTACCTCTGGCCTACACTGCGGTCATCAGGGCTCACAATTAAAATTAAGTCTTGATTCATTAATTACAGAGTCCAGTAGGCAACTAACTATCACAGGCCTAAAACCTACATAATATCCTTTTAGTATCCTTGCTTCAAGAACATTTTTTATATCAGTTATAGCTTTAGTACAATCACCAAATTCATCTTCAAGTGCAAACGAACATTCATTAGCAGTCTACACTGCGGGCAGCAGAGCTCGCAATTCGAATTTTGGACACGTGGTGCCACTAACCCTGTTCAACACAAGCCGCGACACGTGGTGCCACTAACCCTGTTCAACACAAGCCGGCGACACGTGGTGCCACTAACCCTGTTTAACACAAGCCGATCCCACATGTGTAACTGTGTCCTGAGTCCTGAATGGCAGTGACCCCAAGTCCGTGGCAGCAACCACAGCACCAGACTCCCTTCAGTTTTATTTGTTGTTGTTTTCTTTAAATAAAATGTTTTATATGTAAACCTATACATGACCAAGATTCTTGTTTGTCCAACCGCACAGGGACACTTCCAGGCCCAAGAAGGTTGTTGGGGGTATGTTGGTAATGTGGGAAGAGGGTGCGTTACCTGCTGATGTGGGGAGAGGCAGCGTGAAAGGGGTATCTCTCACAGAAAGAACTCCGATATGTTTTCAGAAATGCCTCGGACAGATGCCAGCTGACGGACTGAATCACAAAATGGTTTTTCAATGCTTATGTAGTGTGAGTTATGAACAGTTCGCACCAAGGCTCGCAGAGGGACAACTGCGGCCTGTCCGCTCGACTCACACCCGCAGTACTACGACCCGTCCGCTCCCAAAGGAACAGCAGCGTTGTACCTCGCAGAGGTACAGGCACAGTAGCGTACTAGCTCGCAAACATAGAGAGCTGCGAGCCGACGGACTGGCTTTTAACGGCATAGCTGCGAAGTGGTGATGTTGGGCAGACGGCGCGTGAAAGAGTTATCTCGCAGAAACAGAGCTCCGGTATATTAAATTGCCCCTGAGACCTTTCTTTTATATTTTCACTCGATGCGAGAAAGCGCCCTTTCTGGACCAAGACCTTTCTCCCTGCCAAATTTGGCAAAATTCCGTTCAGCAGTTTGACCTGTAGCCTTGTCTAAAGTTTCCTATGGAAAATTCATTGAGAAAACACGTTTTCACACCCCCCACATAGCTACCTGTCGCAGGCGTACTCGCTGTTGGTGTGCAGGTCAGTGGTCTAGTTGTCAACATGTCACGGCCACTCCCTGAGGGCAGGTTTGCACACACACCACACCCATCCGGCACATGCGTCACAGGCCATGTGACCACGCAAATATAATGGATCCACAACGTCTCATCCTTTATTGCCGGTGGTGACTGGATGGTGGACGCTCCACGGGTCGCAATCATAAAGACTCATGAAAAGTTGCGCAGAGGGTTAGTCGCACCTTGAGCTCTATGGCCGTCAGGGGCCTACTACCACGTGGCGCGGACTTGAGTTCCACAGGTTTATTGCCACCCGAAGCTGATGTGGCCGTCACGGGCCTACCACCACGTGGCGCGGACTTGAGTTGCACAGGGTTACTGCCACCCAAAGCTAATGTGGCCATCAGGGGCCTACCACCACGTGGCGCAAACTTGAGTTGCACAGGGTTAGTGCCACCCGAAGCTGATGTGGCCGTCAGGGGCCTTCGACCACGTGGCACGGACTTGAGTTGCACAGGGTTAGTCGCACCCTAAATTGTATGGCCATCAGCGGCCTACCACCATGTGGCGCTGACTTGCGTTGCACAGGGTTAGCGGCACCAAAAGCTGCTGAGGTCTCCGCCATTGATGACTCACGACTCAGCGACATATGTGAGATCTGCCGGGCCGCGGAGAAGCTGATGTGGTCTCTGCCATTCATGACTCAGGACTCAGCGACATCTGTGAGATCTGCCGGGCCACGGAGCTTTGACGGGCACGTGGAGTGCCCACTGGTAGACACTTCGGTGGCAGCAGGTAATTATTTGGTCATGGATGCGCAGGTGCGGCAGTATCTCTCTCTCTCTCTCTCTCTCTCTCTCTCTCTCTCTCTCTCTCACTTCCCTCTCTTCACTCTCTCTCACTCTCTTCCTTCCTTTTCTTCTCTTTCTCTATCTCCCTTCTCCCTTTCTTACTCCCTTTCTTTCCTTCCCTCTCTTTTTCTCTCTGGCTTTTTTTTCCTTCTCTGTGTCTCACTCCTTTGATATGCGCATTACACACGTCCTTATTTTGTGCTTTATTTTCCAGGCTGTCGTCGACATTCATGGTCCCGACAGGAGTCTTCCGCCTTGTTGTTTTGTGTTCAGTTTGTTAAATTTAGTTTATCCTTTATATATACGTTTACGAAAAAATAAAGTTTGATTAAAAAAAAAAAAAACAAAAAAGTTTTTGGTTGTTACTTAAGTGCTATGTGACTCTTTCTTGTTCTTATTACTGTTATTTCGTGGTGTCCACCATGGTGTTAAATTTTGGGGCAGTTATCACGGGAATACTGGTGATATCTGCAGTTTGCACCAGCTTCTGAATAGTGTGTTATATTTATCTCCACTTTAGTTGCATTAAAGTGCTGATAATGAAATGCAGAGTAGGCATTCCCGTGCAAAAAGACACGAGGTGCACTTTTGCGATTTATTCTAAATACTAAAATCCTGTATTGAATTGCACTGTGGTAGTGGGTGCACTTACAGTGTACACACAACATCAATGAAGAAATGTCATTGTATTTATATTGATTGGGAATAGTGGGTCAGGTGCTGGATCTTGACGGGATACACTGCCCAGTTCGTTTATTTTTCTGTACACGAAAAACCACATCACAACTTTGACAACAACTGCGATGCGAAACAAATTCCGGCGATAAGCGCGTTAGCACCAGGGATTTTACACCTGCTTTCTGCTGGTGTTAAGCAGGATGACTACCTGCAGCATGAAAGGGAACACAGCCAAGAGCCACACCGAAACACCCACAGGTGCCATACAGTCAATGAGCATGATACACGGATACCCATGAGGTCCACAACACTCATCGCAACAACCCCAGGACTGCCAACGCCCCCCGAACCCACATCTGAGCAAGTGTGTCCGTGTGGTCATTGTGTTAGCATGATAGGCACCGGCCCTGCAACATCACAGTGTCAGCGGACGTTACCATGTCACCTCAGCGTTGGCGGTGAGCCTGGACATGTAGCTACGCACACATCCTCCTGCATGCACAAGCGGCATGTGCTGGTCCGGCGTACACAGGTCAGCGCAGGGGTCTGCCTATCCGGCAAAGGGAACGGGGTGTCTCAGACATGTCTGTGTTCAGGAAGTACGGTAAGTGTGTCTCTGTGTTCTGTGTGGCCACCACAAGGGCTGCAGCAGTCGATGTTGTACAGTGGCATGCACCACCTCCAAACTGCAGTCTCACGGTGTGGTTGGAATGCCGCAGGATATGCGCGAATAGGCATTACAAAGGTGTGCCGTAGGAGTGCACGGGATACAACAGTGCACCGTACAAAAGTGTGGGGGCTCGTGGGAGGGAGGAGCAGCTGTTTGGCAACGTAACACACAGTGAACCCGCCCATGTGCCACGTGCTGGGCATCTCATCCATGATGACCAGGGTCGCAGACATCCCACAACACCCACGACCAGCCTTTCTACACATCCTGTATGAATGCAGCTGGAGAACTTACTGTAGGGATGAAAGGTTCTTTGTCTGAGCTATCTTGCAGTAGCACATCTGCTGCTCCGAGAAGGAACTTGCAAGTGGCCAGCCCCCCCTGACAGATACGATAATATTTGCATCCGTCTCCCACACTACGCACTGCCCGATTTGAGAACAACGAGTACACATCCCACACTCAAAAGTCCTTCGTTGTAGTTAGCGTGCGTGAAATGGCCTTCACACGTACTCCCACCACACCACACCCCTGCCCTGCACCCATTGCACACAGATCCGGCTCATTGCACCAAGCTGTGCCATTTCATCCACAAGACTGGCACACGGCAAGCCAGTGCAGCTACAAGCAGAGCCACTGACGCAATGGCAGAGCATCCCGAACACATGGTCGACTCCATGCACGTCCACCTATACCTTGCACGTCTGCTGCATGTCCTGGGTGCACTGCCTTTGGCAGTACTGCAGATCACTTACCGGCTGTGCTTCCGCATTGCGGACGTCACCTGCGTTCAACCTGTATTGCAATGTCGCACGTGCCTATCCGAGTGGTGCATGGACTTGTGCCTCTCCAACGAGTGGGTAGCTGACATGGATTACGACAGGTGTGTGCGCCCCCTGTTGGCCCACGACCAGGACTGTCATGGTGATGCCCGTTTATGGCATTCATGGATGTTTGGCATGCATGTTGGGAACTGGGCCTGGGAGATTGCACGTGTCGTAGTATGCAGTGAGCAAATTGACCCACTTCCCTATTCTGCTTTGGTGCACATTGGGTACAGTGGTTGGAGTCAGCACATCTGTCCCGGTCAGCTGATGGATTACGTATACGACATGTCAAATATTGTGGCCAACCATCACTCATTAGAGATAGTGGCTTACGCAGCTGCACTCGCGTTCATGGACGAGTGACAAGGTACCTCCAACCACGACTCGATGTGCCACATTGCACATGTCCCTCCGCATCATTGCACGTTGTACATCTGGTCACATGTCCCAAAACAACAGTGGACATGGCTGCATTGGCGTTGAATCATGTCCGAAGCGCGGACAACCAACGCTGCTTAACACTGACGTTTGTTGGTGATGGACTACCCCGAGGTGAACATGGACGTTTTCCTATGTTCCTTATTCAGCCATGCTGCTGCATTTCTCTGCATATCATGGCACTACTCTTGGCCGTACTGACACGCACTTTTTTTTATAAAGTGTCCACATTTTCACTTGTCTCAAAATGTGTAGTGTCTTCATTTGTATGCCAATGTGTGTGTCACGGACTCTCTGGCTGCCTGCCATACGTGAATTGCTACCCCATCCGGACTGTGGGTTTGTACTTATGCGTTCTCATGTGCCTGTTTCGTACTGATGCTTTTGGACGCTTATCCGCCTCAGGCGAGTGCATTTGTGTCCTGTTTTCGATTGTGCGAATCTTTGTGTTTGGACAACATAGTGTTGGATGTTGGTGTACTCTGCTTCTATGTGTGTGTGCTGCATTGTGTGTGAGATGTCCCTTCATGTGAGCTTTTGTTCACCCTTCTCCCTTTCCGGCAGTGTGGTTTTCACTTCTATGCTTGTTCAGTGGTGTGATGTTGGTGGGTTGTGTGACTTGTGCTCCTTGTTGGTGTGTTTCATTTTGGCCATGGTTTGTCTATAGTTGTGCTGTACTTAATTTTGCATGTGTACCATTGTGGCCATCTTCCCCCGTCCCCCCACTCCCTGCTTCTTCCTCTTCCTGGTGCTGTTGTGTCTGTAATTTTGTTGCTCCACACATAAATACATGTAATGAACAAATTAGAATAGTTTCTTGATTCTTTTAGGTTTCAAAACTTCTCTCTATTGTTGTTTTTAAAATTTTCCATAGAAAACAGTTTTTTTAATATTCAAGGACACATAGAAGTCAGAAGTGCAACGTATTCTATCAACACACTTTCTAGAACATTCTACAACACGTGCAGGTTAAAAGTTCATCAATTTTTTTGCAACATTTTCTCGAACATTTAACGGCACGTGCAGGTTAAAAGTTCACGATTGTTTTAATTTCGAACAGTGCCTTCCAAATGCAAGTAGCAGGTGTGGTTGAGTTGAGCACATTTTATCCTATGATATGTACTCCACGTTTAAACTGCTTTTTCTTAACCAATCACAAAGATGCTTTTCCACCAAACAAATGTGCACCCTACTTTTAAAAAACAATGCTTTTCATCTCCCAATCAGGTATCGTTTTGTATGGCAAAAAAAAGTAGTTCCCCATCTTTAAACATATCTCTTATTCTATGAACGGACTGCATGAGCTACAGACATCTATCCATTCCTCCCAGCCATACCTTCAAAGTGCTAGTGTGGATCGTAGGACATAGCTATGTTTTCTGGTGCAAGAGGTATGCAGAACAGAGACGTATTGACTTAGACCTAGGTTTACAAAATGTGGACATTAAATGGTTTGGCCAGAGAGGATTGAAGTGGCACCAATTGTTGCCTTTGGTTAAAACCTGTTTGCATCTCCAACACCTCGACCTCATGATTGTGCACTGTGGTGGAAATGACCTAGGCACATTGACTGGGGTAGGTTTGGAAATGCTAATGAAGGACACCTTTCGACAATTGATATTGCTTTTGCCTCAAACTGTCTTTGTATATTCCAATATATGCCAAAGACAGAAGTGGAAATGGTCAAACCAATTTTGTCCTCAGATTGAAAAATCTAGGAAGAATGTCAACAAAGCTGTGTCTGCATACCTCAGAGACCATAGAATGGGGTCGATCTACAACAATAACATACGTTTTCATATGGCTGATATCTACAGAAGTGATGGAGTACACTTCACAGATCAGGGAAATCGAGTTTTTCTGAATAACCTGAAGCTGTGCATCCGCACTTATATGTAGCTCCAACTAATAAACACAAAGGCTCTTTTTAGAGCCGCCTTATATTCCCAATATCGGTTCACAGAGTGACAGCTGCGATCCGGCTAGCACAGGGAGACCTGCGGGCCGTCAAGCAGCCTCGCAGAGGGACACCTATGGCCCGTGGGCTCAGATCGTACAGGGAGAGCTACGGGCCGTCGGCTCGCACAGTGTGAGCTACGGGCCATCGGCTCGCAAACGCACACCAGCATGCTGGCTCGCAGAGGGAGAGCTCCGGTCTAACTCGCAAAGGGACACCAACGGGCCAACCGCCCTGCTAGCAGACACACACCTATCACCTAACGGACTCACTCGGACATGTACAGCTAGGGACACGACGGCTCGCAGACGCACAGCTGCAAGCCGACGGACTGCTACTGTTTTATGCTTTAGGGTAGTCCAGTGGTGTTTGGGTAGTGTAGGGGGTTGTGCTGGGGGTAGTATTTTAGGGTTTAGGGTAGTGCAGTGTTGTTTGGGTAGGGGGTCATGCTGGGGGTAGATTTAGGGTTTAGGGTAGTGCACTGGTGTTTGGGTAGTGTAGGGGATCCTGCTGGGGTAGTGTTTTCGAGTTTACGACAGTGCAGTGGTGTTTGGGTAGTCTTTGGGTAGTGTAGGGGGTCGTGCCGACAGACTGACATACAGAGCTCCGAGCCGACGGACGGGCTTCTAAAGACATAGCCGCGACCTGGTGATATGAGGAGAGGCAGCCTGAAAGGCATATCTCACACAGACACAGATGCCAGTGTTGCCTCGCAGACGTAAAACTACGAACCCGATGGTTTCTACACGGAGAGATGCGAGCTGACGGAGTAAATCACAAAATGGCTGCCAACACTTCCTGGTAAAATGTGATATTTTTCAAAAACTACTCAACGGATTTACACCATTTAAACAAAAGTGTGCTTTCTGGACCATCACCTTTCTCCCTGCCAAATTTGGCGTAATTCCGTTCAGCAGTTTCACCTGTAGTCTTCTGTAAAGTTTCGTATGGAAATTGCATGGAGAAAACACGTTTTAGGACCCTCTTTTTTCTCAGCCCCTCCTACACCATTCACCCCCAAACTTTCAATATAAGAGCTAATCCAAAAAAGAGAAACTTTTGGATAATTTCATAAAGATTCGTCAAACGACGCCAAAGTTACAAGCACATACAAGGCTCCAGAAGGGGGGCCGCGGAACACCCTCCCAACATAAGTGAAGCCCGGGGGCTGCGCGGACCCCAGCAGCCCCCCGCCAGCCCTGCGAGCCCCTCCTATTATTTTTTAAGAAATACCCCCGCAAACTAGCCCACCCAAGGGCCTCATTAAAATAAAACGCGAGAACCCGCGACTCCAGCGCAAATTTTTGCTGATTTTTTTTTTTTTTTTTTAAATGATTTTTTGGGCCCTGGGGGTCCTCCTGGCACCCCCTGAGCAGACCTAGTGGGTCAGGGTTTTTCTACCCTGCCCCCTTCTCTTGTTTTATACCTTTGTTTCTCCGTTTTTGGGTGACTCGCTTCTACCGTGCCACAAGATGGCTGCCAACACTTCCTGGTTTGGAGTGCTAGCAGCCAATCACAGTGAAGCTCGCGCACGCGACTTATGCTCCGCCCAGATATCAAAACTTTTATTTTTCTAATTTCTCAGCAACTACTGAACGGATTTACACCATTTTTAAAAAGGTCGCTTTCTGACCCAAGCACTACCTTTCTACCAAATTTGGAGTAATTCCGTTCAGTAGTTTCGGCTGTAGCCCTGCACAAAGTTTCCTATGGGAAATTGATTTTTTGACTCTTATTTTTTGAATTTCTCAAAAACTACTGAGCGGATTTACATCATTTAAAAAAAAGGTCGCTTTCTGAACCAAGCTCTACCGTTCTGCCAAATTTGGGGTAACTCCGTTCAGTAGTTCGAGCTGTAGCTCGTCACAAAAGTTCCTATGGAAATTAACATGGAGAAAACGAGTTTTGGGACCCCCCTTTTTTCTCAGCCCCCGCTTGACGAATCACCCCCAAACTTTCAGGATAGGAGCTGACCTGGATAGACTTTTTTTTGGGAGCATTTCAGGAAGATTCGACAAACGACGCCAAAGTTATTAGCAAATCAAAAAAGGCTCTTCCTATGGAAACTAGGTTCTAACTATAACTACCTACTGGTGACCGCCAGTAGGTAATATATATATATATATATATATATATATATATATATATATATATATATATATATATATATATATATATATATATATATATATATGCACACGCAATCCGCCACAGAATCCAACTCATAGAAAGGACGGTACGGACCCAAATTCAGTGCAAAAGGTTTATTTTCTTTGACCACGCACTGCTGCCATTTGCACTGAATTTGGGTCCGTACCGTCCTTTCTATGAGTTGGATTCTGTGGCGGATTGCGTGTGCATCTGTAAACTGATCAGCTTCATCAGTAATTTACGGACCCCTCCTAAGACTTTGGGCCGAGCGGCAGGAAGCATTCTTCCGTGAACCGGAAGAAACTTTGGGTTCCTATATATATATATATATATATATATATATATATATATATATATATATATATATATATATATATATATATATATATATATATATATATATTTATATATATATGTGTGTATCTAATTTATGTATAGTTTGGTTATTTGTTGTTCTAACATTTGCGTATGTGACAGCCATTTACAAATTTAACCATTATAAATAATACATACATTTTTTTTAAAACTGATTTTTCGTTTGTGGTGCATTTTTGACTCTTATTTCTGTCTAAAATAATTACCAGATCATTGCTTGACATTTTGTGTCACTTGGGATAGAGCCATTTTACTATTAATTAAGTCTTGCTAAGCAATTTATTCACCCGAGATAACTTACTGAAGATTATATTGCTCATACCCATGTTCTGAGGGACACAGGGTCTACCCCATTATCTTTAATGACATTTCAAATATGGCCACCATATTTCTTATTCCTAAGGAGAGCAAAGCCCCCTTGATTGCTCCAGCCATCACCCCATTTGCTTGATTAATGAAGACATTCAAATTTTAGTCAAGATTCTGACAAACAAGATACACAAATTAGCCTCATGTTTGGTTCTTGCATCACAGAGAAGGTTTGTACCTGGACATTCATCCCAAAATCACATAATGATGCTGCCACATCAGAGACTACCAGATCAAAGCCCTATCTCTTTTCGTTGATGAGGAAAGTTATTTGACCATGCTATCTCTTTCGGACATTTCAAAGAATTGGCTCTGGCACGGAATTAATTTCCAGAGTCTGCTGGATATACAATTCCCCGACTGCTTATATCAACTGTAATGGTTTTGTATACTATTCAATAAAGATTAGTGGAGGTACATGCAAGGGATACTAATACTCTTTTCCTGCTAGCAGTAGAACCATTATCAGCAGCTATACATTGCTCTGAGGACAATCAGGGGATCGGCATCACACCTTGTTCAATAAAGCTGTTTCTCTTTGCTTACATAGTGTTTTTATTAGGCGAGTGAAGAATATCTATAACAGCTCTGTTAGACTTGGCATCTTTTGGCGTGTTTCCCCTGACTTTTTGCTTTCTGACCTCCCGGTTTTGACTCTGTTTTTGCTGGTGTAATGATTCTGCGCACTTTCCTCACTGCGGTCCAGTGGGAAAGTGCAAGTGCTCCTGTATAAAATGTGTTATGGATTGGTGTTTCCATGATTGGCCTATTTGGTTTATGTGTCAGTCCCTTGTAAAGTGCACTGCGAGTGCCAGGGCCTATAGACCAAATGCTGATGGTGGGCTGCAGCACTGGATTGTGCCACCCACGCAAACAGCCCGTAAAGTGTAACTCGGGCCTGCCATCGCAGAGCCTGTGCGCAGCCTGGGGCTGCCATGTCGACTTGGCAAGTGCACACACTTGCAAGTCCCTAAACCTTCCCTTTGCTACATGTTAGTCACCCCTAAGGTAGGCCCAAGGTACCCCTGTGGGCAGGGTGCGTTGTATGCGAAAGGTAGGACATGCCCGGGTGTGTGCGGCATGTCCTGATAGTGAATTACAGCCTAGTTCGTTTTTCACTATTGCAAGGCTACCTGTTCCCCCTAGGCCAGAACGGGCAGTTTTGATTGTTACAGCTTATAATCCTAACTGACCCCGGGAACATGGTAGAAATTCGAGTTTAGTATGCCTGGACTCAGAATGATAAAATGCAGCTTTTAGTAAAGTTGGTTTTAACAGTCTGTGTTTGAAAATACCACTTTTAGAAAGTGGGTATTTTCTTGTCTAACCATCCAAGCCTGCCTCTGCGAGGTTGTGTATTCCTTGTCTGGAGTGTGAGTGACAGGGGCTGGGGGATGCCAGGAAACAGGGTGAGTCAGCACCGGGCTGAATAGCAAGATCTACATGTAGATGGGTGGGAGGGGTCGCACCTGGGCCCTGAATAGGACAGTGCCTTCCCTCCACAATGCTGGCTCCACCTCCTGTGGTGCGTCTGATGTCCCTGGCCTACTCACTAAAAGAAGGGACGGAGACTTGTCAACAAAGTGCTCCAGAACTGGTTTGGACTAGGCAAAGGCCTCTCTGCATTCAGAGAACAAAGGAATTTGGGATATAAATATTGGGGCCCTGACCCCATGAATTTAGATCTCGCTGGAATCAAGGAACCTGCCAAGACGAAGAGCTGGAAGAGCTGCCAGGAGGAGTACTGCCCCTTTGCTGTGTTGTTGCTTTGTTGGGTTGGCCTGCAGCTGCTGCTTCTGCCTTGGGCAGTGAAAGGACTAGACTGAACTTTCTACAAACTTGTGCTGAGTATCTCCAAGGGCCTGAAACCGAGCTGGCCTCCTGTTAAGAAGTCTCAGGGACTACAAAGACTTCACAAGCCTCTGGGTACCGCTTCTGGAACGCTGTTTCAGTTGCCACAGAGGAAGGGAACCGCAACCGACTCCGTCAACCGAATCCATCCCTGGCCGGTGACCTGTTTGCACCGCAGACCGCATCGCCCCGCTTCGCATCGCAACCCTGGTCTCACCGTGGGCGACGTCCGACGCCGCCAACATCGAGCCGCTGCTTGCACCGTGACCTGTGGGCACCGCAGTTCGCATCGCATCGCTTCACTGAACCAACCGGACCCGACCGACGCGGTCGCTGCAACTGGCTCAAGAGTCGAGACCGCACCGCATTTGGGGCACCGCTCGCACGTCTGCGACGCACCGCTCCGACTCGCACCGCTGTCCGACGCCAGCTCCCGCACTCCGGCTTGGTCACCTGCATCGCAACCTGTCAGCACCGCATCGAGCATCGTCTCACCCTGCATCGCACGCCTTGGACTCACCGACTCCGTCTGCACGACGCTCATCGAGCCGCTGCCTGCACCGCATCGAGGGACACCGCACCTTGCATCGCTCCGTCTTGCACCGCAACCGCGACGAACGCCGACCGGCTCGTACACTCCGTACCAGCCACAACGAGAAAAGGTACTGTGACCGAGTCTGTTCACGACTCTGCTGGCCCGTATCGACGCGGTCGGCTGGAACTGTTAGACTCTGTGGTTTTCAGCATCACGGTAGGCTCGGACGGAGCTACCGACTCGTACGAACTTTGCTTTTGTGCTATTCCTGCAAAGAAGAAGTTACCGTATCAAGTATTCATTACGTAAAGTATAGTATTGTGGATTTTTGTCGTAATTGGTCTTGTCTTGAGTATATAAAATATTGGTTATTTTTCTAAACTGGTGTGGTGTCCGTTTGTAGTGCTTACACTGTATTACTGTTGGTTATGTGCAAATGCTTTACACACTGCCTCGGAATTAAGCCTGACTGCTCGTGCCAAGCTACCACGAGGGTGAGCAGGGGTTACTTCACGAGTGTAACACCCTTACCCTGACTAGGAAGAAGGGTCCCTACTTGGACAAAGGTGCAAGCCCTTGCCAACTAGAGATCCCATTTCTAACATTGGTTGTCAGCGGTGAGGATAGGACTTGTGTTTGCACTTGACTTACAGTGATTGGTGTGCACTTCTACCATATCGCAGACCATTACGTACCACATACTGGTTCTTTTTCTTTTGGCCTATTTTTGATCTTGCCAGTTTTCAACTCACTACTTTTGTCATGCCTGAATCAATTGCATCATCCGTTGCATCTCTGGAAGTTATCTTTGAGGAGGATAGGTTGGAATCCTACGCCGTAAAGGAGTTACGAGCGATTTGTAAAAACCTGAAAGTCCAAATTAAAGGCCTCACAAGGAAGGAGGAGCTACAGAAGGCGCTGAGGGCCTGGGTAGCAGCCAGACATGCCAATGGGCAGCCTGGTAATCTCAGTGAGGAGGTGGAGGAGCCTATTTCCAGGGTGGATGTGCTTTTGGGTAGGGGGAACCCGCCAGGTCAGGCAGCAGCAGTCTGTCCCCAGAGGAGCTGGAGGACAGGCGGGAGGCAAGGCAGTTTGAGCTGCAGAAGCTCAGGCTGGAGAGTGAGCGGGAGGAGAAGAGATTGGCCATAGAGGAGAGGAAGATGCTCTTAGAGCATGAGAGAGAACTGAAGGAGCTAGAACTTAGGAGTAAGTCAGGCTCAGATGGTGGCAGCAATTCGTCCAGAAAGGCAGACAGGATTGTGCACATTCCCAAGAACGTAGGCAAGGAGTTCAAGAAGGGGATGACATACAAAGGTGGTTTCAGGGTTATGAGGCAGCCATACACATGAATGGGGTCCCTGAGGAGAATTGGGGAGCAGGATTGTGGCCACTTTTCCCCGGAAGAAGCAAGGGATGCTCTGATAGCTTTGGGTAAGGGGTATCACCTCACCTATGCTGACATGAAGGATGCCCTTCTCACGAAGTATGGTCTTACTCCTGAAAAGTACAGGGATCAGTTCAGGTCCAGTAAGAAGTCTGATGCCAACACTTGGTTGGAATGTGTGGATGTGTTCTGCAGGTCTCTGGATGGTTGGGTGAAGGGCAGTAGTGTAACAGATTTTCAGGGGCTCTACAACTTGATTGCATGGGAGCACTTGTCTAGTCTATGTTTTGCAGATCTGCGCCAGCACCTAGTAGATAGTAAGCTAACTGACCCCAGGAAGCTTGCTATGGAAGCGGACCGCTGGGTGAGTACCAGGGTCCACAAGAAAGCGTTTGGGGGAGACTCAGCCAAAGGTGGGCAGGGTCCCCAGCAGAAAGGTGGGGGGACAAGGGTAAAACACAGGAGTTCTCTAAAGGGCCCCAAACTAGTACCCAGGGTAAAGGTTCCCAGCCCCCGGTGATAAGAAGAAAGGGGTCTCTACAGGGAAGCCTGTTGAGACCGGCCCCGCAAGTGTTATGCATGTGACCAGGTAGGTCACTTTAAGAGGGACCCCAAGTGCCCGAAGGGGACACAGCCACCCACCGGTGGACAGTCCAAAGTGTTGGCTAGTGTAGCGCTTGGGGAGGAGGGGTGCCCACAGGAGGGTGGGGATCCCGCAGAAATGACCCTTGTCTCACTAGGGGACAGTGAGATGGTCCCAGGAAACCAGGTGCCCCATAACACAAAGAAATATAGCACCTGGGTGACCATTAATGGGAACAGGGTAGAGGCTCTCAGAGATACTGGAGCCAGTGTGACCTCAGTCCAGTGTCACCTGGTGTCTGAGAAGCAAGTAGTCCCAGGAGCATTCCACCAAGTAGTTGCTGTAGACAACTCAGAGCACCAATGTATGGTGGCGCAGGTTCCCTTTGAAGGGGGGGGGGTCTCAGGTCCCTTAAGGGTGGTTGTGAGCCCTACCATGCCTGTAGATTGTCTGCTAGGAAACTACCTGGAGCAGTCCTCATGGAAGGAGGTTGAGCTCAGGTCTCACTTGGAGATGCTTGGGTTGCCAGAGTGGGCATGCGTGTCTACTCGGTCAATGGCGGCCAGAAAGGGTGACCAAGAGGACTTGGAGCCTGAAACAGTGGCCCAAGTCCCTGCCAAGAGAAAGGGCAGGGGCGCGGGAAACCGGCCCCCGAAGTTCCCACGGACCGGGAGGAGGCGGACCTCGAGGGGACGCCCCGGTGCCTACAGGGGAGCAGGTAGCCGAACTGGGAGACATCTCTGAGCTGACCCATTGGCAGCAAGAAGGGGTCCCACCAGGGAGGAGTTCTGCAGGGAGCAGAGCAAGTGCCCTACTCTGGAGGGTCTGCGGCGGCAGGCTGCAGACCAGGCAGCTGGTAATCAGTCCGGGTCACATCTGATCTACTGGGAGAGTGGTCTCCTATACAGTGAGCCTAAGGTTGCTGAGCCTGGGTCAGCCCGTGTGCTGGTGGTACCCCAGCGCTTCAGGACCTTCCTACTGGGTCTGGCTCATGACGTGCCTTTGGCAGGACATTTGGGGCAGGACAAGACCTTTGACAGGCTTGTCACCCACTTCTTTTGGCCCCAAATGCGAAGGCAGTCAGATGCACACTGTAGGTCTTGCCAAACTTGCCAGGCAAGTGGTAAGAGTGGGAGGAAGGTCAAAGCTCCTCTCCAACCTTTTCCTGTTGTTGGAACACCCTTTGAAAGGGTAGGGATGGATATTGTGGGGCCACTGGATCCCAAGACAGCCATGGGCAACAGGTACATCCTGGTCTTGGTGGACCATGCCACCCGGTACCCGGAGGCAATCCCTCTCAGGACAACGACGGCGCCAGTGGTGGGCCGGGCGTTAATGGGGATCTTTTCCCGTGTGGGATTCCCCAGAGAGGTGGTTTCTGATAGGGGGACCAATTTCATATCGAAGTATATGACATCCCTGTGGAAGGAGTGTGGTGTAACCTTCAAGTTCCCCACTCCTTACCACCCACAAGGAAACGGTCTGGTGGAGAGATTCAACCAGACCTTGAAAGGCATGATCAAGGGTCTAACAGAACCCATGAGGCGTAAGTGGGACGTCCTCTTGCCATGCCTACTTTTTGCGTACAGGGAGGTGCCTCAGAAGTCTCTTGGGTACAGCCCCTTTGAGCTCCTGTATGGCCACCCTGTCAGAGGACCTCTGAGTTTGGTAAAGGAAGGCTGGGAGGCGGCTCCCAGGAAAACTCCCCAGGATGTATTTAGCTACATGCTGGCCTTTAGAAACCAAACTGCCCGCTTCAGGAAACTCGCTCAGGCGAACCTAGAAGCAAGCCAGGAAGAAATGAAGAGATGGTATGACCAGAATGCCACTCTGGTCGAATTTCAACCTGGGCAAAAAGTGTGGGTCATGACCCCAGTGGCACCTTGTGCCTTGCAGGACAAGTGGACTGGGCCATATGAGGTAAAGGAGCGCAAAAGTGGCGTCACCTACCTGGTGGATTTGCAGGCTCCAAGGAACCCTTTGAGGGTCCTTCATGTGAACCGCCTCAAGCCCCACTTCGAGAGGTCCGAAGTGAGTATGCTCTTGGCGACAGATGATGGGGTGGAAGAGGAGAGTGAGCCTCTCCCTGACCTCCTGTCTACCAAGGAGCATGATGGGTCAGTAGAGGGTGTGATCCTCTCCCCTACTCTGACTCAGGAGCAGCAGGGGGACTGTCGCCAGTTGTTGGGACAGTTCGCCCCACTGTTCTCTCTGACCCCGGTGTTACTCACTGGTGTACCCATGACGTGGACACCGGTGACAGCCCTCCTGTGAAGCACAAGATTTACAGGTTGACTGACCGGGTCAGAGCCAGCATCAAGGAGGAGGTCTCTAAGATATTGGCGTTAGGGGTGATTGAGCCCTCCCACAGTCCTTGGGCCAGCCCAGTGGTCTTGGTCCCAAAGGCTGCGGCGCCCGGTGCCACTCCAGAACTCCGGTTTTGTGTGGACTACCGTGGGCTCAATGCCGTTACCAGGACTGACGCGCACCCCATCCCCAGAGCTAATGAGCTCATTGATCGGTTGGGAGCTGCCCGGTTCCTCAGCACGTTTGATTTGACGTCTGGGTACTGGCAGATTGCCTTAACCGATGGGGCCAAGGAGAGATCAGCATTCTCAACCCCAGAAGGTCATTACCAATTCCGGGTGATGCCCTTTGGGTTGAAGAATGCCCCTGCCACCTTTCAGAGGTTGGTCAATCAGGTGTTGGCTGGGCTGGAGGATTTCAGTGCCGCCTACCTGGATGACATTGCTGTGTTCAGTTCCAGCTGGGAAGAACATTTGCAGCACCTTGAGAAAGTGTTGAGGGCTCTGCAAGGTGCAGGCCTCACGATCAAGGCCAGTAAGTGCCAGATCGGGCAGGGTTCTGTGGTGTACTTGGGACACCAGGTAGGAAGCGGCCAGGTGGCGCCCCTACAACCCAAGATTGACACCATTCTGGCTTGGGAACCCCCAAGACCCAGACCGAGGTGAGAGCCTTCTTAGGTCTCACCGGTTACTATAGGAGATTTGTTAAGGGCTATGGCACCATTGTTGCCCCCTTAACAGAGCTGACCTCTAAGAGGCAGCCCAGGAAAGTGATCTGGACTGAGTCCTGCCAGAAAGCTTTTGATGCCCTGAAGGCAGCCATGTGCACGGCGCCCGTGCTCAAGGCACCTGACTTCTCCAAAGAATTTGTCGTGCAGACTGACGCTTCAGAGCATGGTGTGGGAGCGGTGCTCTCACAACTGAACGAAGAGGGCCTGGATCAGCCTGTAGTCTTCCTTAGCAGGAGACTACTTCCCAGGGAACAGAAGTGGAGTGCCATAGAAAAGGAAGCTTTTGCTGTGGTCTGGGCGCTGAAGAAGTTGAGACCATACCTGTTTGGGACTCACTTCCGGGTTCAGACAGACCACAGGCCCCTCAGATGGTTGATGCAAATGAGGGGTGAGAATCCAAAACTGCCGAGGTGGTCCATCTCCCTACAGGGAATGGACTTTACGGTGGAACACCGTCCTGGTACAGAACACGCCAACGCAGATGGTCTGTCCAGGTTCTTCCGCCTTAGTGAAGAGAACTCCAATGGGGTTGGGTAGTTCTCCCTACTTTCAGCTGGAGGGGACATGTGTTAGACTTGGCATCTTTTGGCGTGTTTCCCCTGACTTTTGCTTTCTGACCTCCCGGTTTTGACTCTGTTTTTGCTGGTGTAATGATTCTGCGCACTTTCCTCACTGCGGTCCAGTGGGAAAGTGCAAGTGCTCCTGTATAAAATGTGTTATGGATTGGTGTTTCCATGATTGGCCTATTTGGTTTATGTGTCAGTCCCTTGTAAAGTGCACTGCGAGTGCCAGGGCCTATAGACCAAATGCTGTTGGTGGGCTGCAGCACTGGATTGTGCCACCCACGCAAACAGCCCGTAAAGTGTAACTCGGGCCTGCCATCGCAGAGCCTGTGCGCAGCCTGGGGCTGCCATGTCGACTTGGCAAGTGCACACACTTGCAAGTCCCTAAACCTTCCCTTTGCTACATGTTAGTCACCCCTAAGGTAGGCCCAAGGTACCCCTGTGGGCAGGGTGCGTTGTATGCGAAAGGTAGGACATGCCCGGGTGTGTGCGGCATGTCCTGATAGTGAATTACAGCCTAGTTCGTTTTCACTATTGCAAGGCTACCTGTTCCCCTAGGCCAGAACGGGCAGTTTTGATTGTTACAGCTTATAATCCTAACTGACCCCGGGAACATGGTAGAAATTCGAGTTTAGTATGCCTGGACTCAGAATGATAAACTGCAGCTTTTAGTAAAGTTGGTTTTAACAGTCTGTGTTTGAAAATACCACTTTTAGAAAGTGGGTATTTTCTTGTCTAACCATCCAAGCCTGCCTCTGTGAGGTTGTGTATTCCTTGTCTGGAGTGTGAGTGACAGGGGCTGGGGGATGCCAGGAGACAGGGTGAGTCAGCACCGGGCTGAATAGCAAGATCTACATGTAGATGGGTGGGAGGGGTCGCACCTGGGCCCTGAATAGGACAGTGCCTTCCCTCCACAATGCTGGCTCCACCTCCTGTGGTGCGTCTGATGTCCCTGGCCTACTCACTAAAAGAAGGGACGGAGACTTGTCAACAAAGTGCTCCAGAACTGGTTTGGACTAGGCAAAGGCCTCTCTGCATTCAGAGAACAAAGGAATTTGGGATATAAATATTGGGGCCCTGACCCCTTGAATTTAGATCTCGCTGGAATCAAGGAACCTGCCAAGACGAAGAGCTGGAAGAGCTGCCAGGAGGAGTACTGCCCCTTTGCTGTGTTGTTGCTTTGTTGGGTTGGCCTGCAGCTGCTGCTTCTGCCTTGGGCAGTGAAAGGACTAGACTGAACTTTCTACAAACTTGTGCTGAGTATCTCCAAGGGCCTGAAACCGAGCTGGCCTCCTGTTAAGAAGTCTCAGGGACTACAAAGACTTCACAAGCCTCTGGGTACCGCTTCTGGAACGCTGTTTCAGTTGCCACAGAGGAAGGGAACCGCAACCGACTCCGTCAACCGAATCCATCCCTGGCCGGTGACCTGTTTGCACCACAGACCGCATCGCCCCGCTTCGCATCGCAACCCTGGTCTCACTGTGGGCGACGTCCGACGCCGCCAACATCGAGGCGCTGCTTGCACCGTGACCTGTGGGCACCGCAGTTCGCATCGCATCGCTTCACTGAACCAACCGGACCCGACCGACGCGGTCGCTGCAACTGGCTCAAGAGTCGAGACCGCACCGCATTTGGGGCACCGCTCGCACGTCTACGACGCACCGCTCCGACTCGCACCGCTGTCCGGCGCCAGCTCCCGCACTCCGGCTTGGTCGCCTGCATCGCAACCTGTCAGCACCGCATCGAGCATCGTCTCACCCTGCATCGCACGCCTTGGACTCACCGACTCCGTCTGCACGACGCTCATCGAGCCGCTGCCTGCACCGCATCGAGGGACACCGCACCTTGCATCGCTCCGTCTTGCACCGCAACCGCGACGAACGCCGACCGGCTCGTACACTCCGTACCAGCCACAACGAGAAAAGGTACTGTGACCGAGTCTGTTCACGACTCTGCTGGCCCGTATCGACACGGTCGGCTGGAACTGTTAGACTCTGTGGTTTTCAGCATCACGGTAGGCTCGGACGGAGCTACCGACTCGTACAAACTTTGCTTTTGTGCTATTCCTGCAAAGAAGAAGTTACCGTATCAAGTATTCATTCGTAAAGTATAGTATTGTGGATTTTTGTCGTAATTGGTCTTGTCTTGAGTATATAAAATATTGGTTATTTTTCTAAACTGGTGTGGTGTCCGTTTGTAGTGCTTACACTGTATTACTGTTGGTTATGTGCAAATGCTTTACACACTGCCTCGGAATTAAGCCTGACTGCTCGTGCCAAGCTACCACGAGGGTGAGCAGGGGTTACTTCACGAGTGTAACACCCTTACCCTGACTAGGAAGAAGGGTCCCTACTTGGACAAAGGTGCAAGCCCTTGCCAACTAGAGATCCCATTTCTAACAAGCTCTCTCTTTGATACACTCATTTTCACAATTTACAGGAAGTTAAATAACCAGGAGAGCATGCAAATCTTTGTCCATGTCCCATAACCCAACTAGAGCTTGTATATGTGTGTACAATAGGAAGTGGATGCCCATGAGTCTCGAATACTTAGGTATTTACATTAATACAGTTTAGCTACAATTGAGGAAAACAAATTTACCTGTCTGATTGCCAGGACTAAGAATAATTTAATACAATTGTCCCATCCCCAATTGTACATATTTGGTAGGAAGCAAAAGTAACAAACTGTGGCAATGCCAATCAGTCTTGCTTGTGTGTAAAAGTAAGGAGTGGTTTGGTAAAACAGTGGTGAAATGGAGCTATTTAAATTAACATTCACCTGTGACTTCACCGCTGGCTGTTGGCACTACTATATTAACAAAGTACTCCTTACCTTTACACACATGTGAGACAGATTGGCCTTGCCAGTGTTTGTTTTATATTGGTAACACATTTGTGTTAGGTAGCTTTTACTGGATGCAGAGTACGTGGATGGAAATACTTTGCTGGTCTAGGTAATAAAAACTATCTATGATGTATGTCTTTCACTATTACAATTCTTGCCCATTTCCCATCCTTATTTGGGTGTTCTAGTTAAATATTGGCACAGCTTTTGCAAGGATACCAGTAATAAGTGCTGAGCACTAGCAAAACTATATGCATTTTCTTCTACCCAAGACAAGCTAGAACAATTACACATTGGCTGCCAGCCTTTTGAAAATGCTTGCTTTGTTTTGTTATGTTTGTGCAAACCTTTATTGTTTGAGAAGTCGCCAGGCCCTTATCAATCTAAACAAAAACATTGGTTAAAGGCAATCATTTTCTGGTTTTAAAAAAACACACGTTGCCATAGTAGAAACTGGCACTAAAGGAAACTAGTTTATGTGTTGATGTACTCTTTTGAAAGGGCAGCAAGCCGTAACTCATAGTGAAGTCAGTTAATGGCTGAAATGGGATGACATATTGGCCCTAGATGCATGCTGGAGTAGGTGGAAGAAAATTGTGAATGACTAATGGACAACATCTTGTTGACATCCCGATAGGCAAATATATTATACACATAATTTTTTGTCAAATAGAAAAAGGTTTTGACTAACACAGACTTAAAAGCCAATGGGTCTGGCATTGGCTGCCAGCCTTTGAAAAAGAAAGAAAGAAAGAACAAAAGAAAGCAATAAGGAAAGAAAGAACAAAAGAAAGCAATAAGGAAAGAAAGAAAGAATGCAATAAGGTAAAAAGGGAGGAAGGAAAAAAGAAAGAAGGGAATGCAAGAAAAAAGAAAGAAAGTAAGAAAGAAAAAAAGAGAAAAAGAAAAGAAAAGAAGAAAGGAAGAAGGACAGAAAGAAGGAATGACAGACACTGGGTTGCAAAGATAGAGCACCCCCATGTGCTTATATTCAGAGTTCATGTGAACTCCTGGTATGGTGTGAAAAAGCAGCAGTCAAACAAACAAAAGTCACTTCAAAAGGAATTTACAACATCATTGTAAGGAGCCCTGGACTGATAAAATTGGAATGTGCCTAGCGCTCTCTTCTGGTAGAAAGTGTCCTGCTATCACATTAGAATTACAAACAAAGGCAGCACTAAAGTAATAATAAAGTAAAAGAAAAACACTCTGACACTGAAGGGAACTTTCTTATGTGTGGATGTGCTCTTTGTGAAAGGGCTAAATGCAGACACTCAAAGTGAAGATACCCAGTGGCTGAAGTAGGATGACTTATTGCCCCATGCTGTATGCTGTAGTGGGTGGATGTAAAATGTGAATAACAGAAGTACAGACCATTGGATGATGAGAGGTGCCATTCATGTAAGTATGTTATGCATATAATTTAAATAAAATCAAAAGGTCTTGGCTAGCACAAGACCCATAAATGTACAGATGTACAGAAATAATAGTTTTCTAAATGCTGTTCATCATTACATTTATTTCAAACGTTACTGGGGAAAAGGCAGGAAGGGCAGCAGGGGGCCACCGTGCCTGGTACCATACCTTAAAATAACACTATAATATAATCCTTCCTCCCCCAGATGTTGTAAGGACAGAAACGTTATGTATTTTCCAAAGTACAGCAGAAGATGGGAAAATGACAAACATACTAAAAAGTCGCAATATAGAACACTAATTTGCAATCAGCAACTTGCATCTCACCCTAAAAGATTTAAAAGTAACATGGAATTAAATGTTTAATTATTGAATTTTATTCCACTGCTGTTAGCCATTTATTTTATGGATAAAGTTGCATTTAGTAGTACATGCAAGTGCTTAGGCTACATTTAGCACTATTTATAATTATGAATAGTGATGTTCTTAATACTATGTACCATTATTTTAATTACAAACAACTACAAAATATACACGCAGGCAGACAGGCCTTTAGACCTACTTTCATCAACTTCAAAGAAACTCAGCACATATGTTGCCATGTGAGAAGAAATGTTACTGTAGTTCTGGAGCGTGTTGATTTGTTACATGAAAAGGGGTTGATGCACTTCTGAATACTGTAAATTGTGTCCTCATTTTGTTCAAGCACATGCTGACATTATTACATCACAACCAAGCCATACAGTTTAAAAACATAGAGCTCTGCTCATTTATTTAGGATATTACTTAAGGTAGGCAGGCAAAGAAATGTGGTGTTTTTCACTACACATAAAAAAAGGCCCTACATTCTAAATAAGCTTTGGCAATGACAGTTGATCTGACTTTAAAGGCATGTTGTGTGGTAATGTGAAGCATTATGAGAAAATATCATGGGAATAGCTATGCATTTCTATGCATTTGTGTTGAAGCACAAAACTGTAGAATAATATTGGTGAATGTTAAAAAGTCAGGTGACAATTGCACTGTCAAGCCAGACCTAAACATCCATGTAGGGTAATGACTGCCCTCTTCTGTGCTAGTGGCAGAAAAAACACTATAAATGATCTAGTTATCTAAGACACTTTAATAACATTCCAATGACATGTCTGCCCCTGAAAGTTCAAGCTTAGGCAACTGGATAAATAAACAAAATCATCACAGCTGCATAGAGGGCAAGCATTTTTTTGTGGAAGCACATAACTTCTGTCCAATCAAAACCTGTACCCTTGGCTCCCAACATGTGGGGTTAGCCACAGCCCTTCTTTAGTGATGCTCACATAATTGTCTGGCAATAGCTGCTCTGTCAAGCCAGACTATAAAACACAAACTGAAAGTAATTTGGATTTCATGACTATTTAATTCATATCTACAATATTGTCACATATTTTATTTTTGCTATATAACAAACGGTGGCCTAACTTAAGGCCTCTGTAACAGTAAAATCGTATTTGTAGGCAAACATTTAAAAAAGAAATCTATTGAAACAAAGTTTACAGCTTTGCCTAAATTCATATTTTTTGTTTGTCTTTCACTACTACATTGGTTTCCATTTTTACTGTACTCAATGTATTATTATTATTTATTATTTAGCATGTTATAGAGCGCATGGTTACTCCAATTTGGAGTGTCCCCTCGTTGAGTTCCGAAAACTGAGAGGGTGACCAAGACTACCCCTATTGTTGGTTAAGACCTCCTAAAAAGCCAAGTTTTTAGGTGTTTTCGAAAGGACACTTCTGAAGGCTCTAGTCTGAGCTGCAAAGGAAGTAGGTTCTACTGTTTGGCTAACAGGAACCTAAAAGAGCTACCACCAAGGCGTTTTCTCTTGAATTTGGGAACGCTGGGCAGACCTGTTCCAGCTGATCTTAAGCAGCGCTTTGGGTGGTAAGGTAGAATCAGAGGAAGAAGATAACTCGGACCTTTACCCTGCAGTATTTTGTGAACCTAGCACATGGCTTTAAAAGATATCCTCACATCTATGGGGAGCCAGTGAAGTATGTCCAGAGCCCGCCCTTTGGGGGCACGTTTAGGAATATTCAGCAGCATACGTGCTGCCGCCATTTGCACTCTCTGAAGCATTTGGATGCTCCACTTAGAGGCCCCTAAATAAAGGACATTACCATAGTCCAGTCTTAATACCACAAGGGCCTGGACTGCCGTTCTTTTCGCGCAATCTGGAATGAGCCCTAAGATCTTCCTAATCATTTTCAGGACCCCAAAACAGGTACCTGTAAGAGTGGAGATTTGGTCCATAAAAGATATAGTGGAGTCAAACCATACGAGAAATTTTACTTTGTTGCTTTACTTAAACGTCACAACAGCTTCAGCAAAAGAATCTTCCACGCACATTTAGCACTATCAAAAGAATATGAATTGCTATTTTGAATGTAAACATATTTTGGTTTGACATTATTTTCACTTATATTAACCAGACATACAAGGGCAAGTGCACAAAGTGGAAGAACAGTCAATCAGGGAGACAAACATTAGCAAACAAAAGGGGTCGAAAAGTCAAACTACTCATAATAGGCAGACATATCGAGTAAAAAGAGACAGCCATCTATCAGGAAACTGATTGCATGCATTAAAAGAAAAAAAGTAGAGTTGTGCCAAATTAACACATAATTTGGCAAATGGCAGAGATATTTTAAGGCATGGGCATGGCCCAGGGCCCCCACCTTCCAGGGTCCCCCTTGGAAAAATGAATTTTCTCTCTACTTGACCTCTGTCTATCATATTTCTCTATCTAAACCTCTCTCTCTCACTGCCTACTTTCATCTCTGACTGTTTCTCTACCCTGTGTAATTTTAGACATTTTTGTAGTCCGAAGCAAGACATATTTCAACAGTTTTTGTCTGACCATGTTAAAGTTTAATATAACATTTAGTATTGTTTGACATCATGCATGCTTGAATTAGCAGAAAATAAGTAATAACATTCACATATGTTCTGTACAGAGGCCCCCAAATATGCCTTGCCTGGAGCACCCAAAATAATTAAGATGACACTGGTCAATGGCTTTCATAATACAAACAGAAAAAAACAATCAGGAATGGGAGCAAAGGCACCAAACCAAAGGCGATAGAAAGTGAGAAGACACAATACATCGAGGAAGAAAGAAACACAATAAATAGAAACAAAAAAAAGATGACATAGGAGGAAGGCCAACAGATGAGACAGACTTGCAATAGTTCATCTTTAAATACCATTAAGATGTAAGCCTCAAACCACAGAAAAACAAAGCAAAATCAATTCATTTTTTTCATTTAAGCCAGAGGATGTCAGAAACTGAAACCAATCATAAGTGAACCAGCTTGGCCAGAAACAAACAGTAAAAAAGCGAAAAACAAACTTAAACAAGGACACGCAGCCAGGACGGGTTTTAGCGCTGGTGGCACCTGGTGCAACAGTCTTTTTTGGTACCCGCCATGACATACTTCACCATGAATACTCCCACTACCACTCTCCAACGATGCACCTCATCTCTCCATAGCCTCTTGCTAACATCCATTTCAGTTTTTTTATAGCGCTACTTATCATTCACTACACTTAGGGGGTCATTAGGATGGCGGGCGGACTTGAGTCCGCCCGCCATCCTAGCGGTAACGGGACCGCCCGCCTGTCATGCGGCGGTCCCGCACCCCTAATTATGATGCGACCGCCACGGTGGCGGTTGCATCTGGCAATTTAACATTACGGCAGGTGCTGCTGGCTGCAGCACCCGCCGCAATGTCAAATGGCCATGTTGTGCATTTCCATGCATAACGTGGCAGGCACCGCGCGGTGCCTGCCACTTGGTGCATGGAACTGCAGGGGTACCCCCCCAGTGCACCCCGCCACCCCCCCACAGAGGGGGCCCGCAACGGGCCCCCAAAGCCAGTCTCCGCCTGTCTTTTTGCAGCGGGATATCCACCGCAAAAAGACAAGCTGAAGGGCATATCATAATCACTACGGCGGTGCCTGCACGGCACCACCGCAATGTTGCCCTGGTTCCGGGTTCTGCAAGGCGGGTGGAAAAGGACCGCCTTGCGGAACCATGGCGGACGGACTTTCCGTTCGCCACGGAACCTTTGTGATTCCCACCGCCATCCTAATTTGGCGATGGGTAAATCTCATTCTGATGGCAGGAGGATCGCCACCGCCGGGACGGCAGTGGCGGTCCTCCCGCCATCATAATGAGCCCCTTAGTTCTGTGATGGTAGACGTTCTTTGCATAAGGCATATTAACCCTCCATGCTACTTTATAATAAGCTAAAACTGCCACTAGACAAATTGCGATCTCTCACCAGTAGGAACATTAATCACCAGAGTTATCTTGACATTTTTATTGTTGCCTGAAAATTGCTGGATCCACAAGTAAGTTCACACATTTTTAAACAAATAGTTATTTTTAAACACAGCACCCCCCCCCACCAAAGTCAGCGCTAGGTGCAGCTTCACCGGTCGCACCACCCTAAAGCTGGTCCTGCTCGCAGTGGCAAGCTACTCATGGAATACAGGCCAGTGGATGAAGGTTGAGCTACCCACCTAGCGCTGAGAGTCAACCACTTTGGAGAGAGGGTGCTGTGCAGTTCCTTATTTTGGCATCCATACACAGTGTAGGTGCTTGACATATTACTGAAGAAAGTAAGGATGAGTTTGTGAAGAACTCTGGGTATACATGTAGCATGTAATACCTCTGCATGTGAGATCTGCATACCCAGAGTCGTTTCAAATTGCATCAAACTTTCTTACGTTTTTTTCAACTGTTTAAAATGGGTTTGCTACATTATATGGACACCAGACAGCCACTAAGGGGCGAGGCCTACCACCATTCTGGAAGGGAGGGAGAAAAGGGGCAGAACCTAGAGCTTACAACTGATAATGGTTATAGGAATGAGTGGGAATGAAGAGTGGTGAACGTAGAGGAAAAAAGGGTGGGGTGTAGCAACTGGAATGAAGAGTAGCACACAGCTGTGAGAATAGGGAGGGAACAGGAACGAGGCTCAGCACCAAGCAATAGGAATGAAGAGCAGCAAATGGCTGTGTAAATGAAACAGAGAGAAAAAGGAATGGGGCCTAGCACCATCAATGGCCTTTTGAGAAGAGAGGGTGGGACAGCAGTGATGGCAGGGAAGAGATGGGGACGCCCATAGGGGGGATATTCACAAGAACGTGCGCTAAACATCCCCAAAAAATGTTAACGCAACTTTACACATCGCAGTCTATCGCGGGAAAATAACCCCGTGTTAACCTGGAATTCACAACACGGTGGTACCATGCGATAGGTTGCCAAAAACGCAGCCAATGTCCGCGATACAACCACCGCGACGGAGATAAAAACACAAACCCCAACACCAAAAAACATGCGATGAGCCCATTCGCGAGGAGGAAAGCAGCGATAAGCAGCGCCAGGCCTGCGACACACATACGGCAGGCGGGAATAAGCATAACAAAAGCAGGAAAAAGAAAGACAACCAAACAGAAAACAACAGCGAAGCACAATGGAGGCAGTCGGAGCTAGTACACAACCCCACAAGCCCCATTGGCAACAAAACATTGTACATGGCAGGCCATCGTGGACAAGGTGAATGCAGCCGGAGAGCTGAGGAGGACAATGGCAGAAAACCAGAACAGCTGGAATGATGCGAAATGCACAAACAAGCAGAAACACGCCAACAACCAGAAGGCAGCAATGCACACCGGAGGTGGGAGTCCAGCGCCACACCAGGAGCTGGATGACATGGAGGAAATGGTGTCCACCACATCAGTCTGGAGATGGTGGCAGGAGTCGGGGACCGAAAACTGCTCAAAATCAACAGACACAACAGCAACAGGGAGAGGAACGACCAGGGACTGGGGGGACGGGGGGAGATGGGCACAATGGCACACATGCACAATTAAGCACAGCACAACTGCAGACAAACCATGCCCAAGAGTAACAACACCAACCAAGAGCACAAGTCACAAAACTCGGCAATACCACACCACTGAACAAGCACAGAAGTGAAAACCACACTGCCTGAAAGGGAGAAGGGTGAGCCAAATCAGAGCTGAAGGGCCAACTCACGCACAATGCAGCACACACACATAGGAAGGAGAGTACCCCAACATCGGACACAATGTGGTACAAACACCAACATTTGCACAACCGAACACAGGACACAAGTGCACCCGCTTGTGGCCGGTAAATGGCCATACGCATCTAGCAAAGCACAAAACAGGGACATGATAATGCACAAGTACCAACCCACAGCCCTGATGGGGTAGCAATGCATGTAAGGCAGGGACCCAGATAGGCAGTGACACACACATTGGCATACAAATAAACACTCAACACAGTTGGAGACAAGTGAATGTGCGGAAACTTTATCAACAATTGCGTGTCAGTATGGCCAAGGGAAGTGCCATAACATGCAGACCAATGCAGCAGCATGTCTGAATGAGGAACGTCGGAAAGCACCCATGTCCACCCCGGGGGAGTCCATCACCAACACAAGTCATTGCCAACCCGCGTTGGTTGTCCGCGCATGGATCAGGAGTCCAGGCCAATGCAGCCATGTCCACTGTCGTCTTGGGACATGTGACCAGATCCCCAACATGCAACCAGGCGTCGGGACACGTGCAATGGGTCACATGCAGTTCTGGCTGCAGGTACCTTGTCACTCGTCCATGAACACGAGTGCAGCAGCGTAGGCCAACATTTCCAATGAGAGATCATTGTCCACCACATCTAACATGTCGGCGACGTAACCCATCAGCTGTCCCGGACAGATGTGCTGACTCCAACCCCTGGCCCCAATTTGCACGAAAGCCCAATCGGGGAGCGGCTCAATGTGGTCACTGCACACGACGACTCGTGCAATCTCCCAGGTCCAGTTGCCAGCATGCATGCCAAACATCCAGGCATGCCATAAACGGGCATCACGGTGACACTCCTGGTCGTGGGTCAACAGGGGCGCACACACACGTCGAAATCCAGGTCAGCTACCGTAACGTTGGAGAGGCAGACATCCATGGACCACTCGAATATGCACGAGCGACAATGCAACACAGGCTGAACGCAGGTGAGGTTGGCAAGGCGGAAGCTCAGCCTGTAACTGATCCGCAGCACTGTCAATGGCAGTGCCCCCAGTACATGCAGCAGACGTGCACAGTACAGGTCCACGTGACTGGAGTTGAGCATGTGTCCGGGATGGTCTGCCATTGCGTCAGTGGCACTGCTTGAAGCGGCACTGTGCTGACCTGCGCCAGTCCTGTGGATGAAATGCCACAGCTCGGAGCAATGAGCAGTGTCTGTGTGCAACGGGTGCAGGCCTGGGGTGTGGTGGGAGTACGTGTGAAGGCCATTTCACGCACTCTAACTACGACCAAGGACTTCTGCGTGTGGGATGTGTACACGTTGGTCTCACGTCGGGCAGTGCGTAGTGTGGGAGTCACCAGCAAATGCTATCGTATCTGTCAGGGGGTGCTGGGCACATGCAAGTCCCATCTAGGGGCTGCAGATGTGCTACCGCCTGATAGTGCAGACAAAGGACCTTTCATCCCTACAGTAACTTCATCATCTGCATGCATACAGGAGATGTACAGAGGCCTGTCGTGGGTGGGGTGGGATGTCTGCGACCCAGGGAATCATGGATGATATGCCTAGCACGTGGCACATGAGCGGCCTCACTGTGTGTTACGTTGCCTCACAGCTGCTCCTCCCTCCCACGAGCCCCCACACATGTGTGTGCTGCGCAGTTGTATCACGTGCACTCCTACGGCACACCATTGTCATGCCTGTCCGCGCATGTCCAGCGGCATGCCAACAACACCTTGAAGCTGGCCGTTGAGGGTGTGCGGCCACGTCAGTGTAGGCCAATGATCCGGACAGGGCGGACACAGGTGTACAGTCCATGGCTGGCTGTGATCGCGCTGCGATTGGGGCTAGGCACCTGACTCATGCAGCCGCAGGACTTATACACATAACTCTTGGCATGCATGTGCCAAGACCCCGAGCGGGCTTGCGCTCCTACATTTCCCATGCGGGCCCGTCCTCCGGGTGCATGGTACATTGCAACATCGACTACTGTGGCCCTGGTGGCGACAACACCCCAACACAAAGACACACTTACCGCACTTCCTGTTCAAGGCCAGACCAGAGCCACGCCCTGATCCCCCTGCCGAATCAGCACACCCCTGCGCTGACCTGACATACGCCGGACCAGCACACGCCGCTTGTGCATGCAGGGGGGGGCGGGCGAAGCTACATGTCCAAGGTCTCAGCCACTGCTGAGGTGACATGGTATCCTCCGCTGAATACAGCACACTGTGATGTTGCAGGGCTCCGGCCCATCATGCTGACATAATGACCACACGGACACACTTGCTTAGATGGTGGCAATGGCTACGGGAACGTGCGCCCGGCCACTTTTATTTGAAGGCTCACATGTCGAGTGACACCTGTGTTGGATGTGTGTGGGGTGTGTGTACACCAGCCGTCATGGAGTGCCTGGTGCAGTCAAAAAACGACAACGGTGTCCATTGTTAAGGACACACCCATTCAACCATAAAGGCCCCATGACTTGAGCTGCACAGAGTTAGTGGCCCCAGATGCACAGCGTCCTGCATGGGCCTACCGCCAAGGGCCGCTGACTTGCGGTGCACTGGGGCAGGGTCACGAGAGCAGAGCAGGTTCTCGTAGATGACAAAGGGGGTTGTCGCGGAGTGTCTCGGTGGACAGTGGAAGGTGTACCCCCAGGGCATGATGCAGAGGGCAGAACCACGCAGAAACAGTCACTATGGTGGAGATGAATGGAACAGACACATGTCGGACACCAAGTCCGGCCCAGCCAGATGATGATGCAGACAACCCCCAGGCCATGGACTCAGACGCCACCAAAGTCCAACCAGAAAGTGCCCATGACTCATTGCGCACAGAGTCAGTGGCACCAGTGCTGATAGGGGATGCCCCCTGCGATGAGGCGTGTCCAATGGTGTAGACTCCTCCATATCTTACCCAGGACATAGTTCCACATGTGTGACCTACTGGACCGCAGTGTAGGCCGGGGGCAGCAGTAGGCACGGGCCCACAGACATGTGTCGTGTGCTTGCGATGCAGACTTTGGCCTCACTGATCGGAGGGAGTTCAGTGATGTGGACGCTGCCACGGACTTGGGGTCACTGCCATTCAAGACTCAGGACACAGTTCCACATGTGGGACCTACTGGAGCGCAGTGTAGGCCTGAGCCCTCATCCAAGTGTCGCCGGCTTGCGTTGAACAGGGTTAGTGGCACCACGTGTAGCTGGCTTGCGTTGAACAGGGTTAGTGGCACCACGTGTCGCAGGCCTGGGATGCAGACTTTGCTTCACTGATCGGAGGGAGTTCAGTGATGTGGACGCTGCCACGGACTTGGGGTCACTGCCATTCAAGACTCAGGACACAGTTCCACATGTGGGACCTACTGGAGCGCAGTGTAGGCCTGAGCCCTCATCCAAGTGTCGCTGGCTTGCGTTGAACAGGGTTAGTGGCACCACGTGTAGCTGGCTTGCGTTGAACAGGGTTAGTGGCACCACGTGTCGCAGGCCTGGGATGCAGACTTTTGCTTCACTGATCGGAGGGAGTATAGTGATGTGGACGCTGCCACAGACCTTTGGTCACTGCCATTCAGAACTCACGACTCAGTTCAACTTGTGCCAACAGCTGGGCCAAAGAGTACGCCGGTGGAGTATGTCAATGAGAGAGGAGTACTGTGGACCACCGCCGTGGAGGCCAGCGATGGTCTGCGGAGGCTGCAGAGGTCGCGGGACTGGGGCCTGGAGCTTGCACTGGCACGTGGTGGGCCCTCTTTGACACACGCCGGTGTCGGCAGGTGAGCGGAGCCTCCTTGGTGCGCTGGGCAAGGCATGACGGGTCTGGGGAGCAGCGGCCCGGGGTGCAGCAGGCGCACAGGGATGCAGGCCCCGCCGTGCACGGCGCCAACCTCGTGGCGGGCTGGGAGGCGCCGCCCTGGCAGACGCGTTGGCCATTCCGAAAGAGGACCACGTCCAGTGCGACGGCCTTTTTATTCACACCCCTACGCAGGCCTGGCGTACGCAGGGCCAACCCACTCCGCCCGCGCATGCAGGGGAGGACGTAACATGCGACATTTCCGCTTTCTGCCCCACAGCCTGTGGGGACATGGTAGCGTCCACTGGCCACTACACTCCATGCACCAGCAGTTAATGTCCGCATGGCCTTTTCCGTGGTTTGCACACTGAAGTCTGTCCGCCACCTCCACGCCACACCTGGCATTGGGTAGGTTCTCATTCATTGGTCACTTGCCGCTCTCGCACATGCCTGGTCCAAGCCTCTCCTCACATCCTGCTATTGTGCGGCTATGGTGCCATGCCGTGGCTGGGTTGTCGGCATGGCAAGCCCAGGTTCCCAATGGAGTCGTGTTGTCGTGTCTGGTCGGTTGGCATGTTTTGTGGCATGTTGAATGTAGTTGTGCTGCGTGCCCATTGCCAGTGTCGTGAGTTGCATGACTGTGGGGTGGAGGTGTGTGGTGTGTTCATTTGGGACTTACCAACGAGCACTGCATTTCCATAGGTGCCATCCTGGGAGAGCTGGTTGATGATGGACTGTCGGGAGATGTAGGAATCATGCACTCTGCCTGGGGAGTTGGCCACAACATTGTTGAGGAGTCCCGGGCGGTCCACTATTGCCTGCACATTCATGGGATGCGTGTGCTTTCTGTTGAGGTCTTTGTGTGCAGTGTCGGCAGGGGGCACGAGGGGTACATGTGTGCAGTTGATTGCCCCCGACACGTGAGGGAATCCAGCTATGGCGTGGGAGCCTTGCTTGGTCTCCAGCTGCTCCTGCGCAGTGTGGGTGGAGTGGGGGTGCTGGGGTACCAGGCTGATGATGGCATTCAGGACAGGTGTGATGAACTTGGATGGGGCTGGCTGTGAGACTCCTCCAACTCTGGCAGTTGTGGGTTGCAAGGTACCAGAGGCCAACATGTGCAGCACAGCCGGCAGCTTTGTCTGCGGAGGGATGTTCGTTGTGCTCTGTGTTGGTACCGTCAGCAGGTGGGCGATGTGGGTCAGGATGCGGGGGATGGTTGTCCTTTTGGGCCTGCAGTGGGAAATGTCCTCCTCTGGCGTTCGGTCTGTGAGGCTGGTGCGTTTACGGTGGGTCCGCTGTCTTTGTGTACGCTGCCACTGTGGTGGTCCGGGGGGGCGGGACGGGTCCTGGGGTGGTGGCGGGCCTGGGGGTGGTGGCTGTGGGTGTTGTGGCCCTCATGGGTCTCCGAGCTGCATTATCATTGTCTCCATGGCATCTGTGGGTCTTCAGATGTGGCTCTTGGCTGGGCTCCCTTTCATGCAGCAGGTAGTCGTCCTGCTTAACACCAGCAGAAGGCAGGTGTTGAATCCCTGCTGCTACCGCGGCTTATCGCCCATTTTTGGTTCGCATCGCAGATCTGGCAGTTCGTTGTGAATGTGGTGTAGTGGTGTTTTCGTGTGTTTTTGCACGGGAACGCCTACTCTGCATCTCATTAGGGTTAGTTGGTGGTGTCACCCGTGGAGGTAAATTTTGAGGCAGTTATAGCGGGAATACTTGCGTTGTCTGCAGTTTGCAACCGCTTGTGAATGGGGCGTTAAATCTATCTCCACTTTTGTTGCGTTAAGGTGGCGATAACTCGGAGATAAGTCCTTGTGAATATCCCCTATAGAGTGCTAAACAACTGGTGACATTATAAAAAGAAAATACATAGTTCCATGATATCAGCAGTGGAAGACTACACCATAGCCCATCAAAAGCAAAGGAACAAAGGCTATGCTCAGCATAGGGACCAACACAGAATAGGGGGGAAAGCCAGCAATACAATGCAGGGAACTGAGATTGACAGGAAAGCCATCTAATCATGAGCACGGATTAGCTCTGTGATGTATTGTATACAATTCTGTCTGTGACAGACAGCTGCAGCTGTCTGTATCGAGACGTCAAAATTCACAAATCCTCTAGATATCAATATGAATTTGGAATATTGCTATTCTAAGTCTGTAAACACTGTCAACGCAGGCATTGAATCACATTTGACATTAGACCTAGAATCAAATCTAAGATGGATCCTGCAACGTAGCACATTACATTGCAATTACCTTTTTTGCTGGCAACAAAATACATATCACCAAGGGTACATCTTGAATGAGATATCCTACAATGTTCAGCATCTGTTTTCCCAGTATTTGTGCCTACCATGACAAATACGTCTATAGTCAAACTATGGTGTACATATGGGAGACAGCATATAGAAAGATTAGAATTCATACACTTCTGCATTTTAAAGGGATACTTAGAGTCTAAGCACCACTACGTTGGAACACATGGTCAACAAAAATGGATCTCTCTATTAGATTACTTATTACATCATGCCATGCTTAAACATTTTACATGCTACACACTGTCTGCAATGTAGCTAGTACAGAGCTATACCACTATACTCTGTTACCTGAGAGGTTGCCTGGGTTCATCTCCTGGAGCTTTGATGATATTTCCCAATGCTGCAATACCTTATGGTTTGCGGTCATGATCCTGGGATGCTCTCTGATGTATGTGGTAGGACTGTAGCAGAAAGCCTTTTTCCAACCCCTCTGAGATTTCTTCCAGACAGGAATAGCAGATTATCATTAGAATACTCCCCTGAAGAGTGGTCCTCATTACTGTTACACCATGACAGATATGTCAGGTAGGCTTTTATATTTCAAGATATTACATTGCTTGTACTGGTCTCCCCAGAGGGCAAATGTTGGAGGTGCTCTCAAGAGGGCTATAACCTGTTATATACTTTGTGGGATTGCCGAAGCTTACGAAGGTACTGCACACATTTGGAAAGAATTGGCTCACGCACAGTAGATGGAACATTTCCCAAGCAGCAGACTTAGCATTTACTACATGACCTGGTTGATATTACCGGACTGCTTCCCCATATCAATATTTTGCCATCACGTGGCGATCAAAAGGGCATTGAAAAGTCTTGCCTTCACCATAGTTTAAGAGAGAATGATACTTGACTCACAGTAAATCTCGCTCTGAGTATTATTCCAGTTCTTATTCTATTCTTGGTTTCTACATCACCATACTGATACATTCTGTTTGTTGTCATGGTTCCTGGTCCACACAGGTTCACTGACACTTACATCTAAGCTCTCCCTGACTTTACTCAACACTCCATTCTTGGTTTCTCTATTTCTCTTCTTGTGTCTTTTGCTTTCTCCAGTCTTTCCCTCTCCATGTGCCAGTGCAGCCTTCACTCTCGAGGTGGAGCTCTGATTTCCAGCAGCTAGCCAGTTCCCTTCACTTGGCTCTCTCCCTGCACCTGTGATCCTCACCTCAGCTATCAGCCATTTTTCCCATATGAACTCAGTGCTCAAAGTTCACACAACCTTTTTAATACTGAAGCTGCTTAATGGACTGCTCCTAATTTCTGTGTGCTCTTCTGGTTCACTGTTCCTTCATTTACTTTATCCTAGATTTATATTATTGTTTTTCCATCCATGCCCCTGTACTAGTACGCTCTAACTAGATATGCCTTGTATTCCAGAGTTCCTTCATTGATTTGCATACTTCCAGTCTTGTTGATGTGTGCATTGCAGATACTTTGTCCTGTATTCCAGAGTTCCCTGTTCAACTTGCATATTACCTATGCTTGCTCTTTATATCTTCCCTCCCTTGATTTCTTTTGTATGTTTGGCTTATCAGTTATTAGTTAATCTTCTCTGTCTATATTCTGTCCTACTTTCCCCATTCCAGATTACTTAGATTCCAGTCATGCTTTTCCCGTGCCCTGTTTCTGTATTATTCTTTTTCCCCAATTTCTGCTTCTCAGAACCCAGTCCTCCTTCTTTATGCCCTATTTCTGAATTCTGTTCCTCTTCCTCCATTCCATTAGTTCTTTCTTATGTTTGTGTTCCAATCATATTCATTATTACCAGACAGTGCCAGTGAGTTGTGAGGTTTGGTGCCTCATGCACTTAGATTTACTTATCACCTTTCTTCCATAACAGTTGGCAGGTTTCTCTCAATACTTTCTGAGAATAACTGTTCCTTGCCTTATTGTCCACTGAGCAAGCAAATGATCGTTTACAGTATCTATTGTTCTTCTACTTATTAATTTCCTATTGTTTTTCCACTGCACCAGTATTTGAAGAGTGGTTGACGGAACTTGTGCAAGTTTGCCATTGTGAATAGATCATATACATGATATACATGATAATGATCAGAATGTGATCAGATGCTTGTTTATGAATGTATCTGGGGTTCGTATCATACAGAACAAAATCATAATTTAAAAGGTTAACACAGACCAGCTCCTCTATTTCTACTGGAATCACCTCATGAGATGGGCTATTACTACTGAGTCACAGACATAGCTCATTCATTTATAATTATCACCCCCCTCTTCTTTAAGTTCCTACTTACCAAGATCATTGACACATATTCCTTTTTAGATGTAGTACTCTTGCCTCCTCTTCCATGCCAGAACAATAAGAAGATATACCCTTTTTATCATCCTGCATGGCTGCCTGGAAAGTACAGATATCCCTTTCTTTTCCTTTAGCCAACATTGCAAGGACTACAAAGAATCATTTCTTGTAATGTCGGTTGGATCTACGTCTCTCCACCATATCCAGGAGTACACACTCACTAGTTCCAAAATCTTAGCAAATCTCAAATCCTGTTTTGGAAGTCAGCGTTGCATGATGATTTAACTATCAATGGTTCTTATACAGCTTGGAATTGATGAGGAGAGAATAGCTGCTATTGTTTTATTTGTTTAATAGTAACTATTGTGGCATACCCATGACATATTAAGTCACATTAAATGTGCTGTACACTTCAGGCCAGACTTATCAATAGTTCACGCAACAGAGCAAGACAACCTGCTGCGCTTCATGAAAGGGAAAGGTCAGGAATGCATCATATTTAGCAATATGTGGTGCATTCCTCTTCTCTGCCTGTGATAGCACACAATCTGCTGCCTAGTGCTAATGCAGGCACCCTTGCATCATGGTGCCAGAGTGCCTGTGTTGCCGGCAGGATTGTTTTTGAGCAGGAAGGAACACCATCTTGCACAACAACAATCCTCTGAGGAGTTTTCCTCTTTCTAAGTCTGCTGTAGAATGCAGCACACTTAGAAAGAAGTAACAATGAGAAGAAATAAAAGTATTTCTCCTCCTTGCACCTGAGCATTTTGACATATTCCCAGGTTTACACATGCTTCACCCATTGAAAACACCAACCCAGGGCAGAGTAACACAAGGCAGTGAATTGCGATGCCATGCATTAGTCCAGATTTACCAAGCAATGCAGGGCCACGCAGAATGGCCCTGCATTGCTTGGCAAATTTGACTTAGGGATTGTATTGCCCTTTCGACACCCTGCATAATGCAAGGGCAACACAATCTCTTGATAAATCTGTTCCCGGGTTTCTTTCTTAATTACCAATGCAAATGTATTGCAAAGGGAAGAAATGAAGATCTGTAGAATTGCAAAACACTCTTCGGTTTTCAACTGATCTGTTTCTAGTCCCTTGCTGTCATGTTGTTTATATAAATTTGTGGAACACTTTTAATAGTTAGCCAGAATATGCAATAGGGGCTCATTGTATGGGTAATCTAATGCTGCAGTGTGTGACTGGCAAATTGTGTTTAAATATATACATTTTGTAATGTTTTATGGCTTAACTGTATATTCACTTTTTGTAAAAATGTAAATCCGTATTTGTAAAGCGCGAACTACTCACCCTTACGGGTCTCAAGGCGCTGGGGGCCGTCGTGGAAATTAAGTGAGCTATTGCCCAGAGTCACATGGTGCTGAGCTGAGCTGCCGCCGGAGCCGGGGATCGAACCGTGAGCCCTGTGCTCCGAAGTCAGCTGCCCTGGCCGCTGCACCACACCTCTCCACTATGTATCGAAATGTTATGGAAACATTTGAATAAAATCTTATGACTGAAACACCTCTACTAGGCTCCCACCATCCCCTTTTTTCAACATTTGCCATGTGCACAACATTCCACAGAGTGGAGTTGACAGACATTGTGCACACTCACTTAGCACAGCAAAAATATGCCATATAGGGCCTCATTGCGAGTTTATGGGCATTTATCGCACCTGGTAAATAACTATACTAAGGAGTTTGAAAGTTATCAGGTGCGATAAATAACACCAATTATGAGTTATTGGGGAATGTCATATGAATGTTAGTGTTTTAGGAAACAAAATGTGCATGATATGGTAAATATCGTGGGGCAGATTTACAATAACTGGCGCATCCCTGCAGATCAGCAGGGATGCGCCAGTTATTTTGCGTGACGTTAGGAACCCCTTGCGCCACCATGGATGCGCCGCATTTACAATGCGGCGCACCGTGGCGCAAGGAGAGACAGATGCATGACGCATCTGTCAGCGTATAGGTGACGCAGTGCTGGAGTCGTGTCGCAAGCGCGACGCAACTCCAGCACTGCTCAGGGGCATCCTATTTAAGTAGGTGGTAACGCATTTGCAAATGGGAAAGGGTCCCCAAGGGACCCCTTCCCTTTGTGAATGTCTGTAAATGCATTTTCTAACACTGCCACTGCCTGCTCTTAGAAAATGAAAGGAAAAGTTTTAATTTTCTCTTTTGTAAAGCGTCCCGTTTTCCTTTAAGGAAAACGGGCTGCTTTGCAAAAAAATAGATTGCTTTATTTAAAAGCAATCACGGACATGGTGGTCTGCTGACCTCAGCAGACCACCATCCCTGTAATTTTTGTGATTCCTGGGGGGTCGGAAATTGCGCCCTACCTCATTAATATTCATGAGGTAGGTCATTTGCGATCCCCTAGGCATCGCAGAAAGTGTTAAACACACTTTCATGCATTCCATTTTGCGATTTTCTAATTGCGAATCGCAAGAATTCGCAATTAGGAAATCGCAAAATGGATTGTTGATGTATCTGGCCCTAGAAGTACACGTTGTACCTTCCGGTCCTTGAGAATAAAAAACAGACAAACTCAAGGGAAGCCACTGTCATGATACCTCAGGCCTTTTTCTTTTGCCAGTATATATGATAATAAAAGGTTACTTTTTTATGAGTTGAATAAGTGCAATTAAGTTTGGTAAGTCTCATTACATATTATACAACAGACTGCTCACTATAAAAGGTGAATTTAAGTCATGAAAAAGAGAGATTTAGGAAATAAAATGTATTCTATCTGAATTCCTTTTCTAATCTTACTGAGCCAGTCCAAGCAGGATTGGCTGAAGCTAAAACAAGCATTGGCATAGCCAATAGGTCTCACCTATGCAAGAGCTATTGGTCTTTGTCGATGTGTTTTAGCCATGTTATACACCAGTGTGGCTGCTGTTCAGCATGGCTAAAAGTCTGTGGCATAGAGGAGAGTGGAGAGTGGAGTGGCATAGAGTGGTGTGGTGTAGAGTGGATTGGACTGGCTTACAGTGGAACGGCATAGGGTGTAGTAGAGTGGAGTGACGTAGAGTGGAATGTTGTTGAGTGTTGTAGAGTGGCATAGAGTATCGTAGAGTGGAGTGCCATAGAGTGGAGTGTCATAGAGAACAGTGGAGTGTCATGGACTAGAGTAGAGTGCTGTGGATTAGAGGGGAGTGTTGTGGATTAGAGCGGAGTGATGTAGAGTGGTGTAGAGTGGAGGGGCGTAAAGTGGAGGAGCGGAGGGGTGAAAAATAGTGGGCCATAGAGTGGAGTAGAGTGTCCAAGCATGGAGCGGAGTAAAGTGTCATAGGGTGAAGTGTTGTAGAGTGGGGTACAGTGTTGTACAGTGGAGTAGAGTGTCATACAGTGTAGTGGCTTAGAGTGGAGTTCAGTAGAGTGTAGTAGGGTGGAGTGGCGTTGAGTGGAATGTCATATAGTGGAGGGCCATAGAGTGGAGGGTAGTTGAGTGGAGGTTGGTAGAGTGTTGTGGAGTGAAGCAGAATGATGTAGAGTGTCATAGAGTAGAGCTGAGTAGTGTTGTAGAGTAGAGTAGAGTGTCACAGAGTGGAGTGCCATAGTGGAGGAGCATAGAGTGGAGGGGGTCAGAGAGGAGGGGCATGGAGTGGAGTGTTGTAGAGTGACATGGAGTATAACAGTGCAAAGTGGCGTAGAGTGGAGTGACATTCATCGAGGGGCATAAAGTGGCATAGCACAAAGTGCAATAAAGTGTCACAGACTAGAGTAAAGTGTTGAAGGATGGAGTAAGGTGTCATAGAGTGGAGTATAGTGAAGAGCCATAGAGTGGAGTGGAGTGGTGAGGGAGTAAAGAGGCAAAGAGTGTCGTAGATTGGAGTGGTGTAGAGTATCATAGAGTGTCATGGAGTGTCATGGAGTGTCTTAGAGTAGACTGTCATAGAATGAAGTAGAGTGTCATAGAGTGTCAGAGTGTCGTGGAGGATCTTAGAGTAAAGGGCCCTAGATGGAGGGTCGTAGAGTGGAGAAAAGTGTCAGAGAGCAGGGTGTAGTAGAGTGGAGGGGCATAGAGCAGAGTGGCATAGAGTGGAGGGGTGTGACGTGAAGGGTCGTAGAGTGGAGTGGAGTAGAGTGGAGTGGTGTAGTGTAGAGTGGAGTAAAGTGTCATAGAGTAGAGTGGCATAGTGTGGAGTGGTGTAGAGTGGAGTAAAGTGGCATAAATCTGAGTGGCATAGAGTATTGTAAAGTGAAGTGGCATAGAGTGGAGTGGCACAGAGTGGAGTGCTGTAGAGTGAAGTGTTGTAGTGTGGGGTGTTGTAGAGTGGACCGGCATAGAGTGGACCGGCATAGAGTGAAGTGTTGAGTGCAATAGAGTGGAATGATATAGTGTGGAGTGTCGTAGAAAGGAGTGGTGTAGAATGGAGTGTTGTAGAGTGGAGTAGAGTGCTATAGAGTGGAATGGAGTAGAATGTCATAGAATAAAGTGTTGTAGAGTGGAGTAGAGTGTCATAGATTGGCCTAGAGTGAAGTGCAACAGAGTGGCGTAGGATGTCATAGAGTGGTATAGAGTGGAGTACAGTGGAGTGGAGTAGACTGTCGTAGAGTGGAGTGGCATAGATTAGTGTAGAGTGGTATAGAGCAGCATAGTGGGGAGTAGAGTAGAGTGACATAGAGTAGAGTTGAGTGTTGTAGAGTTAAGTGACGTAGAGTGGCATGGAGTGGCATAGAGTGGAGCGGCATAGCGGAGAGGGGAGTAGAGTGTCATAGTGTGTCGTGGATTGCTGTGTTGTAGAGTGGTGTAAAGTGTCAAGGAGTGGGGTATGCATGGTGTGATGGCACATTGCCATTACAGACAACGCATTTTCAGTTGAAATGGCCATTACATTTACACAGACATACAGTTTTAATGATAAAACTATACAGCTCACAAATGATAATGTGTGAAAATGGCATCCCCACCGTGTACTTTTTTGCTTTGATGGTATTAAAATGTTTGTTTCCAGCACACTTCAGGATTACAAAAAAAAAATGCCTCATTTGTGCATTCCTAATTCTGAAATGTCTGACAGTTAATTTACAAATATTTACATTTTGGTGTGTGCTAGAAAAAATAACATCCTACAGTCTCATCTCACATGGTACCCAGCAGAATTGTCACATAAATACTCTCCCTTTGAAGTCAGAGAAAGGAAAGTAAACACCAAGTACCCTTGGAAGACAGAACCTGACATTTGACCTGTGTCTTTGAATGCACAGCAAATGTGACAAGATAAGAACAGAATTTAAAGGCCTGTTTACAGGAAGAGAGCACTTGTGTGCACTTTTGTGGAAGAATACCAGGCACCCTGGTAAACAGGCTATGCTCTATGGGATGGATTAAGTCAAGCTGAACAGCCTACAATAAATAAAGGCAGCAAGTACAAAGCAAGCGAATGTGACTTATAAACCACAAAGCCAATGATGAACAATGGGTGGAATGCATTCCCAGGGAAGCTCTCCAAATGTCCCCAAGATGTCTCTAGCAAACTAGACAGCTGTGCTGTCTGGTGGCCTTCAACATAAAAAGTCTAATTTCAAATTGGTCTGTGCCAAATACCTGATTCCAAAGACAGGAGAACCTATGGAAATATCAGTATCATCGTATAACTTAATATTAAAACAAATGGTCATCATAATCCATATTTACAAGCACAGACTCACCATATGGGTTTGGGGCAGAGCATATTCTAAGTTCTTCCAGCCTCCAGGTATATGGATCTGCAGGCTTTAGACTCTACCCATCACTGGAATGTGGGCCTATGGGGAACTGGGGCCCTTTTTGGTGGCTAGGAATGAAAAACCCTGACAATGGCCCAGGCCAAAATAAATCATCCATAAACACAAAAGTCCCAGTACTGCCACTGTGCGCTGGAGAAAGAAAGTTTAATATGATCTGCTTTTTCCCCTACAGGATTCCGGAGTATTATGAAGTTCATGTTAATCATGAAATTAATTGAGATGTGCTCAAACTTAATGCTACAATCTAAACAGCTTTTAACAAAGCATCCCTGCTTCTACAGATTCTGGTACCTTTGTGGCACCTTCAAACAAGTTGACTTTCTGATCATCATGCTACCCTCTCCCACATCCTCTTTTACTTTTAGACAGTTGATATGGTGAAGACAGATTAGCACCACTTTTTTTTAAGACCAGCTATTAACTGGTTTTCCATTTGCTGTTGTGGTTGAGGAGGCTAGGACAAATGAAGGTGTTTAGGAGGAGGAATTACACCTATTCCCATCTACAAGCCATACAATTAACACTTCATTTTTAAAGATTGCATATGGTAACCCTGTGAAGTAGCGGTATAACAAGACCCATGAATGAGGTTTATATATGTGGAGAGAATGTCTCTTCTGAAATCCTGTCACATTCTACCATAGCAGCAGCCTGCATAGTAAGTCAATCAGAAAAAAGCAGGGTCCCTGTGGTTGGTGGTACTCTGAAGACCACCAAACCCCTGTATGTGGATGTGGCGTTTGGCTCATGAAAATTGCTTAATACCTAGCAAAATGAAATTAGCGGAACTGTAGAATTTAGTATTCTATACCACTAGTATCATACTTCCTATGCAATTCCCTTTAAAGCATTTTAGATTAGTGAAGTTTGGCTTGCCTATTTCTGGCGATTTGGGTTTCCTGAGTTTGTCCATCCTATTGCGCTCTCTCCTGATTGGGGAATTCCTTGTCATGTCATTGACCACTCTCTCAGCCCCCAGCTCCTTCACTTTGCATGGCTGTCCTTTGCCAGGAGCCCTAATCTTATATTAGAGGGTGAGTGGTGATGAGAGACATCACAGAGACAATGCTCTTGCAGTTTCACCATGGAGTCTGATTTTTCTAAGTGACGAAACATGTTAACGGTAAATGTACTTGTGGATTAAAAATATTTGCTTGGCTGATTTGGAAGCAGATTGTAAAGCTCAATGTGTGAAGTGTTGTTTGTGTTTGGTGGCGAAGAATGGTCTTCAGTTACTCTTGTGCTATGTTTGATATTGTTTTTTTTGCATGTTTACACTGCTGAGGTAAAAGGCGGATAGATTGTGTGTGTCTTCCTGAGGTGTCTTCCCGGCCTGAGATTGTTGACCCTGGAAAGAGTCTAGGGACAGACAGTCTGCTCTTCGTGGCTCAAGTTACTCTCCTTGTCTCTCCTTTATGACTAATCAAAATTCATTATTCCACAGATTTCTCCAATCTCACCCTCACTGGTGGCTCTGCCTTCAGCACTCTGGCTTGTCCTCTAGACCCTCTCCTGTGGTGTCAGTGAATTTTCTTTTGTTGTGCTGTCACTGTTTCTTGGTAGCATAGACCACAGACCCTCTACTGATGGATCTCGAAATCTCCTTGGATTTCAATTTTACCACTTCTGTGTGGATCCCATATTCCCTTTCCTGGGGTGTCTGAGGTAATATGCGTACCCTCTTTCCTCTGAGTTCAAGGATATTTCACAGACCCACTGCTGTGTCATCTATGTGATTCCTTGAATCCAGCATTTATCCCTCCCTAATGTGATGATATAAGTGTGAATGTTTTAATGTGAGCTGGGCATTAGCCCATACCCTCCCTGATTTATGACTTGACACATTCGTTTGACTCATTTGTCTAGAATCTGTCTTTGTAATCCTACAAGCCAGAGTGTGACCTTTGACATCTGACTGCCATTCTATTATTTCCAAATAGCATTCAGTATGGCCACATGCCTGTAGGGTAATATTGGATGCTCCTAGGTAGATACTTTCGATCATATTTAATGAATATCTGTATCCAGCACATGCCCGTGTGTAGCCCTCTTCTCATGCATTGGTGGACCCGATGGAGCATTTCCTTTGGCTGGCTTTACCCAGGACACTCCTGAGGGTCGCTCCTCTCTTGCTCCTGAGAGGATCTTAGAGGGCATTATATCTAGCACATGATGTTTATTTATTTGCTGTTTTATTTACAGTTATTTGCAATTTTGCGGTGAGTCAGACCCATAACAATAACAGAGTGCTTTACATATACTGTGATTGACAGTGCCCAGTTTAATTAACAGATAATAAATGGAACAGTGATAAGTAATATAGATTAATAAAAAAAGGCGGGAGGAAAATATGTTCATTGCGAATCTAAGAGTCAACAACTAGTATGTCCGGGTAAAGGAACATATTTATTAGGAGTCCCATTTATTTGATGTTGAATTTTTACAGGCTCAGACAGTAGGTCATAAGGCAGAGGTCTCCATATTATAAAATCTCCCACGGTAAAATCTCCTTTAGATATTTTTCTCATTCTGACAAACCTGGAGGTGTCTCTGTACCAACAGGACTTAAACTCTTTTGTGAATACAATGCCTGAGAGTGTTGTCTTTCTTAAGCTGAAGGAATGTACTAACAAACTTTGGGATCACAAACCGAGAAGGACTGATTTAGATTACATGATTTTTTGAAGGGTGGAGTTTTATGCTGCAGTGAGCTAGTGCTTCGGTGTATCAAGAATCCACCTGAGATGAAAGTTTATGACCTAGGTAGTTTGCTACATCTCCATACTAGGCCTTGTGTACTATCAAGGTCTACATGAATAAACTTCTGGCTTCTAATAGCATCCAGCTTAAAGGGATCAAAATTTGTGCACAGTGATCAAATCTTCTGGAACTGGATACCAGCCAAGCTACATCACTAAGGAGTGCTCTTATTGGCCACAATGGTTCTGGGTATGAGTCAGTAGATCATTTCTTTTGACTAGTCTTGAAACGACTAATGATTGTGCTGTTTTTTGAAGTCTTTCATTGGAGTTAGGGGCTTGATTCTGTAGAGGAATGCGATTTAGTTTTGGGCATCATTTGCTAAAGCGTTGATGTGAACATGAAGATCGAAGTTCTTATCCAGAGTGAAGCTCAGTGATCTTGTGGATACAATTGCTAGTTTGCAATCTAGTATCGTTACTGCATCAGGTCAGACCTATATAGCCATAAAACTCTGCTGAGGTGAAATGCTAACTAATTCAGTTTTGCGGGGATTTAGTTTGAGATGATATACAGTCATCTAAGATTGGAGCTCCATGAGGGTATTTGAAGGAGCCGTAATGATTCTCCAGGGATGATACTATCATATACAGTTGCTTGATGTCACCGTAAATTGGAAAAGAGACTGTCGCTCTAATCAAGAGAGAGGTAAGGGGCTTGATATGTAAGTTGAAGAATCAGGCCTTATTTAACTCCTTATTTTCAAGGCATGGGGCTCTAAAGAGTGTTTGACAGATTTATTTGCTCTGAAAGCTTTACAAGATATGTTTCAAACCATGTCAGGACAATACAACCTAGTCCCATCCTTTCTTCTAGAGTTTTGTTTTTATCACAGAAGCATGGGTGACTTACTCGATTGCTGCTTACAATTCAAGACACACAAGAAGGCATTATTAACTTGTATCTAAGAGGTACAACACATCATCAATTATTTGTAACATTGCCACTTCTGTGCTGTAGTCTTCTGTAAAGCTGGTGGTCATTTGGCAAGCTGTTTTCTTCTACGAGGCTTTTTAGCTGATTAATGACACAGTTTTCCATAACTTTTGCCATGAAGGGGAGGTTTGAGATGGGTCAAATTTGCGAAGATCTCCAAGATCCAAGTTGGTTTTTTTAGAAGAGGAGTAACCTGTACAGTTTTCAAATAGTCAGAGACTCTTCCTTGATATAGAAAGGAGTAAACATCTTTGCAGATTGGGAGCGAGAGTGAGACTAATGTCTTTCACAATGTTTGCTGGGATAGGGTAAGCAAAATGGTTTGAAGGATTGAGCTCAGCTATTATGTTTATCAAGTTCCTTTCAGTTAGCTTCTTGAAGGATGATCATTCTAAATTATTGCTAGTTAAGATTTTGTTGGGAGAATCCTCTATTGTAGTGATGAGTGAAAGAATGTTAGTGTCTAAGAACTTGGAGAAATGTCTTTTATGTTCAATAAAACAGCTGGATCAGCCAGATGATTACTTAATGTTTTGATAATGTCAATGAATTTTCTGTAGTGTCTGATCTGGGATCAGAAAAAGGATTTCTTGGCTTTGAATTTGTGTTTTTGTACTTTTTATATTTGCTGTGAATAATTTCTAGAGACTTCTTGGTGGGATGGATCTTTGAATAGTTCATTAGAAAACCATTTTGTAGGCTTAGTCTGTTTTCTTTTTAGCTTTAAGGGCTCATCAGCCACCTCTGTCAGTGCTATGTAAAAGTGACCATGTTTGAGTTTGGATCCAGTTTGGCTAGAGTATAGCTTTTTTTAGGAGGAGTGCTTGGTTCTAATTTAAAGATAAGCACATGGGATACTATGTCTCAAATGTGGGCGATGTCCCCTCCGCCATATTAGCAAAGTAGCCTTTTGGCACTTGACATACAGTGGACAGGATATCTGTCACATTATGACACAGTATCTAGTAGAGACCCTTTGTCTTCTAAGATGGACCTGTTCATGTCTTTAAAGTCTCTGACCCAGATCTGTTTATGCTCGACTACATGACACTATATTAGACAATAAGAAGAATTAGCAGTTAGTCTGACCATTCAAATGGAATGAGAGGTTCACACTGGGCCAGACCTTTATAGAGGTTATGAGTTCATGTGTTGAACCTTTCTAATGCCTTGAAGTGGAACAAGGTTGTTCAAGGTCATTGTTAAGCAGAAAAAGTGTTCCACAAACACAAGATTGTCCCCTGGTGGGTGAGATGATATAGAAAGTTGTGTCTTATTTCCGAGGTTTTATTTTTGAGAATCACCAGAAGATGGAGGGTTGATTTATTTTTATGTTTAGAGGATATGTGATTATTTTTAGCACCATCACCTAGTGTACTTTCACAGTTTAGGTGAGAGGTCACATAGACCATGTTAGACTTGGCATCTTTGGTGTGGTTTCCCCTGACATTATGCCTCTACCTCCTGTATTTCTGATGCTGTGCTGGATTTCATTTTTGCTGGCTTAGATGCTTTGGGCACTTTGCCACTGCTGATCAATGTCAAAGTGCAAGTGCTCTCTATGTAAATTGTTATTACAATTGGTTCTCCCTGATTGGCATATGTGATTTACTGGTAAACCCCTAGGAAAGTGCACTAAGTGTGCCAGGGCCTGTAAATCAAATGCTACTAGTGGGCCTGCAGCACAATTGTGCCACCCACATGAGTAGCCCTAAAAAGGTATCTCAGACCTACCACTGCAGTGTCAGTGTGCAGTTTGTTAACTGCCATGTCAACCTGGCAATTGCACCAACTTGCCAGGCCCTAACCTCCATTTTTCTTACATGTAAGGCACCCCCATGGTAGGCCCAAAGTACCCCCATGGGCAGGGTGCAGTGTATGTGAAAGGTAGGTCATATACTGGTGTGTGTGACATGTCCTGATAGTGAAATTCTGCCAATTTTGTTTTTCACTATTGAAAGGCAATCTGTCCCATAGGATAGAATGGGAAATAATTTGTAACATCTTACAAGTATAACCTCCCATTGGGACAAGATAGAGAAATAAAGTTTAGGCTCTCTGAACTCAGAAGTTAATAACACATTTTAGTAAAGATGGTTTTAAATTATATGTTTGAAAATTACACTTTTAGAAAGTAGGCATTTTCTTGTTTAACCATTTTGTGTGCCTCTGCCTGTTTGTGGATTGACTGTCTGGTTTTCGAGTGACAGGGGATGGGGATGTGCATTCACTGTAGACAGCCACTGGGGGGTGAAGTGTGCCTGGCCCTTCCTGGATGACTCAGAGCTGAGCTCAATGGGACTTCGCTGCATTTACAGTAGTGGGAAGAGATTCCCTTGCACCTGAATAGGGCCTGTCTCCTTTGCACAATGCTGTCTCCACCCCCTGTGGTCATACTACACCAGTGAGGACAGACCTGGTTTGGACTGGGCTCAGAGACCCTTGCACAAAGAGAACAAAGGCATTTTGGGGTATAAGTATTACACCTAAAACCCCAGAACTTTAGATCACGTCTGGACTCCAGAGGAACCTTTGCCAAGGAGAAGAGCTGAAGAACTGTGAGGAGGAGTACTGCCCTTTGCTGTGTGCTGTGTGGGGTTGGCCTGCAGTTGCTGTTTATGCCAAGGAAAGGACAAAGATTGTAACTTTGCTGTGAACTTGCTTAAAGAAGATCTCCAAGGGCCTGCTGTTCTGAAGTCTCAGGGACACAAAGACTTCACCCCCAGCTCCCCTGGACTCTGCTGCTGAGAGTTCTGACCTGCCAGGAGGTGCCTGTTCCAGTTCTGGGCCTCTGGAAGTGGTTCCTGCAGTTGGGAGCTGGAAGAAACCTAAAGAATGGAAGAAATCAGTGCATCGCTCTTCTTGCGGCTGTCTTTCCCAATGCAGCACAGCCGTGCGAGAAGAATCTCCACGCATCACTGTGCCGCTGCCGAACCAATGCAGCACCTGTCACAGCTGCAAGAACTGACCCATCGTGGGGGTTGCGGCTGAAGAAACCGATGCAGCACCGCTGAACGCTGCTGCATCGATCACCGACGCATCCCAAATTTCCACGCATCATACCTGTGCGCCACGTTTTCCTGACGCATCACCCGCAGACCGAAATCGTCTTGGAGTCGACGCATCACTTCCCCCTACATACCGGATTTGACACATCACTTGTCCTGCGTACAGCAGAACTGTTGCATCGCCTCCCCAAGGTCTAAGGAACTGATGCATCTCTTTGTTTCTCGGCGCTTCCCTTCTCTGCGGCTGTTTGGCCTTGTGAATTTTGACACATCTACAGGTACTTTGTGAGAAATCACGCATCCATAGTTTTCTATGACCAAGTGGTTTGAAACCTTTGAAAAGTCATATTCTTATTACATGTATGTTGGATTTTTGGAATGTTGGTCTTGTTGAGTTTAGATAAAGATACTTTATTTTTCTAAATTGGTGAGGTGTCCATTTGTGGTGTTATCACTGTATTAATGTGTGTTTTGAGTGCCCATACTTTACACATTACCTTTGGGATAAGTCTGTCTGCTTGTGCCAAGCTACCCAGGGGGTGAGCAGGGGTTATTTAAAGTGTGTATCCCCTTTACCCTGACTAGAAGCAAGGGTCCCCAGACAAAGGTACCTACCTCTGCCAACTAGAGACCTACATTTCTAACAGACCAGAAGAATTAGGAGGTCCAGAATAGGTTGAGCAGAACGTGTTACTTTCTTTTTTGATAGCAATTAAAGTCTAGATGTTCATGTCTGTTACGTCTGCAATTTCAAAACTTTGTTTGGCCTTTGACCAGCATTTGTGTAGTAAGTGTTGAAAAGATTAATCTTAGAAGGTAAAGGTCTCAAGTATTTATTATGTGTCGCCTCTCTCCACAATTACATCACTCTCTGTCACCTGCTTGACAAAGTAGAATCTCTATAACATCAACATTCTAAGGCAGAAGGCACAGCTTCACTGAAAGAATACACCAACTGGGAAAGCAGGTAGGGGTTACCAGAGGGGTATACCAACTTGGTAAATTATTCATAATATAGTAAACAAGCTGAAATATCATGTACAATAATACTCCAGTAAACATTATAACATTACAACACATCTTCCCCTGATAAATGTGAAAAGGATAGTTCTGAAACCTAGGGTAACTACATAGAACTACTTTTTTATGACATAGTTGCCAGGCCATTTTGGTGTATTTCTATGTCATTGGGGTTACTGGTGGATGGGTTGTTGTGGAAGCTATGCGAGGTGATAGTATCATTGGAAATGTCATTGCGCGGTGGAGGGTATTTGGCTAACCTGTCCATGCTTCAATTCTGGCCGTTGTCCACTATCGTTACGCTCTGTTTGATGTCAACGATCTGCATGTGTTCAAAGAAATTGGAGTGTCCGTTGTTTCTACCAGTTGGTTTCTAAATGTATACCGAGTCTCCCACATTTTTGTGGTTTGGTGCCATGTTTGAGGTTGTAGTAGTTTTTGTACTTGGTTTGGTGTGAGATGATTTTGTTTATCACATCCAAAAGGGTGTATTCTACCCTTTCTCCTACCCCTATCAATTTAGGAAAGAATTTGGTGCTAGGTTTTCTTCTTTTAAGATATGAAAAAGGTGATATCCCGGTGACTTGATTGGGAGTAGTGTGGTATGCCCAAAGCATTTCTTGTATGGCTCTTTCCACCTGGAGGTGATTGGCACAGGTGAGCTGGATACACTCTTTGACCATCCTATTTACTCTTTTACCAGGCCATTGGTCCTGGGACAGTACAGGGCACTCTTAAGGTGTGTGATGGCTAATCTTGTGAAGAAGTCTGTCATAGCTTTAGAGGTGAATTGCACCCCGTTATCCATGGCTATGGTGGATGGAATGCCTTCTGTTGTGAACGTGTCTCTCAGAAGCTTATAAGGGTTTCTGTAGTGATTTAATTCACCATCCTCGTGACGACCAAATGGGATGGTTAATTGACTAAAACAAATAAAAAACATTTAATTATGCCTTTCCAGTGTATATAGCCAATTACGTCCAGTGCCAGTTTTTCCCAGGGTTTATCCGGGATGGAAAATGGAGACAAAGGAGCATTGCAGACTGTTTCAGATTTGTCACTATTGTCACAAATCGTACAATTTTTTTCTTTTGATTCCACAATAGAATGCTTGTTGGGAAACCAATAGCATTCCCTAAGTATTGGATTGGCCAAACTCCTCCCAAGATGGCCTTCATGCACCAGGTCTATTACTTTGTTCCTAATGCCTGCGGGGGGTATTATTTTATCATTTCTTAATATGAAGTTCTGACTTAAGTTGATCTCATGTTGAACTTCCCAATACTTTTTGATTTCCTCATTCTCTTCACTGTAAGACTCTGGCCAACCCTGTACCGTATATGTCTTAGGTTGACTTAATGACTCGTCTTTGACAGAACACTCCTCCCACTCCCTGGAATTTATGGCAGAGGAATTAATTTCAAGTATGGGATACTTTAGAGTTTCATATTGTTTCATCTTATTTAAAGGGGCCCTAGACAGGAAGTCAGCTGTAGCATTTTGATTGCCTGGTACATATTCCATTTTAAAACAAAAGCACTCTAAGCCCAATACCCATCTAGCTATGTGTGGGGTACTGTTGGAGGATCCTTTAGAGCTGAACATATATGTGAGTGGTTTATGGTCTGTGCGAATACTAAATTGGAGACCCCACAAAAATAACTGAAAAATAATTTAAAATGCTTTACAGCCCAGAAGCATGCAAGGGCTTCTCTTTTCACCACAGACTAGTTAATTTCTGATTTTGTGAGAGTGCGCGAGGCGAAATCCACAATCCTCTCCTTGCCAGCAATTATTTGTGATAACGTGGCACCTACTCCTTTGTTTCTGGCATCTGAGGTAAGTATGGTCTTTCGATCCAGGATCGAAATTACACAAGTACGGGGCAGAAAATATGGCCTCATTTAGTTTCTCAAAAGAGGATTGGTGTTCATCTAACCCTTTGTAATGTATGTGATTGTTTAAAAGTTCCCAGAGGTTGCTTGTTAAGTCCGCAAAACTCTTGACATATTTTGCCACACATACTCTGCAAAACCTAAGAATGACTTAAGTTCTTCTTTTATATTCGGAGCTGGGGCTTCCTTAATAGCTTCAAGTAGGCATATATTGCAAGTTTGAACCCATCTCTAGAAATGGTGTGCCCAAGGTATTCTACTGCACTAACCCCATTTGACATTTGTCTTTCTTTAATGTAAGTCCTGCATCTTTGAGTTTGATGAGTACCCTTCTTAATAAAATCATGCTCTTCATCTTTGGCACCATAGATTAAGACATCATCCTGAAAATAAAGAGTTTTAGGTACCCATCCAATATCTGTTGCATCATCTTTTGAAAGACTGCGGCTGTTGATGTAAGTCCAAACGGCATTCTACGGAACATGACTGTGCCCATAGGAGTAGTAAATGCCTTTAACCATCTAGATTCGGGGTGTATTTTCACCTGGTGGTATGCCATGGAGAGGTCCAAGACAGTAAAAGCAGGTAGCTTCCCCCATAGTGCCTAGCATCTCATGCATGCAGGGTAATGGGTGTCTCTCCATCCATATGTTGTTATTGAGGTCACGTAAATCGGCACATAACCTGATGTCATCCCCATTGCCTTTTTTTGCGACGACCACCAGGGCTACCCAATCACAGCAGTCTATGGGCTGTATGATATCCAAATCTTTTAATCTTGTGAGTTCCTTCTTTAAAGCTTCCCACATAAGGGGCCAGATGTACGACCACAGCATTTTACGAGTCGCAAATTGCGACCAATTGCAAGTCGCAAAATGCTATGTACAACAGTGTTCGAGACACTGTTTGCAATTCCCAATAGGGTCGCAAATTTCATGCCTCATGAATATTAATGAGGCTGTCGCAATTGGCGACCCCATTGGGAATGGCTGGCACTCCCAGGAATGGTGGCCTGCTGGGGTCAGCAGACAAACATGTCTGGGACTGCTTTTAAATAAAGCATTTCTTTTTTAAATGCAGCCCATTTTCCTTAAAGGAAAACGGGCTGCATTTGAAGAAAAAAAAATGAAAATTTCCTGTTTCAATTTTTAAGGGCAGGAAGTGGTCCCTGGGACCACTGCCTGCCCTTAAAAATATTTGTGCATGCATTCACAAAGGGCAAGGGGTCTCCTGTGGACCCTTTCCCGTTTGGGAGTGCTTTACCACCCTTTTGAGAAGGGTGGTAAACTGCGAGTGTTTTGCATCCGCAATTGCAGTCCCAAAACATTCGTACATTGGTTTTGGAGTCGCTATTAGGAAGGCAACTCGTAAAATAGGGTTGGTACATGGCCCACACGTTTTTTGCGGTCGCAAACGGGCCTAAAACCCCTTTGCGATCGCAAAAAACGGTCGCACATCTGGCCCAAGATGTGGTATGGGTCTAGTTTTATGCACCACGGGTGTGACTTTAGCTTTCAATTGGATTTTATGCTGGAAATCTCTCATTTTGTCTGTGAAAATCTTAGGGAATTCTAATTTGTCTGTGAAAATATCAAGGAAGTTTTCGCATATTTGCTCACCTGTGAAAGATTGGCTCATGGTTAAGGCTTGCTCAGGGTTATTGGGGGTCTAGCCTAATCCCTAACTATTTTTGATGTTGCCATCCAAGGAGGTTGGATCCTTTTTCCACTATGTACACCTTTCCTACTGTAGAATGGTCTTTGAATGTGATGCGAGTTTTGACCATCCCTTTAAGAAGAATGGGATCCTTCACATTCCTGCTTAGTGATATATCAGCTATGAGTAAGTTTTCTCCATTACTTTTTTGTATAGCTTCAAAGTCAGAAAGGTTGATTAATGTAAATGGGAAGCATGACTCTGCAAACATTCTAATGGGAATTCCATCTAGGTACACATCACATTCAGGTTATTTGACCTGGTTAATGGAGTTATCTTTTTTTTGTCTTCCTAACTCCTTTGGGTTTTTCTTCTGACATACTATTTTCACGTTCTTTACTACTTTTGTCAATGTTTCTGCATACTCTAGCTAAGTGGCCTCTCTTATTTCATTTCATGTATGTAGCAGACCTGGCCTGGCAATTAGGGTGATTAGCTAAATGGTTGCTAATACCACAAATAGAACATTTGAGCTTGTTGTTTTCTGAATCAAGATTTTGACAGAGACCTTTGGAGTTTTAACTTTACACACTGTATTTTCATATTCTTGGTTTGTAATTTCGGAAATGTTTTCAGGTACATTAGGTGTCTTTATTTCTTTTAAGCATATGGCTGTCTGCTCAATGGATTTAGCTATCTCCATGGCTTCTTGAAGGTTGAGTTGTTTTTGTAATAACTTCTCTTGTATTTTTGTATTATTAGTGCATCGAGTAGCTGGTCTCTTATAAGAGAGTCGTTCAATTCCCTGAATTCACATAGCTTGCTCAACCCCCTGAGTACAGCTACATTGTTGGTCACACTTTCTTGGTTGACCTGGGCACAGCTGAAGAATTTGTGGCATTCAAGTACTATATTGAGCTTGTCTCCAAAATGAATTTCTAGTTTTAATAAAGTGATCTTGTACTCGTCATCTTCTTCCTCATCATCCTCATGTTCATCAGGTGGTACCTATGGATCTGGTAATGTTTCAAAACATTTACTGTGCCTAAGTTGTGTAGTAAATAATATGTGCTGCTTTCTTATAAGGCTGAACTTTTCACCCCTGATTGCTATTAGATAGGACTCAAAGATCTTCACCCACTCCATCCAAGGTACACTAGGTTTCCCTAATTCATTTAAAAATGGTGCAGACTGTGACATGCTTGCTGCTCCCATTGTGGAGCAAAGATAAGTGATAATAACAGAACAGGAAATATGCACGAATTGAGATGAAAACAACTTAGAGGAGATAGGGGATACCTGATATACCCCCAGCTATGAGTTATGACAAATAAGGTAACGGATGACAACTACAGCAATGTGTATTTAAATAACGTTAAAAGTGATCATGGAACCATGACCAGCTTAGTAAAATGCAGTAGTAATATTGTCATATGAAGACATAGGTATGAACAATAGCAAAAAGCATTAAATGTTGGTGATAACACTACAATGCCCCATAGGACATGTATTTTACTAGAAATACTGAGGAACAGTACTGAGGTGATCCAAAATGCTGAGAAAACGGTGACTGTTACTGTTATGGAAGTTCACGCAATATAGTTGTGACCCCTTCTGAGAAATGCGCCCTATGAGAAAGACATGGTGTAGCCTGTGCCTGTAGAAATCCATTGGAAAGATGGCCTTAGACGTTGGATGTCAAGAAATGTTTGAGGAGAGGGTAACACAGTAGGTTGACACGCCTTTCAGCTGCAGGATTACAGGAAAAATGGGAGTTGTGGTGTGCGTATCACTGAAGAGCAAAGCGCACTTAAAAGAGATGATCCTCAAAAAGCGAGAATGTTACTAAAATGCTGAATTCGAGAAACTGAGGAGGCTATAATGTGCATATCACCGTAGGGCAAGGAGCACTTCTATTCCACAAGGGAAAACCTCTGTGTTCCTATCACCGTGACAGGACCGTCATCATTTGGTAGAAGCAGATAAGTTGTGCGAGTCACCGTTGAGGAAACAATTGCAAAAATATGGAGGAGCGGGGTGTGCGTATCACCACAAGGTAAAATGCCTTGATATAGCTGATCCCCGAGGGCTAGGTAACGTGCCTTCAAAAAAAGAAAAGCAGCGGCATGCAGGAAAGCTGTGAATGTAAAATTTGGTGTGCGCGTCTCGGTAAAGGATGCCCCTACTCCAGGGAAATGCCAGAGTGGTGGGCATATCGCCGAAGAGAAACAGGGAAAACACGCCTAAGACACGCCTCAAGGTGTGCGTATCACCGCTGGAAGCTGGATGACATGCCTCCAAGGCACGCCCAGGGGTGGACTACAGAAGTGGGCCGTCCAGAAGGAAGAACCCGGCTGACGGAAGATGCCACTGGAAGTTTGCGGCAGCCGAACTGCACTGGAGGCGCTGCACCAGGAGCCACGATTCCAGGGGAGATAAGTGCAAGGAACAGGCAAGGCACCGCACCAGAGTGAAGCTGTTTTCCAGAAGGTTTCCCATAAAGATAAGGCTATAATCAGAAGAAGAGGACGCAGGTAGAGCACACTTCAGGTCCCTACAGCGCCGGCGGGATGATATACCCAGGTGGAGGGCAATGATTACAGGCAGCGCCAAGCCATGGTGGTAACAGATCTTTCCTGAAGGTATAAGGCTCTGACCATGAGAACTGAGTGCAGGCAGAGTGCGCTACAGGTCTGACAGGTTCCAGAAAGATCCTTAAAAGCTGGATGAAACAGAGGTAGCGAAGGATAGCTGACTCCTGGCAATGCGCTTTACAGTACCTTGTAATGTGGGCTCTGTACGCTGAATGAGGAATTGTGATTAAATGTTTTATTTTTTTAGATAAGGCACTAAAGTCAGGCCATTGAGAGGCAAGGGACCTCAGAGTAAGTCTTCATCCATTTTAGGAGTTCTAAATTAATGTACAAATGGATCAGTTCCTCAATTGTTCACTCAGTTAGCATTTGAGGTGCTCTTAGGTGCATATGTTCATAGATGTAGGAGTGACATTCAGTTTCAGTGTAGTAATCTTCTTGTTCAAGCATGAATATGAGATTGAGCAGGATTTCAGTTTGGTGAAAAGCAAGCAGCGGGGGCTCCTCCGCAATGGCGGAGGAGCGTCGCCCCCCACCTGGCTTAGAGCCAGCAAATGTAAAATAAAAACGATGTTCTTGCATCGTTTTATTTTGCATTTACTGGCTCTTAGCCAGTGCTATAGGGAGGGGCAGGCCTAGACATGGGAGTGGGGAGGAAGAGTGCTACATGCACTCTACTCCATAAGTGCTCATGTGTGTGTGGCCGGCCATCTCAGGCCGACTAAAACACACATGTACACTTAGGTTTTCTCCATCCCAGCCGCATTGAGCAGCCGGGCTGGAGAATCCCCCACAGACTCTCTGGTCTGAGCAGGGCATCTTTTGTGCCCGCTTAGGCTAATCCCCGCACTGCTCTGCAGCACAGGTATTGGATGGGAGTCTGTCCCAGAGGCTGCTGGGACCCAGGAAGAAGAAGAGAGGCGGTGCGACGCTGGAGGCCGCCAGCGGCTGAAGGTAAGTTTTTTTATTTAAATCTATTATTTCTAACCACCCCCTCCCACGTGACCCCCCCCCTCGCTCCCCCTCCCGCCTCACCACCCTTTATTTGTGGCGGCCACCACTGAAAGCAAGTCTAGTTTCCTCCTAGAGATCTGGGCCCTTTTCATTGTCCTTGAATTGCCCAAGGCAACACAAGGACACCACAAATGTAGGATTTTCAAAGGCTCGCATGGGGCGATTTGTGCCGCCCCATGTGACTTTGTAAAGAAATGTAAAGCCAGACAGCAGTTTGCAGTCCATTTTGTTACATTTCATACTGGTAAGCATTCCATGGATGGAACATGGGTGTTCCTGTATATCCATCCATGAAATTTAATGCAATCCCAGATTTACTAAAGGCAGTAAACCTTGGATTGTGCCTAAAACCTGTGCCTACCATATAGAGGCATAAAAAGGAGAAATATCTTTATTTCTCCTTGTTACTTTATCTTTTCATGCATGAATTATTCCGCAACACGCATAGAAATAGGAAATTGCCTCAAAGGATGATTTTTTATGCAGAAAGGTATTCCTTCCTGCACAAAAACAATCCTTCGTGTAACACGGACACTCTTGCACCATGGTGCAACGGCGCCTGCTTTGGCACTAGGCAGCACACAGTGGGCCACTGATAGGGCAGATTAGAAGTGCGCAGTGTCTTAGTAGATATTGCACATTCATTCCTGGCCTCTCTGTTTCACGCAGGGCAGCGCAGCAACTTTGCTTGCTGTCCTTTGTTACGTGAAACATTAGTAAATATGACACCCGTATCTGGTGTAAGAAGTGCAGAAAATGGGATGGTTGGAGGCACAGGATTTTTGTGTTTGATGTGTGACCAATTCTTAACCACTCCTCTGTCGCTCCTGGATGGATTCAATAGATCATTTATATTGGCTGCCTGTAACAAGAGACCTTGGTGGGGCACTCCTTAGTAGCCCTAAAGTACTTTGTTATGGCTGCATTTGTGCAGTGTGCTCCCCTGGATTTGTCCTCTTGCTCCAGCATAGACTCAGGTACCATGGCGAGGTGCCCATAGTGTATATCTATGAGTGACTCACATTTCGCTCTGAGGAGTATGGGGCAACATATAGAACAACTGCAATGACTGCCTGTAATCCGTGCATGCTCTGCGGTGTGCCTCCGTCATCTCGCAGGTGGATTCCTTAGAGACCCAGTCAGTCATGCACAACAATGAATTAATCTATATTGCATATATTATGTGCCTAACACCTCTTACTCTATCACATCTCGAAGTGCAATGAACTAATACAAAGTAAAAGCATCACCCTGGTCACTCCCACGAAATCAGACCCCTTCTCACACAGGCCACACAGCAATTCACGCCCCCCCCCCCCCCCGCTGCCCCCCTCCCACACACAAACACACAGTGTAGCATGCAATCCATATTGTAATCCAATTTGGTGCCTCGTCAGAGATGTAAATGCAACTAAAATTCAATACTTTGCCATGTTTGCTACCTTGAATCCTCTTCCTGGATAAGCAACTACACGTGTTCAATACAATACCCACGCATGTTCATACTATGTGCAAATACCGTGAAAAAAAATGGTGTTTGCTTTTTATAATCGCGACAGCAAACCAAATAGCGATTGTTGACTGTGCCTGAAAGAGAGGCCACAGCTTAAGAGTTAAAAACACATGGAGCAGGCTAGAAAAGACCTACATTTCAAAAGATAGGCTCCATTGCCGTTTTCCTTCAGTAGAAAAAAAATCACCACTCATTTCTAAGAAATATTCATTGGATAAAAGGCCATTATCACAACCGATGAAAGATATGACAACTCAATGATAAACAGCCCGATCATAACTGTCACACTGGGTGAAAAATAAAAGGCAATAAAGCCTCCCTCAGGAACTGAACAGAACTGGCGCCTGTGACACGTAGTGTGAGATGTAGGAGAGCAGGAGCTAGATAACAGAATAAGTCTCCCAGGCCTGCAGCGACAATGTAAAGACAAGCATTGTTCTGGAATAACCGCCCCTGTATATTACTCCACAACGGAGGACTCCATCTCTAAAATGCCAGCACTTTGAATTAATTAGTTGTGTTATCTGTTTTGAAAGACCTAATTTACTTATCACTGCCTTGGAAGGTGGCGCACATTCCCGGCTCCTAACGATTTTCCAGCCATCTCTTGTAATTGATTGGCTGCTTCAGGTGGCTGCCTGCTCTAGGGCAGTAATTACACCTTGGTGTGAGTCCCAAAAGGAAGGGGTTTTTAAAGCCAAAAAATAGATACTACATTAAGGTGTTTGTAGAAACAATTTGTAAAGTTTAGTGTGCGCGCACTGGGGATTGCTCTCATGTATAGACAGGCGAAAATAGATCGGTTGTGTACAAAGGGACTTTTTTAAACCGTTATAAAGACTCAAAATGTATGAGGAACAAAATGTAGCACAGGGTGAGTTTGTGTTTTCATAACTGTTATTTAAAACGGCCAGAAAAGAGTATATACAGACAAGAGGGAGACGCGCGTGGGAAGAAATGTCAGAACATGCACTAGCAAAGCCAGCGGGCATCAGTTCTCAAATGCCAAGCTATCGGCTTTGTAAATGATTGTTTTCAGACTGCATGATTGCAAGAAAATGCATTTCAAGATGGCCTCTGATGCACATGCATGCATTATGACATGTGCATCACGATGCATGCTTATGATTGCGTTATAATGCAGGCGGCCATTTTTAGCTACAGATCTAACACGGTGAACAGTCATGTTAGACTGCTATACGAAAAGTGAAGCTACATCAATGCGGGCACAGTGCAAAACAGTGAAAGAGTGATCCAGAAGCACTTTCCAACATCCCGGCCCTGCTAAAAGATTTAATCATTTAAAAAAATATATAATAAATGGGGAGGGGCTGGTAGTGAAGAGAGAGATCACGGAGGATAGTGGTGATGGTAAGAGGGGGGAAACACATGCTCTCGAATGGACTGCTTAGAATTTGAGCCTTCTTAAACATGCAGTGGAACGATTCAACCTGTCCATTCAGAACACTGTGGGGCATATTCTCAAGGACTCATCGCCGATTTAGCGGCACTTTACCGCCACAAAAGTGGCGATAGATTTATCGCCCTATTCACAAGCCTGCGCTAACAGCCCATATCGTCAGTTTTCCTGCGATAGCTGCCGCTAAAAACATTGCAAAGGCTGACAGCGACAACTAACGCTAATCATATGCAGAGTAGGCGTTCCCGTGCAAAAACTCACGATAACACCACTTCGCGATATTCACAACGACCAGCCAGATCGGCGATGCGGGCCTAAAACATGCGATAAGGCGCGGTAGCAGCAGGAACTTAAGACCTGCCTTTTACTGGTCTTAAGTAGGACGAAAACCTGCAGTAGAAAGGGAGCCCACCCCAGAGCCACATCTGAAGACCAACACATGCCATGGAGCTACTAATCATGCAGCTCGGAGACCCAAGAGGGCCACAACACCCACCGCCACCACCACCAGGACCACCCCCACCCCCCGAACCCCCCCCCCCCACCGGACTACCACCAAGGCAGCGCAGAACAAGACAGTGGACCTTCAGAAAACGCACCAGCCTCAGAGACATAACGCCAGAGGAAGTCATTGCCCACTACAGGCTCAAAAGGACAACCATCCTCCGCATCCTGACCCACATTGCCCACAGGCTGACGGTACCAACACAGCGGACAACCAACATCCCTCCGCAGACAAAGCTGCTGGCTGTGCTGCACTTGTTGGCCTCTGGTACCTTCCAACCAACAACTGCCAGAGTCGGAGGAGTCTCACAGCCAGCCCTATCAAAGTTCCTCACACCTGTCTTGGATGCCATCATCAGCTTGATACCCCAGCACCTTCACTTCCCCCACACTGCGCAGGAACAGCTGGGGACCAAGCAAGGCTTCTACACCATAGCTTGCTTCCTGCACGTGTTGGGGGCAATTGAATGCACACATGTCCTACTTGTGCCCCCTGCCGACACTGCACACAATTACCGCAACAGAAAGCACACGCATTCCATCAATGCGCAGGCAATAGTGGACCACCGGGGACTGTTCACCAATGTTGTCGCAAACTTCCCAGGCAGTGTGCATGATTCCTACATCTTCCGACAGTCCATCATCAACCAGCGCTTTCAGGATGGCACCTATGGAAATGGATTGCTCGTTGGTAAGTAGCAACGGAACACACCACACACCTCAACTCCACAATCATACAACTCACAACTGTGGGAATGCACACGTAACAAAATCACATTCAACATGCCAACCAACATGCCCACCTACCAGACACGACAACACAAGTAACTGTGGTAACAGGGGCCAGACATGTAGACAAACCAACCACAAAGGCATAGCCCCTCTGCCACACAATTGCAGAATGTGGGGAGAGGTGGGAACCAAGAATGTGCGAAGGAGGCAAGTGACCTATGAATAAGAATGTACACAATGCCAAGTGTGGCGGTGATGTGCTGGACAGTCATGAGCAGGCAGAGCACAGATATGTCCATGTGGACATATACAGCTGGGGTGCAAAGTGTTGTGGACAGTGGATGCAACCATGTTACCTCAGGCAGTGGGGAAGACCTCGGACATGTAGCTATGTCGCCCCCCCTGTAAGCGTAAGCGTACTGGGCTGGGCCGGCGTACAGCAGTCCAGCGTAAGAGTGTGAATAAATAGCCCGGGCCTCTGGGCGCGGTTCACTTCCGGGATGGCCATCAAAGTAACTACTGTGTGTGTCTCTGTGTCCACCATATCCTGACCATAGGCCTACACACACGTGGCCGACCACCTTCATCGGCCAAATTAACACCGGTGACGAGGAGCCTACGTCACACGCCACCCGGCGCACAACTCGTCATCGCCTGCAGGGGCGTGTCTGCCAGAGCGGCGCCCCTCACCCTGCCACGAGGCTGCTGCCGTGACCGGTGGTGCCTGCGCAATCCTGTGCACCTGCTGCACCCCAGCCCGCTGGTCCCCAGACCCGTCCAGCGCCCAGCGGTGATTGCCCGCCCCTGCGCACCCAGGCCTCACTGCTCACCTGCTGCCACCGGCGAGTCTCCAAGAGGGTCCACCACGTGCCGTTGCAATCTTCAGGGCCGAGGCCCGTGAGCTTGGCAGCCTCCTCAGCCGATCGCTGGCTTCCGCGCAACAGGCCCCCAGCGCACCCTGCGGCACCGCACCGCGGAGTTCTGTGTGTGCTGACTGCTCCCTCCGGCCTCCACTGCGGGCCAGCAGGCTAACATACAAATCCTTTCCAGTCCAGCCCTCCAGGTGCACTGCATCATCGCAGGCTGCACACCCGCTCAGCTCTTCAGGTGCCACTACCTCAGTGCACTGCAAGTCACCGTCCAGCCTCCAGGCCGCAGCATCATCGCAGGCTGCACACCTGCTCAGCTCTTCAGGTGGACCTACCTCAGTGCACTGCAAGTCACCGTCCAGGCTACAGCATCATCGCAGGCTGCACACCCGCTCAGCTCTTCAGGTGGGCCTACCTCAGTGCACCACAAGTCATCGCCACGTGGCGGTAGGCCCCTGCCGGACGCAGTGCCTCAGGTGCCACTAACTCAGTGCACCACAAGTCATCGTCCCGTGGGGCTACCCCACAAGTCCGCCTCCAGCAGCCAACAGCATGTCCTCGGTAACGCCACTGGAGCCCCTCATAGTCACGGGGCCACCGCCGTCCCAGGCAGGCCTCTGGAAAGCCTGGGTGAAACGTCTGGAGACGTACTCCGAAGCGCACGACATCCCAGCGCCGCGGCGGCAGCGCACACGTAGGCGTGTGAGGAGTGTGAATAAATGGCCCAGGGCTCTGGGCGTGGTTCAGTCCTGGGCTCTGGGCGTGGTTCAGTTCCGGGCTGGCCACAGAAGTAACTATGGCGTGTGTCTTAGTTGTGGTGTCTGCGCCACCCGGCCCTTAATCGACAAACTTGCAATGTAGCATGCACCCGGAGGGCGGGTTCGCCCGAATGGATAAATAAAGGAGCGCAAGACCGCTCGGGGTCTTGGCTCATACATGCCAACTGTTGTGTATGTACCTTCATTGCCTCAACATAAGCCAAAGGCCTAGCCTCAATCGCAGCGTGAGTTCAGCCAGGCCTGAACTCCACATCTGTGTCCGCCCTATCCTTACCATATGCCTACACACACGTGGCCGCCCACCTTCAACGGTCAAAATTACAATGTTGTTGACAGGCTTGCGGACATGCGCAGACAGGCATGACAATGGAGTGCCGTAGCAGTGCAAGTGATGCAACCGCGCAGCGCACACAAGTAAATAGGCTCGGGGGGAGGGAGGAGCAGCTGTGAGGCTACGTAATACACATTAACCCCACACATTGGCCAGAAGCAATACATGGCAAACATGAATCCCAAAGTCACACAAATCACACACCACAAAACTTGTAAGTCTGCCAACACAGCATGCAAAACCACCAGTTTACACTAATCTCACTTACCTCTCACAGGTAATGAAGGATATGCACTCTGCCCGTGGATGATGACACCCCTCCGAGCCCCGAACACCCCGGCCCAGAGGCAGTACAATGTGGCCCACAAACGCACCAGGGGCATTGTTGAGCGCACATTTGGCGTGTTAAAGTCACGTTTCAGGTGCCTGGACATCATAGGTGGAAGACTCCTGTACAGCCCAGAAATAGTGTGCAAGATGATCATTGCATATTCTGTATTGCACAACATATGTGTACGCACCAATGCCCCATGGATCCAAGTGCCAGATGCACCGGACGATGATGAGGAAGATGAGGCAGGTGGACCACACCCCACTGCAGCTGCAGCAGGAATAGCCCGAAGGAACACAATCATTAACAATTTCTTCGCATGAGCACGTCACATTGTGACAGTCCTTAGCAATCATGGAACAGTATGAAATGACCACATGAACAACATGTGCAAATAAATTCTTTGCAACACACATTCCCTGTGTTCATGTCAGTCCTCTGCATTAGCACATCACTCTGACAGGTGTAAGTGCAACATTAAGTGCTAACAATCTCACAAATAGCAAATAGATGGTGGGTATGTCACCTCTGTACAGAGAGGCTGTTCAGGGTGTCACGTATTCGGAATGCCATCACAGGGTGTCAAATGTAGTATGTAATCCCACTCATCAGCGTATCACATGTGTACAAATACATGACATGAAGGCTGTCATTGGTGTTCAAAAAAAGACAACAGGCTGTCATTTGGGGTCAAATATGAACCACCCTGATGCAGAGATGCACCCTGTGACTCAAGTCCCACAACATGAGCAACATGGACGTAAGGGGGATGGGGGCACAGTGAACACCTCAGCAACATGGGAGATGCACACCAGCCAAAAAGCCAGCAGGAATACCTTGCGTAGAACACACCAAGGTGTCCCTGGACATATGTGCCATGTACAGATCACATGTGTACACGGACGTCATCCATCAATAGTAGTGAACAGTGTCAGCTAATAGGTGCAAGGTGAGAAGTCACGCACATCCTCACAGCTACCTGTACCCATCACTGTCAGACTGAAGCTAAACAACACTGCTACATCAGAGCATGCAAATTTGACCATGAGGGCACATACATGTCTGGTAAGGGTTCAACCGTGCCGGAAGGCAAAGCAGTGACATCCCCCCCCCAATCCACATCACATTTCCAGAATGCAAGCAGATGACAAACTAATATTAGGGATGAAGCTCCTTTGTCTGGACTAGAATGCGGTGGCACATCTGCACCTCCGAGCTTGGAATTGCATGTGCCCGGCACCCCCTGAGAGATACCATAGCAGCTGATGACGACTCCCACACTACGCACAGCGCTAACCAAAGACCAACGTATACACACCCCACACACAGAAGTCCTTGCTCGCAGTTCTCTTGCATGGAATGACCTTCACACTTACTCACAGACCATCCCAGGAGTCCAACCGCTGCACACTCAAACAAATCATTGCTCCGAGCTGTGGCATCCACATAACTTTGACTTTGCCTTTTTACACACAGCCCTATTTCCTATATTGGCGTGGGGCTAAGTTAGGAAATTGCGAGATTGTTGTTTAGGAGCAATGAGGCCACAGCTAGTTCACACATTCCCAGTCATCACACTGCCTATCTGGGTCACGGTCAAACATGTGCATTGATATCAGTTCCCAGGGAGTACCTTTTTTTGGAATCACTGCCCCTATATTCATCCATACTTTCATGCTTGCTTGATCATTGACATGACACATCTGTGTGAATTAGAATGTTTTAATCACATTCGGCGGAGTGTTGAAGCTGGACCTGAACATGGCCATGCAAACCCCACTTGACGTTGTTGCCCCGTGGAGGGCCAGCCAGAGTCCTTTAGGGATTGACAAGTTCATCAGAAGAGGAAGAGTGCAGTCTGCAGTCTGATTGCTGTGTCATTGGTAACCAAAACAAATATGGCAGTCCATGTCGAGGGCCAAGGTGAGTGTCGCAGAGTGTCTTGGGGGACAGTGGAAGGTGTTGTTCCAGGACATGATGCAGAGGGCAGAACCAAGTTGAAACAAGCCATATGGTGGAGATGAATGCTACCACTTCCTTCTTACCACAAAGGCAGAATCATCCACATCATCGTCCTCTGATGTGTGATGTGCCTCATATGTGGGTGGTGGTGTTGTGTCAGCAGCACTGTGTGGCACTGACACATCAGGGGCCGGAGGTGGAATGTCTGCCACACTGTGTGGCAGTGACACATCAGGGGCCAGAGGTGGATTGTCTGCTGCACTGTGAGGCACAGACACGTCAGGGGGCGGAGATGTGGATGGAGTAGTAGCAGCAGCATTCATCTGCAGGGCATGGAAGATCCCAGCTACATCTCGCTGGTGTGCAGCCGTGGCAGCCATTCTTTCCGCCTGCATCTGCTCCATGTTCTCCATGATCCTCCGCATGCGTCCCAACTCCCAGCTGTCATCGCTGGAGCCACTCTTACTAGACAGTTGTTCTTGTCTCAGAGTCATGACTCCAGCGATGTCAGCCATGGCTTGTTGGAGAGCATGGAGCAGACTGTGGATGTCCGTTAGGGACTGTAAATGGTCCCTGATGGGACTTAGACACCCACGTATGGCATCTAGTTTGGCTGCCATGAGGTCGAACCCCACCGCACCTGCTCAGCCATCTCCTTCTGGCCCTCTAACACACGGCGTTGGAATGCCATGTGTTGGTCGTGGGGGTCCTGGGAGACAGCCGTGGTGGGGGGTGCTTCCTGCTGTGTGGTCTGTGCAGGGGGTGAGGTCTCCTCGATGCAGCTGGGCTGCCCTGCTCCTGGGGGTGGGGTGCTGAGGGTGTCCATGAGCTGTTGGAGGGCGTGGGTGTCGATGGTTTGGAGGTCCTCTTCATCATCAGTGAAGAGATGCATGGTCTGCTCTGCAGGTGGTGTGGATTCTCGCTCTGCAATGTGAAGGGGAGATGCAGTTTAACAGTGTGTTCCATGTATTTTCACGCATTGGACAAGTTTACATACAGACTGCATGACAATGTACATTGTGACTGTTTGGGAGGAGATGCCTATTTGATGCGGGACAGTGGACATTTCTACACCATCAGGGATGTGGGGTTGTACTTGTACATTATCATCTCACAGTTTCCTGCTATGCTAAATGTGATTGGCCAGTTTCTACACACAAGTGGCAGCAGTTGTGTCCTCTGTTCTGTTGTGAAAGTGTTGCAGTCTGTACCACATTGTTGTCAATGTTGATGTGCTCTGTTTCTTATGTGTGTGTGCTGCATTGTGGGAGAGTCGCCCCTGCAGCTCTGATTTTGCTGGCCCTTATCACTTTCAGGCGGTGTGCCTTTCACTTCTGTGCTTATGCGGTGCTGAGATGTTGCAGACTTGGGTAAATTGGGCTCTTGGTGGGAGTTGGGACTCTTGGGCATGGTTTGTCCGCAGATGTCTTGTTGACGTCAGGGGTTGTTTGTGCACGTGGATGTGTCAGAGTGTGGCCTGCTCCTTTACAGATGTGGTCCACACTCAGCCACCTCAGTGTTGTGGCGTGCACCATGTCATGATAATTGGACTGCAGCCATGCTAATCGTCATGCAGTGTCACTTGCTTTGTCAGTGTGGCTCATGGACCCGCAGTTTACTGGGTTCGGCACATGTGCATGGGTTTGTTGTGAGATTAGTGATGTGTGGGGAGGGCCCCCTCTGGGCACATTAAGAACGGGGGCCACTTGCTGTTTCTATGTGTGCTGCAGTGTGCCAAGGAGGTCAGGGACATGATCCAGAGTAATTGTGGGTGTGCACTGTGCTATACTTAATTGTGCATGTGTGCCATTGTGCCCATCTCCCACCGTCCCCCCAGTCCCTGGTCGTTAGTCACCCTGTTGCTGTTGGGTCAGGTCATGTTGAGCAGTGTCTGGTCCCCCAACTCCTGCCACCGTCTCCCCACTGATGACTGTGGACACCATTTCCTCCATTTCATCCAGCTCCTGCTGTGGCGCTGGACTCCCACCTCCAGTCTGCATTGCTGCTTTCCGGTTGTTGGCGAGTTTCAGCTTGGTTTTGCGCTTCACATCATTCCAGCACTTCTTGCAGTCGTCCACTTCCCTTATCTTCACTCCGACTGCATTCACCTTGGCCAAGATGGACTGCCATATTGCATTTTACTTGCCAATGACACAGTGGAGGTGATGAACAGTTATTGGTGGTGTTCTATCACCTCCGTAATCAGGATCTTGTTTTCCTGCGGACTGAATCGCAGGTTCCTCTTCTTCTTCTCCTTGCCCTTCTCCTTCCCCGAGGTCCCTGGCTGGTCCTCCGGGGGGTTTGTGGGGTTCTGGTTGGCCTTTGTACTTGCTCCAGCTTCCTCCATGGTGCTCCCCAGTAGTTTGTGTTTTCTTTTTTTTTGGCAGTTTTTATGGTGATATTTCCCGCCTGACGTGGGAATAGCAAGCCTGGCGCTGCTTATCACTGATGTTTTTATCGCAGTTGGGCCCATCGCAATTTTTTTCACGTTCGGGTTTCCTTTTTTATTGCCGTCCCAGTAATTTTTACGCGGACATTTGACGCGTTATCGGGATACTATCACCTGTTGCCCGCGATAGAGGGCGTTATGTAAAGTTGCGTTAACCTAGGTTGGCGATAATTATCGCCCGTTCTTGAGAATACGCCCCTGTGAGACCTAAATGTCCCTAGACGGAATAACACAAGAATACAGAGAAAAACCATTGAATCAAGGGGAAACAACTGAGATAAACCCACTCTATAATTATTTGAAACCAGCTTAGAAAGTGGTAAATGATTGCTTGCCATGAAGCAATAAAGGGATGTACTCCGCTTGGTTGTAAATGTAGCACCATTTGCTGAGAACACTATAGTCAGTGCCACTGGAATTATGCAGCAGGGGAGGGCAAAATTATGCAGCAAGAAAAGGAAATGTTTTATGAGGCATAATGCAGCACATTTTGTGATAATATTACTTCATTATTTTGTCACTTTCAAACATGTTAAAATTGTCTGGGCATTGGTTGCACCTCATTAGTACCAGTTTAACACACAAATTTAGCACTAAGCAACACAAATGTAATGTAACTAGTCAACCTTTGCAAATGGCCTTCCATTGCGAAGCAATGTGTTTCGTTGCATTTTTTGTAACTTTTGAACCGTTTGAGCTAAAAACATTTTTTTTTGTTAAAATCTGCAGATTATGTGGCAGATGGATTATGTGACAAATGCAGCAAATATATATTTAGGCGAAAATCGCAGTGGCCACACAATAGCATGTTTCCAGTGGCCTTGACTATAATAAACAACATACTATGGGGCATATTAGCAAGACCGGCGATAAAATTATCGCCGTTTTAGCGGCAGGAAACTGCCGCTAAACGGTGATAATGGGCTTGCTAATATGCGTTATAGAATTCCAATAGAGCCCAGGTTAGATGTGCAGGACATCTAACCTGGGCTTCTATTGGAATTCCATAACGCATATTAGCAAGCCCATTATTGCCGTTTTAGCGGCAGTTTCCTGCCGCTAAAACGGCGATAATTTTATCGCCGGTCTTGCTAATATGCCCCTATGTTTAAAGCAACATAACAATACAATAAAAACATAACCAACCGAACACAAAAAAAAATCAAAACGTGTATGGAACACAACCACAAAAGTAAAACATAACATCACTCAGCAATGATGCAACACAGAATTCAACACATCACCACCAGAACAAAATTCCACATAACAAATATGAATATTTTTGTTACACATTACCGCCTCCAAAATCTGATGTTTCAGTTTGCACCATGCACTGCTTCACTTACCACCAGGGACATGCAATAATGACAAACAAAAATTGTTTACCCACGTTCTCTGCTTCAGTTTTAGGGCTCACTGTTTTCCTAAATCGTTGAAAAGCTGGGGCATCAATATTTTACCATATTAGGAAGTGGTAAATATTAAATTGTTGCTTGTCATAGGAAATATAAAGCCAGTGCTACTTTTAATTGGAAATCTACAATCAGTTGTTGATTTATCGAAAGCAAACAGCAGAACATAAAGTAAAATAGACAAAGCAAAATAACAAGATAATTTAAACATAGCACGGCACAATACACCAAAATAATGAAAACTGAATGCACTACAACAACCACAGTAACACACAACAACATGTAATAACGCAGCATAAAAACAGAGCGGCATAAAATCACAACAGAAACATCACAACAAATTGCCACACAACAAATACATACAATCTTGTCACACACAGTGCTTAATTTGTAAAGAATGAAGTGCCAGGGCCCTGCTCGAGAGGCCACTGCAGCCTGTACCCACCAGTGCTGCCAATGACAGTAACAACACAACTACTAACCATCGCACTCCTACAAGTGTGACAATTCAGACTATTTCAGGCCACACACAGCTATAATAATGGCATGAGAGGCTGGTATTTGTTTATTTTCAATGTATATTGACTTAATAAACAGGTTGTTGTGCTCATCTCTAATTTAAAAAGACAGCACCACCATATGCTGGACTGCCACTAGAGCCAGTGCTGTCAATTAAGTGCCGGTGCCCAGCACCGGACACCACTGGCCCAAATTAAGCACTGGTCACACAGTACCATTTCCATACTACGTTGTTAAAAGGTGTCTGCACTGTGCATTGCCTTGACTTACATCTAAGTACATGGAACATTGCCAGTCAAAAATGTTCTGTGACCCAGCCCACAGAGTTTCATGAAGTCTGGTACAAAATTGATTCACCAGAAATCTCGAAAGATTCCCAATGTGGCGAGAGAGAAAAATCTGAAAAGTTACTAACATGTTTAAGCAATTCTTTAACGAGATAAAAGTAATTATTGAGCTGCTGATAGCTATGCTAGTGTGAGTGTAAGTAAACGGTTAAAATGCCAATGAACAAAAAGTGATAGTGTAATATTTTCTGGGAAGATTTTCCTGTGATACAGGTATTAGCATTAATATTCCTGTGCTGCCAAACCGTGTGCAGCAGACAGCACTATTTAATGTTACTCTCAGGGAACAATTAAAGAAGAGGGCTTTTGTGAACAATAATGTCTCAGCTCACATTCAGTGCAATAATTGTATTCCAACTACCATACTAATGATATCCAAATCTGAATTAGCATTATTGATCTGTTGTAACCTCTATTGAGAGAATGGCAACACGGGAGATAGTGGATTTCTATTCATTCTCAGCTCACTCACTGTACAGAAATATTTGTTTTTCTTTGACAGGTTGAAAATTGACTGTCTGCCAATACAAGAGGAGGATTCTCAGCAGCAGCAACAATAACACTGTACTACCAATGATGAATTCCTTCCACACAGAAATAACTACACAGCTTCAGCTGCAGAGAATGAATGTCACAACCTCTGCTATAAAGTGCCCCAACTTACAAACACAGATTGTGCAGTGTAGATTTACAAAATTTTTGTTATTTAAATCCCCTCCAAACAATTACAAGGGAGCAGTATATGCCATCTTACCGTACCAGGTAAATCCAGGTATGGTACTGTGGGTCTTAGTGGTCCAAATCACCAATCAGTGATGTCCTATGACGCAACGTCCTCTTCTTTGTCTCACAAAAATGCTGCATTTCCTGTGTATCATGTGATTTACGTGGTTGGGATACTTTGTGCATGTGTGGTAATTCCACGTTCTTTTTTACTGAGTGCATTTTCACACCTGGTAAATTCAATACCACGAGACTCTGTTGAAATGCGCAATCATGTCTCCCTGGTCCAGAGTTTAGATGCAATATTTGTATTACTGGGTGCAGATTTTGTGCACCAGACAATAACATAATTCCTTATGAGGGCTATAGTAGTGAGGATTTCTAGTTGCAATCTTCCATGATATCACAGCAAAAAACAACTATTCCAGAGTTTCAAGTATGCAGAGAAATACTCATACATAGCATACCCCCACATGCATTAAGTGTGACATCTGTTCCATTATGCCTGATAAATACCTCAATCTTTTGACACACAAAATCTTCATTTTACATTGCATGTAGCCAGTGCTTAATTTGTAAAGAAATAAGTGCCGTGGCTCTAGTCAAGAGACCTCTTCAGCTTGCACCGCTCATTGCCACTGCCAGCGTTGCCAATTACAGTACCTACACAACTGCTAACCAGCACATTGACAATTCAGGCAAGTCCTGGCTCCCAAAGCTATAAAAATAGCTTGGGCGGCAGGTATTTGTTGTTTTTAATGCATACTGAATGAATAAATAATTGCTGATATGCTCATCTCTACAGTGCCATCATGTGGCACCTGTCATAAGTGCTGGTGTCGAGCACCGAAAACCACCGGGACAAATTAAGGACTGCATGTAGCAAAGATATGTCCAGCATCTACCTATTGTAGATTCTCTTGCAATGACTAAAACACAACAAAACACAACAACAGATTTAAATATTGAGATAGAACCACTAGGATCACAGGTAAATTGGAAAATACATTTATTGTATGTACATAGCACAACAAGGAATAGAATGCTTAAACTGCTGTGGTCCCATTAAAATGTAGAAGAGGTGTGCGGCCAAAAACAAAAGGTGACCAGGACATCTTTGTCTGAGAATGGTCCCTGATCCTACAATATAATGCCAGCCCATTTGTTTGGTGACCATGAGATGATCTACTGAGCCCTTTAAACCTCAGGACCACAGTGATCAATGACACATCCCTTACACCTCTCTCATGACCTACAGCCCTAAGAAATTAACATGTAATTGTAAGGTTTGTTGCATGCATTGTCGATTGCACCATTCTCACCGTTGCCTAAAATATAGGAAACATAATTGCAATGCCATGGAATGAAAAAGAAATCTGTATTTAATTAATAGAAGAGAATAACTAATTTTGTGTATTGGTAGGGGGCGTGGCCAACTGCAGAGGTAATGGCCGCTTACTAACGCGGCTCCGGCCCTGACTGTTCTCTTCTCCAAAGTTATCCTTCATTTATCCGGCTGCAGGAGGTGTATTCCTGCTCATGTGGCATCGGAAGCTCTAGAGATCAGCTCTGAGGTTCCCGAGCGCGATCGGCTCCGGGGAAAGACCAGCGACAGGACTGCGGCCTAGCAATGCGGGGCAGCCATGGGCTCATGTGGAGGCCGGCCCTGACGCAGAGGTGAGAACCCGGGCACAAAGCGGGAGCGCGTACACACTGAAGTCAGTGATTAGCGATTTCGGCCCGGCGGCCCCGCTCTAACTGCCGCCTAACATAAATACCTGCAGCGGCCACAGCGAGTGCAGCAACGCGATTCGGCCAGCAGTGCCTCCCAGCAGCCCAGATTTCCCCGGCAACGCGCAATCACTGGCATTGGGCCTGCAGTGTGACACAGAGCCTAATTGGATTTGGGGCACTTGAGGCTGCATGACGCTGATAGCTAACCGGGGTCCTCATCAATGTCGATCTCTGGGGGTAAGAGAACTTGAGGGGACCACGGTGCAGCTCACCACTCAGCCGACATAACATTGTGTGCTTTCCTGACCAGGGACTGTGACCAGGAGGCCTGTCCCCTACTGCAGCGCTAGCGGACCCTACAATATTACATCCGGCGGCAAGCTTGCTGCGTGAGGGGGCGTCGGTACTATAACACACTGATAACTCGAAGGGGTCCCACGCCGATCCCTTGTTGGAGCGCCAAACTGACTGCTGAGAGGCCCTGAAAGGGGTCCCTCTATCCGCGCTCGATTTGCTGTCTGAGGGGTGTACTGGGGATAGAGTGAAGACGTTGCCCACCCACCTGGTTCCCGTCGTACAAGCACAGGGATATCGTGATACACCACCTCATAGACTGGTGAGACCCCAGTGGGAACCTGGGCACACCTCCCGACACCCATACTTTAAATCTTGCTTCCTTTGGGCCGTGGCCCGGTGGGGGGAGAAATGCCGATAGGCCACGTGGTGTCTGCCATGGCAGACGGCGATGAGTACCCTTTCGTGCAGAGCCTGCGGACCCGCGCATAATGGCGACGAACAGGGGAGGCCGTGGCTCGCACCAGCCGAAAATTGATAAATTTGCGTGGCAGAAAGTGCAGGAAGGAGATCAGGCGGCTCTGGGAGTGGGACAAGACAGTCAGCAGAAATCGAGCGTGCAAGACCCACCTATGCTCCAAGACGTTTTGACAGCTATCAACGGCGTCCGTACACCATTGGAGGGCCGCATCTATTCAGTTGCCACAGACATATCTCTGCTTAGAGCAGATCTACGGAAGATGGATTCTTGGGTGAAGGAGGTAGAAGATGTCACGCAAGACCTGGTTGTCGAGGCATCGACCCTGAAAAAACAAGTCTCTGAACTACAACAACAAACTGAGCGTCTCACGATTAGGGGTGGGCGGAATTTGCGTAGTCGCGCTACGCAAAGCTACGCGAAACGGTAAAAAATCTCCGCGAGCACGCAAAGTTCCGTGAACACGCGGAATTGCTTGTTCCGCCCGTTCGCGATGCTTTTTCCTGTTCGCGAACGCTGTTTGCGTGCTCGGGAGAAATATCTCGCGAACACGCATTTTGAAAGCGCGAACAAGCAAAAACTCCGCTGGCTCGCGGAACGCTGGAATTTTGGCAATTTCGCGTTCTCCGTGGAACGCGAAATTACCCAAATTCCGCAAATTCCGCGAGCGGAACGGAATTTACCGCGCAGGCCTACTCACGATCCAACTCGATGATTATGAAGGACGATCGAGGCGTAATAATGTCCGCATTCTTGGGGTGCCAGAGAGGGCCGAGGGGCCAGCAATGGACCTTTTTGTTGAGGACCTTGTGACTAAGCACCTGCAGCCCAAACACCTCTCTAACTATTTCTCTATTGAACGAGCCCACCGTGTTCCCGGGGGAAGGCCCAGACCAGGGCCGCCCCCCTACCGATACTTGCAAAGGTGTTTAACTTTAGAGACTGAGACCATATTCTTCAAACGGCTCGATCTGCCCCTCCCCTCAAATTTGAAAACAGCACGATCACGTTCTACCCTGATTTCACTGCTAAAGTTCAGAAGCAGCGGCGTTCTTTCCTGGATGTTAAAAGAGCTCTCCGGGACAAAGAGAGTGTCTTCGGTTACAGTTTTCTGCCTCCTCCCGCTGGAGTTTTACGACTTCCATTGTAGTGACTAAGTCCAAATGTGGAAATCCTTACCGCAGTTTCGAACCAAGCCCATCGATGACACCACTCCCTCCTTGGACACATCCTGCAGGCTTATCCACTGAACTTTATCTTCTCAGATATTTTTCTTCAGAATTTTTTAAGTCTGAAGGTAATCGCTGACTGGGCCCAATCCACTTTGTGCCTGCATCCTGTCTTGGGTCAGATGACTGGGTGTAGCTGAGAGTTGTGAATTCCTCCCAGGCAGTCACACAACTATTAGCTGTGCCTGAGTGGGCCAACTGCTGGCAGGCTGGGGGCGAATCTGAGCACAGCCACACTTACACCTCAAAAGCTTGTGCTCTGCCTCCACACAACAGCCATATATTGTCACTCCTGCCAGCTTGGAGCCAGGGAGTCAGTTAATTCCATGCACTTCAAAGATACTTGCCAGAAGCTTCTCTCATCTTCCATAATAAATAGAACCTTCAGACCCACTCTTCAGCTCACTAATGGACCTGTGGAAGGACTCTCAGACGACTGCCTGCTGCTGTCACTTGCTGTGCACTCTTTCAGACTGCTGCTGTACCTGGAAGGATTGCTTTGCTGCCTGAAGCCTGCCTTGGACCCTCAGAGGCACTGCTATTGAGCCCTGCAACTACACCTGCACCCAGAACTATCTGAAGTGACTCCAAGGGCTAGTTTACTGGCCTCCTGTTCTGAGCCACAGGGACATAACAGGCTCCCACCATCTTGAACCCACACCTGGACCCAGCCTGAGTGAGTCCTGAACCCCGAAGTGGTGTTCTGCCAGTCCTAGACCCATGGCTGTGGTGCTAAAGGTACCCAGATAGCCATTTACCAAAAACTGAGGACTTTGACAAAATTTGGCCAAAAAAAGCTCAGAGAAACAGGAGGAGACCCCGAACAACCTGCTCGCCTATCTGTCTGAAGTGCATCACCAGTCAGGTTGACTTTGCGACTTCTCCTGCTATGTTCTTCTCTGCAGCAGCAAATTTGTTTCAGTGGTCCTTCACCAAAGGGGTATCAAACTTGTGTAAGTGCCTTCGGTTACAGTCTTCTGCCTCCTCCCGCTGGAGGTTTACGACTTCCATTGTAGTGACTAAGTCCAAATGTGGAAATCCTTACAGCAGTTTCGAACCAAGCCCATCGATGACAATACTCCCTCCTTGGACACCTCCTGCAGGCTTGTCCCACTGAACTTTATCTTCTCAGATATTTTTCTTCAGAATTTTTTATGTCTGAAGGGAATCGTTGACTGTGCCTAATCCACTTCTTGTATCTGAACAGCACTTCATAGCGGTCTGCCTTAACTTTCGACTATGACACAGTTTTGTGCAAATAGATTTTAGCAGTTATTTTTAACTTTAAAATTTGAAAAATCATAACTCTGGTTCTACTGGTTGAATTCTTGTCATTTTGGTGTCAAATAATTTATTGAAATGTACTCTATGTTTCTAAATTCGAATGGGATTTTTTCTTGCGTCGTAGTTTTGCTTTATTAATGTTTGCGTGCTGCATAAATACTTTACACATTGCCTTTAAGTTAAGCCTGAATGCTTTTTGTGCCAAGCTACCCAGGGTTAAGCACAGGTTAATTTAGTGACTTTTTGTGGTTCACCCTGCAGGGAATTGTGGTTATTGCTTGACCAGGGATCACACCTCAGTCAAACTACAACCCAATTTGTCACAGGCAGGATGACAGGACACTAGTTGAGGTGGTGGGAGTATATGGTATGTGTCGAGGATATCAGGGCATTGTCACGTTACCAAACTACAAGGTGGAAAAGTAAGGATCCTACATTCATCTTGAATGGTCCAAACTACAGACAGTTTTAGGAGATATGTGGAAGGGTCTGAGGTGTGTCAGTTGTTTCTCCATTCTACAGGAAGGGATCTCCGTTCTGGGAAAAAAAGGCTGTCTGGAGACTGCACTCTCATTTTATGCAACACATGAAAGTCCCTACTGACCATTCTGCCATTTTTGGGGAATGTACCATCTCAGCTGAGTGTTTAGCCACTGCCAGTATGGTCGCTAGCCTTCTTCACCTGGGACATGTGATATCCAGTAGGTCTGCCAGATATTGCAGAATGTGAAAATGTGCTAAGGTTGGTAAAGGTACCTCTGTGGTGTACAGAGCACAGCCCAAACATCCAAGCAGTAGCAACCCAGATTGGGGGTAGAGCCATATAATATGTGGGTATATCACTGCTTTATAAATACCCAAATCATCATATAAATGATGATCAGGGAAGATGACAGGACCAAGGCTTCTGTTTGTTATCCTATTCTGCAGCATATGCAGTGCAGTAGTTGTAGATATTGCTACCTGTATGAGGGATCTAACTCACACACATTCTACATGCAGTGAATCACAGTTCCTTACCTCTCGTCTGCAAAGGGGCTGGTCCACACAGGTGATACCCTTAGACGGCCATCTGACCAAATGTACCAGTTTGCTACTTATACCAATGCCAGAAGTATGCCTCAGGGGCACATCGGTTTGTACATTAGGGTCTATCTCTAAACATTTGTGTCTGTTTCCTGTAGAGCAATGTAACCTCTACAACAGGGTTGTCGCTGGTTGACAAAGAGGTACAGGGGTCATAGGTGAAAAACATTCCTGGAAAATTATATTATGCATCACGTTCTAGGTGCACTCAAAGAGGAGGATAATCTCCTGGTTGAGGAAGCAAACAAACAGTTGCAAAAGAATGTACACTGAGGGGTATATTCACAAGAACGTGTGATAACTACCGCAAGAGTAGCATAACGCAATTTACAGCATCGCAGCCTATCGCGGGAAAATAACCCTGTGACAACGTGGAATTCACAACACGGCGGTAGCATGCGATAGTTGACCGACACCGCGGCCAATGCTCGCGACACAACCACCTCGACGGAGATAAAAACACAAACCACAACGCGAAAAAGCTGCGATGGGCCAAAGCGCGATAAGAAAACAGTGACAACCAGCGCGAGGGCAGCAATACGCACTTGCAATGCGGGAAAAAGCACAAGAACAGTATACGGAAAATGCCACAGAACAAAATACATCAACAGCGGAGTACCACGGATGCACCCTGGCCAACTGCAGAGGACAACATGCACACCACAACATCCACGCACCGTGGAAGAACAGAACCTACAGGCACACCACATGAAAGAGACCAGTGGCAGACAAATCTGAGCCGCAGGAGCGACACACCCACCGTGCAGCATACGCACATAAGCAGAAGTGCACCCCGACAGTGACAACATCCCGGTACAAAAAGCAACACCTCCACAACTGAACACAGGACACAACTGGTTCGGAAAATGTGCACAACATGGCAAATCACATCTGAAACCCCAGGGACATGTGACATGACAATGTACAATTCCAACCTGTGACCTAAAAATATGTTTTATTCACACATGCAGTGCAATTGGACATCTACTACTGTCCCATGAATGCCACGGACGGTCACAATGTGACGTGCTCATGAGAAGTAAGTGGCAATGATGGAGTCCCTATGGGCCATTCCTGCCGCAGCTGCAGTGGGATGTGGGCCACCTGCCCCATCACCACCATCATCGTCCGGTACCTCTGGAGCTGGGATCCATGGGGCCCTGGTGCGAACACAGATGTTGTGCAACACACAACATGCAACGATCATCTTGCACACGACGTCCGGGCTGTACAGGAGCTTCCCAACAGTGCCGTCCAGGCACCTGAAACGTGACTTCAACACGCCAAATGTGCGTTCAACAATGCCCCCGGTGCGTATGTGGGCCGCATTGTACTGCCTCTGGGCGGGTGTGTTCGGGTCTCGGAGGGGTGTCATCATCCAAGGGCAGAGTGCATATCCTTGATCACCTGGGACAGTGCAGGGAGAAAAGAGTCAATACTTGGTTTGGCAGGATGTGATGGCAGGCCCACCAATTCAGTGATGCCTGTGCTGGCTGTGTGTGGGGTGAGTGTAAGCCAGCCCTCAGGGAGTAGCATGTGCTGGCAACTACACCAACAGTCATCAGGCACACAGACATGCAATGTCAGAACTACAAGGGGGATGACTCGAGTCGCACAGGGCTAGTCGCCCCGGATGCACAGCGGCCGCTCCGGCCCACCACCACGGGACGCTGACCTGTGGGAGACTGGGGTAGGGTCATGAGGGCAGAGCAGTGCCTCACATGTGTCATGGCTGCATTCCGCATCTCCACACGTTCAGCTGTTGTGTGGCTGTGGTGCCATGTGAAGTGTGTATTGGGTGCAGGGCTAGCCCAGGATGACCATGGAGTGGTGTAGTCATGTCTGGTAGGTGGTCGTGTAGTTTGAAGTGTCGGATGTGGTTAGGTCACGTGTGCATCCCCACAGTTGTGCTTTGGGCATTGGTGGCTGTGGGATGTGTGGTGTGTTGATTTGGTACTTACCAACGAGCAGTCCCGTTCCATATGTGCCATCCTGGAAGCGCTGGTTGATGATGGACTGTCGGAAGATGAAGGAATCATGCACACTGCCTGGGTAGTTGGCGACGACATTGGTGAACATTCCCCAGTGGTCCACTATTGCCTGCACATTGATGGAATGCGTGTGCTTCCTGTTGCGGTAGTGGTGTGCAGTATCCACAGGGGGCACAAGTGGGACATGTGTGCAGTCGATTGCCCCAACATGGCCGGGAATCCGGCTATGGCATAGAAGCCTTGCTTAGTCTCCAGCTGTTCCTGCGCAGTGTTGGGGAAGTGAAGGTACTGGGGTATGAAGCTGATGATGGCATCCAGGACGGGTGTGTTGAACTTTGATAGGGCTGGCTGTGAGACCCCTCCGACTCTGGCAGTTGTTGGTTGGAAGGTCCCAGAGGCCAACAGGTGCAGCACTGCCAGCAGCTTTGTCTGCGGAGGGATGTTTGTTCTCCGCTGTGTTGGGACCGTCAGCCTGTGGGCGATGTGGGTCAGGATGCGGAGGATGGTTGACCTTTTGAGCCTGTAGTGGGCAATGACTTCCGCGGGCGTTAGGTCTGTGAGAGTGGTGCGTTTTCGGTAGGTCCGCTGTCTTACTCTACGCTGCCTCTGTGGTGGTCCGGGGGGGGGGAGCGGGTCCGGGTCCTGGGGGTGGTGGCGGTCCAGGGGGTGGTGGCGGTGGGTGTTGTGGCCCTGTTGGGGCTCCGAGCTGCATGTAGAGTAGCTACATGGCGTCGTTTGTTCTTCGGGTATGGCTGTGTGTGGGACTCCGTTGCCCACTGCAGGTAGACGTCCGTCTTTACACCTGCTTGAGGCAGGTGTTAAATACCGGCGGCTACCGCACCTTATCACCTGTTTTGTGTTCTTATCGCCGATGTGGCTGGTCGTTGTGAATGTTGAGGTGTGATGTTGTCTCGACTTTTGACACGGGAACGCCCACTCTGCATCTCATTAGCGATATTTGCGGGGGTCCTCTGTGGCGATGTTTTTTGCGGCTGCTATCGTGGGTAAACTGGTGCTGTGGGCTGTTAACACCGGCTTGTGAATGGGGAGGTAAATTTATCACGACTTTGGCTGCGATAAAGTACCGTTAATTCGGCGATAGCTCCTTGTGAATATGCCCCGAATTGTAGGTGTGCATATGGGGACGTCTAGTCACTGATGAGGTGCAGTTGCGCTACTACTAGTTTACGTCTGGGATGAGAGCCATCCCATATGATCGACTTAATCGGTGTGTCACTTTTTCACAGTGTGTTTTGGTGCATCAGCAGGGGTAAATACCAAAGGCGTAGTTGAAGGGGGGGGGGTTATTAATTTTCACTAGCTGAACTCTACCCCACAAGGAACGATTGAACTGTTTCCAGGGAGATACGTCATTAGTAATTTTTGCAATTAAAGGGTCCAGCTTGTTATTTACCATTTTACAGGCCTCCTTTGAAGAATATGCCTAAGTACTTTTGCACCTTTCTGTATCTGGTGTGCCAAACACTGGCCTTCAACATGTATGTTGAAATGGACAATACTTCAAATTTGTCCCAGCTGTTCTTTTAGCCGGAAATTACCGAGTAGGTCAAAATAAATGTCATCACAGCAGTCAGAGATGTGTCAGGTAAAAAAGTATTGTCAATATCTCATCTGCATATAGAAAATATTTCACTTGCCTTTGGTGTATGTATTGTACATTCAAGGACTCGGAAAGATGAAGTGTAGCCATTAAAGGTTCCAGTGCCAGGAGAAAAACTAAATGTGAGAGCATTTAATTTTTGATCAGAAAAGGATGGGACCAAAATTCGCCTAATTCACTTGGGAAGTAACATTTTGGTAGATCCGTTTGATTTTTAAGTTTTGTCCCGAGTCTGCTCTCTTCATAGTTCTGGAGGGGAAGCCTGCTCCCACCATTATTTTGAGAAGGAAGCCTTATCTCCTTTCTCTCCTCCTTTCGTATCTAGGGAGAGTGGCTCACCCGGATAGGCTTCTGTCTGCTTCAGGAGGTGAACCAGTGACCATACAGCCCTGCGTGGATCGGCTGGGAAAATCACATACCTTCAATTCATTTACCAGGGAACGTATGATTGTGCACTACCTGGTACCCAGTAACTTGGACAAGATTCTAAAATCTACAATAATTATGGATATGGGACCATAATTACTACATTCTAATTGGAAATTAATTCCCTTTGGATTGAGCAAAATGATGGTTTTGTTAGCCAACTATTGTAGTGAGCCTGTAGTCTTCACCTCCCTAAATGCTGCATACAGCAGAGGGACCAAATGTTACTTGCCAGTTTTAAAGAATGTGCTCATCATCCTGACCTTCCCAGGAGCTTTGCATGTGTGTTAGGGACACTTAGTGCATCCAGTATATCCTCATATCCTCAGGATACATCTTACCTTCTATGATTTGTCTGTCCCCTGGGGATAGAAGGGTGCTTTGTCCCAGGAGGCCACTTCCTGAAGTCATTAGGGTTATACATGGATTCATAAAATTCAAAAAGGCCTAGAGATTTTAGTTGGGTGCGTCAACAGCCTGCAAGAAGGGCCATGTATGGCTTTGATTACCCTGTGCGATTCACTCTAGAGTAAGCCTAGGCGGTGAACTCCGCTCTGTTCATGGAGTTTGCAGAGTTTTCCGCACTCCGCGATCTGCGAAGCTCACAGAGTTCTCAAGTTTTTTCCTTGCTCGCGCTTGCCAACAGTAAGTTGGTGAGCGCGATCGAGGAAAATCCAATGCTAGACCACTTCCCAGCGAGATTGCTCAACGCAGGCAGTCGCGGATGGTCACTACTGCTCGCGTTGAGAAACTTTCCGTTCACATTGAGGGAGCTGCTGCTCGAGAAGAAGTTCTACTCAAGCTGCAGAAAGAAGCCATGCCGTTCTTGCACTGTGCGAGATGCCATTCACACTAATTTTACAGCAGAGGACAAACACCCAGAACTAAAAATCAGTGCAAACGGCGCAAGGTAACTCAATCCGTGGCTCGCGGAACTCCGCGTAGCTTTGCAGATTTTTTTTGTCTCCTTCGCAGAGTTCCGTGTCACGAAACTCTGCAAACTTCACCCAGGTTTACTCTAGAGCAAGGCAAAAGCTAGTAGCCTCCCGGATTTTTCCCCACACTCTTAGCAAGGTGTCAAGTTTAATTAGAATACGTGTGGCCTGAGCAGTATAGAAGGAGTTAAGGGCCATTGTCTGAACTGTCAGTTGGCGTAAGATTGATGTATCTTATTTTATTTTTCCAGGCCCTAGCCAAGTCCCCCAACCTTAGGACTCTCCAAGTCACCATTACGATAGCCCATAATATTTGAACCTTAGACACAGACCTCATTCTCCTTACTGCACAGCTGAGTGTGTGACTTAAGCATCTCCTTGTCATTGGAGCATAAATTGCATGGCCTGCATCCTCTTAAGAGATAGAAGTGGGCTATAAGGCTCTAATCATGTTTCATATGGGACAGTAAGCAGTCCGATATACCTCCCTCTTGAAAACAACAAATGGACACATGTGGCAGACTTGTGAAAATTCAGTTTGCAAAGATGTGTGGTGAGAGATAGAGAGCAAACCGTAGTCTCCGTCTTATGGGGGTATGAGACACCATCCGTCAAGAAGACTGTGATCTGTCACCACTTCTTGCATTATCATCACCCTCTCATTTTCATTACTTTATTGGCAGGGTTTGTTCTGTCTAGGACATGATCGAGCACCAGATTCTTGTTCACACTCACAACCAAATTCTGTGAGAACACCAGACACTCATGAGATTAATTAATTTGTACATACATTGGCCTAATACACTGATATAACTATCAAGCTTGTGTCTAAGAACCTGAGTTTAATGAAGACATATCTGCCTTCTTTAGCATGATTGCAACAGTCTGTGGGACAGAGTCTTATGGAGAACAGCCACAACACATAATCTGGAAATAGATGTCAATCCCTCAACCTGAGGGTCAACCCCATTTGCATGACTACTACTGATGAGAGTCCCCATTCATTCACACCGCAGCTTAACTGATTCAGATTCTGACAACTCAAAAAATACTGAGATGAGCCACAAACAGTCAGTAAAGAGAGTTTCAACATTGTGGTGTGAAGACATAGTCACAGATTTAAGGGACAACGGGGCTTTACAGTTGTCCAAATAAGAGTGGAGCTCTAGCACAGCAGTCTGTAACTAACTGGGAGATAGGAAGAGGATGAACAGAATTCTGTCAGTGGTATTAGTGGGCTGGGAGGAGGAAAGTGGGCATTGGGAAACTTCTTTCCAAATGTAGGGTTCAACAATAACTGTGCTCTGCGGGCTGAATATCTGTCCCACAGACCACGAGGAACCAGATTTCTAGCCAAAAAGTGTATGTGATTGTATGTAGATGCCTACTTATAGGAATTCAGAACTAACACAGAATTCACTCTCAACACTGGAACCTGCAACATGTACATCTCTCACGCAGTACTCATCAAGTAGTGATGGCCATGGTGCTCCTTTCGAGACCAATATTTGTGAATCAACAGCACACTGTCACCACAGCGTTGCCCGGGAAGCAGGCCAATAGTCATTTGTGGCGTACCGGTAAAAGAGTTATAGGGAGTGCACTAGAGGACCTAAATGGTTCAACAATGGCATACCAGACAAGTAAAATTAGGTCTAAAATTGTCTTTCATTTTGTTAGATTGTATGTTACTGCCTGTCTGTTTTTTAAGCTGTAAGACTTTTGTTCTGATTTTTATTCTCAGATAAGCCTACACTCCTTCTCTCCCCCATGCCCCAGCCCTCCAGATGGACATATGATGGCCGTTGGTTCCTTCCTGAAACCAAACTCTGATCTCCACTTCACTAGTACTTCTCTTGCAGAATAAAACCAAGTAAGTATTTGGACAGAAAAGGGAAAACAAAACATGGAAGGTGCACAATGTGACTTCTATTTAGGTTAATACATTTGCCTGTTCTAATTCCTTCTTATCCATCTGTTGCTTTATCCCTTTAATACAACATTCAGTTTTGTATCTTTTTACACCATTCTTTTTCTCTTCGACGTTTTTTTCAGTTTTTCTTTTTTGTGCAGCATTTTTTCCTAAAAGGCTAACTCTCAATAATTTGTTCCATTCAAGCTACCTTTCTCTGCTTAGCATTCATTTTTTCTCAGTGGGTGTAAGAGAAATCAAGACAGGCTCTCAGGGTTTCATGACCTGCCCCCCCCCCCCCCAAGTGTTGCAGGGGTAAGATTTCTAACCCACTGGTGCAAAGACTCAGTTCAATGCACCAATACAAATTATAAATCCAGTTGTTCTGCAACCCAGGCACAACCCGCTCATTAGTACTGTGCAGATAAGAGTTTATGGTCACGATCAGTCCAATAAATGCGTTTAGGGATACAGTGTGTTGGACTTGGCCCTCTCTACAGGGTCATCCCCAAACATTTTTCCTTCACCCTCCTTTTTTCTGAACCCTTTTTTGTTGGCTTTGGGAACTCTGTGCACTTTACAACTACAAACCAGTGCTAAAGTGCTTGTGATCTCTCCTTTAAAAATGGTAAATTGGGCTTACACCCAATTGGCGCATTTAATGTACTTGTAAGTCCCTAGATAAGTTGTACTACATGTACCCAGGGCCTGTAAATAAAATGCTACTAGTGGGCCTGTAGCACTCATTGTGCCACCAACTTAAGTAGCCCTTTAGACAAGTCCTGGTTGTGATACACTCCTAATTTGTTTTTCACTGAGAAGCCCACCTCTCTCATAGGATAACATTGGGTTACTTTATTACATTTAATAAGTGATAATTCTCGATTGGCAGCAAGTAGGAAAGTCACAATTGTGAAAATGCCACTTTTAGAATGCTGGCATTTTCTTGTCCCCAACCATTTGGCGTCTGCAGCCTGTATCCTGGGTCATATGACTAGGTGTAGCTGGCAGTTGGTCTTTGTGTATTACTCCCAGACACTGAGACAAATGGGGAATAGGTGTTGGGGGGCTAGGCCATCTCTGACCTGATAGGGGAAAGCGGTGGGGGTTGGACCTGTCACCTGTCACCTACCACACTTACACTTCAAAGGCATTGGCTTAGCTCCCACACAAATTACTTTAAACTAGCTTATTGTGCCCCCAGACAGACTGGGTCCAGACAAGGAAAGCATGACATTCCAGACTCTTCTGTAGGGGGAAACTCCAAGGCTCAACTGACTGACCTCCTGTTAGAGCTGCAGGAACATAGGGCAAAGCTTCTAAACTCTAGTAAGTATTTTGTCTGATCGGTACAGGGGGCATGCAGAAAGGGTGGGCATATTTTTATTAATTGCTGACAAGGAGGTTTATGTAGCTCCATCCATTTATGTGTGTAGTGCTCACTCACCTCGGTGCACAGCATACCATCAGTTTGTTCAGTGAAATAGGCCCTAAGAAGACCCCACAAGGAGGGCAAACCCCCACTGTGCACCAGAACCATTGCCGACCATTGATAAGAGGTGAACCTGGAAGTGCAGTAGTGTAAATCATGCACTTGAATCCACATAAAAAAAATGAATGCGATATGGAGCAGGTCTTACATCTTCGCCACTCAGCGTGGATAGAGTGACAACCACAATCATTGAGTCTAAAGATCTATTAGCCTCCCTCAAGGATACCATGTAACAAGAAGTATAGATAAGTTGTGTGGATCCCAGTCTATCACAGGACCACTTTTGGGACTATAACTATTTTTGGTGACCTTTGTTTGATAGCTGTGCAGTGCATAATACCTGAGTAGTGTGTGTGTTACTGACCCTTATTTACATCTGTTTTGAATGTTAATTATAATCTACGTTGATATACATTGAAGTATGCCCTCTGCAACTAATCATTGTATGTATACATATAGTTTTTGCGTAAAATGTTGGTTATTGTTTTTTCACTAAGGTATTCTGTAAAGCGGATAGCTTTACCGCTTCCTCTAAAATAACTATCTCAGTCTGAAAGTTTCTACTTCAGGAGACACTGTGTAGTATATCTCAGTGTGAGGATCACACCAGTCCAGTTTTGCTCTTCCGAGGGCTCCAGGTGCTGTCCAATTCATGACTGTGACTCAGGGGATAATATACTGAAGGCAGTTGTTGCTTGTGGACCTCATCCATGCACGTTGGCAGGGTGTCACCTAGTCTGATGAGCACAGCTGACAACACTGGTGTGCGTGGGTGGGGTGAGACTGAGGTACAATGATCTCTGCGGGAAACAACCTTTACATCGCGGTCATTAGACCTGGATGCCTTTACAACGCGGTTGTTACAACGACCGCGTTGTTACAACGCAATACCATTACTACGCAAGTCATTACATCGACTTGCAGTAGATTGCGCTCTGAGATAAGGAATAGTATAATTTACTATTCCAACACCTTCCCTACTGTTGCGTAGGCCGGAGTTGGAATAGTAAATTATACATTCCTAATGTTACAGCGCCATCTACTGCAAGTCGATGTAATGACTTGCGTAGTAATGGAATCGCGTTGTAATAACAGCACGGTCGTTGTAACGACCGCGTAGTTTCGGAACGCTATGTATTTGCATGCTTTGTGGCATGCTATATTCATCTCTGCAGGGAATCCACCTCTGCCATCAGTCCGATGCCACTTCGGTAGTAGCTGACACATTCTGATATTTTCCTCAGAGGTACCCGGGAGGGAGTATCACCATGAATTACCCACAGCCTTGAGAACTTTAGTGGAGAGCTGCCATTTCCCCGCACACTCAAATTCCACTACTATGTTATGCGGTTCGTTCATATCAAGAATGTTTCTGAATACTTTCTCAAATAAAATGTGCATTAGACTGATTTTATTTCCGAACAACATATTAGTACAATGCAAATGTAATAGTGTTGGTTAACAGGTGAAAAGCGTAAAAGACCAAAGGTGGAGACCACAGCATGCACATTGAAAAAGTAACATTCTGATGACAATAATCTTTGGCCCTCATTGATTTGTGTGGTGTTGAATCGGGTAATTATCACAGCTGATAAATGCCTTTACCCCAGGGTGAGGTATTTACGGGTATTGGTATTTACTGTTCTACATTTACAACTTGGAAATAAGGTATAACGTGCAAAATCTGTGTTTAACAAACCAAATTCCACGTTTTGCCTTTTAGGGCCTTTTCAGCTGATAAAATTCAGCAGGTTTGATTTGCCAAATTATCAGGCAAAAATCACGAATCTATGGCAGCTATATATTACAAGTCATAATTCTGATCCTGTGCAATATTCTGTTTTTGCAGGGGTGCTAATTTAGCCATGAACTTGTTTTAAGGTGCTGAGCATTAAGAGGGTTGTTTGAGCATCACTATCATTACTGGTTTCTCTGACATTTAATAGAAACAAATTGAGTTTACATATTAATTATTTAACACTACCCAATTATTTCATAGTGATTGAAGATGCTATTTCAGGTCAGTGACCATTTCAATTCTGATGATTACTCCAGGACTGTCTCACGACCAATGGATTTACAGATTGATGCTTTTTTGTTACATGCTATTTTCGATCAAATAACCTTGCCTACTTTTCAGACCCTGTCTAATGGAGATAATATATTCCGATCATACACTGGCCTAACTTTTGCACTGAACATCCATTGATTATATGAGCGGATTACACATAATTGTCAAACTGACATTGAAATAATGTCACCCTTATCAGAGTGAGATAGCTCAACAATTGTCAAAATAAAAAAATGCAATACACTGATGAGGCCTTTATTTCGAGTTCGTAATTGTTTCGTCACATATGATAAATATTGACACCCTCGATTTCGTTACTTATCAGATGTAATAAATGACAGGAATAATAAGTTTGCCCCCCAATAGGGTATAACATGACTATTTTAGTGGTTACAGCAGCAAAAACTGCATTCCACCCAATACATGCTGCAGTTTTGAACTGAAAAAGAGTCTTAGATTTTTTCTGAAATGTTCATAATTGCAACACCCATGCAAACAGTGATTTGCAAGAGTTTGGGGAATTCACAAGGTGCTCAAAACTCAGGTCATTGTTGTTACTTCAAATGTGATAGAAGCGTTTAATCTATAGCCTCCATCCAAGTGCTGGAGGTAATAATTATCATACGTTAAAATTCTACATCACGGGTTCGGAATTTACCTGGTGTGTTAGTTACTGCCTATTCGTATTTAAGCCCTTCAAGGGCATGATTCCGATTTCTGGATATGGAATTCATTGCATCTGGTCAAATTTAATATATCTGGGTATCAGGCATTTTTCACCCGTTAAATTTCGGTGCATTTGACATGTCAAAATCTAACAGAGGCTGCAGCAATATTACACAAAACAATTTGAAGCACATTCATGACATATACAGTCACAATAAAACCGTAAGGCCAAAACACATTCAACAACACAGGTTGCATATTGGAAAATGCCATAGGAAAGATGCAGGACATTGTCAACTAAACAAGGACGAAACTTCTGTAGCATTGCTGCTTTATTTCCATCATATCCTCCTTCATTTCTTTTAGCAATGTTAGTCCCTTGCATACCAGCATGTCATTTTCCCCCATGTGAATCACTAACACTTCTGGACATCTGTGCCTTTTCAACAGTGTATTTAAACATTGCAGTAACTCTTGCCATCTCATAACACCTTTCCCATTCCAGTTAACTTTAAACAGCATTCGTCGAACCCGAAGTTAGCACCTTGACCTTATTGAAGTTCGTGCCTTTCTGCCCACTAAATAAAGGAATGTCCTACGATCAAAATAGGCAGTCCGACTGCCTCCAGATCAGCAACTACACCTGAAAAAAACAACAGATGTGAGATACAACTGGAATGTCCCATACTATCAGCAATCCCCTACCTCCAACTGCACATATCGAGAAAGGTACTCTGAAGACCGCCGCCCCAGCTGCATGATCTTACCCCTGCCCAAGCCCCACTGTGCCGCCTCCATGGCCATGCTGATTCAAAATGAATGGGTTCGATAGTCCCCAGGTGCTTCCCCCAGTCTCTTTAATGCCTTACGCAGGATCCACAAAAGTTGAAAAGAAGTCACCTGTGTCCCATTGGCATGAATACAAAATGCTCCCTGCGTGACCCCTCTAATCGGCCTCAGTTTTGTGCCCCAACTTACTGCGACATATGCAAAAGAAACAATTGATGGACGGAATGCTGGACACTGCAAACATTCACCCCCAGTCACAAGGATCTGGGTTAAATCCATCATTCTTTTGCTCACCACACCACCCCAGTTTGGACCCAACCATATGCAAATCAGTCTTGACCCTGTACCTTATCGGAACAGTCGAGCCCGAACTGCCAAGCCAGGTCCTTCCTGGAACGGAAACAAGCATCCTGGGACCGGTTTCAGAGCATCACCCTTCATCAGCCAGGCTAGCTTGCATCCAGTGGTGTAGTGAGCACAGGACCCACGTCTGGGCATACCCTTCCCACTTAGGGCGACATATGCAAAAGAAACAATTGATGGACGGAATGCTGGACAATGCAAACATTCATCCCCAGTCACAAAGATCTAGGTTTAATCCATCATTCTTTTGCTCACCACACCACCCCAGTTTGGACCCAGCCATATGCAAATCAGTCTTGACCCTGTTCCTTATGGGAACAGTCCAGCCCGATCTGCCAAACCAGGTCCTCCCTGGACCGGAAACAAGCATCCTGGGACCGGTTTCAGAGCATCACCCTTCATCAGCCAGGCTAGCTTGAATCTAGTGGTGTAGTGAGCATGGGACCCACGTCTGGGCATACCCTTCCCACTTAGGGCGACATATGTAAAAGAAACAATTGATGGACGGAATGCTGGACAATTCAAACATTCACCCCCAGACATAAAGATCTGGGTTTAATCCATCATTCTTTTGCTCACCACACCACGCACAGCCCCGAAACTGGGAATGCCTATAAACCCACTATCTTCCCTTTTGCTCATTGATCCATCTTTGATTGATGAAGGTGCAGCTCTATACTGCCCCTTGCACCCCCCACGTCCACCCAGTCCAACCTAGGAACCTCTTTCCTCCCCAGCAATGCAGACAGCAGGGAAAAATCCCCGAAAAACAACCATGACATCAGCATTGAAAACAAAATTGTCTCCTCCATCACATAGCATATTGTTGGGAAGGCCCCCAAAACCTTGCCGACCACTTTCCCCTTCCCAGCCTTCTATTATCCTCCTTCCCAGCTCCCCAGCCAATGGTGCATAGCCCCAGAGGAGCTTGCCCTTAAATACAATCCCCACCAGCTTCCCTGCTATTGTGACTCTCAATAAACCCCTGTCAATCAACACCAGAATAAACTGCACTACATCCTCTTCCCTGCTCCAAACCTCAGATCTCCGCCCGGCACCGCCGGATAGGAGCTCCTGCCAAGCCTGCGCATACGACTTCCTGGTGGATTCCACCAAAAATCCTACCAACAACTGAAGCATCTTTTCTCGCCTGTGGTCCACATTACCACCGGCATAGGTGTCTTGATCTTGTCTGCCTCCATGGCCCATTGAACCTCTCCCACTGTGAATGAGACAGAGCATCTGCAATGTCATTGTCCACCCCTTGGCACATGTGGGGCCTTGAACGAAACATCGTGTCCCTCAAACGCATCACGAACACTCTCAGACGTTTGAGCACATGCACACCCCTTGCTGACTGCCTGTTAACAATATGCTTCACTGCCATATTGTCAATTCTGAAAGAATACTCTTGTGCGCCAACTCCAGACCCCAAAGCATCACTCCTACTACGAGGGGAAAGAATTCTAGAAAAACAATGCTCCTGCCTCTGTGTTTCCAACCTGCGGGCCACTCCTCTGCACACCACCTGCCCTGCCAGTACAAACCAAATCCAAAGCCTGCCACTGCATCAGAATATATCTGTATGTTCCTGCTTGCAATCTTTGAGGGCCATCATTGAAATGCCATTAAAATCCTCCAAAAACCTGCGCCACACACGTAGGCCCTCCTTTGCCCCCGCAGACTACCGCATGTGGTGATGAGGCAGCAGCAGCCCAGCTAGGGACATGCTTAGCCGCCTACAAAAAGTCCTCATTGCCCTCCCTACTCTACATGCAAAACTCAAGTGGCCTAGCAGGACCTGAACCTCCATGACAGTCACCTTGGGCTTTGCTAACATAGCCTTCAGCCACAGTTGCATATGTATTTTCTTGTCCATCGGGAGGCGCATCTCTGTGGACAATGAGTCCACTTCGATACCGAAGAACTTAACCGAGCCCATTGCCTGCTGATAGAGATTGGTGTCGAGTTCCCCATTTTGCCTCAGGGTCTCATGCCAGGCGTGCAAGGAACTCTTCACTGTAGTGCACCCAGGCATAACCCCCATATTTGATCTGAACACTTCTGTTCACATCCATATGTTTGAACAGTAGCACACACATTTCTGGGAATTTCTCACAATATACACTTGCAAAAATTAGAAATGCTGCTATTCAGTTTTCCATTGGTGTCGGCACCTTAGGCCATTTCGACAACTCATATTCCTCCTCCTTGAAACCTTCTGCACCCTAAGTTCCCTATGGAGGAGCTTCAACAGCTCAACATACTTCTCCTTCCATATCTTTTCGTTAGTCGCCAACATCAAGTGGGCACCTGGGGGTTTTGTCACCCCCATATATGGTAACTTAATCTAAAGCTTCAAACTCTCCTTAATCCCTGTGTCTTGCGATCACGTCTTGTCCTGTCCCTCCTCCCTTCTCCTTTGTCCTGCAGAGTGACCTGCTCGCCCTTAGTCCCTTGTCCAGATATCCCTGCCTTTTGTGTCTTGCCCTGCCCTGCCACCCCTTCTGATGCCCGCTGTGTGAACCCAGCTTTTTCCTCAGAAGGCTGTACCTCTGTACCCACCCTGGCATCCTTAACACACAAACCTCTCCTTAAATGGAGGCCCCAGCTGCCCCAGTCTCTCCCCGCAACCACCCCAATGAACACCTTGGGCCGTATTACACAAAGTACCCCGGGGGTGCAACAGGCATTTACGCCTGCTTTTCATGCCCCCGGGGGACTTTGGTTTTACAGAAGGGGCTGCAGTTGCTTGTGCGTCCTTATCTGTAATACTGAAAGCACTGGTGCACATACGGTGCCAGTGCTTTCTCACGAGGGAGCTCCTTCTTTGCATTTCCCTTTGCCTCTGCATCCATGCCGTATTATAGACACGGGCAAAGAGGCAAAGAGGTTGCAGGGGTGCCCGGGCAGTTCCCTACCTAAAAGGTGGTGCAGTCAGTGCGCCCCCTGATGGCAGTCCTCTGGAGTGGTGAAGGGGGTCCTATTGACCCCCCAGACATCCCCTTGCAGGTGGCTACAGTCACTCACTGCTCCCGCCTGTAAGGAGATCTCTAATCCCCTTTAAAAGGGCTCGGGGTTGCCACCTGCACAGGGAAATATTTAGCAGCTGCTTCAAAGCTGCTCCGTTTTTCACCTGAAAGTGCTTCCCCCAGGGCTGCGCAAGTTCGCGGCTGCACTGGGGGCAGCACATTATATGTAATAGGGTGCAAACCTGTTTCAATGTACACCGGGCACAAACAGGGAAAGTGCGCCCTATACATAATAGGACCCGTTGTCCGCACCTCCCTTTGCCCCGAAACACCTAGCGCCCTTACCTTGCATCAAAGTCAGCATCCACACAGGATCCAGCCGCCTCAGCAGATGAGAGGGGGAAAAACTAACAGCTGCCTCCAGACGTGCTTCAGGATCGTTGTGGCACTTCTCTGAAATAATTGGGACAATCACGTCATCGGCACCTCCGCATGCACCGCTTGTCCACCACCTGTGTTTCTCATCCACAGGGGCATCATCATCCACAATGTCACCTTACTCCAGGCTAAACTCATCTTAGTCCAAATGTGGAGGAAACTCAATGAAATCCCATGACCCTGTGGGCACTGCGACCTGTGCATCCACACCACATTCTGCATTTTGTGCAAGCCCCTCTGCACTTGCCGAGGGACACCAAGGGGCCGTGATATGCTCTCCTGGGCTCAACCCCACCTGCTGTCTCTCCTCTCCCATCCCCCCTGGGGCCATACTGACTCGTCCAGGTTGATGCACTGCCGAGGCCACACCAGACCTTTGTGTGGCAGTGTTGTAGCAGTCCCACACTGGCATCTTGCTGGCTGCACTAGCCCCTGTCTTCTCTTCTCCTCAGGGCCAATGAGCTGCATAAAGATCTCCTTAGTCCGCCGGTCTGCTGAAGTGATGAGACTTTGTCCGCAGTTCTTCCAACCTTGTGCAGTGGCGAACATGCTAGGAACCTTGACCTGCACGCTCATGGAAGAAGATCCATACACCTGCCGCTGTGAGCAGGGAGATGGCTTCTTTCACACTCACGTCTTCTGTGTTAAAAGAGTAGTTCACTAACACTAAACGCGCTAAAGTTATGAAAAACACAAAAAACACTGACCATGCTCCGGCCACCATGCCACCTTCCCAAAATGGTGACAGAAAACATAAAATGTCTCCTTATATTTTGGGCCGCAAGCCCAACAAATATAGCCCAAATAAAGCCCATATGCAACCTGGGCTTACCCATTCTCCCAGCATCCCAGGGGGGAACACCTCCCTAGGGTCGGCTGCCCCTCAAAGCCCAATCATATTAGCAATTTTAAACACACCTAATCATAGACAACAAATTATTCCCGCTTTTTGCTGGGCAACTAATTGAAAGTTAATAATATGTATATTTATAGTGAAAATAACTAATATGCTTCCTTTTTGAAAACTAAACTTAATGCTCGTCTGACAAGACCTATCTTGTCACTCACATGAAAGTAAATAGACAAGAGACCCTTAATCTATGACAATGACAAACATTTTTATTAATAATTCTGTACAGTAATTCAATTTCTTCTGTTTCCAGTCAACTTCCAGCTGTCGTTGGGGGAATATTGTACAGCCCCTTTATTTGGCGTCACTAACAGTGCAAGTATGCAGGGTCACATACTTTCACACTGCATAAACATCTACTTCATAGTGATTTCTAAACTCTCTAGGTAATAGATTGACCTTTTTCTTCTAAAATAATTAGCATTATTGGATGACTATAAGTTGGCACCTTCAACTATCAATTTTTACTTGGAAAAACATTCGGTGCATACTTCTGTTCCGATCTTTAAATTGTTTGTATAAACATACCTAATGAATTTTTGTACTTAGAAAACTAGAATTTAGTGGAATTTGTGTTTTCATTAATGTACATATGTCCAGACGAAGACTATAAATAAAAGCAAAATGACAGCACTTCAACATCTTATTGAAGTGGGGTCACAAGGCATACAGGTAATGCTGTCACATGTCTGCGGAATGCTTTCCATTATCATTTCCACTCTCTTTTTTGCATTTTTATAGCACCCACATGCATTGTTGCACAATGAGGAACGAAAAATGGTGAACTGGTAAACTAAATGGTAAACTGAAACTGGGAGAGCTAGCTACCTTATTTTCAATCTCTAAGCACTTTAACTGACTCCTGTTTGCTTATGAGGGCTTATAGGAGTTTTAGTGTAGGTCAGCAGATTTTCTGTATTTGTGGATCTCTTTTATATGTCTGTGTTGACATTTAAAACAATTTTAACAATGAGTATGACCAAAACTATTAAGGTAGTGGCTCCTTACTTACACTTTACTACCTCATCATACTCCTTAGTGAGGGAGAGTCCTGGACAGATAATCACCTGGATACCTAAATGTATGTCTCTTTTACTCATAAACCAAATTTTACTAACCCACTTCCTGTTTTCTGTGAGAGTAGCTGTAGGTGAAGTTCAAATGTGCCTAGTAACTACAACTAGTTGACAGCATGAGGTGATAGCTGTCGATCATTGTAAACATGTTTAACAGATAAAAAGGATCCTAGGTAGCAAGAGAGAAGTTGGCTATCAATCTATATTTATGGAAACTACTGAACAGTCCCATTGCAAGAGTCCTGATGACATGTACTTCAGACCAGGGTATCTAAATGGTGATACACCTGCCCATTGACCTTCGAGAGTGGACTAAGTGAGACCCTTGAGCCTTTCTAGAAGGAACAATGCTTCTTGCATTGTCATAAACCCGGAGGCAGTAAAAAGCCAATATATACATTGCACACCATGTTTAATTGTCCCATTTATCAGCAACCCCTAGCGCTTCAGTGTCTTTGTGTGAGAAATTGGGTTGTTGGATGAGTGGGGTGTTAACACTGGTCAAGCAACAGCCAGAATCCTTGTCAAGGTAACCCACAAAGTTACTAAATTACCTTCTCTTTAACCCTCTGTTAGCTTGGCACAAAAAAACCAGTCAGGCTTAATTTCTAGGCAATGTGTAAAGTAATTATGCAGCATACAAACAGTAATCAAGAGAAAAACAACACCAGAAAAATCCCACACCAATATACAAAAAATAAGTGCATTTTAATAAGTTATTTGACACCCAAACTACAAAAATCCAATCAGTAGAACCGTAGTTATGATTTTTTAAAGTTTAAGGTAAAATCTAGCACTTAAAAGATCAAAGCACCAACTGCAGACATCTAGTCACATGAGACCAAGTCTAATGCAAAAAAAGATGGCCAACCATGATGGAGTGTGAGTCGGATACAAAAGGTGGATTGGGCCTGGTCAGCGCTTACCTTCGAACTTAGAAGAAATTTTGAGTAAAATTGTTCTGAGAAGGTAAAACTCTGTGGGGCAAGGCTGCAAGAGGCTTCTAGAAGGAAATGTCGTTGCCGGGGAGCCGCTGGATGAAGTCATGGTGAAGATTTCAACGTTCAGGTGTAGTCACTTTTTTGGAAGTCGAAAATCTCCAGCGGGATGAAGCTGGAGGCTGCAGCCGACATGAGTTTCAGGAAGCTGGATACCGCTTTGCCAAAGGACAGCTGAACAGCCTTTGTTGCTGAAGAGAAGAACGTAGCGAGAGCTGCCACGAAGTCAGGCCGACCGGCAATGCACCTAGCGCGGATAGACAAGCAGGTTTGTTTCTGTCTTCTCTCGGTTCTCAGACCAGTTTTTAGCCAAATAAATTCCCAAGTTTTGGAATTTGAATGTCTAAGCACTTTTAACACCACAACCAAGGGTCCAGGACTGGAGGTGCACCAATTGGTGGTTCAGGCAGTGGCGGCTCGCAGAGGGAGTGCTGCGGGGTGGTGAGCGGGGCGGGGGTAGGGCAGGGTGGGGGGGTAGTGGAGTCGGACATACGACGGGCAGGAGTAAGGTAAGTAAATAAATAAATAAAACTATTTACCTTGCGCTCGCTGCATCGCCGAGTTGGCGATGCAGCGAGTGCAAGGTAAATAGTTTAATTTATTTATTTACTTACCTTACTCATGCCCGTTGTATGTCCGACTCCACTAGCCACCACCCTGCTCCACCCCCACCCGCCCCGCAGCACTCCCTCTGTGAGCCGCCACTGGGTTCAGGAATCTCTCAGAATGGGTCCAAGTAAATGATGGTTGGAGCCTTTTCTGTCCCATTAGGCTCTGATCAAGAGGCCAGCCAACTAGCCCTTTGCGTCGCTCTGGTAGACCTGGGTTCAAGTGTAGAAGCAGGGCTCAAGTAGTAGGGTGGGCATATGAGGGTTCAAGGCAGACTCAAGGCAGCAAGAATTCCTTCTAGGTGCAGCAAGGCAGTCTTATGAAGTGCACAGCAGGCCACAGCAGCAAGCAGTCCTCTGAGAGTCCTTCTGCAGGTCCAGAAAGTGAACTGAAGAGTGGTCGTAGCGTCCCTTTTTTATACAAGGTGCTTTCTTTGAAGTAACAGAAGTTTCTAGAGAATTCCCTTTGAAGTGCATGAAGTTTTATGACTCTCCTGCCCTGGCTTCAAGCTGGCTGCATGGACAATGCAGGAGCGTAATGTCCTTAGTGTGAAGGCAGAGCACAGCCTATTCAGTTGCAAGTGGGGCTGTACCCAGCTCAGTTCCCCATCCAGTCACACCTAATCCTTCTATTGTGTGGCTGTGTGGGAGGAATAAACAAACTCCAGCTGTCAGTTACACCCAGTCAGGTGACCCAGGAGCAGGCTGCAGGCACCAAAGAGTTAGAGCAGGAAAATGCCAACTTTCTAAAAGTGGCATTTTCAGAACTGTAACTTAAAATTTGATTTTACCATTAAAGAGGATTTTTAATCAGAATTACTCAGACACCAAACACGAATAGTCCACCTGTTCCCAATCAAAGGTTAGCACTTATTAAATGTAATGAGGCAATCCAATGTTATCCTGTGGGAGAGGTACACCTCACCGTTGTGAAAAACAAATGTAGGAGTTTTTCACTACCATGACAAATAAAAAGTAAAGGTACATGTCCAATCTTTTAATTACAATGCGCCCTGTCCTATGGGTTACCTAGGGCCTTCCTTAGGGGGGATTTATATGCAATAAAAGGGGCATTTAAGGCTTGACAAGGAGGGTATATTGTCAAGTAAAATTAGCAGTTTAAAACTGCATTCAGGCTCTAATGGCAGGACTGGGACATGTTTTAAGGGGCTACTTAAGTAGGTGGCACAATAAGTGCTGCAGACCTACTAGTAGCTCCTAATTTGCAGGCCTCGGCATATTGTATACCACTTTCAAGGGGACTTATAAGTAAATTAACAATGCTACTCAGGTGTAAGCCAATTTTGCCATGTTTATGGAAGCACTTTAGCACTGGTTAGAGGTGGTAAAGTGCACAGAGTCCTAAGGCTAACAAGAAGGAATTCAGCAAAAATAGGAGGGGTGAAGGCAAAAAGTTTGCGGGTGACCATGCAGAGAAGGCCAGCTCCAACACTAGGAAACTCTTCTTGTTTTGGTTTCTTCCTGAAAAAATATCATTCAAATAAGGGAAGATCCAAAACTACCTAAATTAGCAACAGAGGGATGAATGGCGCCCATGCCTTGATAACCATGGTGAATTTATGTGAAGCCAAGGTATGCCTGAGGGGCATATTACTCTGAGTGCCAGAACAAAGCAAGTGGCAATGGTGCACAGCAATAAGGTGAGTAGGCCATCCAAAAATGTGCTGTCAGGCATTTTTTGGACTGCTCATTGGAATGTCTCTGGTAAGCTCTTGGTACTAATCTCAGCACAAATCTCACTGATATAACTGTACAGCTCCTTCACGGGACCCAAAATGTATCAGGGTGCCACTGAAAGAAACTACAAACTACTTGAGAGGATGAACTGAAGAAGGATCTTCCCAACAATGTTCACTAGGTGAAGGATAATCTTTACAGTGGATTAGCTATTGAAGCCAACCACACATTTTCTAAGAAGCACAAACTGCTTGAACCTCATATTCTGGTTGTCTTTGCACCATAACTAGTGGAGGTTCTGACGGGAGTAGATTAAAGGCTTGGGAACATATGGCTTCAGTTGAACTTTCCAAGTGTGAGGCAACTTCAACTGAAATGTTATAGGCTAGAACTAATGGGATATCACAAATGGACCAAACATCTTGGTCAAAATTAAACTGGGGATTTAGGGACAGGAAGAAAATGAGAAAACAGCCAGACTTTCTTTCAGTAGCAAAAAGGCATAATTTGTCAGCATATGGCTTCCTTTGGAGTTTAATATGGCGTAAGCATTCAGAAACATGTTGCCTATTCAATGTGTTTATTTATTTATATAAATATTTTATTCAAGCATTTACTTGTATATTTTTAGAGAACCAAGGAAGGTTTATGGGAGCTTCACATAAATTAGCAAACTGATGGCAAGGGACACATCAAGATGGGAAAAGGTGAGATAAACAATCATGTATTTATGACCCTAGAGTTTATAAATGACAAAGCAAGGTGAGCGGTTTCATGCATAATAACTCAGCCTAACATGAGTAGATAACCTAGACAATAAAATGTATTGAAAGTCAAACACTGTATGAGTAAGATTAGCATTGAGCCATTTTGAACATATATGTTTTGAGCTAAAAGCGAGTGGAAGAGTGATGAAAATGAGTGACATCAGTCAAAAGAACCATTATACCTTGCTACATATAACACAATGCTTAAATATTATCTTTAAAACTGATAAGCAGGAATCACAAGACTGCCAACAAGCTTCTGAATTTGGTACTAAAGGAGTTAGACAGGCTAATGCTTATTCAGTAAGGCAACTAATCAGGAGACCCATTTTCACATGGTATCAGAACTCAGTTCAGATTGCCAAAGGGCAAACAGGAGCTACTGAGCCCAACCCTGGGGGTTGGACGCTTTTACTCCTGATGTCTCAAGGCTCTACCCCCTATGGATACTTAGCAACTGGGCCAAGTACCTCTTCAGCACTTGAGTCTCAGTAGTAGTGCAGGTCGGGCTGTCCAAGGCTTCTCAGAGAGGAAGGTAGACATTGGGGGTGAACGCAGGCTCACAACTCCAATATGTTTAACAGTAGCAATAAATGCAATACTTGCATTAATGAAAAAGGAGCAATTACATGGGAACACAAAGAGAAACACAGCATTCACAAATGGTACACACAGTCCTCTGAGGTCAGGGCTCTTATTTTTTACAGGCGGACCCCTGAGTTCCATTCCCCTCTCTCTAGCCGTAGTGGTTATTCCCCATTCCACTATAGGTGACATTCAGATTGAGCCCTATTTGTAGTCTAGGTTTCAGGAGTCATACTCCGACCCTTTATTGAAGTCAAAAGTGTTCCAGTGCAGTAGCGCTACATGGCAGGCAAGTTCCTCCAGGGGCATCTGCACAAAAAGGATCTGCACAACTGGAATCCCCAAGTGCACCCTCTTTGCAGGTGCTGAAGCTGCAGCGGCTAGCTTCGGTAATTTCTTTGAACTTGTCCTGGGAAGGGCAGTGGTCGGGTGTTCTCAAGTTCCTCACATGTGGAGGCAGTGGCCTGGGGTTCCTTGATGCTCCTCCAAGGTTGGTAAATTCCTTGGGATCCTCTCCACAGGTGGGGGTGCGATGTTCCTCGTGCTGGTTCTCAGTCTGGGCATGGGCCCAGTCAGTTCACTACAACTGCCTCCTCCTCATGAAGACAGTCTCAACCAGGCCACACTCCCTTCTTTGTCCCGATAGCCAACCCGGGCACACCACGCCACCATCCTCTCTCTGTACAGGGGCTACGGCCTGATCAGCACAGCAATAATCTTCATGATGGCCCCACCTGGCATACAGGGTCTCGGCCTTCACTCCACACAAAGGCTACAGACCAACAGGCACAGCAGCGATCTTCACGGTGTCCCCACCTGACTTACAGGGTCATTGACTTCACTCCGCACACAGGCTATGGCCCAATCAGCATGGCAGTAACGTTCACGGCTGCCCTATCTGGCATACATGGTTGCTGACTTTAATCCGCACATGAGCTACACAAGGCAGCAATTTTCAAAGGGCTCTGAGGCATACGGGGTTGTCCACTTCCAACCTGCACATCAGCAATGACCTGATCGGTGCGGTGAAGTTCACAGCTCACTTCACTGCGGCCCTCCTCTCACATATGATGGTCACCAACTTTTTCCTGCAGCTCGCTCCCGGTTACAAGCGGGTGTCCCAGCCTGTCCGAGGCCCCCACGTATGGCCACGATGGTTCTTCCCTCAGAGTTCCTCTCACCTCCAATCCGCGACCGCAGCTGTTCTCGGGTCTCTAGCCTCCCGGCTCGACACCGCCATCACCTAGCTTGCCCGTAACTTGGGCCGGGCCCAGGCCGCCGATCACAGGCGCTGTCTCCCGGCTTGCATGTAACTCACAACCTCGCCCAGAGCGCCGATCACAGGCACTGTCTCTGCTGGTGTGTTGGGCTCCGGGGCACCATCGCAGCGCCACACGAAGCACCGATGGTCACACCTTCGTTGTTGCAGCGCCTGCGGGGACAATTTGTGATGCTTTAAGCAGTAACTGACTCAGTTTCAGCTGGATTTTGTGTCGGGCTGGCGGAGCTGGTCTAGAGTGCGCCCGCCATGTATGACCACTTGCACAAACCCCGAAGGGCTATTGTTTAAATAAAAAAAATCCAATTAAGTGCTGCATCCAACAGGATACCCAGATAGGTGAAATGTTGGACTTTGGCCACCTCCTACCAGACAGAGTGAATTTTCTAGATTTAGAACACTAGGTCTGCATTTCATTATAAATGACTTGAAGAGGTTTGTTTTTAGTCCAAGGTCATTCGTAAAGATACAAAAAGCATCCAGAAGTGTTTTCAACCTATTGGCAGTTCTTGCTAATAACACCACGTTGTCCACGTATAATAATACAGGGATGAAGCGAGAGCCTATCTTGGGCAGTTCTTTGCCCCTTGAGCACAAAAATTCTTCCAGACCATTTATATAAAGTAGAAAATGGAAAGGGCCAATCACGCAGCTCTGGGGTACCCCGACTGTGGATTTTATTTTGGGTGAAAAGTCACCTCTGATATTGTATTGTATCTTTGCAGAGGTTTGCCAGTGTAACCGATGGAGGGAGTCTACCAGAGCCTTGTCTGTCCCCATGCCTTCCATAATGTCCCAGAGCTTGAGATGTTGCAGAGTATCAAAAGCACATGTTAGATCCATAAATGCCAGGTGCATACAAGAAACAAACCATCAGTGGTACATCTTTCTCTGTTCAAGCAGCCAAACTATGGAATTCATTAACCCCAAACATAAGCACCACAGATAACAATCTTGTCTTCAGAAGACTACTCAAGAATTGGCTCTTTCCTACATGACCACCATTACACTCAAACACAAATGTAAAGCATATGCCTCTGCTTGCAAACATGTATAATTTGATTATATGCATGTATTTAGATATGTGCATTTCTTTGTACAAATATGTTAGAAATTGGGTCTTTAGTTGGCAGAGGTTTGCACCCTGTCCAGGCAGGAACCACAATCCTAGTCAGGGTAAGTAAGATACACACTAAAAGTTAACCTGTGTACACCCTCGGGTAGCTTGGCACAGAGCATTCAGGCTAAACCTAAGAGGCAATGTGCAAAGTATTTGGGCAACACAACACAGTAACACAATGAAAACACCAAACCAGGTTAGAAAAATAGATATTGTTTTTATAACTAAAACAAGACAAAAAGGACAAAAATTCAATCAGTACAAGTCGAGATATGAATGTTTAAAGATTAAATGTAAAAATAATGCTTAGAAGCAATAAGCACCTACAGGGTTATCTGGTCACTCTGGACCAGGGCATAGTCAAGTGCAGGTCGACTGCGATGGTGAGAGGGCTGGATACAGGAGCTGTGCAAGCCTGCTGAAGAAAGTACCTTGATCCTGGTCGCAACAGCAAGATGCGGGGTGCAGACGAGCGATGCATCAATGTCGATCTCTCAGTCCAGGTGATGCGTCGATTTTCTTCATGCAGTGGTGGCGATGCGGTGGTTCTGAAGACGATAAGCCAAGAGGCGATGGTTCCGTAGATGATGCGCTGGTTTCTCCATGCAGTCGAGAGGATGAGTTGATCTTCCACACTGCAGCGGCGGCGATGCGTCTGTTCCGAAGCAGGGTTCCGTATGCAATGCACCGATTTTGCTCCAGCAACAGGGTTAATGCACCGGTTTTCCTACACGCATACTGGAGATGCGTAGATTTCCCTGGACCAAGTATCTGGGTCCACTTCCAATGGACTAGGCACACGAGCAGGCCAGAGACTTTGAAAGCCCTGAGTCTCAGCAACGGGAGGCAAGCCAACAAGCCCTTGAAGATCACTCTGGGTTCTAGGCAGAGTCCTGCTCCCCCACAGCAGGGTCAGAGAGCAGCAGGCAGCAGGAAGGCATGGCAGAAAAGCAGTTCTTCCAGACCAGCAGTACAGCAGAGGGACAGTCCTTGTAGCAGCACTACAGTTCTTCTGACAGAAGTTCTTTACAGGTCCGGAAGTGTCTGATTTGGTGGGGTCAGAGACACAGTACTTATACCCAGTTGTGCCTTTGAAGTGGGTGTGACTTTTAAGAAGGGCGTTTGAAATGCACAAAGGTCCTTTCTTTCTAGCCCTGGATCCAGACTCAATACAGGGAGGTAATCAACCCTTTTAATGGGGACAGGACACTGCCTATTCAGGTGTAAGTGTCAGCTCCTCCCTCCCATCCTGCCCAGGATGAGCTATCAGGATGCAGATGGGCACTCAGATACACATAACCTTAATTTGTGTGTGGCTGTCTAGAGCGAATGCACAAAGTCAAGCTGTCACCCACCCCAGATAGGCTGCAGACACACAGAGCTTTAAGCACAGAAAAATGCCAACTTTTTAAAATTAGCATTTCTAAAATAGTAATGTTAAATCGAACTGTACCACTATAGATGATTTATCATTACCATTCCAATGATATGAAAGATGACAGACCTACTCCTTCTCAATCAGTAATTACAGCTTAAAAGTATAATAAGGAATTCCCAATGTTAATCTGAGAGGAATAGGCATCACAATAGTGAAAAACACATTTAGGTGTTTTTTACTACCAGGACATCCACAACTTAAAGGTACATGTCCTACCTTTAACGTACACAGCACCCTGCCCTGTGGGCTACCCAGGCCGTACCTTAGGGGTGATTTATGTGTAATAAAAGGGGAGTTTAAGGGTTGGCATGGGGTTTTAAATGCCATGGTTAAGGGGCTACTTAAGTGGGTGGCACAAGCAGTGCTGCAGTCCCACTAGTGCCATTTAATTTACAGGCCCTGGGCACATGTAGTGCACTTTACTAGGGACTTCTAAGTAAATTAAATATGCCAATTGGGTATGAATCAATGTTACTATGTTTGAAGGAGAGAGCACATGACCATATGACCCCGATGGCCAACATCATCAGATCCCATGGTCTCAATTTAATTTCCTATGCAGACAACACCCAATGCATTCTCTCACTCACCGACAACCCCACTACCACCAGAACCAACTTCAACAGAAGCATGATAAACGTTGCTGACTGAATGAAGAACAACTGCCTGCAGCTGAACACAGACAAGATGGAAGTACTGATCTTTGGCAACAGTAGCAACACATGGAACAACTCCTGGTGACCTCCACCCACTCCCTCCAAACATGCCAGAAACCTCAGAATCATCATTGACAAAAAGCTCACCACAAAATCACAGATCAACACAGTGTCTCCTTTGCCTGCTTCCTCACTCTACGCATGCTACAGAAGCTCTTCAAGCGGCTACCCTTACACACGAGATGCACCATGATACAAGCCCTCATCACCAGCCGACTGGCAATACCCCCTATTTAGGAATCGCTTCACACCTTCTACAGAGACTTCAGACCATACTGAACGGTGCATTCAGACTCATCCTCGGCCTTCCCCGATGAACCAACATCACACCCATCTCAGAAAACTCCACTGGCTCCCCATACAGAAGAGATGCCAATTCAAACTGCTATCTCCACACAACCAAGGAGTCGCCTACATTAACCACCCCCTAGTCTTTCACCAATCATCAAGAAGACTACGCTCTGCCTCCCCTGTACTTGCCCATACTCCCCGCATCTACCGAAGCAGAAGTGGAGGATGCTCCTTCTCCCATATCGCAGCAAAGATCTGGAACAGCCTCCCCATTCACCTTCAGACCATTGCCTCACTTCCGGAATTCCGAATGGCCCTCAAGACCTGATGTTCGAATAAGCCTCCGAGGCCTGCAAGCACCTAGATACCCTATTTGGGTGATTGGCGCGCTTTATAAATCCTGATTGATTGATTTATTTCCATGCACTTTAGCACTGGTTGGCAGTGGTAAAGTAATCAGAGTCTTAAAGCCAACAAAAACGAAGTCCGAAATAGAGGAGGAGGAAGGGAAAAACTTGGAGGCCACCCTTCAGAGAAGGCCACTTTCCAACAAAATATATATACTAATTATGGTTTAAAAATATGTGGATAGTCTTCAGATCTGCTTAACAAATGTATATATTACTTATGTTAAAAAAATGTATATATATACATAAATAAATATATCTCCCACAACTTTGCTCCTACCCAGACCACGAACCCATGGAAGGTGGTACTTATGCCGATGAAGCACCCGGCCCATAAATCATCGAAACAAAATCCACAGGGGGAATCACGTACTCTCAAGACGCAAAGGGATAGTCAAGTTCAGGATTTATTAAGCTTCTCCGTTACGCGTTTCAGCTGTCAAGCAGCCTTGCTCAAAACGTATAAAGCCGATCACCCATAGTGCAATAAGTACGGTGTTCAAACACAAAGAAAGGACCACAAAATATATTTAACATCATAGTAAATGTGTCGGCCATTTTGGAAGGTCCACAATACATTGTAATGCTCACAGATATATATACCTCATTGGTAAACTTAACAAAAATCGCTTCATAATGAAAAAAGGAAATGTTCATATACCATTTACGTATTGAATATAAAGACAAATGAAGAAAATATTTTACAGGTGATCCTTACACTTCCAATGTATGACAATGAACATCACGAAAAGTATTGTTACTGTTAAATACAATAAATAATAATATCGCACGCATTGAGCATTGTCTCAAGGCACAGTCTCTGGCCGAACTAAATGTCTCATAGATAGATGTCCGTGTTATTATGTGTCAGCCCTAAGAACAATAAAGTTGTCATTGTTGTCAAGATACGTCATACAGCCCCTAAGCAGTCGTCTAACAGGCAAGTGTAATCACATAACGTTGGCAAAAATACTGCTGTAATCGCACACCACAGGCTCAAACAGAGTATGTTACATAGTTTATCGTCATACAAATCAATCGAAAGGTATGTACCTGCACAGAGATAAGTGCAACGGCCATACTGGTGGTTGTAGATAACTGTCCCCGGTATACACAAGTTTCATCTCAGATACAAGGGTAATACAGTTCCTAGAAGACAGGATGACTAGCAGGGTATAAAGTACAATCATGGGCACAAGAGCCCTACCATAAATACATACTTATACATTATTTGATGCTTAACATGTATATAGGTCACTGCATAGTTTTACTGTAAGTTATTTGATTAGATGCTTATGGGTCTCTGTTTATTTTATTTTCTATCACGATATGTAAATATGATCATAACAATTGTATCTATAAGTGCTTCACTACTGAAATATTGAGGAAACAAAATAAAATAAATATAAAAAAATAAAATAATAAAAATACACAAATAAGTTAGCTTTTACGTACAGAAACAACTGAAAGTCAGAATTTCTAACTATCTATCCATATTTGCACATATTGAACTTTACACAATACAATGTTATATCTCTTTATTATTTTCCTTACACATGTATACCCTTTCTATGTAGTTATGTATCTATATATTTATTTCTTTACTACTACTATAGAAAGAAAGAAAAAGAAAGTCTTAAACTCCTTCCGATGCACTACTCAATGTCACACCCTATACTCTCTCAATATAACTTCTACCTCCACTCTGACTTTCCCAAACCTCATTCTACTACTATGATCTCCCTAAGACCCTTTCCCGACTCTTCCCTCTTCTATTCCTCCTTGACTCACCCCAAACCTCATTCTATTACTATGATCTCGCATATAACCCTTTCAGGACTCTTTCCTTCTGTATCCCTCCTTTGACTCATCCCAAACCACATCTCACTGATATGATCTCCCAAATAACACTATCTAGACTCTTCCCTCCTCTGTCCTTCCTTTATCATATTCAATCAAACTAACAGACTCACATGTCCACCACTCAAATTTACATCTTATATTTCCCCATACTAACCCACCACTAATTCTTTCAGTTCTGGAGTAGCGTGCTACTTGCTGAAAAGCACTTCAACGCCTCGTCAGGGGTAGTAAGCGCTATATAAATACAACTACAGCTATAACAGTGGCATTCATTTGATGGTCCAGGACTCTCTTACATATTCTCTGTACCCCTGCTTCCTCATGTTTTTCAAAATCTGTTAGTGGGTCAAGGCAAAAATTAACGGTTTTATGTTTCTGCAGTGTTTCACTGGTATTGACTTGTGAAGAACTATCAAGAGCCCAGGTCAGGTAATCACGTTGGACTTGAAGGTGGATCGGCCAGGCTCCAGCTGCTGATGAGCAAGACAAAGTAGCAATATCAAGGGCTGTAAACCGAACAAATGAAACCATCAAGAAATTAGCCACTACAATTTGGACATTAGGATGTGCCTATAGAGGACTACTATTGGCTAGGGTGCACCACCATGAGCATAGAACCAATGGCATCTAATTTTGCCAGCAGGGGACAGAGATATTTAAAAAAAGAGCACCTTTTCTCAACCTGCAGCTGGTGCCATGAGAGTGAGTGGCACAAATCCTGTCTGGATTAGCCATTGTACCTTTGGGGAGCCTGTGGGCCTTTGCGTCCCCTGGAGCACTGGAGCGAGAGCAAAATAGCCTGTGGAAAACTTGGGCTGTGATGAGATGCCCTGAAGAGAGAGAGAGAGAAAGCTTCCCACTCTCATGTTTAGAAGAGGAAATGTAGGGGTGTGTCTGCTTTGCTGCCCACCTGCAACAGTAGAGTGCCAGGCCAGCGGGCAAACCAGGTGGCTCAGGGCCTTGCTACATGATCTTTCTCCCAAGTATGCAGCAGCTCAAGGCAGCTCAAGAGGACCAGGGCACCCTCTCTGAGAATTAAATTCTGCAGTGCCTGCAACAAAAACAAGGAAAGGAAAGAATGAAAGAGACAACCGTCAAGGGACTATGCCGTTATTAAAGGCAACAATGTAGGTGAGAGAAGCACCTGTCTCTGGGGAGTCCTCGGAATTTGCCAAAAAGATAGGAGCACTACAAATAAGCAGTGCAGCCCCCCACCAAGAGCCCCACCAGTTTAAAAAGCGGCACCCAATGTCTCCCAGTGAGTTAAATCAGTGACCCTAGGAAAAACTGAGCCTTGGTGCAAGTTGTTTCCTGGTCTCAACTTGTAGAGTGCCATGGCAGTATGTAGGGCCTATTGAATAAGGAGTCTTGAGAGATTGTTAGGTGTCCTGGTTTCATAGCACAAACATGTCCTTTTAAGTAATGTTCTTTCGCTGGTAGGCTTTATGCATTATTGAAGGTGTTTCAAAGCTAGTTACCAGTTTAAACTTTATTTCGGTCGTAGACCATAAATGACACAGATGAAAAAGATAAATACAGTACACAGGCCCAGTTAAAAAACACAGTTAATCATGAAATGCAAAATTTTAAGAATAATATTGTGGGCTCACTTAGGTGACAGCAAAACAAATACCATAAATCTTTAAACCATAATATAAAATAATAATTAAAAAGCCATAAATAGAAAGATAATCTCGTTTTTTTTAAATTACACATAAAATGTGCACATATACTGCATTTAAAACAGTTTTATATGTTATATATTTGGTGGCTGGGGAAGTGGAGCACACTCCAGACTGGTCCAAGGCTGTCCAAAAAAAGATACAAATATTATAGGTGGTGCTTAAGGAGGAGGGAGAGCCACCAGGTCTTCCTCAATGGGAAAACAAACAACAGTCTTCTCTTCGGAAAATTCAGAAGAAACTCCAAGCACCACAAAATCAAATCACGAGTTTGTATTTATACGTAGATTTCCAGTGTCTTTTATTCAGACATTAAGCTTCTTATTCAATGTAACAATTCTTCTGTACAAATCCATGGTCAAACATAGCAGCGTCATGCCAACACGTGTTTCGTCCGTTCAGGACAACAGGACTTCATCAGGGCTGAAACAAACGGAATAGTAACATAAGGAATGAAAGGAGTTATGGGATCAAGTTAGACCCATCTCCAACATAACACCCTCCATGTGCCAGGTATTTCAGAAAGTAAAGAGATATATAAGTATGATGTGTTAGTCATCTCTGGAAACGAGTAAGAGATCCATATATGAAAAGCCATGAACCGATACAGTATTTGGAGAGCGCAGAAAAAAGTGGAAAGTAATGAATGAAAAAGTAAAGGAACAGTAAAGAAAAGGAGAAACAAAATTTGAGTCACCCCGAGCGTGTTAGATTCAAACATGCAAAGTTTGTGTTCGAAGTGTCTCTATACCAAGTCAAAAGGCCACAAACTGAAATGTGGCTCACCTCAATTTGTCATTATTCTCGTATAATCTATCAGAAAGTTACAATCATGAGGAGCTTCTAAAATCTGAAAAGAAACCAAAGTACATGGTATTTCCTAGTATCTTTCATGTACTATGACTGTTATAAGTTTCCAAGCACTGTTTCACTCACCACAGTATTGGCCTCAGTCCACATTGAATACAAGTATGGAGTGGCATATAAAACAGCATCCGCAATCTGCAATGTAAATTAGATCACGTCACCAACTTATCTCAAGTATACAGTTGGAGTGTCATGTTTAGAATCATATGACCGTCATGTCAATATAAATGAAATAATATCCAGTTCAACCTGGTACCGAAATGCGAATCACCACATCGTAAAATAAAATTTAAAGCTCACAACACGGAGCCCACTCATACTGCATCCCGGCCAAAATGCAAGACCGTAAATAGCCCGATCACCAATGCCTCTCAAAATACGAGGTTTATCAAATCGGAAGTCCCAAATAAATAACAATCCAAGTGTATGACCCGCTCCTATACGTTAAACGGAAGAAGAAAGGAAAAGAAGAGGAAAAAATTAAAAATAAAAAGGTACCGGTGTCCCGAAAAGGACATGCCAAGGTGGCTGCATCAGATGTGATAACATATGCACATATCACATTGCGTGGTAAATTCATCAGCACAGCAGACTAGCTCCCTACACTTGCCCATCGTAAAACGTAAATTCCATCATTTAAACAGCACTATACACATGACAAGCATAAAGAGATAACCCCGACTCGTCAACTAAAGTGAACCTTACCGGTCGGTGGAGTGCTCCAACCCCATGCAGTATCCGTGGCGTTCAGTATGGGCGCCATCTTGATTTCTGCTTATGTAGCGGAAAACAACCAGAAGCGCAGATTAACGCTTAACTTTGGTGCCCATCTTTGAATATGCATTGAATAAGTAACTCACTTGGTTACCACCAGAACGCAAACTATATGATACCCTTAATAATTAGAATCTGTCCGCAACCAATAAAATGTGCAGGTCATGCGATCATACTTTACAAAGTTTAACGTAAATCTCTTCATGATCCAACACCAAGTTTTTCAAATAAAAGTAAGTACAAAAACCATAGCAGCCATCTTGAAGTACGTCCGTAATAATTGAATATTCACACAAGTGTCGCGAAAATACCATATATCATGCATAAAATACATCCAGTATCAGACTGCTTTATAAAGCTAATGGGTAGATAATCCCAACATTCATCACCCAAATATCCAGCGATATGAAAAATATATACAGCCATGTACTCGAAGAATCATGACGGTCACATAACCTAGTCCCCATATCTAATAAAACATCCATAATCAAATATAGAGTATTGTCACAAAGACAATAGTGTTACTGATGGCCCTCTTTGTCCATATAAATTGCTCTGGTCAAAAAATCGTGGAATTACATATATCAGGCAGTCCAAAGAAGAGTCCTAACGGCGGCCATCATAGTCCACCCACAATAGTGTAGTGGATGTCCAAAGTCTGGTACGTAAATTATCAAAATATCTGATAAGTGCCCACAAACTGGCCCAAAAGGAGTGAAACACTGCTTCAAAAGTAAAGAAGGATACTATTGAGTGATTAATAATCGTGAGATCATCCAAGTTAATCTTGTTCCAAATTACTTGCCAAGGAGAGCAAAAAGGAAATTAGTACCAAATTAGCGGTGGAGAAAGCACAGTCATTGAGCATGGTTAGGCATTTAAACAGAGTATATAGATCAATCTACTCCATAGTTACACTCTCATTTTCAAAGTTGCAATGTTATTTGTGTTTATACATGCTCATACTGTATTTGTCGGTTAGAATCATACATTTGTTACCGAAATTCACAGTTGCAAATGTCCATAGAACATGTGATACACAATACATATTTTATAAGAAGATTAAGTATATTGACACATAGTCTTAGAGTACATATTATGCAGTCCTGCCCTATACTATTCTCCCCAAAAATAATGTAACTCACGGTCCATATTCAGACCCTCCTCAACTGCCCTGAGGCGCATGATCCAAACCGCCTCTTGACGTCGTAATCGGAGTTCTCTGTTCCCACCCCTGTCAAGTGGTGGCACCATTTCTAGACCATGAAATCGGAAGGACCTGTGATGATCTTGTTTCTCACAGGTCAATGTATGTATTGCAAATGGATATCTAGGGTCACCTTGTTTAACTGCCCTAAAGTATTCTTGGATCCTCTCTCTGAGCATCCTAATAGTGCTCCCTACATAGATTTGTTTGCATTTGCAAATTGAAACATACACTACAAATCGTGTGTAACAATTAATATTAGTGTTTATCAAGAACTTTGGGCTCTGGTTGTAAGAAAATTCCTTCAAGTCCATACAGAGTCTACACATAGAACAGTTACCACATTTATGTGAGCCTCTGTTTCGGGCTGTAAGCCAATCCTGTTTCCTTGTTTGCATTGGGTAACTAGGGCTAATAAGTCCTCCCAATGTTCTCCCTTTACGAAATGTAATACTGGGGTTCTTTAAAATGAATGGTGCGATATTTCTGTCACCCATTAATAGATACCAATGTCTCTTCATTATTCTACTAATGTCCCCTGTGTTACTTCCAAATGACATTATAGGTCTTATCAAGTCTTGATGTTTGGCAGACTTTTTACGATTATCAGAGAGTGTATCTTGTCTATTAAGTTTCATAGCTTTGTTAGAGGCTCTATTGATCAAATGTTCATCATAGCCTCTGATCTTAAATCTTGTCCTGATTTGTTCCACATTACTCTTAAATTCATCATTCCAGCTACAATTTCTCCTGACCCTGACCATCTCACCAAAAGGTATTGCTGCAATCTGATGGTTAGGGTGGGAGCTGGTCGCATGTAACACTGAGTTACATGATGTTTCCTTCCTGTACATCCTGCTATTTAACTGATTGTAACTTTCTGATAGATTATACGAGAATAATGACAAACTGAGGTGAGCCACATTTCAGTTTGTGGCCTTTTGACTTGGTATAGGGACACTTCTAACACAAACTTTGCATGTTTGAATCTAACACGCTCGGGGTGACTCGAATTTTGTTTCTCCTTTTCTTTACTGTTTCTTTACTTTTTTCATTCATTACTTTCCACTTTTTTCTGCGCTCTCCAAATACTGTATTGGTTCATGGCTTTTCATATATGGATCTCTTACTCGTTTCCAGAGATGACTAACACATCATACTTATATATCTCTTTACTTTCTGAAATACCTGGCACATGGAGGGTGTTATGTTGGAGTTGGGTCTAACTTGATCCCATAACTCCTTTCATTCCTTATGTTACTATTTCGTTTGTTTCAGCCCTGATGAAGTCCTGTTGCACTGAACGGACGAAACACGTGTTGGCATGAAGCTGCTATGTTTGACCATGGATTTGTACAGAAAAATTGTTACATTGAATAAGAAGCTTAATGTCTGAATAAAAGACACTGGAAATCTACGTATAAATATGAACTCGTGATTTGATTTAGGAGTGCTTGGAGTTTATTCTGCATTTAAAAAACTGTGCGTGCAACAGGAATGGTTCAATTCGGTATAGTTATGTGATAAAACATTGATCTCAGCCCTAAAAAGTAGCGCAGAATGGCTTTGCGCCGGATCGACCAAACAATCTCTAAAAACTTGGCAATCGAAAACATGAGGGTGAGCGAGGTGTCAACTCTGCAAATTCTCAGGGCAACCCTACACTGGCGCACTCCTAGCAAACGTAGAACGGGGACAATCCAATGTTTGCACTGCTTCAAGTAAAAGGGGTGCTCCCACCTAACCTTCGTTCAATTATAACTAATAGCTAAGTTGCCTTTAGACTGTATTTGATTTTCGGCCATATTACCAGGAGTACCCCGAAGGGAGAGAGCCAGTGTAAAATGACTACTTTCGAAATGGGCCACAACTTCCATATCAAGTATGCTATCCCAAAAGTTAACATCTATAAGAATGTAGTTAATGTGGCTTCGGTATGTACTGCTTCTGAATGTTGGTTTCCTCTCTAGGTCCGACTTCGTTCTGCCATTACAGGCTCTCTGGAGACAGCATACAATAAGGTCCAGCATCTGCAGAGCAACCTTAGAAAGGGTTTGTAGGTTAGGGCCTTGCAGCTGGGGTATACCCCAAAACAAGTCCTCCTTGCTAACCACTTGTAGAGGTGAGGGTTCAAAAGATGTATTAAAATCCCCACCTACTATTACGAGGGTCTCCTCTCCAGTTTTGGAGAGGGTGTCTCTTAAGAGGTGCAAAACCGGGGATTCAGCTATCTTAGGCAAACTCCTGCTACAAACATTGAGGAGCACCAGATGCACCTTATTCCCTACTAAAACTTCAAAGCCCAATAAATCTGGGGAATCAAGGGGTAGCTACTTTATATTGTAACCCAAAGTAATCTTTAGCCATACATCTAGGCCACCCGAAGGTCTTCCAGTCTGGGATTTACAAGCTGGAATGTGGAAGGACATGAAGCCTTGCCTATACGAGGGGATGATTTCCCAGGTTTCCTGAAACATGATGATATCACACTAGTCTATGAATGCCCCCAATCTTCCTGAAAGAGCTTGCTCCCAAGCCCAGATATGTTCCATGAGACCACAGTAAAAGTATTGGACGAGCTAGGCAGGGGACAAGCCTGAGGTTCTTGGGAAGCGATTAATGGTTCACTAGAAGGAAGACCCAGGGTAATTTCACTAGTGGCTGGCAGCACGTCAGGGGTAGTGGGCAACGTTGGTGAAGAGTTGGAAATACAAGAAAGTGTTGTCAAAATCCAGGAAGCATCTCTGCTACCTAAAGGACCCTCAGGGACGCTGGTCACTGCCTGCAAAGTTACTTCAGAGTATATACCATCCTCGCTGTTTTCGTGCCCATAGGAAGTATGGAATTGGTCTATGACTGCATGAGCACCCTTCCCCACTTGACGTCAATCTACATCCACCAAATCTGAGAGTGGATGGAACTTGTTGGAGACAGGGAACAGAGAACCACACTGGTTCACCTTTCCAATCATTGGGCTGGCAACACCCTATCCTGTCTCAAAAGTAAGGAGGTATGAGGTGTTTACAATAGAAACCAAGGGGGACAATACTGATATGTGACCCAGCCCTCACACCTTGGTCCGTTGCTCCGCAATAAATCAAGCGCTAGGCAAGGAAAGATCTCTTGCAATTCACCACAATGCAATCCCCCCTCATGCGTTTTGCTGAAGGACCGATCCACACAACCATACATACAAATAAAATGCCCTTAGACTCAATGATATCAATGTCGGTGTTACAGGACAGCTAGTGACAAACTTCATTTTTCAGTTCAAGCGTTGTTTCTTCTCTGGGAGAGTTTAGGGGTGGCACATTGGTTAAAATGACAACATGGGGGCAGCAGGCCGGAAGAAGAATAAGCCAGGAATGACTAGGATACTGCCAGAGGCTCGGCTTGTGGCCCGTAGGTGGACAGCCTACTGGAGTTCTGGTGCCACCAATACCTCCAACATTACCCTGCTCACCAGAAACTTGGATTTCCCCTCCCTTTGGGGTTGCGCCTTCTGTGCTAATAGTCTGTGGAGGGGTAATGCCTGAACGGCCAATGTTGAAGCCAAGGTAGAGTCAGAGGTCGAACACTGAGGAATAGAATCGATCAAAACATGGTTTCCTGGGCAGGAGACTTTAAGGACAGCAAATTAGCATGGGATTAAGTTAGTAGAGACACTGCGGTTTCCAAATTTGCAAAGTCTGTCAATCAATGGTGACAATCTTGTGTGATCATGGTCTGAAGCTTTCCAAGGAAAACATCCCAGTCCAGGTTAGGGAAGGCCTCTGTGCCCCCCACCTCCCGGATTAGAAGAAATGTCTACAGTATAAAAAGTTTGAGATAGGGACTGGTCGGTCATTGAACTGAGGCCACTGGCAGACCTCATGGGCCTAAGGGGGCCAGTACTTCTTTTTGAGTTTGACAGGAGTCCCCCCTCTCAGTAGCATCCAAGGAATCCATGTTTGGAAGAATGATGGCTGTGTGGGGAGGTGACAAAGGGGGTTGCGGTGGTAAGATAGGGGCTGGTGGTTGGGTGGTGTTGAATTAGCATCCCTCCCGGGGCTATCGAGGGGGCCCATAAAGCCCAGTATCTCCCCACCTAACTCCAAAGACGGACGTCACTCAGCCAGAATGATCTCTTTGCCTAAGACACTTGCAGCATGTGTCAAGAAAGCGTCAAGCATTGTGCCCCCTTGGGATTTTGGAATGGCTGCTTTATCACAGTGTAGCTTGTGTTTGGGCATTTCTGCTATCAAAAGGTACAGGAATTATGAAAAAAAACAGAGCCAAGGCCAGGATTAAGGACAGCAACAGTCACCCCTTATGAGACTCGATACCCCCTCAGAGATGGTGCATGTGTTTCATGCTTGATGACATGCAGCGCCGATTGAGGAGACCTTTCATGGACTCTTTCCCCTGCTTACAGAGACCGAGTGACAGCTGCTGCCTCCACCCACAGCTTTGCCAGCGCTGGTACTTGGTACTTTGAGGTCAAGGACACCAAATAATGCCTGAAAATCTGTGAAAATCTGTGCCTCTTTGCTCCAGGGCTCCTAAGACCACCTTCTCGCCAGGCCTCTCACATATGGGCGATGCAACTGTGACCTTCCAACCACCCGCCGACTAAGCGCGGCACCACAAGAAAGGACCACCCACCAACCTGCCGCAAACCCGTGCCCACCTGCCACCACGGGTGTGTTGAGCGCAGTGACGGTTGACGGAACCGACAGCAGTGCGAGCAGGGCAGGCTGCTGCCGGCATGGTTCGGGATACAAGGGCCTGCAGTGGTAAGACTGAAATCCGGGGCCTTGCCCAGTTGTTTTTGGCTGCCTCACACCATCTGTTGCCATTTCACTCAGACGCCATGGCTTGATGTGACTTAATGCAACTTAGAGTAGCAAGGTTCAACACTTTTGTTATGGGGCCGACAGGCTTAATGGCAGATCCATTGCAGGCTCATGGACAGTAGCACCATCTTGGTGGGTGGCCGGGCACGAGCATGGCAATGGGGAGGAGGAATCCAGCACCTGAGCCATTAGTCCTGTATTGATACTGAAGTGTCCTTTTTCATTGTTGATGGTATGTTGAACTTCCTGTAACAAAACCATTAGACCTGTCTTTTATAACTGTGTACCCAATGATATGAAATAGGCTTATGTGGTATGGATGTAGTGGTATTAGGGGTTAGGGTCTATTGTTGCATAAGCTGTTAAATGTGCCACAGATTACGGGGTCAAGTCTGTATACAGGCTTTAATTGGTCACTGATACTTTTCCTTAGTATGCACCCCATGACATTTGAGAGGCCCTTTAGTTGGAATTTCATCTTGATTTTTCTACCCGCCACCTTGAACAAATTAGTAATTTTGTGTGTAGTTTTTTGTTTTGCGTGCATTACAGAACGTTTCCTTTTCAAAAGAGAAGCAATGACTGCACATTGATTCATTGAGTGTCATTTAAGTTGCTTAGTCGAAGTTTATAGCCCAAAGCAACTCCATAATTACGATTTGGAATGCTCTAATTCACTATCATGACTGTCATATTGTGAAAGGGGTACTTGTGCTCTAGTTTTAGGGCCCACAGTAAAAGGGCAAAAGAATCAAAAGATTCTATGTGTCATCATTTGGGCCCAGTAACTTCTGATTTGATTATAGTCTACGCTTTTTCAGGTTGAAATGATGGTGTTGTCTTTGCTGTAAAATTACTTGGGAAATAAGTATTATCATAGTTATTTCTGTTGGTATTTCCCCAATTCCGGTCATTTTTCAGGGATAAACTTCTCCAAATTTGAAATCACAAATGTTTCCCCAGAAACACCTGTGGTAATAGTAATACTGCACATAAAATTAGCACTCAAAATTCCATATTGGGCTAACAACAAGAATTAACAGCTGCAACGGGAATACTAAGCTGCTTTTAATCAGTAACCAGGTAGTGGTAAACAGGAACACTGATCGTATACTCAATTTTGGCTTCTCTATACTCAATTTTGGCTTATCGTGGTAATTTTTGTCCCTGTGTCTGTCTGCCCTATTAACTCAGTAAGGATTCTAAGGCCCTCCACTTTAGAGATCACATTTGCAGTACTTCTCTGCATACAAAGTTTGCTTGCATTGAATGGTGCGGATTAGATCTGGATGAGTCACAAGGAGGATGTAAGATTCTCAGCCCCTGATACACTATGGCGCTGCTTTGCAGTTGTCGATGAACAATGCACCCAGTGACCCTGGCAGACCCTGAAGCAAAAAAAAACAACAACTTTGGACCGTATTTTGGGGAGATGCTGCAACACTGCAATCAGAGTACAGCTCTGTGTGGCTGCTACCCACTGCTCACTTCGAGCAGATGCTGCTTTTATTCGCAGGGATATCCTCATTGTATAATGTATATTCAGCTATACATGAAGATTTCCTGCTTACCGGCCATCCACATCACACAGACCTGCCTACTAAAGAGAAAGCTTTGGATGTCAATCTAGGTCCTCAAACTAAATATGCAAAAGACAGAATTCTTAGCTATCTCTTCCCAGAACAAAAGGACACTGGGCATAACCCTACTAAAATCTCTCTCTTTCTCTCTCTCTCTCTTTCTGTCTCTCAATAATTCCCTATCGTCTCACATACCATACAATCCCTGGGTTTTATCATTGACAGTTCCCTGACACTTATCCAGGATGTCAATAAACTAGCTCAATCACCTAATTACTTCCTTCATGCCCTGAAAAAAATAAAGCTTCTACTAGCCCCTAACCACAGTGGCGTAACGTTAGCCCCCCAGTGCAGGGGCCCCGAGCTACAGGTGGCCCCTTCCGGCAATGGGCGCAGGCGACGGGCCCCTGGCCTTAGAGCTCCTTACTGAGAAAAAGCATGGGGGGGGCTTTACTTCGCAGGGGGGCCCCCTCAAGTTTTGTTACGCCACTGCCTAATCAATTTCTACCTGAGGCCCACTGTCTAATAATCTCGCACCCTGACTATGGCAATGCAGTTCTTGCTACTCTTCCAATGGCTTCTATCAACCCCTTCAAACAGTCTTACATGCAACTACCCAACTGGTCTCAATTCAAGGAAATCTGACCACAGTAGACCAGACCTGAGCTTTCCATTCACTCTAGGATTAAATTGGAAATCGGGTGTATCACCCACAAAGTCATCCATCTCAAGTCTCCTCCTTGCCTAGCAATTCTCCTCACTATCTCTGGTCGAGAGAGAGGACTTTGGCACCAGTACCCCTTTTGGAAACTCCTGCTTTGCACATTTCTCTAGAATTTAAACAATCTTCCTCTAGAGTCGCATCCCGCTTCTGGAACTCCCTTGCTCCATTCAGCATAATCTAATCAGACTTAGTTTCAAACACGCCTACTCCGCAGTCAACTCAACCAACCCCTCCAATCACAAATGTCAGTCCCTTCCTGTGCCCCTTGCTCTATCTGGTATGCTCTCATTGTTCTCTCATCCTTGGCATTGTTTCTTACTAGTTATTGTGAACTTTGTATCTGACTTTGGACCTTCCTAGTTTATTTTATATTTTTATATTTATAAAGTTTTATATAGCGCGAACAAGATCCCGAAGGATATCAGAGCGCTTTACAAAAGGGTGGAAGGAAGGTCATAAACCCAATATCGACATCAAGTAAGAATACACATCCGATTGGATGAAGATCAGCCGACTAAAGCTGAACACGGAAAAAACGGAGGTCCTCATCCTCGGCTCCAACCCCTCAGCCTGGGACGACTCCTGGTGGCCAACGACGCTGGGAGCCCCCCCGACACCCACCGACCACGCACGCAACCTGGGAGTCATCCTCGACTCAACGCTCTCCATGGCCAAGCAAGTCAACGCAGTCTCCTCCTCCTGCTTCAACACCCTCCGCATGCTTCGCAAGATCTACAGGTGGATCCCGACAGACACAAGAAGAACAGTCACCCAGGCCCTCGTCAGTAGCAGACTTGACTATGGGAACGCCCTCTACGCGGGAGCCCCGGCCAAGCTCATCAAGCGACTGCAACGCATACAAAACGCCTCCGCACGCCTGATCCTCGACGTACCACGCCACAGCCACATCACCCCCACTTGAGGAACCTGCACTGGCTCCCCGTCGACAGGAGGATCACCTTCAAACTCCTCATCCACGCACACAAGGCACTCCACAAAACTGGCCCAGCCTACCTCAACAGACGACTCTTCTTCTACGTCCCCAACCGCCAGCTCCGCTCCGCCGACCTCTCCCTCGCCAGCGTCCCTCGCATTCGAAGAACAACCACCGGCGGCAGATCCTTCTCACACCTCGCCGCCAAGACCTGGAACACCCTTCCACTAAGCCTACGGCAGACCCAAGACCTGCTGACCTTCAGGAGGCTACTCAAGACCTGGCTGTTCGACCAGTAGCAGCACCCCCCCCCCCCTTCCCTCTCCCCAGCGCCTTGAGACCCTCGCGGGTAAGTAGTGCGCTCTACAAATTTTGTGATTGATTGATTGATTGAACGTGAATAATCGCATGATTCACAGACAAATGACACAAAGGAGAGTAATACAATAAACAGGTATATAGCAGGCTACGAAGGGGGCACACAATGCGGTAAAGAAGAGCAGCATCACATGATGGAACAATGGTTGTAGGATCAATGATTTCGAGCCAGTGAACCTAGCCCAGATTAAGGTAGGAATTTGTCCATTAGGAATCTTTTGGCTTCCAATTTGAAAGCAGTCGTTGAGGCGATCCTGCGTACTTCCGGTGGAAGAGAGTTCCATATCTTTGGGGTAGCGCCGGAGAAGGCTCGGTGACAAGTTCTCTTTTTGCTAAGGATGAGTGGTTTCAGGAGGAAAGTGTTAGCGCTTCTTGAGGCTCTCCAACCACAGGATAATTCAAGCTTTTGTGCTAGGTACCTGGGGGTTTTGAAATGCAGGGCTTTGTGCGCCAGAACGGCAATCTTTAACTGAATTCGAGCTTCGTAGGGTAACCATTTGAGAGATTTTAGGACTGGGGATATGTGCTCATTTCGTTTGGTACCTGTGACCAGTCTGGCCGCAGCATTCAGTGATGCCCTTAGTGGAGCCAGGGTGTATTTGGGAAGGCCACAGAGCGTAGCGCTGGCGTAGTCTAGCCTCGGCAAGACCAGTGCTTGGACCACCTGCTTGAAATCCTTTTGTGGCAGGAATGGTTTGATGTTTCTCAGGGTCCTCATCAAGTGGTTAGCTCCCTTACATACATTGCTGATATGATTTTTCATATTCAGGTGCTTGTCCAGGGTGAGTCCGAGAGATTTGGCTGAGTCTATGATGAGGGGGGTGCAGTTGAAGGCCGTGAGGTGTTTCAGCCAAAGGTCTAGCTTGAGGATGTGGTTTGGGGGAGAGATAAGAAGGAATTCAGTTTTGGAGGTGTTGAGCAGTAGATGGTTCTCAGTTAACCAATTTTGTGTAGCCTGAAGGGTAGTGTTGAGTGAGATGATGTTAACCGGGGATGAGATTTTCAAATAAAGTTGTGTGTCGTCCGCGTACATATGATAGAGAATGTTCATGGAATTTAGTGATTTCGCTAGAGGTTCCAAGAAAAGGTTGAAGAGGATAGGAGATAGGGCGGACCCTTGGGGGACACCCATGAGTACTGGAGAGGGCTGGGAGAGGGAGTGGTTTGCCTTGATTCTTTGTGATCTGTGGTGGAGGAAGGAGGAGAACCATTGTAACACCAGACCCGAGAAACCCATCCTGTTCTTCAGAATGGATAGGAGGTTGTCGTGATTAACCGTGTCGAATGCGGAGGAAAGGTCAAGGAGGATTAGGAGGCAGGAATCATTTTGGTCAAGCATTTTTAAAATGTCATCAATAACGTGCGTGAGAGCCGATTCAGTACTGTGCCCCTTCCGAAAACCGGATTGATGCCGGTCTAGGAGTTGGAAATTCTCTATGTGAGCACAAAGTTGGGATTGTACGCATTTTTCCAGTAGTTTGGCTAGTGTGGGGATGTTGGAGATAGGGCGGAAATTATTGAGGTCAGTTTTATCTGCGTTAGTTTTTTTTAGTATAGGTGACACCTGAGCTGCTTTTAGGCAGTCTGGGATCGTGCCTTGTGATAGAGAGGCGTTTACAATCCTTGTCCAGGTGGGGATGAGTACATTCTTAAGCAGTTTGGGGCATATTATCAAGAACGGCGTTAAAATTATCGCCGGTTTAGCGGCAGAAAACTGCCGCTAAAGCGGCGATAATGGGCTTGATAATATGCCCTGGAGAATTCCAATAGAAGCCCATGTTGACACCAGAACATGGGCTTCTATTGGAATTCTCAAGGGCATATTATCAAGCCCATTATCGCCGCTTTAGCGACAGTTTTCTGCCGCTAAAGCGGCGATAATTTTAACGCCGTTTCTTGATAATATGCCCCTTATTCTTTAAATGCACTTGTACCTTCCCGGGAAAGAGGTACTACGGGTACTATGGGAAACCGCAAACAAAGAAATAAATGACATTACCCAGTCACACAATTTTCTGATTTGCAACCACCCTCATTGCAAATTTCCTGTTTTGAGCATCCATACAAAAAAGAAGCAGCTATTCCTTCACTAGTCATATCATTTTCAGTGCATGCTGTCTACACCAGTTCAATTTGTAATTTTTCTTTAATTAATGTAGCTTCTTTTTGATATATAGCATAAGCAAGGAGACAAGCCTAGTCTAGTCTACACTAGTTGCACAGTTTATTAACGTATTGTCGCAAAAAACTTTACATATTTTCTAAAGGATGGTAATTGCCTATTTTATTTAACCACTTAAACTAACTGTAAATATAACATTTTAGTAAATATTGCAACTTTTTTTTATAAATATGACACAACCTCTTTTATGTCACGGTAACACTCAATCATGCATGCGCTTGGGTGACGCAGACTAAAGTCCTTTGGCAAAATAGTTTCTTTGTAGGAACACACACAGAGAATTTCTCACAATCTATTTATTTCATGAAAAGGCGCAGCGTCGTTTCACTTCTGCACCTGTGGCTCTTCTCTTTTTTTTACAGCATTACCTTTTCAAAACCCTTCTTTAGAAAGAGGACAAAGAATACTGGGGGAGACCTTCCTTTAAGTGTACTGAAAATATGGAGACGGAATGCATTTTGAAAAGTGAAAGTGTATGGAACCATCTAGAATTCAATTTTTCTCAGTTCTGAAATGAGTCTAATTTGGAGGCTTTTATGGCACCAATCATGCCATTTGGAGTAATTGTGCTTGGTTTCCACTCAGGAGATTGTGTAGGCTAGTCAATTCTCGTGAACTATTCATCTTTTTCTCGACAACACTGGCACATACAGCGTCCTTGACGATTTGTCTGTTTTCTTCCTGTCGTTTTGCCGACCAAACTTTTTTATTAAATATCTTCTGCTTCAATTTGCATTCAGTGATGACATATGTCAGAAACCATTTGCATAACTCGTGTTCAGGATGCCTGCCTTTCCAGTCTCAAGTTGTTTATAGTATCTCATTTGACCATTTGATCAAAGATTATCAGTGCAAGGATTCAACTATTCATGTTGTATCATTATTTTCAAATTTTTTGACCTAGCCTATGGGATTTACCTGCCGAGCTTGTATAGTTATTGACTCGACCTTCAGGCGCTAGCATCCACCAGAACCAAGGTACATTATTAACTGTATCTGATTAGTGGTGGTCTACTTCGGTATGATACTTGGAGTGTGACAGCAGAGTTGCTGGAACAATTTTCAGAGGGGGGGTGCTGCCACCATTGTTACATCACGGAAGTCATAGTGATTGTCAAAATCCAAGCATCACACTGTCATTTGCAGATAGCACATTTTACATCAAAATGGCTGCCACCCAGGGAATGCTACCAAATACTACCACCCAGCATTCCCACACTCGTCCCAATAACAGTGGTGCTGCGCTTGTGTGGGTGGGCCAGCGCCCGCAACAGCAAAGCCCCAAAACTGCAACGTGGACAGATACAATTTTTCCACTCAAAATCAACCCTTGTTTTGCAATGTGGCAGCTGTAGATTTTGGGCCTAGGCGCAGGGAAGTCTACCAAATCCAAACATTTCTGAAAACTAGGCACTCAGGAGAGGCTATGTGGTATGGATTGTGTAGGTTTCACAAACCAAACCTTTCTAACCCATAAGGCATTGCAAATATGAAACCTTGTCTAAAAAAGGAATTTTCCTCACATTTCTGTGAGAGAAAGTTTCAGAATATATGCGTATCCAGAAATTTCCTGCCACCCAGCGTTTTGACACTTGTGGGTGTGCTCGGCACTGGTGTCAGGAAAGGCCCTCCTCTGCCACCCAGGGAAACCTATCAAAACTTAACATTTCTGAAAACTAGACCTGCATGAGAATCCAGGGTGGTGTGTCCCACAATGATATCTTACACATAAGGTCTTACAAAACCCACACTTTAGCGAAAAACATGTATTACCTCACATATATGTGACAGAAAGTTCTGGAATCTTTGGGGATTGTCAAAACTTTCCTACCACCTAGTTTTCCCACACTGGTCTCAATAAAAATGGTACCCAACTTGTGTGGATGGGTCGAGCATCCATGACAGGCAAAGCCCCAAAACACAACATGGACCGATCAAATTTTTCCAATCAAAACTGACTGTTTTTGGCAATGTGGCGAGCTGTGGATTTTTGGGATTGGGGTTTTCTGCCACCCAGTGAAACCTGCAAAACTTTAACATTTCTGAAAACTAGGATCCAGGTGAGTCCAGATTGGTGTGACGTGTGTTTTTCTTCCACACAAGGCCTTGCAAATCACAAACCTTTGGCTAAAACACATTTTTTTCACATTTCCGTGGGAGAAAGTTCATGAATCTGTGCGGTTCATAACATTTCTAATACCCAGCCTACCTACTCTTCCCCCAATAAAATTATTACCCTTCTTGTGTGGTTTAACCTAGCACCCAAGATTTCCTAGCAACTATGACACAACTGTCGCCAAAATGGAGACATCAACATTTTCTGTCACAAAATGGCTTCATTTGCTAACGGGGTAGCCGCAGTATTTGGGTCAGGGATCGGCCGTCTCTTAGAGAAACAGATTAAACCCAGACATTTTTTAAATCTTTACACCCAAGGGAGTCCTGTGAGGTGTGCTTTGCATGAATCCCATGAGGTCTTCTTACCCATAATGTCTTGTAACTCATTTACCTCACATTTCTGTTATGGAAACTTTCGGAATTTACAGGGATCCACAAAATTCCTACCACCCAGTGTTCCCTCACTGGTCCTGATAAAAATGCTACTCCACTTGCGTGAGTGAGCCTTGTGCCCATGACAGGAACAGATCAAACCACTGACAATGCCAGTAGGCCAAAATCCGAGATTTGTGTGGGACTTTGCTTGTGTAAATAAAACTTTAGATACCCCTATTATTTTACTGCAACAGTAATACACCAAAAATAGCCTACAGCAGAGGTCTCCAACAGGTTGATCGTGAGCTACCAGCAGCTCTTAGGATACTTCCAAGTTGCTCACACATGATAATTACCTGTCAACTTGCTTCTATCTTTCTATGTTTTGTTAGTTACTACTTTTTTCTTCTGCTTCCTTTTGGTCTCCTTTCTCCCATTTTTTGTTCTTGTTGCTCCTCACTTTCTCTCATTTCTCCTTCTTCCTTTTGTCTTTTATTCTCAACTTCTCTTCTTTGTCTCCTTTTTTATTTTCATCTTTCCTTTTTAATTTCTTGTTGCCTTTCACTTTTGCTTTCCTCTTGTCATTTCATCTACTTCTCTCCTTTCTCTTTCTTTGTCACTTCTTTTCTCTTCCCCTCTTTCATTCCTGCCTGCCATCTCGCCTCTGCCGACCTTTCTTGATTTTCACTTTCTTTCTGTTTTTCTTTCTTGCTCTACTTTTTCTACCTTTCCTTCTTGACTTGTACTCTGGCTGCTCTCCTGTCCTCTGTACTTCACTCTTTTTTATGACTTGTTTTTTCATTGTTTCAGTTTTACCTTTTCATGCCTCTTTCATTTATCTTTCTTCCTCTCCTTTCACTTCTTCCTCTGTTTCTTTCTTTTACTCATTTTTGCTTTTATCCTTTATTGTGTTTTCTTTGTTTAGTGTCTGTTTCTTTTTCCTTCCTTCCTTTCTTTCTCTCTTTTCCTTTTTCTCTTTTTTATTCTCATTTTTTGTCTTTGTTATTCTGCCTTCTCGCAGGTATTTTTTGTCTCATTTTGTTTTTGTTTGTTTTGTGTGTCCTCTTCTTTCTTCTTCACCTTTTTCTTTCATTCTCACCTTTCTCCTTCCATCACTCCTGCTCTCTCATCCTACCTTAATCTCTCTCTTTCCCTCTCTCTTTCTTTTTTCTCTCATGCAGTTCCTTTTCTCACTACATATTTCTTTGTGAATCATTTTCAGTGTCTCTCTTTCTATCACTAAATGTGTCTCTTCCTTTCTTTCCTTCTTTCTGGGATTTCTTTGTTCCTTCAATAAGTTACTGCCTTTCTTTCCCTCTTGCTTCCCTCCTCTCTTCCATTTTATGTCTTCCTCTTCTTCCTTTCTCTTCCTTTTTTCCTCTACTTTCTTTCTCTTCCATTCATCATTGATTTATTTCTGTCCTTCTTCTGTTGGTTCTTACTTTGTTTAAAGAGTGCCTAGTTTCTTAACACGATCTCTTCATACGTTAAAATGCGTGTCATTATTATCTGACTGTGCACAGTGTGCCAGTCACTGCTGAGTTATACTTACTTGTAGATAACTGTGAAGTCTGCATGGTCCTCACATATGTTCTATTGATAATGGTCCTTCTTGCTCTAACTCTCAAAAAAAGCTATGTCACCTTATGTATTGTACAGTAATGAGGACGCAAGTCTAAATTAGGCTCTAACCTCTCAGTGCAATTCATAACCAAGGGACAAACCTGAATGCTGTATGCTCACTGGAGCAGGTCTGGGATTCTCTGGGGCAGTGTTTAAGTTATGTGGACTTCATGTACTGTTATCTAGCACCCATTTACTAGTCGGTAGCTCATGATGCTTTTCAGTGAGCAGAAGTAGCTTCCAGTGCAGAAAAGGGTGGAGACACCTGGCCTAAACAAATGCCTTGAGAAGAACTGTATACAGTAAAGTAGTGTGTTAATGGAATAGATCAGTTGTGAGTGAATGAATATCCCAACCTAGCAGTTGTATTGGCTGCACCAAGAAAAGACCTCAGACGTATCTTCTGCTTTAGGTCCACTGCTCAGATTGAGAAACACAAGAGTGAAGATAGAACCACAAATCTTTAAATTTGAAGTTAGAATAAAATGTCTCATACTGCTTGTCCAACATTTTAAATATAGATTCACAGTTCCACTAGATCTGCCTGGGCAAATTCATTTCACTACACCCTAACATACTTTTAAGTTTAAATAGAAACCACACTTACTCACTTTAAGGGTGATTTAGATCCTGGCAGGAGGCTTGCCAGTCCCCCAGGTTAGCAGAGTCTATGACTTTTGTTCCCATGGCGGAAGACTGCATGCCTTGTTGAGCAATCTCCACTGGTGTGGCAAGGGTCTCACAGCCATCAGAGGAACTACTGATGTGGCAGTAGGTCTGAAGGCAGATGTGTTTACCTAGTGGGAGCCATGTTGTTTTAACCTTGTCAAGCAATTGTTTTAAAAAAAAAAAAAAAAAAACCAATTATAGATGGGAGCTTTATTTTAAAAACAAACACAAACTAATGGGACTGATGTAGAATGAGTTTGGTATTTATTTGTCAAGATCATTCATTGAGTTCCCTGATCAAGACTGGCATGTCTCACATGCCCCGGGCAAGGAAATCTACATAGGGATAGCCCACCCAGCATTACCACATTGAGGTCCAGTGGCAAATGGGCACCCAGGTCATGGTTTCCAATGGCAGAAACAACTGAGCATTGGTAGAAAGTGTGTGATTCCCCAGCTCCACTTGAGGTGGGGAAATATGGAGTTTGGTCGGGCAGGTGAAATGCAAATTTATGGCAGTTTGCCCACTCTAAAATTGACCCTATGAATTTTATGACAGACATTTTACCATTGCTTGTTATTTTTCCTGTTGTATTTTAACTATTTTGTTGTTGGCTGTAAATAGTAACAAAGGGACAATCAAAATACATTTTGTCTAAAGCCTGTAGATTTTCATTTTGTTTTTTTTATAAATCTTTTTATTAAATGAACAAAACCTGGCAGCATGACAGTCAACAAGTACACTCCGTACATTTGTATCGTTACAAGGTTCGCTTTTAAACGTTTGTTTGCATACCATTCAATATCGTTATGACAAGGCAAGGTCTAGTACATTTCAGTGTAGTACAGTGCATAGTCTCCCCTGTTTCTCCAAGTAGATTTTCATTTTGATAAGGTTGCTAGCAATCTAATGGACAAATGTCTCTGTTTCATTATGTTTTGTTTTCGTGGTGAAAAAGTCAAAAGAGATATCAAATCAAGAGCTAACCAACTTAAAGTGTACCTGGTTAATATCACACATATTGAAAGAAGGAATTTCTTATTGTCTCAAAAACCATATGAGGCTTTCGACAGATTAATCCCATGTAAATCATCAATACTGTCTCCTATTTGTTCAACTCTATATAGTGTATACTCTCAATCCAATGTCAAGTGAACCACTAATAAATGATTTTTGTTAGCTATTATGAAGATTCTCATTGTGCTTGTGTCAGCCATATGCCATACCCCAGACTCCCTCCCTGAAAAGTAGAAAAATTGTATAATGGTTTTATTTCAGTCATTGTTGAACAACGAGTGGTGTAGAATAGTAGCAACATGAGGCAATGCATTTAGTGAATGGTACAGCTAAATTGTGGGTGTACTCACTCTTCCTGTTTATATCCTAATGCATTTCTCTTTTGAATTGAAATATTCCTTGTATGTAAAACTGAACAGTAGTTAAAGCTCTGAAAATGACTTTATTATTCCATTTGCTGATACAAGCCCTATTATTAATGTGCCAGAATCAACTCATGGTTTTATCCTCTACCCAAAATTTGCTATTAACCAAATAGGATTGTCAATTTTAATGTTGTTTCAGAGGCTGGAACCTACATTGAGAAGCACTTTCTTAGAAAGCTTGTTATCCAAAGTGTGAGTCAGAATAATTAGACAAAAACAGGCTTTGTACAGTAAGCCAATTAGGAAAAGAATTAGACTCAGAGTGCAAACCTAAAAAATAAAGGTTTTATTCCAAATAATTAGGAAAATCTATTCCCTTCCTTCTCTTCCAACTTATTTTAACATTTGCAAAGGAATTATGTAAGGCTTGTCTTTTGTTGAATAGCATCCAACATTTTTAATGTTGAATAACATCCAACATTTTTAAAAATACATTTTACAAATCTTATAAAGAGCATCGAAATCACATACAGAATAAAAGGGAAAATCAGTGAGCAATTCTTGATAGAATTTTCTTGTGAGTCTGTTTCGAGGTAAAGACTTCTACATTCACTTCTTAAAAATATATTCATTAAACTTTTTTAAAATATTAAAATAATATTTATATTAGCAGTATAATAAATAACGTAATATATATTTGTAAATTGCAAATATATGCACAAAATGTATCATTTTCAGCAATGCAAACTGCTCATAAACAATATTAGATGTCAATGGCCTATGCCAAGACCAATAAATAGTTCACAGGATTTCTCATACATGGTTAATCTAAAACATCTCCCACATACTATTAGCATTATAGTCTGTTTTTCATAGTGTAAATTGCCCTCTCTACTGTAGACATCTTGAAGAGTTGGGTAATCCAGTTTTTCATATTTGGATATTTGTTACCATTTGATTTTCAGAAAATATGTTTTTTAGCATCATCACTGTATTTGGTATTGGTATCATTATGTTATTTTTCTGTAAATTTGCTGTTTTAGTATGTTAACAGAATATGTTTATATGAGCCTACTTCTCTTTTACACATCCAGAATATGTCCAAGTAAACCAAACACAGTTTTATAGTTTACATTGCCCTCTCCACTGTAGAGATCTTGAAGAGTTGGGTTATCAAGTTTGTTATATTTGGATATCTGTTACCATTTCATGTTCAGAAAATACGCTTTTTACTGTCATCAATGTATTTGCTAATCATAATGTTGTATGTAGACTCTTTGACACCTTGTTACATTTTCTCTATATGATAAACTTGTTTATCCAGAACTACATCGATGTGCATTTGCTGTTTTAGTATGTCAATAGAATATGTTTATATGAGCCTACTTCTCTTTTACACATCCAGTATTTGTCCAAGCAAACTAAAAACAGTTTTTTCAACCTAGCTGGAGTCCAGTATAATGGGAAACAAGAGTTTTTGATACTGTAGCCATTTGAATATATATGCATCTACTTTTGAGATGTTAGTTAACACAAATTTTTCCTAATGTCAACCCTAATATTCCAGCTCAGCTATGTAATCTCTAAGAAATTTACCTAAAATGGCCATAGAGTTCTGTCTGGTTTTGCTACATAATTAAGATACTGTGCATAGTACTGATCTCTTGAATATAGTTCATAGAATCTTACCATATCTATTTTTAGGAGATCTACCCTGTTGTAGTCCTAACAGAGGGGCCGATTACGATGGTGGACGGACTGGAGTCCATCCGCCATCGTGGTGGTGACCGGGACCGTCCGCAATACATGCAGCGGTCCCGCACACCAAATCAGGATGCGATCGCCACCATGGCCGTCGCATTTTGCATTTTAACATTGCAGCGGGTGCTGCTGACAGCAGCACCCGCCACGATGATAAAATAGCACGTTGTGCATTTCACTGCACTACGTGGCAGGCACCACACGGTGCCTGCCACTTGGTGCAGTGAAATGTAGGGAGGTACCATGGGTAACCCCCCAGTGCACCCACACCTCCCCCCAACACAAGGGGGTCCCACAACAGGCCCCCGAAACCAATCTCCACCAGCCTTTCAATGGTGGTTTACCCGCCACGGAAATGCTGGCTGGAGACAGCATCGTGATTTGGCGGACGGTGCCTACTAGGCACCGCCACCATTTCATGGATGCAGACCGCTCCGCCAGGCAATCCAAACGATTGCCTGTGGCGGTTACATGGCGGACGGTCTTTGCGTCCGCCACGGTCCGAACGCGATTCCCCCGCCATCGCAATGTGGCGGGGGGAAAATCGCGGTCCGATTGTGGAAGGACCGCCACCGCATGGCTGGCAGTGGCGGTCCTTCCGCAATCGTAATCGGCCCCAGAGTTTCTTAGCTCAATCTTAAATGATGATGATATCCCTCATAATTCTGTTGGTACTAGTAACAGACGTAACCAGCCCTATTGTAATTACGAGATCCACAGGAACACCACAGATCCTTTATATTTGACTGAGATATTTTGTCTGCTAAAACACCAGACACAAATGTTAAACTGCAGGGGCAATCATACTAAGGTACAACTTGTAATCCCTCCCAGTAACACCTCTCCCTAGAGTTACCAGCATAGGTAATTCTGGTGAATGGCATTACCGGGTACTGGTACCAGGGCATTCAGAGTGAAGGCCTTGGGGCGTATTCTTTTAAATTAAGATATTGCTCAATATTTTGATGAATTTCTTCAAGAGAATGTGGAAGTCATTTAGCACTTGATAAAAAGGGAGAAATACCACAACTTGGCAGTTCTCCCATGCCACCAACCCCATGGTTCCCACCTTGTTTAGAATTAAAAGAACAACCATGTTTTCTCTGATGTACTACATTTTCCATTTTGAAATCACTGGTTTGCAAATGGGAAATCAATTTGTAATGCAACTTATGTATTAAGTGGTTGCAAATTTGAATATTCACAGTGGGTCGTAAAATATCCTGCCTAATAATCATCAAATAAGCAGATCACAGTTTGTGACCCTCTTTGACTGGCTGCAAATGCACGAATGGTGGCTAGTAAGGGCCACCATACATTCGTCCCTGCATTTTAATTTCCAAATGGGAAATATTTTCTTTAAAAAGACTGGTGCTGCTTAAAAAATGTTTCCCATTTAGGAAGATTTCAGCAAAGAAGCAGTGGTCCTTTGGACCAATGCATGCTCTCTCTGAGCCAAGCATCACATCAGCCCGACCTCCTCACAATGGCACCAGGCCTTACTCTGTTGGGGTGACATGGAGAGTTCTTCATTACACTGGGAAGAAGCCCCGATGAATCCAGTGTCTCCCCATATCAGCATCCTGGGACACCATGCAAGCGCAATTCAAAGAACTCACAGCCAAAAAAAACCCTGACCCCGCACCCCCTTCTTTTCTTCACTCTCAAGACTTGGGGTCAGCCAATGCATCCTAAAGGCCCTCTTCCATGTTCTAGTCTGCCAGCTTGCATCCTTCCTCTCTTCACGTGCACAGTGACCACCCCCTACAAAACCTCAATGGCCTCCCTCTTCCTCACTGAGGGGGAAATTAAGACACATAACGGGGTCTGAACTCACACCGTTCACTATTAGACACTCAGAATATTCCAGAGCCCCCCGGCCTGTGCATCCCCCATCCTTTCATCTGCCTCATATCTATGTTATACGCTCGTGCATTCTTCTTTGTTTCCTTCCTCCAAGTTGGAGTTTCCTATCTTTACCAACCTCCTCTTGTTTCATGATGGAGGCCACAAATATTTAGTAGTATCTAATCATATTTAGATCACACAACATTGTGATACAGTACCATAAACGATGAAGTGTAAACCTGGCTCATCCAAATATTTAAGACTCATAGATCCAGGAGAGTAGTGGCTCTCTCTCCACATTGGAGACAAAGGACAAGTGATACAAAGAGAATGCAACTGTGTTTATAAACCTCTTCACCTGTTGATGTCAATTCTAAATATATACTAAATGTCTTGTAATGAAACTCTAATGAATTGATCTCTCCTAAATATATACAGTGGAATAATGATTACATGCTGCCATGCTCGGTGAACTGTATTACTGTGTTATACAGCATTAAACAACCTAAAAACCCAATACATGATTTTTTTAATGATTCATATGGAGGAAGATGTCCCCTTTGGAAATCAGCTACCTCCCACTCGAAGGAGTCTGTATCTAATCAATGATTTGCGACTGCAAGTGAGAGAACAAACTAGTGTTATATTAATTTCCATATCCCAGATAGAAGGGGGTGCCCCCTCCTGTTTATGACTCGGACAGTGTCGCAAAACACCTTTTATCAAGCGGAAAGAATGTTTACAAAAGCCCTTTTATGACTCATAAAACAGCTCTTGTAAACATTAAAAAGCATTGTGTGACTGAAATTCCTATGATTTTGCTAATTGCATTCTGTGTGGGTTGCAAAATACCTTTGTACATCAGGCCCAAAATGTTTTGAAAGTTGCAGCTGAGGACAGTTCGTAAACAAGCATTGGCATAGCCAATAGGTCTCGCATTTGGGGCCTTATAAGTGTTTAACCATGCAACAGTTAATGTTGTTGCACCAAAGATATTGTGCAGCATAACTAAATACTTATAAGGTCCCAAAAGCGAGACTTATTGGCTATGCCAATGCTTGTTGTGTTTTGTTTCCTCCCATGGAGCACCGCCCAAGTACTGGTATCTTTACGCTTCAGTGTTTTTGTGTTTGTTTTGTGAGACTATTGTTTTCTTTGTTTCCTGCTTGTGTTTGCTGTTGCCTGTTTTTTTTGTGTTCCTCGTCTTTTACGCTGTAAAGTCAGCGTGTGCTTGCGATTTGTATTATAAATGAATTGCTTCTTATTAACAAAGCTGCTTGGGTCTGCGTTTGGATTTTAATTTATTTTTTAATTTAAATCCACAGAGCAAAGTGACTGTGTGTGTATTGCTTGTTAAATGCCAGTCTCCTTAATCATTTTAAAAACCTGCGTTTGCTTTAGATCGTACTTTCATCCATGCACTTACATCTCCGTCTGCTACTTCCCTTGCAGATACACTGTCCCCAGCCAGGCAGTCGCGGCTTCGTATCACTGCATCCTTTAACTTTAAATCCTACTTGGCCGCTTCTGCTCTTAATCCCCTCCCCTCTCTCCTCCGGGTATAATCTATCACTGTCCCCAGCCAGGCAGCCGCAGCTTCGCATCAATACAGCTTGTCTGTATACATTCTTGGACTTGAAATCCGACCTAGCCGCTTCTGCTCTTAATCCCCACCCCTTGCTGCTGGGCAAAATCTATCACAAGCCCCTCACGTAAGCCCGTCCCTCCGCTTCAGGGAGAAAACTATGTTATGATTTACATCACAGTCCCTCTCCGCCCCATATCCCTGTGTACCGATAGTGGTTTGAACCACTGTGGGAATATAACTCTTTTCTTGAAAAAGTGGACACGTCTTAGGGTTGCAACCTTTTTCAAACAAAAATACCGGACCATTTATACATACATTGGTGTTCTGGAAGGACTGTCTACTGATATTATAACAGCAGTTTGTGTACAATTCTTCTCCATTTCATGTTTGAACAAGGGGAGGGACCAGCAAGCAACACACCAATCTCTGCACAGACATGGTGGGATAGTTTCAGCCTATGACGCAAAGAACTATTCGATCATGTGCCATCCAAAAATGAAGCTGCTTCTGCCATTTTGGTGACTGGAGAAGTGGCGTCTATTTCCCATAAACCCAAAAATTAAGACGCTATTAAAAGCAGCGGAACACTGGTTATTCTCTTAAACAAAAATGCACATATCGGCGTTGGTCTCCCATTCTTAAAAAGGCATAGCAGTCTTAGTGCTTGGTGTGAAGATGGTGCAGTACTGCTCTGCTTTCCATCTCTTTCCACAAGTAAGAAAACATTCTCACTCGCCCGCTTGGAGTGTGGCGCACTGTTTACTGTCATTCGTGTAAAACCGTTACAGATAGGGGAGGCAATGTTTGGTATAGCTGCATCAAGATATTGTCAGAGAGGGGTTCCGAGTTGCTCAAGGGTTCATAGGAATGCCTATCGTGCATGCTTGGAAGGACAAGGGGGCGGTTATACCATGTAGATGATTATAGCGCTATGAAACAAGATGACCAGGGGGTCTTCCCGGGAGTACATGCCGGCCCAGCCGGGGGCCCACAGGGCCCAGAGGAGCCACAGCACACGCATCTCGGGCATCATTCTACGGGGACCAGCGCTGCAGGGCCGGCCGGAGAGAAGACATGGAGAAGGCGGAGCGAGGGCGGGACAAGGGAGGACGGGCCTCTGGATGGACCTGCCGCGAGGAGAGAGGGAGAAGGAGCGCGAGCCTGAGTGACAGGCCGTATGACAGGCTCGTAGGCAGGAGCACTGGTGGTTGAGGGCCGACGACGAGTACACGGGCACTGGTTAAACAAGCACGCAAGTGGTGCGCACGCCCGAGGAGACGCAGCCGGCAGCTGGGCTAAACAAGTGCTGCGCGCGCGCCACAGCGAGACATCTGTTTTGCATTATCGGGCACGATAATGCAAAACAGATGTCGGCCGCGCGGGTAACCGCCCGAAAAAGGCCATGACGCACGAGCGTCTGGTCAGCTTTTGGATTCCCCTACATAATGCTTCGCCAGAAGCAGCGCTTGCGCGCTACTCTAGGCTCAACCTAAAAATGGTGTATTTCTGCTGGCAATGTTTCACAAGAACACTTACAATTGCAGTTTAGCTTAAAAATAACACATTGAATAGTAAAGTACACTTTATCTTTACAAATTGCACTACAAAAAAAACCTTTTTTGGCACAAATATGGCTGAAGTGCATTTTAATGGTAAATTTGAGGCAATGCGACACAATTAATAGGGAAAAATTACGCAATCAGCACAATTATTGCTGGACATTCCTTGAAACACATCCATCTGATGTGGTCCTGGTTAGGAATATGTCATGTCTGCTTTAAGAGAAGACCACATCACACATTGTGGGCAGTGTTGGACTGGTCCTTCGGGCCATCTGGTACTACCAAAAGGGGCAGCATGAAGGTCCAGTGCGTGGGCTGTTTCTTTTTTTGTCTTGTGGGCTGTGATGGGTCCAAACTAATTCGCCCACACTGGTTGTGGATTGCTTAGTAAAAGTGATATGGTCAAGCAATGTGGCAAGTGACTTTACTGGCCTCATGAATGCCTTCCCTAAACCATGGGGCTTGGGTTGTTTAATTTAGTACCACAGCATTAAGATACATTTATAATATCCTGAGCATTGCAAACATGATCAATCTTTTTCTTTTTGCTAATGATGTGCAATACAACATAATCTCTCCTTACTTTGCATCCCAACAATTTTGTTTACATTTACAATGGAAAGCTTGTTTTGTTTTAGTCTTCAGTTTAATTCTGGAAAACGCACTAATATAGGCTAAAATAAAAGTGCAGTATTAATGTGCAAGCTAAAAATAAAGGAAAAGTGCTTATGGATTTATGGAAAATGTACACAGCTGCCATAGTTACATGTACTAGGGCTTCAACTGTTCAAATTACACTGCTAAAAGTTTGTTCACTTAGAAATGCTAACACATGAAATTATATTTCTTAGTAAAGATGAGATCAAGGCACAATGAAGATATTACAGAAATATGTAACTCTTGACCTCTGCATAAGGGTGCTATTTCATAATACGATTAACACTTTATAGAATGATTCACATATTTGTTGTAAAACTGTTTCTATTTAAATAGAGCCTATTGCTATCATTGATTAGAATTTTGGGCCCGATTACGAGTTTGGCGGTCTGAACGCCCTAGAACCACGTCCACAACTGCCAGTAGACCACAACGCTGGGGGTCTATAGACCAATGCACTGCAAGTCGACCACAGTGCCGGTGGTGTGGAAGCAGAGATCTTGTGGTGGCGGTGAGTACATTTTCCTAATATATCAATACATGTGTGTGTATTTTGACGGCATTTGTGTCGGATGTGTAGGAGAGTAGGATCTGCTTCACATGGGTACCCCCACTTTTTGCTGATGCTTCACTGTTTTTCGACTTTAGTCTCGCTGGGGCCCTGCTAATCAGAACCCCAGCCTAGCTGCTTCCTCTCTAAAATGGTTTCCATGTACCTTAGGTACATCTTTGATTGGAATCTGGAGTGCCCTTATAAGTCCCTAGTATATGGTATACTATGTACCCAGGGCATAGGTACCCCAGAGGCCTGCCAGGGGCTGAAGCATGTATTATGCCACCCCTGGAAGGCCAGCCAAAATGACACCACAGGTCTGCTACTGCAGCCTGGGTAAGGTGGTGCATGCACCCCTTACTGTGATATAGGCTACCTATATCACTACCATTGCACACACATATAAATCTATAAGTCACTCCTATGGCAGGCCTTTACAATCCTGAAGGCAGAGTGCTTGGTTTTTATGTGAGAGGGTGCCCCTGCATGAGCAGAGCCCCTCTGCAGTGTTCGGAGTCCCTCCTCTGATGCTGTTTGTGGCACAGCCTGACCATATACTCTTAAGTGCATTATATCCTCGCAGTACAATGCTAACTTTGGACTGGCTGCACCAAAACATGTCGTGTTTGGTGTCAAACATCTTGGAATACTACCCCCCTGCCAGTCCTGGCAGCGGGGGTAGCATTCCACCCTTCTAGAGGGAGAGATGGGTACCCACCGGCCTACCCGGTAACTTCTTTACAGAGCCCTGGCATCACAAAATGGATGCCGCTGCCACAGACACGGGTGTGGCCTCCTGCTGCTAACTGAAACTCCAGCAGGGGAGGCCTGGACAATAGGTTTCCTGTCGAAGGGAGGTGTAACCACTTCCCCAGACAGGATAGTGTGTATTGGGGCTGGGCGTGAGCACTCTCTGGTGCTTTGAAGTCCTGCACTGGGGGCACATTTGGTGTCCCTGTGCATATGCCAGTTCAAACCGGTTGCAGGGGCTACCTGCCCCTGCTCTGGCATGAAACTGGACAAAGGGAATGGGTGTAACCACCCCTCTTCCCTGACCCTCCCATAGGTGGGTCCCCAGAGAATGTCCAACCCCCTAACTTAGTATAAGTATGGGACCCCAGTCCTTAGGACTTTAGATTACCCTGGACAAAACTCTGAAGCCGAATCCTGGACCTTCGACGCTCTACTTCAAGATTAGAGGACTGAAGAATCTCCCTTTGGGTCAAGGAGTGACTCCCCTGCTTGGCAGGCACCTAAGAAGCAATTGTCTGGTCTGCATTGCTGAAGCTCCCGCCAGACGCCGAAGTCTTTGCAACACCAGAGGTAGATTTCCAGACTTCGCCGAGACTGCCCTGAGTCCCAAGTGAAGCTGAGGCACATAGCTGTTGTGGGTAATGTGGAACTGTGACCCCTGGACACCGAGAACTTTTGCAAGTGCATCCTCTTCCTGGCCTCCCACGAAGTTGTGCTTTGGGCTCCGAGTAGCCCCCACCTCCAGCACCGACTGCACTGAAGATCACTGGCCTCCACTCCACGAGTGTCCTGTGAGCCAGCTCCAAGTGCGTCCACTTGAGGCTCCTTTGCGGTCACTAGTCCATTGGCTAGTGGGCCCTCCCGAAGGCAACTCTTCTTCTGCTTGGGCTTTCCTGGTTGCTCCAGAAGTGCCCTGACTTACCCTCGCTGGGTGAGTCCCTCAGACCTTGCTGGTCTGCATCAACGTCCTTTCTTTGTTTCCATGTGACTTGCCGTTGCCAAGGCTTGTTGGGTCCAATCCGGTCACTGATACCTCAGCAATCGACAAACGTTGTGGGACAGCTCGAATCCAGCTCCTGGTTATCGTCGACACCTCCTGGACCTCGTGGCTGAAGAGTCAAGATGACTGTCAACCTACCTGAAGCACTCGACATCGGTGGGCATCTGCTCATCGCCTTCCTGGTCACTGGCTAGTGACCCAGACTCTGTCCCCTCTGCTTTCAGGTTCTACAGATCTTTGATCCACCCTTGGATCCACCCGGACACTTTCGACTTGGTCGCCAGCAGCCTGCTGCAGCAGATCGCCATTGAAAACGACGACGAAACCTGACGCCAAAAGACACCTATGCACCCGGCTTCCCTGGGTGAGGTAACTCGAGTACTCCGGTGCTCCCGTGGGTATTGACTCTAGAACTGCCTAGTTCTAAAGGGATTTGCTCCAAGTCCTCCCCTAAGTGTCCTTTCCTTTTAAAAATCCAACCGCGACTTTCCCCATAGAAGTTAACGGTGGCTCGCGGCTGTGTTCTCACACTGCACGTGTCCCCCGTGGGTCCCCTGTGTCACTACCTTGGGTGGTTCCTTGGGGTCCAAGCACTTCTACAGGCTCTAGGCCTTGTGTCTAGCTCAGTCGTGGTTCTTATATACCACTTTATTGGTATATGGTTTGGTACGCCCCTAGGGCTCAAACGTGTATTTGTGCTATTACTGTTGATAACTGACTTGTAACTTATGTACTTCGAACTCTAGTCTCATAAAGAGACTAGAGGGGTGTGTTTAAGACTAAATACATATATTTAATATATATACCTGGTGTGGTCCTCTTTCATTTGGTCACTCAAGAGATTATAGACTGATAAAACAAGCTGCTTTACATTCCTTCAAGACTTAGCTTGAAGGCTGCTCTCCATAGCTACCACTAGGATAGCTTTCAATAAAGGTTGTCTTTAACCTATCTCCAATAAGGGGTTGTTTGGACTGGTGCAAGGTGCCCACTATAATTAGTGGACAGCATATACCAGGCCAACTTCTCAAATTGGTGGCAGCGGTGGGATTCCAGCTTGCTATTGTTTTACCAGATAATCTCAATTGAATTGATCAACTGAAAACCACTAAAAGTACCTTAGGTACATATAAAACAAGCTTAGTATACAGTAAGTTCTATTGAACTTAGAGTTGTGTGTTAAGGGCTAGCACACCCTTTCTACAACTCAAGAGAGTTTAGTAGGCCACACTAGAGTAGGTAGTACATACACCACACCTCACTAGTAATGTCTTCAGGGCCAGGAATCAGTAGATCCCTGCCAGGAACCAGTGGGCTCCTACCCTCCAAGTATGACAACCTCCCATTCTTGGAATTGAGAGAGTTGTGCAAGATTAGGAAACTGAAGACAGGCAAAAGTGCCAACACCCAACGTATCATGGAGATGCTTCTGCTGGATGATCTCAGAAGACCCCTAGGGTCTGCAGGGGTAGGCAGAGAGGGTGGGGCAGAAGATGAGGAAGGGGCCAGGGATGAAAATACCCAGGACCCAACCTCTGAAACTGGCCAGGAGGATGACAATGATCCTGACCTGGATAATGTAGCTACTCCTGAGGATGAGGAGGAGGATCAGGATGACCTCCCCTTTGTCCCCCCAGGAAGAGTTATGAGTGTGCCCAGAAGGTCTAGATCTCCTTCCCAGGAGTCTAACCACTCTGACACCTCAGTAGGGACCTCTGTTTCCTCTCATAGGAGGGAATCCTCCAGTGAGAGGAAAGAGAGACTGCTCAAGTATGGAGAAGCTCAGTTGAGACTCAGAAGAGAGCAGTTGGCTATAGACAGGGAGTCCCTAGAGCTTGAAAGGCAAAGAAAAAGTTGGGACTAGAGTCCCATGGTGGCAGCAACTTCCCTAGTGGTAGGGAAAGGTCTTATGACCATAGAAACCTGAGCAAGATTGTCCCTCCCTACCAGAGTGGGGATGACATCCACAAATTGATTTCTGCACTGGAGAGGGCCTGTAAAGTACAGAGGGTCCCTCAGGAGCAGTGGGCAGCAATCTTGTGGCTCTCCTTTGCAGACAAAGGTAGAGATAAGCTCCTCTCTGTTAGAGAAGAGGATGCTGATAATTATCCAGTCTTAAAAAGTACATTGATTGATGGGTTTGGCCTAACAACTGAACAATACAGGTTAAAGTTCAGAGATACCCAAAAGGCACAGAATCAAGACTGGGTGGACTTTGTTGATTGTTCTGTTAAAGCTCTGGAAGGTTGGTTAGTGGGCAGTAAGGTATGTGACTTCAAAGGATCGTACAATCTTATCATGAGGGAGCAGATTCTTAATAACTGTCAAAATCAGCTGTTGCATCAGTACCTGGTGGACTCTGATCTGACCTCTCTCCAAGAATTGGGAAAGAAGGCAGACAAATGGGTCAGAACCAGGGTGAGGCAGAAGGTACAGAACCAAGGTGGTGACCCAAAGAAGCAAGATTCTAAGAACTCTGACAAGAGTGGGGAGAAGGGTAAAGACCAGAAGTCTTCACAAGGCCCCCAAAAATCTTCTTCAGGTGGGGATTCACAGTCTAACAAAGGGAAGGGCCAAAAGAAACCATGGTGCAAAGTCTGTAAGCAAAAGACACACTGGACCAGTGATTGCACCAAGTTCAAAGACTTTATTCCAGCCCCCACCAATGCCCCTAAGGCACCTGTTCCCCCTAGTGCAGTTACAATTGGTGGTGGGAGTACACAAGCCAAGGGTTTAGTAGGGTTGACCCTGGGTAAGGAGATGAGCTCTGGCCTAGTCAGAGAACTCACTCAGGCTGTCCTAGTCTGTGATGGAGGCATGGATGTGACCTCCTCTGTGAGTCCCAGTAATCTGGGCAAGTACAGGCAACAGCCATTAATAAATGGAAAAGAGGCTTTGGCATTTAGGGACACAGGAGTAAGTGTCACCATGGTGACACAAGATCTTGTAGAGCCTGGGCAGATTATACTTGGTGAAATGTACCAAGTGACCAATGCTAGCAATGTCAGAACAGACCATACTCTGGCAGTTTTTAACTTCTCCTGGGGAGGGGTAACTGGCCTTAAGAAGGTTGTGGTAAGTGCAGACCTACCAGTTGAATGCTTGCTTGGCAATGATCTAGAAACTTCAGCTTGGGCAGTAGTGGAGCTCAGGACCCATGCAGAAATGCTGGGCATCCCTGCAGATGTGTTTGCTGTGACCAGGTCACAGAGCAAAATGCCTAACACTGAACAGGCCTTGGATCCTGGAACAATGGACCAAGTGCCATCCAAGAGGAGGAGTAGTAGGGTAAAGGCAGTGCCTCCCCCCTTGGCTCAGAAGGAAGATCAGTCTCTTCAGGGAGATGATCTCAGTCCTGAGGAAGGAACTGTCACAGAGGAGCTTGAGCCTGATCAGGTTGAGTTCTTAGGGACAGGGGGCCCTTCCAGGGCAGATCTGAGCCAGGAGCAGCAGAGCTGCCCCTCTCTTGAACCCCTCAGACAGCAAGCTGCTGCTGAGGCTGCTGGGAATGCTAGTGGTCCCCATAAAGTGTATTGGGATGATGGACTCTTGTACTCAGAGTGTAGAGACCCCAAGCCTGGTGCCACCAGGAGGTTGGTTATACCTCTGAAGTTCAGGGGCTTCCTACTGACCCTAGCCCATGACATTCCTCTAGCAGGTCACCTGGGCCAGAACAAGACTTGGGACAGAATTGTTCCTCACTTTCACTGGCCCCACATGTCTGAAGACACCAAGGAGTTTTGTCGCTCCTGTGTAACCTGCCAGGCCAGTGGCAAGGCAGGTGGCACTACAAAGGCCCCCTGATACCACTACCTGTGGTGGGGTCCCCTTTGAAAGGGTGGGGATTGACATTGTTGGTCCCATGGATCCCCAAACAGAATCTGGGCACAGGTTTATCCTGGTGGTGGTGGACCATGCCACCAGGTACCCAGAGGCTATTCCCCTTAGGACCACTACAGCACCTGTGGTGGCAAGAGCCCTCCTGGGAATTTTCTCAAGAGTGGGCTTCCCTAAGGAGGTTGTATCAGACAGGGGTGCAAACTTTATGTCTGGATACTTGAAAGCAATGTGGAAGGAGTGTGGAGTAACTTACAAGTTCACCACACCCTATCACCCACAATGCAATGGTTTAGTTGAGAGATTCAACAAAACCTTGAAAGGCGTTTGGGGGGGGGGTTGTGTAGGAGAGTAGGATCTGCTTCACATGGGTACCCCCACATTTTGCTGATGCTTCACTGTTTTTCTACTTTAGTCTGGCTGGGGCCCTGCTAATCAGAACCCCAGCCTAGCTGCTTCCTCTCTAAAATGGTTTCCATGTACCTTAGGTACATCTTTGATTGGAATCTGGAGTGCCCTTATAAGTCCCTAGTATATGGTATACTATGTACCCAGGGCATAGGTACCCCAGAGGCCTGCCAGGGGCTGAAGCATGTATTATGCCACACCTGGAAGGCCAGCCAAAATGACACCACAGGTCTGCTACTGCAGCCTGGGTAAGGTGGTGCATGCATCCCCTTACTGTGATATAGGCTACCTATATCACTACCATTGCACACACATATAAACCTATAAGTCACTCCTATGGCAGGCCTTTACAATCCTGAAGGCAGAGTGCTTGGTTTTTATGTGAGAGGGTGCCCCTGCATGAGCAGAGCCCCTCTGCAGCGTTCGAGTCCCTCCTCTGATGCTGTTTGTGGTACAGCCTGACCATATACTCTTAAGTGCATTATATCCTCACGGTAGAATGCTAACTTTGGACTGGCTGCACCAAAACATGTCGTGTTTGGTGTCAAACATCTTGGAATACTACCCCCCGCCAGTCCTGGCGGCGGGGGTAGCATTCCATCCTTCTAGAGGAGAGACATGTACCCACCGGCCTACCCGGTAACTTCTTTACAGAGCCCTGGCATCACAAAATGGATGCCGCTGCCACAGACACGGGTCTGGCCTCCTGCTGCTGACTGAAACTCCAGCAGGGGAGGCCTGGACAATAGGTTTCCTGTCGAAGGGAGGTGTAACCACCTCCCCAGACAGGATAGTGTGTATTGGGGCTGGGCGGGAGCACTCTCTGGTGCTTTGAAGTCCTGCACTGGGGGCACATTTGGTGTCCCTGTGCATATGCCAGTTCAAACCGGTTGCAGGGGCTACCTGCCCCTGCTCTGGTGCGAAACTGGACAAAGGGAATGGGTGTAACCACCCCTCTTCCCTGACCCTCCCATAGGTGGGTCCCCAGAGTATGTCCAACCCCCTAACTTAGTATAAGTATGGGACCCCAGCCCTTAGGACTTTAGATTACCCTGGACGAAACTCTGAAGCCGAATCCTGGACCTTCGACGCTCTACTTCACGATTAGAGGACTGAAGAATCTCCCTTGGGGTCAAGGAGTGACTCCCCTGCTTGGCAGGCACCTAAGAAGCAATTGTCTGGTCTGCATCGCTGAAGCTCCCACCGGACGCCGAAGTCTTTGCAACACCAGAGGTAGATTTCCAGACTTCCCCGAGGCTGCCCTGAGTCCCCAGCGAAGCTGAGGCCCGAAGCTGTCATGGGTAACGTGGAACCGTGACCCCTGGACACCGAGAACTTTTGCAAGTGCATCCTCTTCCTGGCCTCCCACGAAGTTGTGCTTTGGGCTTCGAGTAGCCACCACCTCCAGCACCGACTGCACCAAAGATCACTGGCCTCCACTCCACGAGTGTCCTGTGAGCCAGCTCCAAGTGCATCCGCTTGAGGCTCCTTCGCGGTTGCTAGTCTGTTGGCTAGTGGGCCCTCCCGAAGGGAACTCTTCTTCTGCTTGGGCTTTCCTGGTTGCTCCAGATGTGCCCTGACTGACCCTTGCTGGGTGAGTCCCTCAGACCTTGCTGGTCTGCATCAACGTCCATTCTTTGTTTCCACATGACTTGCCGTTGCCAAGGCTTGTTGGGACCAATCCGGTCGCCGACACCTTAGCAATCGACAGACGTCATGGGACAGCTCGAATCCAGCTCCTGGTTGTCGTTGACACCTCCTGGACCTCGTGGCTGAAGAGTCAAGATGACCAACAACCTATCTGAAGCACCCGACATCGGTGGGCATCTGCTCATCGCCTTCCTGGTCACTGGCTAGTGACCCAGACTCTGTCCCCTCTGCTTTCAGGTTCTTCAGATCTTCGATCCACCCTTGGATCCACCCGGACACTTTCGACTTGGTTGCCAGCAGCCTGCTGCAGCAGATCGCCATTGAAAACGACGACGAAACCCGACGCCAAAAGACACCTATGCACCCGGCTTCCCTGGGTGAGGTAACTCGAGTACTCCGGTGCTCCCGTGGGTATTGACTCTAGAACTGCCTAGTTCTAAAGGGATTTGCTCCAAGTCCTCCCCTAAGTGTCCTTTCCTTTTAAAAATCCAACCGCGACTTTCCCCATAGAAGTTAACGGTGGCTCGCGGCTGTGTTCTCACACTGCACGCGTCCCCCGTGGGTCCCGTGTGTCACTACCTTGGGTGGTTCCTTGGGGTCCAAGCACTTCTACAGGCTCCAGGCCTTGTGTCTAGCTCAGTCGTGGTTCTTATACCACTTTATTGGTATATGGTTTGGTACGCCCCTAGGGCTCAAACGTGTATTTGTGCTATTACTGTTGATAACTGACTTGTAACTTATGTACTTCGAACTCTAGCCTCATAAAGAGACTAGAGGGGTGTGTTTAAGACTAAATACATATATTTTATATATATACCTGGTGTGGTCCTCTCATTTGGTCACTCAAGAGATTATAGACTGGTAAAACAAGCTGCTTTACATTCCTTCAAGACTTAGCCTGAAGGCTGCTCTCCATAGCTACCACTAGGATAGCTTTCAATAAAGGTTGTCTTTAACCTATCTCCAATAAGGGGTTGTTTGGACTGGTGCAAGGTGCCCACTATAATTAGTGGACAGCATATATTCATGATACATGTTGAAAAATACCATCTACCCATTGCTGGGGTCCGGTCCACATGTGGGCAGTCCTGTCAATGGGTATGTGGGACTCACATGTAGATCATAGCAAACAGGATCGTAATTCTCGGGGTGAAGATCCTGCTGTGAAGGGGGGAACTGAAGAAAGGGATCCAAATTGGACTCTGCCTGGAAGAAAGGGGTGAGTACGCACCCCAAATCCTTCATGTCCGCCACCTTGAAGCAGGCGGGCGGGCTGCTGTGTTCAGCTCGTGGTAAAGGCAACTCGTAATATGGACAGTGGTGCAGCTCCCCTGTACCATCCTATGGCAGCTGCCTTTCCGAGACCGTGATCGGCGGTCGGCTGGCGGTCTCGACGGTTCAGCCACGGTCTTTGGAAATGCAATCCACCCAACTTGTAATACTGCAGTTGGACCGCCGAGCTCACCGTGGTCAGACCGCCACCGTCAGTATGGTGGTCCAAGGCCATTAGTCTTTTAAATGGGAAGCTGCACAACCACATACCAAGAATCAGCAAATAATTTAGGCATTGACCTCTTCAACTAACGCACATTTCCTTTCAGAATATGTCAGTGTAAAAATATTCATAAGATGTTTCAACTTCTATATAACTTACTTTAATTTCGAAGGATAGAATTGTATAAGTATATGTGGAAAAGCTAAGTCAAAGAAATCTTTCATTCGCCGGCCAGCAAAGATCATAAAAGCACCTAAAGAACACAATAAATGCTAAAATCAGAGACAGAGCATAATAGTTAAAAACAGATCAACAATTCATATACCATTTCCATCTATGGGAGTCTAAACCATCTAAAAACCTTGGGTAAAAGAGCAAAAACACAGCAATAATACTAATGCATAAAATGTGCAAAATTTTAACATTAAGACAGGCATTTAGGGGCAAATGGGAATTCGGTCCGTTTGCGACCGCAAAATTGGTCTGCCCCAAATTTGGTCTGCCCCATGCACAAACCATATTTTGTGAGTCGCTATTACGAAGGGGCGTGCCAAGGTCGTCCCTTCCTAATAGCGAGTCTCAATGCAATGTATGATTGTTTTGCAACCGCATTTGCGGTCGCAAAACACTTGCAGTTTACCACCTACTTCAAGTAGGTGGTAAACCACTAGCAAACAGGAAGGAGACCTCTTCCCCTTTGTGAGTGTTTGCGAAAATATTTTTAAGAGCAGGCAGTGATCCCAGGGACCACTGCCTGCCCTTAAAAAATGAAACTGAAAAGTTTCATTTTTCTTTTTTAAATGCATCCCGTTTTCCTTTAAGGAAAATGGGCTGCATTTAAAACCAAAAAAAACTGCTTTATTTGAAAAGACCCCAGCAGGGCACCATCCGTGGGAGTGCTAGCCATTCGCAATGGGGTCGCAAATTGCGCTTCCCTCATGAATATTGATGAGGCATGCAATTTGCGACCCCATTGGGTATCGCAAACAGTGTCTAAGACACTGTTGTACATTAACTTTAGCGAGTCGCAATTCGGGGCAATTTGTGACTCGCTAAAGTGAATTGTCGTACATCTGGCCCTTAAAGTGCAAATTGTATTGTGCAATGAAATATAAAGTGCAAATGGTATTGTGCAATAAAAAGTCTAAAAGCAACCCAACACTAAAACATGCATAATTCAGCACAGCAAGGGAACAGAAGGAGCTCATTATTCCTTAAACAGCTTTTTCCTATGTCTTAGTGCTCCAGTTAAGAAGCTAGCAACTTCTATACAGATCAGGGGTGAGGACAACATTGTAAGTAAATCAAGGCAGGCTTTACTTGTGCAAAATTACAATTCCTTAAAAGTGTAAAGATATATGATTTCCGTAACTTACTATAAAAGTCACAAAAGAAAATGAAATTGAGGATATCTTTTTTGAAAAATGAACGCAGGAACACGGCTTTAAGGCACCTGGCTTTGAGAAACCTCTAGGAACAGCTGTACACCAGTGTATAAAATTAAACCTAAATCTAGTTAAGAGAAAGCGGAGGTGGGGATTGTTAATATAGGACCAATAGGGTTGTGCTCAGGGCCCTGGACACAATATTATTAATTACCTTATGATGGGTTTGCTAAGTACCTGACTTTCCCTTTCCCCCGACCTCTTAGCCAGGAACGAATATTTAATATCCCTCAACTCACTAGGGCACAGCTGCCTACGGTGCTTGAACAGCTCCGGATGCCCTATGTTCTTTAGTTGCTCTACGACGTAACCCAGCCATGGGATATTCAAGCCCCCCTCCAGCTTCAAACAGTCTTCTAAAATAAGCTGATCCAGGGTATGAGTGGGGCTAGACCAAATTTTCAACCACCACATTAGGGGAGCCAGTGCAATAAGTCAAAGATATAACCCTGACCAAGCTCCTCATGTACCATAAAAGACAGGGTGCAGGAGGGTACTGCTAGAAATCCACTGAGAAATGTATTCTCCGATGCCTGCAATTCACTAACTTCTTTGTAGCCCCACACGCCGCAGCCATAGGTGGGCATGGGTATGCATTTACCATTATAAACCTTGAGTAGGGCGGGTAAAGGTTTGGCCCCTTATCTCCTGGCGAAGTCCATAGTGGCTCCTGCTGCTCTAGCCAAAGTGTTCCTTTTAAGTACTCTTTGTGCTACCCATGACTCCCTTTCGTCAAACAGCACTCCCAAATAGGGGAAAGTAGCAACTTTAGTCAGTTCTGCCCCCCTACATAAGAACCTATGTCCAGAGTGCTTTGTGCTACCAGGCAACATAATGTGTGATTTGGAGAAATTAATGGAAAGGTCAAGGGAAACCATAAACTCAGTAAAATTATTTATAAGGCTTTGCAGTCCCACAGCCGTCCGGGCAAGTAGCACCGCATCGTCTGCATAAAGCAGAGCAGTGATAAGTTTGGAACCTGCCCTAGGGAAAGCTGAGTCATAAGAGAAGCTGAAACTTGTTTGACATTAGCTGCAACAAATTCAACTAACATTTTTGATAGTTCATTGTTCTCTAGAAGATGTGATGAGGAGTAATCTGGTTCCTATGAAAATCTCAGATAGCGATTGGATGAAGACAACTGTTGTGGATTCTAACAAAGTTTATTGTTTATATAAATGCGTATTCCAAGATTATTTCAGACAACTTCTCTACTTACCTTCCTTGCCAACCTCTCATGCTGGCTTGCATTCGTAGACACTTTTCATGCAGAGCTCTGATTGAGAACCTTATCCCATTTGCCCCATAACCTGTTCTATATTGTGCTGAAACTCTACTTAGTTTTCTTGAACTCTTCTTTATGGGATGCTCTGCTTTGATTTTCTCCTATTATTTTTTTTTTTTTAGAACTCTTTTTATTGAAACTGTTCCATGATTAGCAAGACACATCAATTTCACATTTGGTGCAAATATGGTCGACAGGCAATACACATTTCTCATGCAAGTACAGTAAATGCCCCTTTCTTGCCGGCTCAACATATTACTACTTATGGACACAGCATTGGACTACCACTGGGATCTGCTCCCCTCCCGTCCCGGGGCGAATGTTCAGTGGGGCCTCTCTCCTCCCCTGGCGTTGCTACATTATTTGCCCCCCCCCAGTGTGTCTTGAAGCTCAAGCCCGTAGTACCAAAGCCAGGAGCACCAAATCTTAAAGAATTTCTGCGGACACCCTCTCATTCTGTAAGTCACCTGCTCCGGACCCTTATATATGTCCATCCCAGTTTTCCACTCTCTGAGGGTCGGAATCTCTGGCGCTCCCTATTTCTTGGCTATATCCCTTTTGGCCACTATCATGCCTAAATTACACAAGCTAAGACTCCGTCTGGGTAGGTCTATATCGGAAGGTACCCTAGCATTGCATATTTAGCATCCATTGGTAGCTGAGCCCCTAGAACTTCACTTAGTTCCTTCACTATTATGGTCCAGTATCTTTGTATTTGTGTGCACTCCCATAGTGTGTGTATAAACGTGCCTCTCGCAGTCAGGCAGCGGAGACAGATTGGAGACTCTGCCTTTCCAATTTTGTGAAGTCGGGACCTGGTTATGTACGTTCTGTATAGTATTTTGTGTTAAATTAGCTGCAGCCTCAGTTTAATTGCCACCTCTCTTGGGTAGATCAGGGCCGCCTCCCAGTCTATGTCTTCTAGTTCTCCCAGGGCATCTTCCCAAGCCCCTCTCAAGGCCACTAGGTTGTCTGGGACATTATTGATGAGAGTCTTATAGGTCCAAGATATGGCCTTCTCTGGTATCTTTTCTTGAAGGAGTCTGCCCTCTAATGGCGCGAATTCGGGGATTCCAACCACTTCTAGTCCCTCAGCCGCCCACGCATGTTGCAATTGCATATACTTATATCTTTGTCTCTCACCCATCTGGTAGTCATGTTGCAAGGCTGCAAACGAGATCAAGGAGCCTTCTTTTATTAGGTCCCCAATCGTGGAGATACCTATCAAATCCCAATCCCTGAATCCCTTCAATTTCCCCAATTCTGGTAGTCGCCTACCCTCCCATAATGGGGTTTGCCTCGTAACTTTCTTGTGCCAGCCCATTTGTTTCTCGGCTCCCTTCCAAGCCTCCAGGGCCCTTTGGGTCACCGGTAGCAAAGTGTTTAACCCCTTTCCCCCCATATATGTAATGCAAGTGGGATCGGACTTCGAACTGGTCCTGTTTTAGTGCGTAGGTTGGATGGGATCTCGACATATGCCCCCACTCGTTTACTGCTATCAAGTGTGCCGCCCTATAGTATGACCTGATGTCCGGGAAGGCTATCCCTCCGTTGTACTGATTGCGTTGCAGCGTGCTGAGTCTAATCCGTGGCTGCCCCCCGTCCCACAAGAGAGTGCGCACCTCCCCATCTATCGCCTTAAAGGTATCTTCCGGAATCTTATGATATGTGTTTTGCAGGCTGTACAGTAGCTTAGGGAGTGTAATAATTTTGTACATTGCCGCTCTTTCCAGCAGTGTGAGGGGCAACTTTCTCCACCTCTCCACGTCGGCCTGGAATTCTGTCACTACCCTCCGAATGTTTTGCGTGTGGCTGCGTGAGGTGTCCATGGATATGTATATCCCCAAGTACTTAAAACCCTCCGATGTTACTTGGAGTTCTTGGGGGAGATCCTGTGTATCAAATGGCCCACCCACCGGGTAAAGGATTGATTTACCCCAATTAATCTTGCAGCCTGCATGTTTCCCAAATCTTCCCAGCTCTCGAAAAAGGATCGGAGTTGTGGATGGGGGATCGGTGACATACAAGAGGATGTCGTCCGCATAGAGCGAGATGCGTTCCTCCCTTCCGCCTGCCCTGAACCACTTTACCTTTGGATGTGTTCTAACAAGACAGGCTAGCGGTTCCAGGGTCAATGCGAAATGCATCGGAGAAAACGGGCATCCCAGTCTAGTACCTCTTTCTATCTCAAATTCCTCTGACATTGCCCCGTTCACCCTCACCCTTGCTGTCGGAGACCTGTAGAGCAACTGAATCCATTCCATAAACTTGGGGCCAAATCCGAATTTCCGTAGTGTCTGTCACATGAAAGGCCAGTGGACCGCGTTGAAGGCCTTTTCCGCATACAATGAGAGCAGCATATGTGGGTCTGCTCTACCTTGGATCGTACTCATCCAGTTCACTAGTCGTCTCAAATTGAATCGTGTCGCCCTCCCTGGCATGAACCCCGATTGGTCAGCGTGTATTAAGGAAGTAATCACCACAGCCAATCTATTTGCCAGAACAAAAGCTAGCACCTTAACCTCCACGTTTAGGAGAGCGATTGGTCGGTATGACCCACAATCAGTTAACGGCTTCCCTAGTTTGTGGATCACCACTACTGTAGCTTTCCGCAAATTCGGTGGTAATGTACCCTCCTCCCTAGCTGCTCTGAACATGTCCAACAGGTGCGGTCCAAGTAATGTGGAGTTGGCCTTAAAAAACTCAGCTGGCAGACCATTGGGGCCAGGGGACTTCCCTGACTTTTGTCTATTCAAGGCCTCCGTCACCTCCTCCAACGTCATCTCCTCCTCTAAAGCGTCTCGGTCCTCCGAGGACAGGACCGGTAGGTCTATTCCCTCAAGATAATCCCAAATCTGCGCATCTCCCACCTTAGTCTGTTCTTTGTATAAGGCTGAGTACTAATCCGCAAAGTCATTAGCAATATCTTGTGCCCTAGTAATGTCCCTTCCATCTCTGTGAATGACTCCCACCCATCTGGATGCTATCTCCTTCTTGCCCAACCAGGCTAAGAGTTTCCCCGCCCTGTCTCCAGTTTCATATAGCCGATGCCTAAGGGCAAGGTACTGCTGTTTCGCCTCCTTTCGTGCAAGTGCACGGGGGACTGCTACCTGTCGGAGGATGAACTGACTTGGACCCTCTCCCACTTGTTGCTCCAATTCCAGGAGTTTACCCTCTAGCTGCACTATTTTTTGCATCTCTTTCTTATTCTTGTGCGCGATGGCATCCTGGGCTCTGCCGCGCAGCACCGCCTTAAAGGCTTCCCAAAGGACCACGGCAGAGGCTACTGTTCCCTTGTTGTCTTGGAAATACAGCTCTGATTCGATTTTCTCCTATTATTGAAGCTTTATGCTTGCTCTCACTCTCTCGATATATAACTCTTTAGAAGTTCTGGTCGACTCCTTCCTCTTGTATTTTAGGATAGGGATTCTTTTCCTTTATGGAACACGCGTATTGTTTATTGATATATGCTTATATTGATGCTAATGAGCTTTTCAATACTTATTGATAAATTGATGATAATAAAGATGAGCTACTAAAAGATATGAATGAATAAAAAATTTAAAACATACTTAATTCTCTTCATTGACTCACACTAATATTGATAATAAATTGGTGAATTATTGATGATTTGATATCTCCTCTTGCCACAATGTCCAAGGTCCACCTGCCTGTCCAAGCGAGGATAAGCCTGCATGAACAGTAAACCAACTCCTTTAAATTAACCTGACTCTCACTCCAGCAAACTGGGTAGCAGAGATATGGTTTATGTTGAGAAGAGAAACTATAAAGAAATCCCGAGTTAGGTAAATGCCCATGTCTCTTTGCCCAAACCCCAGAATCTGAAGACTTACATGGTGTGATTTTCAAAGGTTGTTGCTGTATTGGAGGTGTGAATATCAATAGGGTTATGCATCGTGAATATTGATTAGAGTGGTGTTTATTGATGAGATATTGATGCATGTGTTAAATAAATTGATGATGTTTATGTGCTTACTGCGAAGAAGTTGAAAAGGTTATCAGGCTTGATTTAGCCTAGGATCCTGGGACAGATAAATAGATATTGAGAAGTGCAGAATATATTATTTGTTTTTCTTGTCTGTGATGTAAGTCGTGAGGTACCTTCAACTACACAATTGAGATAGGGACAGTAACATTGTTGTGATTGTACTAATATTGATGTTAGTGAAGCCTACCTGCAGAAGGTAAAGCTACATTGATTAGGGTGATTTCATAGCGCATGTGGATAACTTTCTCATGTGAGAAAGTCGGAGGTTGTTAAAACCTTAATATTCCAATTGGTGGATTGTCTTTTATTTCTTTAGGAAAGCGGGCAAGGGTTGTTTATTTTTGCATTGTTTCTGCTAAGTGTTCATTGTTGAAGTGGTGAAATTGTGAGTACGAGAGAAATTGTTAAGGAGGGTGAACTGCTGCAAGGAGTGACATCATACATCATATTGTGCCGTGCTGAGATTGGCTGCTTGGCGTACTGCTGCGCTGTGATTGGTTGATGACGACACAGAGTACCACGCTGTGATTGGTCAGTTGTCTTGTGAATAACATATTGAGATTGGTTAGTGAGTCTTCGATTGTTAAAAGCTTTAACAGGATTGGAGATACAAATCTGGCATTTGTGGAAAAAGAATCAAAATATTTGGGCATTGAGCTTCGTTAATGATTTTGTTGGGTAATTTGAAATCATGAAATGTTTAAAGAGTATTAAGAATTTTGTGAAAGGTGAAGAGGCACCACCTGAGGGTATGCCCGTACATTAATTGACCACAAATGTGATTTTACCCACATATTTATGGCTTAGTCAGTGGGGCAGGGTCACTCAGAATGAGGGTCCATTGAGTTTTCTAAAATATGGGACATTCAAATTGAGAATTATTGAGAGATTGAGGGGTAAGCTTTTCGAAACAAAGCCACTGCCAAAATCTTCACAGTATGAAGCATTGAGTATTTGGTGGAATACCGCACATGCTAGAGAGAGAGAAAAAAAATACCAGAATAAGACTTGTAAAGCACTGCATAATTATGCAGATGCTCGATGGGATGAGCAACAACAGAGATGGGGGAAAGATAGAGTCAAAGGACTAGGCTGTATCCAGCCATTACTACTGATAAATGTGAGAAACCTAAGGATAAGACATTGAAGAAAACAATGAGGAAGCTGCAAAGAAATCAGATTCTGAGAGTGATTCAGGGGATAAAATATTGGATGCATTGCTAGCTGCACAATCACCACCACATGAGGCCACTGTAACTAATGCTGACGGAACAACGACAGTGGCTACAGCCCCTGTTGATCCGCATTTAGTTCCAATTGAAATACCATTACACTTTACACAGCCCATTGTTCAGCCTGCTATGATAAGTACTGTGCCTACCAGAACTGAAACTGGTCCTACAGTGATACCTCCATGCGTTACTGCAAAAATTGTAACTGTACCAGCACCCATGACTAGGGTTGTTACAGCACAGCCATTGGAGATTCACGCACCTGCTACTCCTATTGATGTAGTTCCTGGAACTGTAACTTAGGAAGCTGTTGGAGGAGTATCAGAAACAGGGTTTATCTCGATATCACAAATTGTCACTTGGACAACATCGCAAACAGTTCAATCATTGAGAGAAGCGAGAAGGATTTACCTTACAACTCCAATGAAAAAGGGTGAGATGAATTTGTTCAGAGATGGGATTGAAGAAATGGCTACGATAAAAAGACAGAGAGTCAGATTATCATTACACAACAGACAGAGAAAGTGAGGTCACTGAATGTCCCAAAATTAAAAAACAGAATTAGAAGAAATAATCAGAAGTTATTTGGAACTAGATCAATTGAATCAATACCAAGAAAAAGAATTGATATATATGTGCAAAGAAATTACTAGTCGTGCTGCAGTCACACATGAGTAGTTGACGGATTTTGCTAGAAAATATGATGTTGAAATTTCAAAAAGTGCTCCATTTCAGAAAAATTTCATAGTAAAATTAGATGATGAATCTTTTAAGATAATGCGTTCATCTGGAATGCGGTTACACATCACAAAATTAATAAAATGCATTCATAGATGGGGTGAGAAAATGGAAAATAAAGGGGCAAAGAGGATTAGGAGTTTTGGCCACTCTGTGCTCTGCTTGAAGCTCGGAGTTCGGTAAAAACTCTGCTAGCACCGACGGAGTGGAGTTTACCACTGCCACGCTCCCCCCTACAAGCCAATGAGAAATTGAATCTTGAAATTCTGTGCGTGCAGCTCACTAACGATGCCAGAGGTGCACCAATGTTCCAGTCCTAGCTCCTCATATACAGTTCCTCCTACTCCTAGGCAGACAACTCTTTGAATGTGTTCAGCCAGGGGATTTGCTGTTTTGCAACCGGAAGTACTGAAAGTACTTCCTTTCATGTCCTTTGCAGTTAGCACTGTGCTGTGGCGGAGCAGCAGCAAGAGCTACACCTGCACCTTTCTTTCAGGTACTTTCCAGTTAGCACTGTGCTCTGCTGCGACTCCAGGGAGAGTTAAATCTGCACCTTTGAGACACTTTCTAATTGAGACGGAGAATGAGAGAGAGAGGAGGAGGCAGAGGCAGGATCTAGCAAGGTTTTGCAAGCTCAGTTTTCAACAGGCAGCAGCACATGGAGCTCACTTTTCCCTCACTCAGACTGCACCCTGGGACTTGGATTTACCCACCACAACAGTCTGGAGGGAAGGAAATGAGGTCTCCCACAGCACTGCTGGAGTGGAGGCAGGGCATTGGGGTGACACAGGGCTGGCTGATCCCTACTTTTTTTCAACACGTTGTGCCTGGCGGGGCTGGCCATGGCCACAGAGGATCTCCTTCCATGGCTCAGCTTCCAGTATGGTAAGCTGTTTTTATTAATAGACAGGCTGGGCAGCAGATGGGGGAGGCTGCACTGCAGAAGCATGGTGTCAATTGAATGTAGTAGTGTTTATCATGTATCGTGCCTCTGCTGTGCTACTCTGAGGAATTTTACGCTTATGTAATGGGATAACTCAGTGGGTTGATGCCATTGCTGTAGAAATATATGTACGCAAGGCCTGAGCATTAATAGTATGTTCATTCTTCAGGTGTAGATAAAATAAGTCCCAGTACAGTAGAAGGACGCCACAAGATGCTGGCATCCAGCTCTTTACGATCTGTACAGTCAGTGTCTCTAGCATGAGGGCTACTTTAAAGATGTGTCTAAAGTGCTTACACATATCGCATCATGCTGACATTTTGATGTCATTTCTCCCAAGCGGATGTTTCAAGAGCAGTGTTTGTTCTCTGATGCCTTTCTCTTCTGGTAAATGTTATATAAAATGCATGCCAATATCACACCTTGTACACGTGGCTATAAGAAACAGAAGAGAGCTTATCAGAACAGAGAGGGGGAGGGAGAAATCCTTTCAGGATGAGAACCCTCGCTCACCTTTAGGTGACATGCTTCATCATATGGGTTCCCTCCTCACACCTAGATTGATATAATCTACGGTGTGGGCTACAACTCCCCAACGAGGAGGAGCTGAGGTGTTTTCTCAGAGATGAGCGGTGGAAAGAGGCGAATGAGGGGCAGAGTGCACAGAAAGAGTGATCAGGATGATAGGTAAAATTATCTCTAAAGGTCCACTTAACCTTTATTTGGTGGTCTGTATGATAAAAGTTAAAACGAGAACTGGGGACTAAACAGATATATCCCTCTTAATGGTCAACATGTTTCTGCTCTTAATAGGTCCCATAGAGGGATCCAGGAGCATTCATCAGGACCTTCAAGTTATATAGTCACTCTGCAGGTATACGTGTAAGTGAAAAATTTAGGAAACATATACTGGCCACCACTGGAAGCAGAGCGGTCAGTTTTTGTGATGACCCATATTGTTCTGTGGGGTTTGTCTTCCTGAAATTCAAAAGAAAGAGTAGAAATACATTGCCCTCCTTGGTTACACAAAACGTTAATCGAATGCTACATAAATCGTCTCGTTATTCTTATTGTCGATATTAATTCATTTTAAACACACTCTATATAAGATCAGGCTTACCTATAGTGTGGTATGGGAAAGTCCAATCTCCAACCTAAACAGGTGCCCCTTATGGTGCCCGATCTATAGGGTAAAACGTATCATGATACTGATAGGACCTGTATTTTGATAATCACAGTGTACAAATTATGGCAGGGTGAAAAAACATACTGTGGCAGAATAAAAACATTCTTTTAATGTGTTGAATATAGGGCTTTCATAGTCGGTCTTTAGTTGAGTCCCCACTTGTGGATGTCCCTTTTGTGCAGTTACGAAAAGCCTTATCAGCACTCAAACAGGGTCTAAATGTGAGGGTAATAATGATCGTTAGAGAGAACGGTTCACAGGGGTTAGTGAAACCGTGTTTGTTAAATACTCAAAATTAGATTGGGGGCCGAAAAAAGAACACGAGAACACGTACTATTCTCATAAAACGCTCCGATATGCGGATTTGTTTCTTCTAGAGGGAATCTCAACTGTTCGCATTTTACTGGCGTCTAATTAGATATGGTCGCGTGGTCGGGTCTGGCAACCAAATGCCTGCTTCCTATACTACTGGAGACATAGTTTGTTATTCGTAATGTGTAAATAGGCCCCCACTGTGGGGATCGAGGTTCCAGCTCATTGTTAGAAAGGTGAGGGCGGGTTTGCAAAAGTTTAAATCCAGCGCTCACCTACTCGGTACGGTCCACCTCCATTGCGTTGCCCTGGTGAGAGTGAATCTCCGTAGTACCAGGAGTCCAATAAAGGGATAATGGTCATGCGTCTTCGATGCGTGCAGCGTGAGTCACGTGCGTAGATCCATTATCAAAAGATTTCTGGGTCCTGTAATCTAAGCGGATAGCGCTTGTGTGTTAGTTACGTTGTACCATTTGTGTGAATTGATTCATTTGTAAAAAGGGCTCATCTGGTCTACGTGATGAGGGCTCCAAGTTGTAAGGGCATGGAAAAATATGAAGCAGTGATTACATTTTTGAAAGGTAAAGCTCCTCCAAAGGATCTTGATTGGGTAAAGATTAAGAGAACTTCACAAGATCCAAAAGAGTCAGTGCATGATTACTATGAGCAGTTGCTTCAGGTGTTTCAACAGCACAGTGGAATTATTCTGATCCTAGTGATATAGAATTTTTCGTGTCTCAGTTTCTTATCAGGTTAAGACCAGAGACTAGTTCTCACGTACAAATAAGTGTGATTTGCTGGCAAACAAAGTTGTAGAAAGAAATTCTGAGATATGCAAAATATTGCAGTGATGAACAAGAAATGAAGTCAAATGCATGTTGGCTCAGACAAAGCTTTCTCAGAAAAGTTTCCAGAATCAGAATCAATCTTTTCCAGGAAATGCTGGTGGTATACAAGGTGTTGGTTTACAAGTTGGAGTACAAGATAGGCAAGGAGGTGTTCCACAGGGTAGAGGTAGAGGTGTTCCAGTTGATCCAAATTCTGGTGAAGACATTGTGACGCAGAAGAAAATAAAATCGATCATTGGAAGAGGGAGTGTAGACTTAGTCCAGATAGAATGAATAGAAATGTTCAAATGCAGGGAGGAAATCATATGCATATGCAAAATGTACCTGTTCAACAGATGCAAAAACCCATGCAAAACAGGTAAAAAATGATGCAAGTTGCAGAAGCCCAAACAATCAGACAGAATGTGAGAAACCCTGATTCACTCTAAATCAGAAGCCCAAGGCCAATCTAAATCTATTTCATAATCAGAACATATTTTCACATTTCCCGATGTTAGACAATGACAGTTTTGGCTCTGAGAATTCCCAATGATGGTGCCTGAGGGGGAGGAAGATTGCGTGCTTGACGCAGTTTTGGAGGTAGACCAGAGTGGACCATTTGTAGAAGGTGAGGTAAATGGCCACCAAGTGTCATTTTTGATTGACAGAAGAGCTACCAGATCCACTGTTAGAACTTTGGAAGTCCCAGACCTACCCCTCTCAGAAAAGAAGATCGATGTTTTAGGAGTTTCAAATAAACAAGTAACAAATCCATTTTCAGTAAAGATACCGGTAAAAATAGGATAATTTGAAGAAAGTTATCAGATTGTAGTTTGTGATTCTAATCCCATAAACCTGTTAGGCAGAGGCCTATTGTGCAACCTGAATTGCACTATTTAGTATTTACTGTACTCCAAACGGTGTCGAGGTTCAGACATATGATGAGGATGTGGAGTTCAAAATGGGCCAACAAGGAACAGCTGTGTGGTTATTTCCAGTGAGGACAGTAGAAGAGGTGCCTCCTGATTTAAAAGAAGCAGTAAACCCAGAAGTGTGGGAAATCAAAGGAAAGGCATAAAACCTATTACAATTACAGTGAGACCTACTGCTGTGTAACCGAGGACACCACCTTATAATTTGAGTCCAGAAACCATTGTGGGAAAAACTCCTGTGATTGAAGATATGTTGAGGAAAGGGATTTTGAAGGAAATCATAGGAAGTCCTTGTAACTCTCTGATCATTGGTTTACAGAAACCTAATGGTAAATATCAGAAAATTAACAGTATGGTTGTTCCATGTTGTCCTGTGGTACCGAATCCAGCCACCATACTTTTCCACACTCCCTGTACTGCAGAGTGGTTTACAGTCGTGGGTCTGTTTCAAGCTTTCTTTTCTGTTTCATTGCATGAGGGTAGTCAGTACCTGTTCTCCTTTGTATTCAGAGAGAGAGTTTTGGCATGGTGCCGAGTTCCATGGGGGCATACAGAGAGTCCATCCATTTTCAAATAGATCTTGAAAAAGAATCTGGAATCCCTGCAAATGTCTTACAGATCAGTTCTCGTGCAATATATTGATGACCTACTTGTTGCATCAGAAACATGAGAAGCATGCAAACAGGACAAAATTACCCTTCTGAACCATTTTGCTGAAAATGGACATAAAGTGTCGCCTGATAAATTGCAGTATTGTCATAAAGAAGTCTAGTATTTGGGACATATTATTGAGAAAGGAGCAATTAAGGTGTCACCAGAGAGAGTGGGTGCCATATTACAAATAAGTACACCCAGAACACAGAGAGAAGTAAGAATGTTCTTGGGGATAGTTGGCTACTGTAGACAGTGGATACAAAACTTTTCCTTAATGGCTAAGCCTTTACTGAGGCTGACACATAAATATGGGCCTGATTTGCTTCCATGGAACAACGAGTGCTTAAAACCTTTCCTAGAGCTGAGAGAAAGTCTCTGTCGTGCCCCAGCACTAGGAATGCCTGATCACAACAAGATGTTTACATTATTTTGCAGTGAGAGGGAGGGATGTGCTCTCTTAGTTTTTACACAGATGCATGGAGATTTCCGGAGACCTCTGGCTTATTTCTCAACCACCCATGTCCATGTTGCTGCTTGACTGCCCGGCTGCCTTAAAGTGGTTGCGATAGTGGGTACTTGTCTTGAGAGGTGTGAGAGCATAGTGATGGGACCTCCTTTAACTGATATGGCTCCACACTCTGTAGAAATCTTGTTGACCAAATCAAAAAACCAGTACATGACCAACAACGAGACTCACTGTATGCGAGCAACTACTGTTATCAAATGAAAACGTGGTATTAAAACATTGCCAGATTCTAAATACTTCAACTATGATGCCTCAAAAATGAAGATGTTAATGATGATGTTTACCATGATTTTCTAGATGTCACGGATTTGTGCACCAAGCCAAAGCCCAACATAAAAGAAGAAGCCCTAATTGAACCTGATTATCTGATATTTGTTGATGGCTCATGTTTGAGAAACAATGATGGTACCCTGAGAGCAGCTTACACTGTCTGCACAATTCAATAAATGGTAGAAGCTTTATGGCTTTCAAAATGTCACACCTGTTCAAGTTGCAGAACTAATTGCCCTTCCGAGAGCCTGCAGTCTAATGGCCCAGTTGAGAGTGACTATATTTACAGATAGTCATTATGGCTTTGGTGTCGTCCATGACTTTGGACAGTTGTGGTTCCAGAGGGGTATCATGACCCCTTCGGGGACCCTAATTAGTAGTTGGGAAAGGCAGAGGGAACAACCATTATAACAAAGAGTTATAGGAGTTACAAGAAAATTTTACAGAGGTAGAGCAGTGGAGCTGGTTCTGAGCAGGGGAGAGAAAAATGCATATACCATAGAGATATCAGCAGACGGAAGACTAGTATTACACAGCAGTATGTTATGTCCCATGACACGACACTACCATGGTGCAACACACATGGGGAGAGATGCAGTGCTGAGGCTGTTTAGACAGAGTTGGTTCAACCTCAAGTTTAGAATGTTCGCAGAAGAGTTGTGCCAAAGATGAAAAACATGTCAACAGATGAATATAGGGAAAAGACACCAGTAACACTAAGGGGCAGATGTATCAAGCAAAATTGCGTTCGCAAACGAAATTTTGCTTAGTGGTATGTATTAAGGCAAAACTGCCTCGCAAAATAAGGAATCGCAAAATTTGCGATTCCCTATTTTACGATTGCATTTAAGGAATCGCAAATTGCGATTCCTTAAATCCAATGTAAGAAGCACCAAAAAAGTGCAATTTGGCCTTAAGGAATCGCAAATTACCACCAACTTCAAGTTGGTGGTAATATGCGATTTCTTTGAAAAATGCACTTTTTAGCATTTTTCAAAGTGCCCTGTGGCGCACATACATGCCCTTAGGGCATGTATGTGCGCCACATGTGCACACATACATACTTCAGGGGTGCAACAGGGTGTCAAAAGGACACCCTGGCACCCTTGAAATTGCATTCTCAATTTGCGATTCTCTAATTGCGATTCGCAAATTGAGAATGTCTTCCCATTCATTCCTATGGGCCTCTACGCCCATAGGAATGAATGGGAAGGTATTCCTTAATTGCGAATCGCAATTAGCAATTCGCAATTAAGGAATATTAAGGAATCGCAATTATTATTGTGATTCCTACATACATAGCATTTTGCGATTCCTTAATGGCAATTCGCTAAAATTCGCTATTAAGGAATCGCAAATGCAATCCTTGATACATCTGCCCCTAAGTCACATAAAGAGATCATGTGGTCCCTTCATCAGGATGCAAATGGATTTTATCGAAATTTCTATTTGTAACGGGTTGAGATACATCCTGGCTATATAGTGCACGTTTTCTCTTGATGGGTGAAAGCTTACCCAACAAGGAGAAATGACAGCATCACCATAGCTAAACTGTTGTTGCATGACTTAATACCTAGGTACAGTGTACTGGTTTCTTTGGAATCAGAACAAGGAACTCATTTCAAAAATGAGATCCTGAGAATGATTTGCGTAGCATTACAGATGGAGCAGAGATTGCACTGTAGCTATCGATCAGAGGCTTCCTGAGCAGTGGCGTAGCTCAACAGGTCCATAAAATCCCGATTAGCAAACGTCTGTGCATCTGCTTCAATGAAATGGCCTGATGCTTTGCCTTTCGTGTTGATGAGTCTCTGAAATATTCCTGACATGAAGACCGGATAGTGAACATTGCAGATGACATGATACTCGACTACTGCAAAGGATTGGCTGATGTGGTGCATTCTGTCTCTCACCAGGTTGAAGCTGCCAGTTTAAATCCGCATCAGGAGCAGTGCCACAACCTCAGCCCAGGTGTTTGGGCAATGGTGAAGAAGCATGTATAGAAGTCTTGTCTGGAACCAAGACGGAAAGACCCCTCCCTATCAGATCATCTTAATGAAGAACACTGCTGTTAGGTGAGGTGGGATACCAAACTGGGTGCATGCATAGCACACCAAGAAAGTAAGGAATCCATATGAAGAACTGGTGTTCTATGAGCCAGAACGAAGAACACCAGTGACAGATTTGTCACAAGCTGTAACCATACAAGAAGTAAGACAGCAAAGAGAGGAGAGGGGTGAAGAATGACAAGCAGTCACAACAATCCACTTTCCTATGATCACAGGAGTTGGCATCAAAGTCTCTAGAGAAGAAGAAGATGAGACAAAAGCCCACCCAAAAGAAGCAGTTGAGACATCACCAGAACAGCAAGAAGATACCAAAATGCTAAATGGCCAAGAACCCTTGGTCACAGAAGATTGAAATCAAGTGGGCCAGTTGACCCCATGCCACAAACAATTACTGAAGAGGCAGAGTCAAGCGGAGTAAGTGACAGTGAAGAAGAACAACAGCCACTAAGAAGATCAAAAAGAGCATGAGTGCCTTGTTAAAGGTATTGTGCTCCTGTGAATGGATTTACTACATAAATCAAGAATTAACCATGCCAATATCAGATTTGGGAGACCTGAGTTCAGAACTGTATGAGCCCCCATGACATCACTACTGAGAGAAGTTGTGGAAGGTTGTTACATACACTTTCTGCAAAGAAAATGAGAAACATTGAAAGACATTGTTATAGTAAAAGTTCTGTCAAATACTGAAAGCATTTTTAAAGATTTCCCAAGGCTCCAGAAGAAGATTAGGGATAACATTTAGAAGGAGACAGTGTAGGGCTAAGAATGGCAATATGAAGATTGCTGTAAACCTAGAACTAACAAAACAAATTACTTAAAGACTATGTGAACATTACTACTGAAAGAACCTGCTCGATATAATCTGAATTAAATTGCTGAATTATTGCTGATGTGTTTTGCTTAATGATCTAATTACAGACAAACATGCGTTGCTTAAATAGAAATAGATGCAAAGTTATTATGGGTATTACATTTTTAGTGATAGTATTAGTAATAATAATAGTATTAGTAGGGTATTATTTTACAATGGACCAGGATATCAGAAAGACATTTGCTCTTGAGACAAACACACTTACAATTGAGGAGACAAAGTTAAGAGTATCATTCATGAATTACAAGGCAGAAGATTATTCTACAAAAGTTTATTATTGGTTAGTTCCGATATACACACACGCTATGTACATAACACTGCTACATTTGTGCATATTTGCCTTCAGCAGCTGCAGAAGAGGTGACTTATCACCATTTTCCCTTGTCATATGCAATATCATGTAGTATTTTGCTTTCATTAGTATAAAGGCGAGAACACCGCTTAGGAGTATTTTAGACCTTCTATACCTATAGAAAGTGTTAAGGCTTATGAAAATTATTTGACCTGCTTAATGAGACCCCTAAAAAAGTTATTCATCATGACACTAGAGGGAAGAAACAAAATCATTACACATAGTAGAAATAGACACGAAGATGTTTTGAAAAATGTTTGGAAGAAAGAAGAAGATGAATTCAAGAAGAAATTTATTTACCCTATTATAAAATTAGATAGAAGACAAAAAGGGAAAATCTGTGTTTATGTTATGTTATGTTGTTAGGTACTTTTATATAGCGCAATAATTGCCTGGAGGCATCTAGGCGCTGCAATGATAAGGAGAAGAGGTTGCCCATTAAAGGTTAAAAAAACATTTTGAGAGCCTTTTTAATGGTCAGTGGGTCAGGGAGTGACTTAATGTGCAGGGGAAGGGAGTTCCAAGGTTTTGAGGCCCCTACTGCAAAAAGTCTTACACCCCAAGCGGAAAGCCCAACCTTAGGGACAATAACATTAATAGCAGTGCTAGAATGCAGTGATCTCTCTGGCTGGTACCATCTGAGCCTGTTTTTGAGGAATTTAGGGCCTAATCATGTAAGGCCATTAAGGTGATGCATAGGGCCTTGAAGCTCACTCTATGTTTTACATGGAGCCAGTGAAGTTTCTGTAATGCAAGTTTGACTGACTGAGATTTAGGGATCCCCAATAGCAGCTTGGCTGCCGCATTTTGTATAGCCTGGAGCTTGCTGGCACACAGCAGATGCAAATTGAGATATAGACCATTGCAGTAGTCAAGTTTGGCTAGGACTAGCGCAGTTACTACGGTTGTTTGTAGAGTAGCAGAGGTATAAGGCAAGATCTTTTTGATTATCTTAAGAGGGTAGAAATATGCTGATATGGTCGCACTCACTTGGTTCCCAAATGCAAGTTTGTTATCCATCAGGTTACCTAGGTTCCTAACCTTGCTCATTGGTGATGGTAGAGTTCCTAACTCCAAAGGCCAACAAGATGGCGTTTAGAATGAGGGATCCTTCCCAAACAGAAGAACCTCTGTCTTACTGGAATTTAATTTAAGACAGTTCAAATCCATCGAGTCACTGAAGGCTATCATACAGTTATGGAGGTTCTGCCAGATGTTGTTGAGAGGATCGGAGAAGAATACAACAATGTGCATGTCATCGGTGTAAGATGTTAAGGAAAAGCCAAATTATCTTATCAGCGCTGCCTGAGGCATAACATATATATTAAACAGTGGGGGACTCAATGAAGATCCCTGGGGGACACCACATGGCAGGACAAACGGGTCTGACTCAATTTCTTTCAGGGATACTGTCTGTCCCCTTTCACTTAGGAAGGAACTCCGGAGGGGCAAAGCCTGTCCCTTGATCCCAATGTTGTCGAGATGGTTAACCAGCAGACTGTGGTTGACCTTGTCGAAAGCCACGGATAGATCTAGAAGGATAAACGAAGCACACCCACCATTGTCCAGGATATGCCTTATTTCCTCAGTGCCCTTTAATAGCACGGTTTCCGTACTGTGACAGCTCCTGAATTGCTGATTTAAAGCCTTTTCAATTTTTTTTTAGTATGGATGCCGTTTTCCATAGAGTTGGCAATTGCCCAGTTGATGTCATTTTTATTGAAGATTGCAATGAGATGGTTGGCAATAACCTCAGGGGCTAGGTGCATAATGGAAGAAGGGCAATGGTCAAAAGGTGAGCTTGACTTTGTGACTTTAAACAGGACAATTACTTGCTGTTTGGTCAGTGGGGTAAACTCTGAAAAGGTGGGGTTAGTGTTCATCAACTTAAAGTGCAGAGGATGAGGGGAACTTGGTAAAAATTTGTTCCACCATGTTTTGAAAGTGTGAAGCCAGGGCATTACAAAAAGAGGAACTGGCTTCTGATATATTATTTGAGGAAACATTAGAAAGCTTCTTCACTGTCAAGAATAATCCTTTAACATAATTTTTTGATGACTCTATTTCCTGAATGAAATAACGAGATTTCTCCTCCCTTATCAATGCTTTATATACTGCGATCTCCTTTTTGTGTTTTACTTTTTCCTCCTGGCTGTATGCTCTGCTTCAATGTCTTTCTTGCTTTCTACAAATCTGTTTTTGTTGTTTTAATCTTTCAGAAAACCAATGCGCTGATGGTTTGCAACAATGAGGAATGATGGTTTTCACAGGGGTTAGTGAGAGGGCCGAGGCCCGAAGCCAGTTGCAGAAATTAGAGGTGAGGTTTTCAAGATCATCAGCCAGTTCAGATTGTGAATCAGATAGAAGCAGGTTTAACAGGTCAGGTTCTATTTTAGACCATTCATAGTATGTTTGAGAGGATCAGGATCAAATGCAGACTGGCCTATCATGGTTAATATTTAGATTAATAGGATAGAGTGGTGATCAGATCAGACTAAAGGTAAGACATCCACAATAGTCAATTTCGAGTTGTTGGTGAACCCCCATCCAGCAGGTGACCTGCTCTTCTACAAAAGAAAAACACAGAGGGGCCGATTCCGATCTCGGCCGGTAGTGCTCCGAATCGGATTCGGTTTTACCGGATCCGATCCGGAGCCCTATTTTCCGACCGAGTCGTACGCACGTCCGGGCGAGCGAGTACGATGCGTATTCGCCGACCGACTCGTCCGGGCGACCCGACCGCTCCGACCGACTGCTTCCCGGATCGTACTGCTCCGACCGACTCGCTCGGACCCGATTCGCACCGCACAATGGAGACGTTTTCCGGCCGGGTAAGTACGATGCGCACCTCGACCGCTCCGACCGACTCGCGCCATCCGACTCGAACTCGCTGTCGGAGCCATACTTTGGGGGTCCGTGTCGGACCCCCTGTGCGCGTACCCGTGCGAGGCGCACACAGGGGGACCCATGGGTCCCCCTACCTGTGCGTGTGCGCCGCGGAGCGCTTCGCGGCATACTCGCTGTAGGGGCGCCCTTGTCCGCCTCGCACCCATTGAGGCAATGGGAGCCCGCGTACGCGTTGTACGACCGGCTCCCATTGAGTTCAATGGGAGTCCGACCGACTCGTGTCCGGTGGCATACGAATGCATCGGACTCGTTCGGTCGGACTGCACGGGTCCGATTCGGTCGGAAATCTCTCCGAGGCCGGCTCGGTCGGAGAAATTACCAACACGAATCGGAATCGGCCCCAGAGTAGAAGCAGACATGTAGGAATTAGTAGCTGTGAACCTACATTTGAACTTATGGGAGGGTAATGGTAGATTTTTCAAGGAGAGGGAATAATGATCTCTGTAGTTTATTTCATTTGTGGAAAGGATACATATTTTCAATTGCCTCTGACTGAGAGGGTATTGTCTACCTAGCTATTCATTCCCGAAGGTGTATCATGTAGACAGTATAGATGCTCTGACAGTGACACCTACTCACCGACACACGTGGTACACATGATGAAAATCAATTAGTTAGAGACATGTTTGGAACAATAATTTCACCAGTAGGAGTTATTTTAAATGATGAGAAGATCAGAAAACGTTCAACTGTTGTCGACAAGCTGGCAACTAGTACTTCTGGAGCTTTATTAGTTCTATAAATGGAACTAGTGGCAATTGTTTTGCAAAATAGATTAGCACCAGACATCCTACTCGCAGAGAAAGGAAGAGTTTGCAGGATGCTGAAATCTCTAGCATTGCTGTTCATAAATCGCAGATGAGAGTAAGACAATTCAAGAATTTGCAAAGAACATTTCTGACCTGAAACCTGAATTAGAACCATCAGAAACACCCAGGGGCGATATTTGCAGTGAAATGGTGCAGCGCAGGTAATTTTGCTGCGCCAAGCTGCATCATTTAAAAAACACAGGGATGCGCTGTATTTACAAGAATATGGTGCACCCCTGTGCTCTCCCCTGCACCAGTGCTAAAACAGCAGCCGTGAGCCAATGCAGGCACCCTTGCACCATGGTCCAAGGGTGCCTGCGTTGCAGGGAAGATTGTTGTAGTTCAGGAAGGGGCACCTTCCTGCACCAAAATCAATCATTAATGGTGTTTTGCTCTGTCTATGTGTGCTGTATAATGCAGCACACATAGTAAGAGTAAAAAACGAGAAGAAATAAAAGTATTTCTCTTCGTTGTCTCACTTTAACGCCTCCCCTCTAAAGGAGTTCCTTTTTGGCTCTGCCTCAGATTTACAAATCCTTGCAAAACTGGGGAGTGTCAAAAAGCAATGTGTATTGCATGAGAGCACCCACAGCAACACTCATGAGACGCCCCTTTGAGCACTGCGTGAAAGAGGGCCATATTTACAAGGCCTTGCAAAGCCACACAAAGTGGCTTTGCGTGGCCTTATAAATATGAACCAGCACACAGCACCACTGGAGAGTCAAAAAAGTGATGCTCTGATGGCGCTAGGAACTTGTAAACATGCCCCCCTTTGATTTAGAAAATTGGTTTGCTACTGTTGGAGGACGGATCTTGAAGGCTATATTCATGCCAATAATAATAGTAAAGTGCTGCTTATCACTTATTTTTGTTCTTTACAAAGGCTGTAGATATTGCATTAACAGAAAGAAAAGCAGAGCATTAGCAAGAGAATAGAGAGGGAACTAGGTTTACATGATTGAATTATTCAAGATTAGAGAAAAGCAAAACAAAAAGAAAGTTTGAAAAGAAAGGCAAAGAACTCAACTGAAAGAAGTCTCTGAAAACGGCTCACATGTCTAAGCAATTGTAATGGTTACAACCATTAGAGGGGGGACATTAGAAGGGCGTTTAAGTAAAAATACAATCATATAGTTTAAAATAAATGTGCAATATTAATGTGCGAGCTTTAAATCAAATAAAAGTGCTTATAGAATAATGAAAAATTTACACAGATGCCATAGTTACACATACTAGGCCTAAACAGTTCAAATTACACTGCTAAACGTTTGTTCACTTAGAAATGCTAATACCTGAAATTATATTTCTTAGTAAAGGTGATATCAATGTACAATGAAGATATTACAAAATGTGTGACTCTTGACTTCTGCAAAAATATCCTATTTCATAATAACATTAACATTGTATTGAATGATTCCCATATTTCTTCTAGAAATGTTTCAATTTCAATAGGGCCTATTGCTATAAATAATTAGTATTATGGGACTGATTTTGATGTCTCGGTTCTGGGACCGACTGACACCCGGTCGGCAGTCCAGATTGCCTCATTAGGATTCCTACATTTCACTATGGGAGCATGCATTACGGCCGTAAACTGGTCGTAATGCATGCTCCCATAGTGAAATGGGAGGTGCTGTTCATCCCTGCACCCCGTGGCAGGCACCTGAAGGCGCCTGCCACAAGGTGCAGGGATCAACGGGGGGACTTATGGTGCCCCCTCGGCCTCCAACCGGAGGCAGTGCACCAAAGGGGGCCAGCTGGGGGCCTCCAAACACACTCTCAGACATGGTTTCCATGTCGGACAGGTTGGCATGCAAACCATGCATTGTAATCTCAAGGGCGGAAAGGCCTATTACCGACTTGCAAAATAGGGTTTGCGACTCGCTATTAGGAAGGGGCGTGCCAAGGGCGTCCCTTCCTAATAGCGACTCACAATTCAATGTAAGATTGTTTTGCAAGGCCACAAAACACTCGCAGTTTACTACCTATTTCAAATGGGTGGTAAGCCACTCGCAAATGGGAAGGGGTCCCCCGGGGACCCCTTACCCTTTGTGACTGGCATTGAAAATATTTTTTAAGGGCAGGCAGTGGTCCCACGGACCACTGCCTACTCTTAAAAAATGAAACAGTAACATTTCATTTTTCTTTTTTAAATGCATCCCGTTTTCCTTTAGGAAAAACGGACTGCATTTTTTAAAAAAAACTGCTTTATTGAAAAAGCATTCACTGACATGGTGATCTGCTAACCCCAGCAGGCCACCATCCCTGGGAGTGCAAGCCATTCCCAATGGGGTCGCAAATTGCACCTGCCTCATGAATGTTAATGGTACCAAAGGGGATGATGGACGGAGCGCTTGAGCCAATCAAACACTCACCCCTAGTCAACTGATCTGGGTTTAATCCATCATCATTCTTTAGCTCACTCCACCACCCCAGTTCAGACATGGCCATATGCAAATCAGTCTGACCCTGTGCCTCATGGGAACAGTCCAGCCCGAACTGCCAAGCCATGTCTTCCCTGGACCGGAAACAAGCATCCTGGGACCGGTTTCTGGCTATTCAGCCATCATCAGCCAGGCTAGCTTGAATCCAGTGGCAAAGTGAGCAAGGGGCCCACGTCTGGGCATACCCTGCCAACTTAGGGCGAACAAAGCGATACCAAAGGGGATGATGGACGGAGCGCTTGAGCCAATCTAACACTCACTCCCAGTCAACTGATCTGGGTTTAATCCATCATCCTTCTTTAGCTCACTCCACCACCCCAGTTCAGACATGGCCATATGCAAATCAGTCTGACCCTGTGCCTCATGGGAACAGTCCAGCCCGAACTGCCAAGCCATGTCTTCCCTGGACCGGAAACAAGCATCCTGGGACCGGTTTCTGGATATTCAGCCGTCATCAGCCAGGCTGAGCTTGAATCCAGTGGCAAAGTGAGCAAGGGACTCACGTCTGAGCATACCCTGCCAACTTAGGGCGAACAAGCGATACCAAAGGGGATGATGGACGGAGCGCTTGAGCCAATCAAACACTCACCCCCAGTCAACTGATCTGGGTTTAATCCATCATCATTCTTTAGCTCACTCCACCACCCCAGTTCAGACATGGCCATATGCAAATCAGTCTGACCCTGTGCCTCATGGGAACAGTCCAGCCCGAACTGCCAAGCCATGTCTTCCCTGGACCGGAAACAAGCATCCTGGGACGGGTTTCTGGCTATTCAGCCATCATCAACCAGGCTAGCTTGAATCCAGTGGCAAAGTGAGCAAGGGACCCACGTCTGGGCATACCCTGCCAACTTAGGGCGAACAAGCGATACCAAAGGGGATGATGGACGGAGCGCTTGAGCCAATCAAACACTCACCCCAGTCAACTGATCTGGGTTTAATCCATCATCATTCTTTAGCTCACTCCACCACCCCAGTTCAGACATGGCCATATGCAAATCAGTCTGACCCTGTGCCTCATGGGAACAGTCCATGAATGTTAATGAGGCAGGTAATTTGCAACCCAATTAGGAATCGCAAACAGTGTCTGAGACACTGTTGTAAATTCCAATTTGTGAGTCGAAATTGCGAGTCGCAAAACAACGCAATTTGCGACTCGCAAATTGAAAGTGTACATCTGGCCCCTAGTCTTTTAAATTGGAAGCTCTGCAACCATATATGAAGAATCAGCAAATAGTTTAGACATTGACCACTTCAACTAACTCATATTTCCTTTTCAGAATGTGCCATTGTAAAAATGTTTATTATTCATTAAAAGATGTTTCAGCAACATAACTTACTTTAGTTTTGAAGGATGTATTCGTGGGGAATCAAAGCCATAAGCGAAACTGGACCCTGTTCGCTTTAGTTGCAACAAATGTAACTAACGTTTTTGATAGCTCATTGTTCTCTCAAAGATATGAAAAGAAGTAACCTGGGTTCCCATGAACATCTCCGACGATGATTGGATGGATGAAGACAGGAGAGGCAACTGTTGCGGATTCTAACAAAATGTGCTGTTTATAGAAATGGGTGTTCCTAAATTAGTTCAGACAACTTCTCTCCTTACCTCCCTTGCCAACGTCTGATGCTGGCTAGCATTCGCAGAGTCTGATTGAGAACCTTATCCCATTTGCCCTAGACCATGTGCTATATTGTACTGAGTTTTTATTCTTTTTATGGGTCGTTCTGCTTTCATTTTCTAATATTATTGACCTGAACTTAGTGAAACTTTGTTTGCTCTCATTTCTCGATAAAGAGCTCTTTGTGAGTTCTGACTCAATCCTCTGAAAATTTAGAATAGGAGTTTTTTTCTGTTATGTAAATTGCTTATTGTTTAATAATTTATGCTAATATTGATGCTAATGAGCTTTACAATACTTCTTGATAAATAAAAATGATAATAAAAATGAGCTACTAAAAGATTTGAATTAATAAAACCTGTAAAACTTACTTAATTCTCTTCATTGACTCACACTAATATTGATTATTGATAATAAATTGGTGATTTATAGATGGTTTAATTTCTCTTCTAGCCAGAACGGTCTGGTCCACCAGCCTGACCGAGCGAGGATTAGCTTGGATGAACAGTAAACCAATTACTTTAAATGAACTTGATTCTCGCTCCAGCCCTTCTAAAACTTATAAGAAAGTAAAGTCTAACAATATCATTTATAGCACAGTGTTTCGTAATTTTACAGCACTCCTACCATTGAAGATACAGATGGACGCCTGCCTGCTCATTACAGAACCGTTCTACAATAGCAAGGCACTTTCAGTTGACATTGTGCTCGCCCTCTGCAGCCGAATACAATGCAGTCCTGGGAAAAATCATATTTTCACCGTTCAGTCTCCATTCTGCACTTTCGCTTTTAAGAAAATTACCCTGGTTGCCAGCGAGTGTCGAGTTAAAGGTGTTAGATAAGTAACACATGTAGCCATTTCGAAAGTTTACTTTTGTCGGCTGAGAAAATGTCTGCTCAGAGGGTGAATTAGAATCGAAAATGATTCGTGCTGCATTGACTTACTGTGTTTACTCCTTCCATGTCTCTTGGCAAAAGCAGAAAAAGGGCATTTTAAAGCAATGTGCTTACTTAGACTGGGGTGACCCCAAAGGAAATCTATCAGTGGCCGTTTCTCCTATCTAAGCTGCCTGTTGATTGAACCACAAAACTCCATCTGAGTGCTATATGCTAACACTGACACAGGACCACGATGCCGATAGTGATGCAGCGGTAATTTCACTGTAATTTCTCAATGCAAAACCTCATTTGCCTTCTAAATTACCGCTGCAAAGGTACTGGACCCTTGCCACTGTATATTACCATCAGGAGATTTTACATAAACATGAAAAATCAAAAATGCAATTAATATTTAAGCCAATAAAGAGAGTTGTGAGTATTTTAAAGGGTTTTATTTTCTAGTTAAAAGTTAAAGTTCTCTGACCCTTTATTCATTAGTCAAATATCAATCAGGGTACAGAATTGAAAATAGGAAAATAGAATTAATACAAAACATATTATAGGTTGCATACAAAAACATTCCATAAAGGAAGAGAATGAGGAATCAAATGTCAATCAGAATTCTCCAAAGAAAGTTCAGGAAATATAATTCAAGAATGAATTATGCAAGGCTAATCAATAATTAATAATTGGCAAAAATCTCCCATAAAGAGAAATAAATGCATAAAACAAATAAATCTTTTCAAAAATAATTAATTAGTCAAAGCATGAACTTAAAAATGTTAGCATCTAAATCTAATCCTGTTCTATCCAGCTCCACTCTCTGCCCTGGTCTGCTCATTTGTCCTCTCTGTGTTCACAGAGAGACGCTGCTCCTGAAAAGGCCCCTCCTTCACAGACCACAGAGGAATGTGATCTACCTTGCCAAAAATATGACGTGCAAGGCTAGCCTATGCCCCCCACCTCCCTCTATCTCTCATCCGACGCAATCTGCTCTCAGACTGCACCCGCAAAAGCTTCTAAAGCCTCTAAAAAAAAAAAACCCAAAGCCCCTAAAGAGGTCATATTTATACTCTAATTCTTGGCTGACTATACTAATAAGGTTGCAATTTTCAGTAAAGCTTGCACCCTGATTGGATAGCTTAGGTGACTGAGGGTCTCACCATCCTGTTCTCATTGGCAAATCCAACCCACACCAGTTTTTGACAAAAAAAGCCTTAATGATTAATACAATTATATGTTTTAGCAACATTTACTAGGAAAAATGTTTCAGTCTATTTCCTCCTTCCTGTCACATCGCACGCAGGAAGGACACATTCCACAAACACTGATACATTGGCAGGGTAACAAGAATGTAGAGTTCATGGTGGCCTTGAACCAGGTCTTCACTTGAGGCACTTGGCAGTATGTAGCTGGTATAATCTGCGCATGCGTCTCTCAGCACGATTCTCAGCCATGCTGGATTCTTAGGCAGCCATTTAATGGTGGGCCCATAATCAAAACAAACACAAAAATAGTATTAATTTATGAAATAAATCTCATTATGTTTTTCCTCACCCATAATAATACCCTGTATAAATGATAACCTAGCAAAAGCTATAAGTTTAAAGCAGCTTTTCTTATTATTTGTGCACAACATGCAAAAATGTGCAATGTACAACATAGCATAAAACATGCACTAGTGTAAATTTTGATAGCGCACACAGTTAATACATACTCATAGCAACATGCTCTAATGTTTTAGATAGCTTTTCATGCAAAATGCTTTGCCCCCGTGTAGTGATGGTGCATGGTTAATTAATACACATTATAAAAAGATGTGTTATGAACTGAATATGTATTGTTTAAATATGCAACAAAGCCAAAGTCTCTTGAGACAGGAACAGGGAGTGTAGATTATAAGGGAAAGGAAACTGGGAAGAGAGAACACATTCCATGATTCAAAGCTAAAGAGGCCACTGAAAGCACAAGTTTTCTCTACACTGCAAAAACACGTTAATTCAGCACAAGCATTTCAGACTGAAAGCATTTATGAACAAGCCTCATTTTATGTTTTCACTTTTGCATGCACCAAAAGTGCCACTTTTACAAAAACCTTTGACTAGGCATGTGCCATGTGTCTTCACTTGCACCAAAATGTGTGTGCCATTTTAAATGCAGTCTGTCTGAAACATAAAAATAAAGCAATGCTTAATTTGAGAAATCTAGCTCTATCAACTCCCCTTTGATGATAACAAATCATGATACCTCAAATGATTTGTAGATCATCACACTTATTTATTTTCACAAGTGACATTTTTATTGCAAAAAGCTGAGCATATAACAATTTTTACCTCTATTTCTAAGGCAAACACAAGTCTTGTCTGTAATCAGATCATATATAGCCAAGCTCAAAGTTTAGTGCAGAGTTCTGTAAGTAGTTTCTTGGAACTGTTAGTCTTCTCTAAAATAAGTAACTAAAATAATAAAAGGAAAATTCAACAGGACAGTTCTCTTTTCTATTTTCTTTTCTTCTTTTCTTCTTTTTCTTTCATCATTCAAAGATTCTTTTCTCTTCAGCTCTTGACAATTCTCAGTTATTGTTTCAGCCTTTCTTTTTCTCTTTGTCACCAGCTTGCCATCAGGGTGGCTCATACAGTTCATTCAAAGTGGCATTCTGTACTTTGTCCATGCATTTTGACCACTCAGGTGCTGAGAAACTCTGACAGAGCACCATCAATTCTTTGCACTTTTTTCAATCCAAGCCTTTCACTTTTATTTTCACTTTGATCAGATTCAGATGTTTCAGCTATGGGTGCAAATGATTTTTCAAAGGACCAATCCAGACGTTTTGGATACCCTTTCAGCCAGCTTTTTCCTACCTCCACTCGTAGGCCCACAACACTAATTTCTTCTTCAGAGGCTGCATCTGACTCTTTCACCCTTTGGACACCGCTTTCATCTGAGTCAGTTTCCACTTTTTGCCTTTTCTGTGCCACTTCAGTTTTCTCTAGTGCTGCTTCAGACTCTGTGTGTTCCCTTAAAGCTTGACTGACCCTCTTCTGTGGACTTTTGACCACTGCTGGCATCTCTTCTTGAAGAGGAGCTGTTTTATCAGGGGGACACAGGACCATACGTGTGTGAGAGGCATACACCCAATTTGGAAGGCCACCACATTTCACAACAGTCTTTGCCAGGATCATTTGGAACAGGCCTTTCCATTTCACAGCATCTCTCAGATCAAAGTCGTTGCACCATCCATTATGCAGATCTTATATAGCAGCTGCAATCTGGTGAGAAACTGCACGCTCCACATCAGCCAGACCTTCACAGCAATGGCTAGTGTTTTCATCAGTGTTTTTCACAAGTGCATTTGCATGTTCATTTTCAAGCCACTTTGGTGATGCTGAACACAGTCTTTTGCAAAGTGTAACTCTGTGCTGTCTTTGTGTTGCTTTATTATGCTTGAAACTTCAGGCTGATGGCTACAATCGAATCTTTGTCCAATCTGTTGTTCTGCACTCATCATCTTTGAAACCTCATTATGATCTGATTTCAGAGAAACTGGCAATCTATACCTGGGCATCAGTTTTTGCAATAACACATTTGCTACTATGCAGTTGTCACTTTTTTAAAAACAGTTCTGATACAACCCTGTTGTTCTGCTTCTGAAACAATTTCTTGAGCCTCTATTAATTCACCTGTGAAGATTCCATTGAATGTATATGCTAACAGAATACAATTTTGTGCAACTGAATTAGCAATTCTCTCTCCCATGACAATAGTGACTCCCATTTGAGCAGATATACTGCATGTTATGGTAAGGGCAATCAATTTCTGAATTTTGGGCTGAGGTAACTACTGAAAGCCATGAAGCTTTGACAACATAATGTATAAGGAGCACAGCATGTGCTGCTTTTAATGTGTCATTGTTACCTTTCAAACATGGGCCATCTACAGAATGGACATTGTTGGGCTGAATCAGGCGTTCATCCTTAAAGTCTGATCTTGGCTTTATGCATATTTTCATGACATTTAGACACTCATTCAGTTTCATTGATGTTGGGATCAAAGGTCATTGGGAAATATATCACAGACCCTTGAACACATTCATGTTTTTGAACAGGCACTGAGAGAGCGCAGCCCTCCCTCTCACTGCAAATTGGTGTATTTTCTTTTAAATAAACTTGCATTCCTAGTGCCGGGGCGCGACACTTTTTCTCTTTCAACTCTAGGAATGCTTTTGTGCAATTGTTGTCCAATGGAAGCGGATCAGACACATTCTTGTGTGTCAGCCTCAGTAAAGGCTTAGCCACTAGGGAAATGTTTGGTAACCACTCTCTACAGCAGCCAACCATTCCCAAAAATTTCCTGACTTCTTTCTGAATTTGAGGTGGATTCATCTGATGAATTATTTCCACTCTCTCTGGTGACACCTTTCTACCTCCCTTTTCAATTATGTGTCCCAGACATTCATTTACCTTTTGACAGTACTCCTCACTATTCTCATGCAACGGCACTGTGACATGAACTTGACAAAAATCAATAACAGTAAGCCATTCTTCAGCACATGGAATGTGAAAAAATATATTGGCTGGATTCGGTACCACAGGACAACATGGAAAAGTTATGCTATTAATCTCCTGCACTAATCTGTTCTTTTCATTTAGTTTCTGTGAACCTGTGATCAGAAAGTTACATAAACTTCCAATCAATTCCATCAAAAATACTTTACTCACTTTATCTCCAATTATGGGTAAAATTACTGCAACTGATGGTGTTCTTGAATACATGTCATCTGGTTCTAATTTGAATAAGACATGGTCTGCACATTTTATTAATCTGACATCTTTCTCTGTGAACTCCCTTACTTCTGTTTTTATTATTTCTTTCAAATCAGAAGGTAATTTTTCAACTGTCTTTTCTGAAAACAATGCTACAGCTGTCTCTTGTTGGGCCATTTTAAAATGTGCATCCTCATCAGGAATCTGAAAATTAACATCATCTAGTGTACAGTAATCTATGCTGTTTTATTTGTAAAATAATTGTTTTCCTGCTAGGCCTGAGTCACAAACAACATCTTGGTAATTTTCCTCAAATGGGCCTATTTTTGGTGCAAATTCTTCTAAAACTGGGTTTGTAATTTCTCCTCTTAAAATTCCTACAACTAAGTCTGGATCTTCCACTACTTTCACAATGGACTTGGCAAATTCAGAATTGTTAGGGTTAAAACTCTCATTTTCAAATACAGCAACCTGTTGAACTGGGTTCTGATTTTGTTTCTGGAAAGAATTCACATTTGCTCTGGACAACTTATTTAAATTAATTTTAGCATTTTCCATATTTTGTGGGAGCATCTGAGCTTGAAAAACTCCTGCCATTGGTACCTGTTTCTGAACTGACGTTTGCATTTGCTTAACTGGCATACATTGCACCTGCATTTCTCTCTGTTTTTGCACATTTCCAACTTCTGCATCATGTTTAAATTTAAATTTCTTCTTCCAATGCTCAAATCTGTTATAAAGATGGCAAAAGAATACTTTTTCCACCAGTGCAACATCCATACCTGAATTTGCACAGACCAAAACACCTTTACTTCCATCCTGTGTTCTTTTAATCTGTACCCAATTAACATCCTTTGCTGGCACTCTGCCCTTCAGGAAAGTAAACACTGCTACGTTTTTCTCCATAACAACAGAAAATGATGGTGCATTCATGCAAACCCTTATCATTGTCTCCTCACCTGGCCTTTGCACAACAACTTTAGATTCTAACCACAATTCACTCTGCATGGCAATGTCAAAGAACATTTCCAAATTAATGCACAACTCTTTTAAAATTTCAACAAATCCATCTACTTGTGGGTACCACAGCATAAGTTTGTCTCTCAATTGTGGGAATGTGTTCAGAAATGCTGCAAGTTCACTTTGGTTCCGTGGCATAGGAACATGCACTTCTCCCACCTTTTCTCTCAATGAGTAAGCAAAAGCTTCTCCTTCATCCTGTTTATTATTTTCCCTAACAAGGTCTGGTGGTTTCTTTTTCTTCTCATGTTTTCTTGCCCACTTGTCTCCTAATTTCTCAAACCCATTGCATTTGAAATTATATTTTATTATTTCTGCAATGTGCAATTGCATTCCTGAAGAACACATTTTCTCATTTGCTTCATTATTCATATGTACCCTGAAGCTTTTCTGAAATGGAAAACTTCCTGAAACATGAATTTCATATTTTTGAGCCAAATCAGTCAGTCTACCGTGTGTAGTTACTGCACATGTATTTGTTTCCTTACTCAGGGAAATTAATTCTTTTTCCTGACACTGGTTCACATTTTCATGATTTGAACAGCAGGGACTGTTAATTTCTTCATGTTCAAATGTTGAATTTAAAACACTAGGGGGTCAATTCCGATTCGGGCCGGAAAACGTACCGACCGACTCGGAGCCGGAATTCATTCAGACCGACACGTACCGGTGCAGCCCGACCCGCAAAGTACGATGAGAAGCGTGCAAAACCCGACCGACTCGTACGGAACACAAGCCGAACGACCGAGCCGCGCGGAAAACAGCAATCCGGCCGGAAAACCACGCGAATCGAACCGACCGACACGCACCCGGAACAATCCCGAACGAAACGTACCCGCGAACTCCTACCCGCCAAGTACGATGCAACGCGTGGAAAACACGACCGAGTCGCACGGAGGACAAGCCGTACGACCGACACGCATACAAAACTGCGAGCCGAAGCAACCCAAAACACCGCGACCGACGCGTACGCAGCATAGAAAACAGCACAAACACAGCGTGAACGACTCGGAGAAGCTCGTACGAGACAACTGCAGGGTCCGACTCGGTCACAAGAACGTCTCCTACATGCACAAAAAGTACAAAGGGAAAATACACAAAAAAAGGCCAAACAAGCAATTACAAAGCCAATAAATACTGGGGGGGGGAGGGAACAAAGACACACCCACAACTCCACCCATATAAAGGACACAAATCCCTACCATGATCCTTTGCAAATTCAAATTACCTGCCAGCACTCAACAGACAGCAACCACACACCCACAGCTCATCCATCACACAAGCCACACACCATCAGCACCTCAACAAATAGCACCCTCACATACACCCAGCAAAACACACACTCACACACCCTCACCTGCACACCAACACACACATCACTCACCATCACCACCCATCACCATGCCCCCAAAGAAGAATCATAAGTTCCTAGATAGTGAATTGGAAGTCCTGGTAGATGAGATCCTCAGGGTAGAGCCACAGCTGTTTGGTACACTGGTCCAACAGACACCCATGTCGCAGAAAACCAAGATGTGGGAGAGGATCGTCGACAGGGTGAACGCACAATCACCATGTTTGCGCACAAAGGTAGACATCCAGAACAGGTGGTATGACGTGCGCAGGAGGGTCAGGGAGCTGTTGAAGAAGGACTACCTCTTGAGCCAACACACCGGCAGTGGCCCTCCTGCCAAACCAGTATACCTCAGGCCCTGGGAGGAGAAGGTGCGGGCCATCCTACCACCAGTGAGCGTATATGGACTAGAAAACATCCCAGAGCCTGGTGAGTACACAACAAATGTACACAATATTGTGCGACAATACACACACATCACTGTCAAGGGGAGAGTCAAACCATGCACCCTTAGCAAATACACAGCAACCAGAACAGAATCATCCCAAAATGTGTATGTCAGTCAGATAAACACAACACATGCCATCTCATAGTGATATGTAACTGTGTCATCACATGTACAAACACAACTACAACTACAGCTAGGCAGTGGCACAAATATAACTAACAAACACATCCAGACATGTAGCCACCACTACAACACCACCTCACAGTGAAGCCCACTGAAAGGAAGGAATTCTGTGTATGCTGGGCAAGTCAGTGTAGCCAATAGCATCATGGGAGTCGTAGTCACAGATATTGCCCACCCTCACAATGCGCACATCAACACCACCATGAACCATGCTCACATCACAGGGAGTGGAAAACAACTGACAAGATGGCTGACACTGGCTACTGCTGTGGGGAGCACAAGGTCCTGCTGGCAACTGTGCACCAACCAACAGCAGGACACCACTGACTGACATCCTGAAAGACAACTTGCACTCCCTGCAACGGAAGCACGTTCCATGGTGGAAAATCTGGCTGGGTGGGAAGGAGGACTGACAGCACTGACCATAGTTACCAGCAGCTCCACTCACACACACCCCTAACACAAACTCCACACAACTCACCTGGGAGAATGCATTGCCTCACACTCCAATCAAATATCCCACAAAGAACCACAACCCTGGGTCATGCTGAGTGAAGCACAGGGACACACATGGGACTTGTAGCAAAACTAACCCCAGGATAACACTGTCAGCCATCTTGTCAGCACAGGCACACAACCCCACAGGGAAGCAGAGTCAAAAGGAAGGAAGCATGGGCATGCTGGGAAGGGGGTGGAGGCAATAGCATGATGGGAGTGGTAGTCACAGCTCAACATCCCCCACCCACATGGCCCAGCAAGCTCACACTCAAGCATGCACACCTCACAGAGAGTGGAAAGCCCCATCAAAGATGTCTGACACTGGTGCTCTGTTGTGGGGAGCACAAGGCCATGCTGGGAACTGGCCACCAACCAACAGCAGGACACCACTGTCAGCCATCTTGCCATTGCTCTCACACTCACACACAGTGAAGTCCACCCAAAAGCAAGTAAGTATGGGCATGCTGGGAAGTGGGGTGGAGGCAATAGCATGATGGGAGTGGTAGTCACAGATATTGGTCACCCCCACAACTGTCCCATCAACACCACCCTGAACCATGCGCACATCACAGGGAGTGGAAAACAACTGACAAGATGGCTGACACTGGGTACTGCTGTGGGGAGCACAAGGCCCTGCTGGCAACTGTGCACCAACCAACAGCAGGACACCACTGACTGACATCCTGAAAGACAACTTGCACTCCCTGCAATGGAAGCACGTTCCATGGTGGGATATCTGGCTGGGTGGGAAGGAGGACTCACAGCCCTGACCATAGTTACCAGCAGCGTTTCTCACACACACCCCTAACACAAACTCCACATAACTCACCTGGGAGAATGCATTGCCTCACACTCCAATCAAATATCCCACAAAGAACCACAACCCTGGGTCATGCTGAGTGAAGCACAGGGACACACATGGGACTTGTAGCAAAACTAACCCCAGGATAACACTGTCAGCCATCTTGTCAGCACAGGCACACAACCCCACAGGGAAGCAGAGTCAAAAGGAAGGAAGCATGGGCATGCTGGGAAGGGGGGTGGAGGCAATAGCATGATGGGAGTGGTAGTCACAGCTCAACATCCCCCACCCACATGGCCCAGCAAGCTCACACTCAAGCATGCACACCTCACAGTTAGTGGAAAGCCCCATGCAAAGATGGCTGACACTGGTGCTCTGTTGTGGGGAGCACAAGGCCATGCTGGGAACTGGGCACCAACCAACAACAGGACACCACTGTCAGCCATCTTGCCATTGCTCTCACACTCACACACAGTGAAGTCCACCCAAAAGCAAGGAAGTATGGGCATGCTGGGAAGTGGGGTGGAGGCAATAGCATGATGGGAGTGGTAGTCACAGATATTGGTCACCCCCACAACTGTCCCATCAACACCACCCTGAACCATGCGCACATCACAGGGAGTGGAAAAGAACTCACAAGATGGCTGACACTGGGTACTGCTGTGGGGAGCACAAGGCCCTGCTGGCAACTGTGCACCAACCAACAGCAGGACACCACTGACTGACATCCTGAAAGACAACTTGCACTCCCTGCAATGGAAGCACGTTCCATGGTGGAATATCTGGCTGGGTGGGAAGGAGGGCCGGATGTCAACCAAATACAACCAATGCAGACCATGTACACACCCCAACATTCACATAGAAATGCCCAAATAATGCAGGACAATGTGCTACACCAATATCAACCTCTGACTGTGACAACTTAGGACAATGCAATGTACAGGCCCGCATCCAGAGGCACAGTCACAACTGTCAGGTGTGTCAACCATTGATGCCTGCAGAAACATAACATACATTGTGTGTGTCTCCCAAAAACAGGTGATGATGGGGACACAGCAGCAGACGCTGAGGAGTCCCCGTCCCAGGCTCAAGAGGATACGGAGCTCACTGGTGTGGAACAGCCTCTGCCCTCCTCGGATGAAGAAGACCTACCTGGCACCTCCGGAGCAAGTCATCATGCAGCACCAGCAGGACCACCAGCTGCACCCCCTGCACCCACCCCTCCAACGACTGTCAACACACATACCACCCCTGCCGACATGGACAGACCAAGGAGCACCACCACCACCAGCACAGGGACCCTGGACCAACGTGGGGCCATGGACACCAACACCACCAACAACCCCCAAGGGGGCCCAGGGTCACCTGTGCGTGCCACCTCAGGTACTGCACGTGTCACCAGGGGTGGTGGGAGGGGTGGGAGACATAGGTCGCTGATCGCAGAGGGGTCTGGACTGCATGATGACCCACAACTGGTACGCATAGCCGATGCGTACCAGTCCAGCACCGGAGAGCTCAGCCAGGTAGTGGGGCTCCTCAGGGACATTAAACAGCAGCAGGCTGCCCATCATGCCCACTTGGACTCACACATGTCCCGCGTGGAGTCCAAGTGGGACACACTGCAAGAGATGACGGCGGTGCATAGGGACATATTACAATGCCTCCGCCAGATGAGCAGCAACCAGTCAACACCTCCCTGTGTGCCCACAACATCTGGTGCTGAAACAACTGCAACTGCCACAGGGAGGGAGGATGACTCTGGCGGAGAGTCCCCTGCACCGCAGCAGCCTGCACTTGAGGGTCCCCCCAAAGAAGAGGGGTCGTCCGAGGAGGGGCAACTGAGAGGCCGATGGCCATGTGCAACCCCCAGGAAGCCAAAACCTGTTCTGGATAATCACCTTTGTGCGCAAACTGTTCACCCTGTTGACTGCAACACAACTCCCCCACATGACATGGGGAGTACAAGTTGGACCAATGTCTCAGATGACTGTGGACTTTATACAGGACATTTCTGCTACCAGGACTTCCAATTCATCTAGGAACTTTGGATTGCAATCAAAATGTACAGCACTCACCATCCTGTGCACTATTCACACACATGTATGACAATAAACACACTAATACACCATACCTGCCTCTGTCGTGATTCCAACGTGGTTTCTGTCATGGAGATGATGACCAGCGAAATTACACTGTGCATGCTAACTGCTACAGCAAGTACAACACAGGCATGTGAGTCATGGCAACGTGACACATATGAGGGAGACACACCACCAGGGCTACACAACAAATACACACCTAGGCCATCTGACTCATTGCCTACACTGATGTTGCCAGGAAATACGGTGCAATGCACAGACACAACACCTATTCACAGTCTTTGTCAACTAGCCCACTGGTGCAGTAAGCAAATGTCAGTCAAATGTGTGACCACAGACAACGCACATCACAAAGTGAAGCACAGGTTTATTACACATTTGCAACATGTTGTAACCACTACAGATGCAAGGTAATCCCACCTGGCAGCGGGCACACAGTCAACAAGTGTAGAAGGAAGGAAGTCCATGGGTGTGGCGCACATCACCTGTAGGGACACGACAGCTACCACCCTGGAAGTCGAATCACGGTGTCGGGGATCACAGTTGACCAAACGACTCTGAAAGTACCCTGTGAAGGACAGAAATGACACACAGTCAAAAGCACTGAAGAACAGGACAGAACTGCAATACTCATGCCCAATACATGTCACAAGATACCCACCCAGAACCAAGTTAGCATGTCAACACTGTTGGGGAGTACAGACTACCTGTAAGGACACATCGCTACACGCATACAGTCATGTAGCCCATGGACACACTCAAACAGCACCAGAGCACCACCAACACATATCATGCAAACTCACATCATTGACATGACATCTCTGGATACTCACATTCAGCTGAAGAAGTTGGTGATGAGCTGTGTGCGGACATCACCATCACCATCATCATCATCATCACTGGCATCGTGGTCCAGGCCAGGATCCTCCACAGGTGGCGGATGTTGGTCATCGTCATCCAGGATGAGAGGCAACTCCTTCCGCACTGCCAGGTTGTGTAGCATGCAGCAGACGATGACAATCTTGCACACCTTTGCTGGGGCATATGGGAGGGCCCCTCCTGTCTTGTCCAGGCAGCGGAAGCGGCTCTTCAGGAGACCAAATGTCCGCTCAATCACTCTCCTTGTCCGACCATGTGCCTCATTGTAGCGCATCTGGGCTGGTGTCACAGGGTTCCTGAGGGGCGTCAGCAACCACGGCATGTTGGGGTATCCGGAGTCACCTACATACAGACAATTGCACATTAGCTGAGTTGGAAAAGAGGGTGGAACACTACATTGCAGAACACACACAATGGTACAAAGTCAGTACACACCAACAAGCCAGGCACGCTGGTTCCGCATCTGTGACATCATCCTCGGGATGCGACTACTCCTCATCACGTAGGCATCGTGTGCAGAACCGGGGAAACGGGCACACACGTGTGAGATGCTCATATCTGCAAGACAGACCACCAGTGCATTGACCGAGTGGTAGTGTTTGCGGTTCCTGTATGCCTGCTCTTGGGCCTGTGGTGGTACCAAAGCCACATGTGTCCCATCAATGGAGCCAATGACATGCGGCATCCTCCCCAGGGCATAGAAGTCACTCTTCACGTCAGTGAGTTGTTGGAGTCTAGGGAAATAGATGTACTGGTTCAGGTATATCAACATAGCCTCCAAAACATCGCGGAGCACACGGCTGAACATGGTCTGTGACATCCCACCAGCAGTCGCCACAGTGTGTTGAAAGGTACCGGTGGCAAAGAAGTGTAGGGCTGCCATCACCTTCACCTTGGGGGTCAGCGCTGTAGGGTATGTCCGGCCAGCTTGCAAATGTGGGGCCAACCGCACCGTCAATACCTCAATCAGCGGCCTGGTGAAGCGGTACCGTCGGATGCAGTCCCGTTCCACCATGGTTGCAAGGTCAGGGAATGGTCTATGGACAGCTGGTGCCCTGCAGTGCATAGGTGAAGAAAGAAAGATTGTCAGTCACCCCACATATGTGGCATTGAACACACTCAATATCACATGATACATCATTATGAGGCACAAGTACATGATGTGTGCAGTTCCGTAAGGACATGTATGGCACATACATGGCCAACATCTAACATCACAGTTCAACAAGTGGCATCAATAAGTCCCAGGTTGTGCCATGGGATATCATGAGGCCGTGTCACAGTTCCCATCTCCTGCTGCCACGTTCCAAACACACCCCACAGTGACATGTGAGGACAGATGTGCCCCAGGCATCACAGCTCAACAACAGGTAGATTCCCAGGGACCCTATATTGCCACATGGACACTGGCATGACATGGTGTATCATGAATACACCACAGCAAAACAACCATGACCCCCACAGGTAGTGGTCCCTGTTGCCTCGGCAGGACAGACATGGACGTCTGTGACACACACACACGCACAACATCAAAGTCCATGCACAAACAACGTGGATGTGGAGACTGTCTCCCATTGTGCACATGAAATCAGAGACATTGTAAACACAACATGCACACAGACTGTGGAGGACCATCACTATTGTGCCAATGGGTCACCCTGGGATAAACATACCGTCCCACATGGGACTCAGGGGGTATGTGACATGACATACACATACACCACCGTGAAATGTGACCATGCCACATGCTCAGATATGAACAGTTGCACATCACAGTGGTCATGTACACGAAACACCAAGGATTCTGTCCCCATGAACACGTGCACAGCCTGGGAGTGGCTGCCCCCAAGTGACACCCACAGAACAACATGTTCACCCCCATACACGGAATAGGTAATGCAGCCTTACATGCCTTAGGATACAGTTTGGACAGGCTGTGGTGTTGTAGGTGTGCCCCTCACTCCCTGGGAAGTATATGTGGCTGGCATATGTTCACCTGTGACAGGCATGGTGACATATGCCAGTGACTTGTACAGGGACGCGTTGGACAGCAATGGACCGATCGGTGCGCACACATTGGCCATTGCATTCAATGTGTGCTGGTACGCGTTGTATTCGCAATACGCGTTGGATAGCAATGGACCGATCGGTGCGCACACATTGGCCATTGCATTCAATGTGTGCTGGTACGCGTTGTATTCGCAATACAGCGTTGGATAGCAATGGACTGATCGGTGCGCACACATTGGCCATTGCATTCAATGTGTGCTGGTACGCGTTGTATTCGCAATACGCGTTGGATAGCAATGGACCGATCGGTGCGCACACATTGGCCATTGCATTCAATGTGTGCTGGTACGCGTTGTATTCGCAATACGCGTTGGATAGCAATGGACCGATCGGTGCGCACACATTGGCCATTGCATTCAATGTGTGCTGGTACGCGTTGTATCCTGGGTACGCGTTGAACAGCAATGGACCGATCGGTGTGCCCGGCCGGCCCATTGCATTCAATGTGTGCGGGTACGCGTTGTATCCTGGGTACGCGTTGAACAGCAATGGACCGATCGGTGTGCCCGGCCGGCCCATTGCATTCAATGTGTGCGGGTACGCGTTGTATCCTGGGTACGCGTTGAACAGCAATGGACCGATCGGTGTGCCCGGCCGGCCCATTGCATTCAATGTGTGCGGGTACGCGTTGTATCCTGGGTACGCGTTGAACAGCAATGGACCGATCGGTGTGCCCGGCCGGCCCATTGCATTCAATGTGTGCGGGTACGCGTTGTATCCTGGGTACGCGTTGAACAGCAATGGACCGATCGGTGTGCCCGGCCGGCCCATTGCATTCAATGTGTGCGGGTACGCGTTGTATCCTGGGTACGCGTTGAACAGCAATGGACCGATCGGTGTGCCCGGCCGGCCCATTGCATTCAATGTGTGCGGGTACGCGTTGTATCCTGGGTACGCGTTGAACAGCAATGGACCGATCGGTGCGCAACCATTGGCTATGGCCTGGCCTGGCAACGGACGCGTTTTCAAATTTTGAACGAGTCTGATGCTGTAAATTCAGTTGGTCACCCACAACAATGTTGCAAATTCATGGGTGTCATGAAGTTGAACTTTTGAAGGATGCTGTGGGCATGTGTAAGTGGTGCAATTCCATGGATTGGCCAGATTCAGAAGATGCAAACGACTTGGACCTATCACTTTGGACACATGGGACAGTATTTGCTTCTGCAGCACACATATAATGCTGGCTGTTCCCCTGAGAGCTCACTTGCCTGCACTACATGCTCCAGGACGACATCTGCCACCACCACTGCTGCTGTATCTGCACCCTCTGGACCCTGCAATGGCACGTACTGTGGAGAGAGCCCCAGCCTTCAGCACTGAGGAGAACCAGGCCCTGCTGGACAGCCTCCTTCCACAGTACAGCAAGCTGTATGGGAAAGCAGGGGAGCAGGTGAGTGTTCTGTCCACTGCCTTTCTAAATGTGCATGTTGTCTGACTAGCAAGGCTAACAGACTGCACGCCACTGGCTAGCAGGCTCACTGAGTAGTTGTCACCCCCCCATAGTGTGTAGTTACATGCACTGAACAGGTATAGTGCAGTGACAGTGCATTTAAACAAGGTTTTACTTCCCAGGCAATGATACCATGTAGTAACTGCTGGCATACTGTCCATGGCCATCGTTGCACTGCCTGTGTACATCATGTGCCCCTGTGATTGAGACATGTATATCCAACTGTGTAATGCACGGATATGTTGCATGTGTAGTAATGGCATTCTCACTTTGTCATCCTCACAGGTTGATGCCCACCAGAAGCAGCAGATATGGCTGACCATCGTCCGGGCAGTGAGATCCGTGAGGGTCTACAAGCGCCAGATCCGCAACTGCCAGAAGAGGTGGCAGGACCTTCGGGGCTGGACCCGGAGGATCGCACGGGTCCAGCTGAAGCTGTCGCCTCCTCGCAGGAGGGGCGGACACCGGACCCTGACCCCTCACATGCTCAGGATCCTGGCGGTGTTCTTCCCTGATCTGGATGGGCAGCTGAAGGCCAGAGAGCAGCAAGGAGGGGGTGAGTCCATGACTGCATTGTGAACTTTGTCTGCCATGCTATGTGCCCTCCTCTGGCCTGGTTAAACTTCCACAGTACATCAGTCATGTGGTCCAGGACCCATGTCCCTCTATTGTGCACTGCCCACTCCTCATCTGATACCCAGGTGTGGCCCTTACAGTCAGGGAATTGTGTCACTTGGGTACTGTGTCCTTGCAGTTTGCTTGACTCAAGGTGGGGGACAGCATCTGTTTCCCTAACTCTGTGGTGGGCATCATGGGTGGGTCCATTGCTTACACAATGCCTGTGTTCTGACATGTAATCTGCGTGTTACTTTGATATGTGGTCCAATTGCTGAGCTGATCCACCACATGTGCCTGGGGTATCTGGCACACACCCATGCTGTGGGTGGGAACAATGTTTGGGCCCCAGGAGTGTGTATATTACGTGTGTCACACATACTTAGCCAGCTGCCTACTGTCCAGGGCTCATCCCTCATTCATGTGGGGCAGGACAGTCAGGCCTACTCCAGGCCATACAATACACTCTGTACTCCCACTCCCGTGTATCAGCTGACACGTTGTGCTCAGTGATGTGTCCCCTCAGGTGTCTGCCTCTGTGTCAGTGTGCTGTGGCTTCGTTGTCAGGACTGCTGGGGTGTTTCTCGGTTGGGGCTCAGCATGCCACCGGAGATGTGACCATAGGAGACGATACTTGTGCGACACATAGGTGTTTGATCACCTGACCGTGCAGACTGGGGTATGCGAATGTGAAGTTCAGGCAGCTGTTTCCCATTCACAGAATATTGTGAGGTGCCCAGGTTCAGAGGGTTGTGTTACAGGTCTCCCATATGTCCAATCGGTATGACCTGGACAGATAAGGGTTCAGATGATGTGGTGTGTGGGGGATGTACATGTGCACTTGTTCAGCTCCAGGACTTGCATTCCCCATGACCTACTATTGTGACACAGTGCAGAGTATTGTTGTCTGGCTGCCCTGCCCATGTGACTGGAGACAGTGACGTATGACTTAGCAGGCATGCCTGTGCCATGGCATGTGACTTCCTATGAGTGATCCTGCAGGGGAGTGACATGTGCTACATGCACACCATTGTGGCAATGGCTATCAGGACATGGGTGCATCATGGTGTCTGTCGCTGGTATGCATCACATGCATTTCCTATTTGACTCTGGGCATCCCTTTCATCCGGACACCTGTACTGACTCAGTGGCAAGAGTTGTGATGTGTGCATGTTCACATGCTTCACCGTGTTCTCTGCACTGTCCAACTACTGTGTAGGTGGTGCATGTGTCCACACTGGGGTATTGCCATCCAACAGACACCAGACAGATGGGTGCAAGGCCAGGTGGGATGTGAGTGCCATGGTTGACCATCAGACTGACAATTGGCTTCTCCTGTTCTGTTTGGGCACTTTTAGCAATGTTCAACTAAGGATGCCAGGGCTTGCTCTGTAATGTGCTGTACTTACTGTGGTGTGTGCGTTCGGTGCAGGTGACTGATGTCTGTCTGTTTCCCTATTGATTGCAGATACATCCACGGCCACAGGAGGGGACAGCTCCACGGACCAGGAGGAGCCGCAGAGCCAGACTGGGTTAGCAGCCGAGGAGTGGTCGGAGGGACCCAGTGGCACGGAGGGCGAGGGGAGCCACACCGAGGAGTCCTCAGCACCATCCACCTCAGCTGAGGACCACAGCAGCTCGGAGGATGACTCCCTTATGGAGGCGGGTGTCAGCAGCCACCACACCCCAGCTAGTGTTGCTGTCCCCGCCACCACCACCACCGCCCTCCCATCGGCTCCCATTCCCGAGGTCCGTGGATGCTCCCATGTTCGGGAGCGTGTCTCCTTCGGGCCAGGCACCGCACCATCTGCCCCTGTGTCCCCTGCTGCCCTGAGTGAGGAGTCTGTGTACCTCCTTTGCCAGCTCCATGTAGGGCAGACAGCGATGCTGAGTGTCCTCCATGCACACACCACTCTGTTGACTCAGCTGGTGTCGTTCATGGAGGGCATCTCATCGGGCATGTCTGCCCTACAGAGGGGCAATAGGTCCATGGACTCCTCCCTGACGGCAGCAGAGTCCCTCCTCCGACAGTCCCTCACCCCTCCTGCCTCTGCCCCATCCACACTCCCCAGCACCTTACCTGTCCCAAGCACACACACACCGGCACAGGCACACACCAGCACAGACACGAGCAGCACACAGACACACACGCCACAAACAAGACGCACATGCACGCACAGTCAGGGGACTGAAACCACACTCACAGGGGATGGGGCCCAGGCACACACACACGCATCCACGAGCACTGCGCAGTCCTCAGTTGCCTCTCCCTCCACAGCCCCCTCCCTTGCCTCACCTGCAACCCCAAAGACACAGCGGCTCTTCCTCAGTGACCTCGGCCTCTTCCCCTCCGATCCAGCTGATACAGCATTCAGGGGGCCCTCGCCCCCGGACACCCTCCCCCAGGCGCAGACCAACTGACGCCCCCACCTGCAAGTCCCCCCGGACCCGGAAGAGCAAGACCCCGCCGCCGCCCTGCAGCTCAGGCACCAAGTCTCCTTCCTCCATCCCTCAGGCCCCCACTCCACAGGTGCCCCCATCACACCCTGCCCCAGGTTCCCCCACCCACAGATACACCATCCCCAAAAGGATCAGGCCTTCTCCCCCTGCCACTTGCTCTTCCGGCCCCACCCCCCCGCTGCGCTTGTCTGTGCCACTGGTGTGGTGAGGGTGTCCTCCCCCTCTGTCCTGCCCACCTTACCTGATCCCCATTCTCCTCCCCTGGAGGTAGGCACTGCAGTGGAGTCCACTACCACCCTGTCTGACTTGGGCACTGCAGTGGGGAACCTGTCCACTCCATCTGCACGGTCCACTGCAGTCGTGCCGGCACCCACACCATCTGAGTCATGTCCCCCAGTTGTGCCGGCACACACCATGTCAGACACCTCCACTGCAGTTGTCAGTGGCTCTCCAGCACCCACCACCCCTTCCCTGCCTCCTTCTGGAGAGCGCTGATCCTGTCCCTGCGGTGCCTGGCCTGCCCCCCCGTATGCCCCTCCGAGGGGATTGTCCCTGGTTTTTATCAGTGCAGGCATGCGTAGGGTGACATCTGCCACTGTCACCCTGTTTTGACTTTCATGATGGACTGGCCATTGGCCTTTGTTTATTTTTTACATGACTTCAACTTTTGAACCCACATATGCTGAATAAAGCAACTTTCTGTTCTCTAGTGCTTTTGCTTCTGATGTACATGATGTTGATGATGCTAACCATGCCCTTGATGCAGTGATGGTGATATTTGGTCTCATGAAAATGAAGTGTTACTGTGCAGGAACCCATGTGGTCCAGGGGGACTGTGTCCTATCCTGTGGTGTATCCATGTCATCCTTAGCAGCATCTGAGGGTGTCATGTTTTCAATATTTGGCAATGGGATTTCCTACTTACATTAGCAATGTCACATCTGTGGCTTCCACCCCTGCACATCTGTTGTGCTTGCCATTGTTCAATTAGTCTACTTCCCTGACTGTGTGGCCATCTCCACTGGACATGCAGGTTTGGGCATCAATGGGGAAGGACTCATCTGTGTTGTCAGTGCAACTTGCTATACATGTGTGTTGGATCTGTGCTGATGATTTCGTTGACACTCCCATGACCAGGCTGATGTGACGGGAGCCTTCATTTGGTGCTAATTGTTGACTGTGTGACCAAGTGTTCTGCTGACATGATGGAGCCCTACTGAGGCGACATATGGCACAGCTTTCCTCACACAGGAGTGGAGTCCCCTCATGGCAGTGTGTACTCCTGTGACATCGCCTGCGCCCAAGGTGTGTGTTGTATGAGCATGTCTGTGTGTTCACTTCCATTTTGCTGTGCATGCTGGGATCCCTAGTGATGTTCCTGTTTGTGATGCTTGCTGAGTTGACCTATGTTCCCCCAAAGTCTTCTCCCTGGGTTCTCTGTGATGTGGGTGCATGGCACATTACTGGTCATCAGGGTGTCACCCATAGGTGTGTTTGCTGTCAGGGCTGAGTTTGTGGGCAGACGCTGATGGGTCACAGTCAGGATTCCCCTTGGCACTTGTTGTTTACACCTGTCATGTGATTTCCGGTTTGTGTTAGCTTTCATTGGTTGTGACACGTTGTGTGTGTGACTGCTGGCACTCCTCAGGGTCAGGGCTGCAATGTTGGTAGTTGTCTATGTGTGTTCTTTGTGGGTGACCTTGGCTTCTTCATTGGTGTGTGACTGTGGCTGGGATCCCATTGGTTGGTGTGGTATTGCCGTCATGTCCATGTACAGTGTAGTGTGCAGTGTGTCAGACATTCAGGAGTCTTGTTGAGTGGCCATGTGTGATGTGTTTCTGCACCTTGGTTCCCACCACCCCCCCTGGGATTGTCATGGGTGCATGTGCAATGTCACCAGTGCATGTGAGCTTCACTGCTGCACATTGTTGGAGGTCGAGGTGTGTGGTGCTGAGTGTGTGCAGATGAGAGTTGTTGCCCGGCTAGACCCCTGCCTCCATGTTGGCCTTGGCTTACTGGCCGTGCTGATTGATTTGTGCTTGTGTAGGTGTGATGGTAGTTTGTTGCTCAGGACACATGACTGTGGTTCACAGTGTGAACGACATCTAGCTTTGTCATCACAGTGGGATTGTAATGCAGCCCAGGGTCACCACATTGTGGGGGCCCTGGGGGTAGTGCTGTGGTGTCTCTGTGTCTTGCTGTGTCAGTTGCTGTTCCTACATGCTTGTGTGACATGTGTGATTTGTGCTCCCTCTCATCTGACAATGCCTGATTGCCCACATAGGGGATTTGGATCCATGAGTTACCTTTGTGTGGCACTGTATGCACATCTGTGTAATTGGTATTCAGGCCTCCTCATGTGTTGTGTGGTTTCCTGGGGACACTGGCACCCCCCCCCCTCACCTGTTGTGTTTGATGTGCAGTGTGGGTCTGCCTGTTTGTGTTTGTGCATCTGCACCACTGCATTGGCATATCTTTAGTGTGCCATTGCCTGTATGTTGTTTGGTGGGTTTCCCCTGCTGTCCCTGGGACTCCTAGGTCATCAGTCAGCACAATGATCATTGTTTGTGTGTCCCATTGCTGCCATGGTATGGTATCTGTTCACCTCACATCTACAGTCTCCACAGGGTATCTGCATTTGTGTGCCCATTGGTGCAAATATGTGGGTCTGCATTCTGATGGTCACTTCTGTCATTGTGTCATTGATGAATGTTGACAGTGTCAGCCCCCATGGGTTATGTTTGTCTGCACATGGCCAAAGGTATATCTTATTTGCACTGCACTGTTTGCCTCCCCCAATCTATGTTGCTATGGGACACAAGCACTACTTTGCCACTGATGTGTTTGTTGTTCTGTGACCAGGAATCATCCATGCAGTTTGGCAGTTGCAGCTTTTTCTTTGTCAACACTTACATTTTGGTCACTGTGATGATGGGGGTTTGGACCCCATTGCCACAATGTTCAAGATGTGCTTCAGCTATGGACCCCACACTTACATTTTGGTCACTGTGATGATGGGGTTTTGGACCCCATTGCCACAATGGTCATGGCCTGCTTGCATTGTGGGGACCACACACATTTATGTGTGGCACATGTGATAGGGGGTCACATTGTATGTTCAAAGTCATGTTCAGTGTTGTAGGCATTTGACACAGTCTACACACGCTTGTCATGGTGTTGGGGGGATGTCTTTATGTTGCATTCTTTATGTTGGTGTGTGCTTGTTGTGTCATGTATTAGCCATCCTGTGAGTGGGGGTGTTGTTGGTGGTAGGCATCCAGCCCCCCATGGGTAGGGGTGGTAGTAGTGACAGGCATCCAGCCCCCCCTGGGTAGAGGTGGTAGTAGTGGTAGGCATCTGGCACCCCCTGGGTAGGGGTGGTAGTAGTGGTAGGCATCTGGCACACCCTGGGTAGAGGTGGTAGTAGTGGTAGGCATCTGGCACCCCCTGGGTAAGGGTGGTAGTAGTGACAGGCATCCAGCCCCCCATGGGTAGAGGTGGTAGTAGTGGTAGGCATCTGGCACCCCTGGGTAGAGGTTGTAGTAGTGGTAGGCATCTGGCACCCCCTGGGTAAGGGTGGTAGTAGTGACAGGCATCCAGCCCCCCATGGGTAGAGGTGGTAGTAGTGGTAGGCATCTGGCACCCCCTGGGTAGAGGTGGTAGTAGTGGTAGGCATCTGGCACCCCCTGGGTAAGGGTGGTAGTAGTGACAGGCATCCAGCCCCCCATCGGTAGAGGTGGAAGTAGTGGTAGGCATCTGCCACCCCCTGGGTAGGGGTGGTAGTAGTGGTAGGCATCTGGCACCCCCTGGGTAGAGGTGGTAGTGGTGGTAGGCATCTGACACCCCCTGGGTAGAGGTGGTAGTAGTGGTAGGCATCTGGCACCCCCTGGGTAAGGGTGGTAGTAGTGGTAGGCATCTGGCACCCCCTGGGTAAGGGTGGTAGTAGTGACAGGCATCCAGCCCCCCATGGGTAGAGGTGGTAGTAGTGGTAGGCATCTGGCACCCCCTGGGTAGGGGTGGTAGTAGTGGTAGGCATCTGGCACCCCCTGGGTAGGGGTGTTAGTAGTGGTAGGCATCTGGCACCCCCTGGGTGGAGGTGGTAGTAGTGGTAGGCATCTGGCACACCCTGGGTAGAGGTGGTAGTAGTGGTAGGCATCTGGCACACCCTGGGTAGGGGTGGTAGTGGTGGTGGGCATCCGGGCACCTATGTGTATATGTGGCATTGGTGATGGCCATCCCGCCCCTATGGTGCTGCTGTTGCTGGTGTAAGTAATTTCTGCATCCCTCTGTGTGTGTGTGATATGTCGGGTACGTGTAGTTTGTTTTTGTGGTCGGTGTCTGACTTACCTTCTGCGCCGTGCGCGTCCGTGCCTGTTCCGGTAGTAGATATAGAATATTGGTAGGATCGGCACGATGGGATTCATGGTTGGTTCGTCTCGTTCGTCTTTCTCGTTGCTTCGCCTCGTCCTCGTCGCTGGCGTGTTCGTCTCGTAGCCGTGGATCGTGTTGTGGCGCGAATCGGAGCTTATGTGCGCCTCTCCCGGATGCTTTGACGTGCCATGCGTAGCGACGGGTTCGCCGCGTACGGGAAGCGCATCGTACTTGTCCGGCCGGACGGGGCTGCATTTTGGCTTCCGTGCGACTCGATTCTGCGTTTACGGATCCGGCTCGGTCGGGGAACAGGACCTGGATTGGGTGAGTACGACTGGGTCGGAATCTATGCTGTTGTGCGCATCGTACTTGCTCGTTCGGAATAATGTGCGGATCGGTCGGGAAACAGGCATTCGCATGGCTTTTTTCCCGACCGAATGGTGTTAGGTGCGCCTCCGACCGAGATCAGAATCGGCCCCTAAGCTGTTTCGCTTTTCCATGGTCTGGGTTAATTTGGTCCCCCATGCTCTCTATCTTTTTAAGCACTGCTGCTTCCTCACAGCAGGTTTGAAAAATCCCATCTTCAAATATATTCATTTTTCCCTGGGCTATTGGTGTTGTAAAGACCATTTCTCCCCCACCTTTCAGTGCTTGGACTGTCTGGGGTAATTTCTGTTCAATAATCTGTGAATTCTGAGTTTCTGAAATAAACCCTGCCATAATCACTCCTTCTGCAGCTCTTTGAACCTTTTGAGTAGGGGCCATATTAATTGGGACAGTCACAATTTTTCTAAGCATTGCCTGTGCATCTGTAGTTTGTGATATCTGGACTGAATCAGTCACATTTAAAGCAGTAACACCTGGAGGTATCACTGTCAGTGCTGAATCAACAAGAAGTGGGTCAATCTGAAATGTCTGCACAGTTCTTTCAATCTGTGTTTCTCTCTGTTTAACAGAAGCAGTAGCCACTGTAGTACTTGCTAGTACACTATTTTCAGTATTTTTAATGGGAACCACATAAAGTGGCGGACACTCAGTTAACAATGCATCCATTATTTCATCCCCTGAATCATTATTTATTTGAAGCTTTTTATCATCATTAATTCCCTTCTCCTGCATCTGGTGCTTTACCTTTTTATCCTCACTTGCTTTGTCTCTTGCTGTCTTTTCCCACATGCTTAAGGCCTCAAATTGTGCAGCTCTAGATGGTGTCTTTATTTCACATAACACTTCCCTTAATTTGTCAATAATCTGCAATTCAAAAGTACCATCTTTTGGAAACCTCAAAGGACCTTCTTTTTCAGTAATCTTGCACCATTGGTGAACCCACATACATGAATTTTGTCCCAAATTGGTAAACATAAAATGCACGGGTGTTCCTTCAGGAGCATCACCAATTAAAAACAAATTTTTCACTTTACCTCCCAACAGTTTCTTTAAACCTTCAAACATTTTCATTTCTGCAATAGTTCAATGCAATTTCTTTTCTCCAATGCTGTCAGTTTCAATTTCAGTCAGTTTAACTCCTACTACTGACCCTCCACAAAATCTTACTGCAATATTTTTCTGAGTTTTCTTAATCAAAATTCTGTTAATAACAACATAAAAACATTCGCTACTCTGTCTGCTCCACTAAACAAAGGATAGATTTCTTTTCTCGGCGAGTAACACATTCCGCTTACTCTTCACAAAGTAAGAACTTCTGTTTACTCCTCAAACACTGCGAGTAAATCCCTTCCGCTTACCCTTCACTCAAGCTCCAGATAAGACCTGTTACTTGGATACCCCTTTTGGGAAGTAGAGCCAGTTACTTCGCAGGTAAAATCCTTATGCTACCATTCACACTCACTTTTACACAGAAAATAGTCCCTAATTTAACACTGCCAGCCCTACCTAGCTTCTCAGTGTTATTCCAACAGACGAGTAACCTCACTGCAGTGTGGCTTCCATTTACCACCCGCTATTCCTTTCCCGGGAATTTCCACAGGTGTACATACCTGTTTTTCCAGACAACATAGAACAAGACACTAACTTTTCATGTTAAGAACATATAATCAATAATTAAAAATTCTGTCCTATGACATTACCAATATAATTAATAAAACCATCAATTCAAAATGAGCAAACTTTTCACCAACAGTCAAAACCCTTACTATTTTCAACACTTCAAAAATACATCCTAGCACATTAACAACATTTCACAACCCTATTGATACTCACATCACTCCAGCAATCACCTTCTTGCATCACCTTCCAGTACTGCTTTGCCAGTCTTCAGGTTCCGAGCATTGGAGTCAAGAATCAGGACTTGGACATTTATCTAACTTGGGCAATTATTTTCTAGAACTAATTTTCACAGATCAACTCTCCTCCTAAGGTCAATGGACCATTAGTCAAATAGTTGATGGTGATATTAATAATCCTTAATCACCAAACTAATTGATAATAACCTTCCTCTTGCTACCAGAAACTGATGCAGCGGTAATTTCACGGTAATTTCTCAATGCAAAACCTCATTTGCCTTCTAATTTACCGCTGCAAAGGTACTGGACCCTTGCCACTGTATATTACCATCAGGAGATTTTACATAAACATGAAAAATCAAAAATGCAATTAATATTTAAGCCAATAAAGAGAGTTGTGAGTATTTTAAAGGGTTTTATTTTCTAGTTAAAAGTTAAAGTTCTCTGACCCTTTATTCATTAGTCAAATATCAATCAGGTTACAGAATTGAAAATAGGAAAATAGAATTAATACAAAACATATTATAGGTTGCATACAAAAACATTCCATAAAGGAAGAGAATGAGGAATCAAATGTCAATCAGAATTCTACAAAGAAAGTTCAGGAAATATAATTCAAGAGTGAATTATGCAAGGCTAATCAATAATTAATAATTGGCAAAAATCTCCCATAACGAGAAATAAATGCATGACAAATAAATCTTTTCAAAAATAATTAATTAGTCAAAGCATGAACTTAAAAATGTTAGCATCTAAATCTAATCCTGTTCTATCCAGCTCCACTCTCTGCCCTGGTCTGCTCATCTGTCCTCTCTGTGTTCACAGAGAGACGCTGCTCCTGAAAAGGCCCCTCCTTCACAGACCACAGAGGAATGTGATCTACCTTGCCAAAAATATGACGTGCAAGGCTAGCCTATGCCCCCCACCTCCCTCTATCTCTCATCCGACGCAATCTGCTCTCAGACTGCACCCGCAAAAGCTTCTAAAGCCTCTAAAAAAAAAAAAAAAACAAAGCCCCCTAAAGAGGTCATATTTATACTCTAATTCTTGGCTGACTATACTAATAAGGTTGCAATTTTCAGTAAAGCTTGCACCCTGATTGGATAGCTTAGATGACGAGGGTCTCACCATCCTGTTCTCATTGGCAAATCCAACCCACACCAGTTTTTGACAAAAAAAGCCTTAATGATTAATACAATTATATGTTTTAGCAACATTTACTAGGAAAAATGTTTCAGTCTATTTCCTCCTTCCTGTCACATCGCACACAGGAAGGACACATTCCACAAACACTGATACATTGGCAGGGTAACAAGAATGTAGAGTTCATGGTGGCCTTGAACCAGGTCTTCACTTGAGGCACTTGGCAGTATGTAGCTGGTATAATCTGCGCATGCGTCTCTCAGCACGATTCTCAGCCATGCTGGATTCTTAGGCAGCCATTTAATGGTGGGCCCATAATCAAAACAAACACAAAAATAGTATTAATTTATGAAATAAATCTCATTATGTTTTTCCTCACCCATAATAATACCCTGTATAAATGATAACCTAGCAAAAGCTATAAGTTTAAAGCAGCTTTTCTTATTATTTGTGCACAACATGCAAAAATGTGCAATGTACAACATAGCATAAAACATGCACTAGTGTAAATTTTGATAGCGCACACAGTTAATACATACTCATAGCAACATGCTCTAATGTTTTAGATAGCTTTTCATGCAAAATGCTTTGCCCCTGTGTAGTGATGGTGCATGGTTAATTAATACACATTATAAAAAGATGTGTTATGAACTGAATATGTATTGTTTAAATATGCAACAAAGCCAAAGTCTCTTGAGACAGGAACAGGGAGTGTAGATTATAAGGGAAAGGAAACTGGGAAGAGAGAACACATTCCATGATTCAAAGCTAAAGAGGCCACTGAAAGCACAAGTTTTCTCTACACATGTTAATTCAGCACAAGCATTTCAGACTGAAAGCATTTATGAACAAGCCTCATTTTATGTTTTTCACTTTTGCATGCACCAAAAGTGCCACTTTTACAAAAACCTTTGACTTGGCATGTGCCATGTGTCTTCACTTGCACCAAAATGTGTGTGCCATTTTAAAGGCAGTCTGTCTGAAGCATAAAAATAAAGCAATGCTTAATTTGAGAAATCTAGCTCTATCAATAGGATCTGATTTCTACTTTAGAACAGCAGTTTCGTTATTTCCGCTGAGGCCAAACTCTCTTCCTTGGTTTCAGTGAACGAGCCGCATTAGAAGGAAAGCTTCTTTAAATGCAGGTTCATCAATATAGCTCCTATTCAGAGCATGCACAAATGTTTTAAATAAAGAAACACTTTTATTACACGTTGTATGGTGAACAACTTACTTGGTTACTGCTCTAATACAAAGTCTTGCCATTTTCAAATGCAGGTGTTATTATCCAGGTGTAAACAGCAAAAATTCCAGCAGATTATATTATTACCAAATGTAATAGTGTTTCTGGGGAGCAAGCAGGAGAGACACAGCTCGCCTTCAAATCTGAGGTGCTTGGTTGAACTTTCAGAAACTGATCAGGATTATTCCAGAGCTTTGTGCCACTTATTTTGAGGGTACCTCACCATCTTTTTTTACAGGTATGACTGGCTTGATCTGAGGGCTCTGCTGTTAATGCAAACATGAGGTTTAGGACCCAGATCAGTTTGGTACAGTGGTTGGACTGTAGAATAGAGAGGAGATCCTCCCTAAGCAAACATTGCTGCTAGTGTGTTCATTTCACCAGCAGATTGATATTCAGAGCAAATGGGAATTAGACTTAGCTGTATCGGCAGACGTGTCACTGTTTGAAGTGGTGTAAGTTACTGCCTAATCACCAAGTCACTTGGTGTGCTCCTTTCAGTCACTTTAGACTAAAGGGGCATTTTTCTTCGAAACCTTAATGCTTAAAAACCTCGGTGTCAGTAATTTGATAAGAATGATACTACTGCTTCTACTACTACTATTACTAATACTACTACTACTAATATTAATATAAGTGTTATTATAATTGGTATTTTTAATCATAATATAATAATAATCTTCATCATCATAATGCTGTATCTTTATCATCATCATGCTATAACATAAAAAATTAGATTTTGGCATAGGGGTTCCTCCATTAAACTTATGACAGATAGCTCATCTGCCTTATTACAAGTACGTTATATCCTGGGGCACTTGTAATAAGGTGGAAGGATATCTGTCACATTTGTGAGGGAGTACCTGTCTGTCAAACTCTAAATCAGGCACTTAATGTTTTAAAGAATGAGGGTGTGAAACTTTAGTGTAAAGACTGTAAAATTATCATTTCCGAACATATATTTGTAACACAAGTATAATAGGAAGTTGAAAAATGTGCTTTAATTAATCACAAGAAATGAGATAGAGCAGCTGTGTAACATTAGACTTCAAAATCTAGAAGCATCCTGCCCGTCTTTCATTAATCAGTCTAGTATCTTGATGCTAAACCAAGTGGACTGTCCTGATAATATAAATTTCAAAATCAAAGAGTTAAGCTCTATAATTGTTTTAAATAAAACCAAGGCATACTAAGAATATTTGAAATAATAACAATCTTAACACATTAGTAATCCCACAAGACAAACTGAGAGCTGTCCCAGGTTGTGAAATGCTTCTCTGTTTTATATGGAAATAAAATTAAGGTATAATATTTCCAAGAATTTGCTGAGACCCAAATAATTCCATATTTATCAGTGAGGTGCATGCTCTTGATACCAAGTGCAAGTGATATTGAATGCTTTCCCCCATGAAACAATATTGCCTCAATTATGTAGTGTGTAGTAGGGATCATTAAACACATGTATACATATATGTATTGAAATACCTTTTTAAGATCTTCATAGTATGATGGAAATTATAATTTTTCATGCTAGAAATAAAATCTGAACTGTTTCCTGAATTGATTTAGGCCCTCAAACTATGCTCAAAGTCAGCTACATGCAACAATTGATGAATTACTATTCATACATATATTCCTATTCATGGACACATGGTGGACGTACCTTTGTTATCTTAAAAGCACTGATAATACTGCTCCATTGTGTGTCATTGGAGCAAGAGATGACATTGATGTCAGGAGCATACAAAACAGTGATGGAAGAAATGCTTAAATGAATCTCATCCACTGGTAATCACTTGGGCCACATCCCAATCCATTGTTATTTTGCACACCATGCAACCTCAGTTTGGACCCAGCTATATTTTGTGGCAGCAGATGGATGAGGTGAAATAAACAGCCTCCCGGCACAAGCCTGCGCTAACAGCCGACATCGTCAGTTTACCTGCGATAGCTGCCGCTAAAAACATCGCCAAGGCTGACAGCGACAACTAACGCTAATCATATGAGGAGTAGGCGTTCCTGTGCAAAAACTCACGATAACACCACTTCGCGATATTCTCAACGACCAGCCAGATCGGCGATGCGGTCCAAAAACAGGCGATAAGGCACGTTAGCAGCAGGGACTTAAGACCTGCTTTTTTCTGGTCTTAAGTAGGACGAAAACCTGCAGTATAAAGGGAGCCCAGCCCAGAGCCACATCTGAAGACCAACAGATGCCATGGAGCTACTAATCATGCAGCTTGGAGACCCAAGAGGGCCACAACACCCACCGCCACCACCCCCAGGACCACCCCCACCCCCAGGACCACCCCCCCCCGGACTACCACTGAGGCAGCGCAGAACAAGACAGCGGACTGAATCGCGGGTTCCTCTTCTTCTTCTCCTTGCCCTTCTCCTTCCCCGAGGTCCCTGGCTGGTCCTCCGGGGGGTTTGTGGTGTTCTGGCTGGCCTCTGTATTTGCTCCAGCTTCCTCCATGGTGATTTTTCCCCCCTGACGTGGGAATAGCAAGCCTGGCGCTGCTTATCGCTGATATTTTTATCGCTGTTGGGCCCATCGCCACTTTTTTCACGTTCGGCATTCCTTTTTTATCGGCGTCCCGGTAATTTTAACGCGGACATTTGACGCGTTATCGGGAAACTATCGCCTGTTGCCGGCGTGTTGAGAATACGCCGTTAACACGACGTTAGTTTCCCGCGATAGACGGCGTTATGTAAAATTGCGTTAACCTAGGTTGGCGATAATTATCGCCCGTTCTTGAGAATATCCCCCTATCTGTTTAAAACTTTTATTTAGACTTCACCTCTGTCCTCCATTTTCCTGAATTTCTTGCTCCCTACAGGGCCAGTACGCCCTTTTTTGCGTGACAGCATAATTTACAAGTTCAAGTAAAATAAAAACATGCAAGAGCTGTGCAAACTTTGCACCCTGTATTTACATTTATTTTGCAGTATCTCTCTCTGCAGCATAACCGAAATGTACATATATTTTTTGCTTGGACTGTGATCATGCTATGAATAATGAACCTTGAAAATTCCATTTAAAAAATCGAATTTATCAGGCGTTTCCCAAGTTGTGTTGTTTGTAATTCGGTTTGTTAGCACTCTCAAATACTGGCAGAGAGCTGATAAATTGTTTTATATCCCTTCTCTACCCATGACTAACCAGTGCTGAAAAACAGAAATGAAAAGTTAAACTGCTACACTTTTATAAAGAACTTATTTTTACATAGTGCTTAGGTAATACCCCAGTTTTGGCTGGTATGAAGATCTGTAACAGACCTTTATTCTACGCACAATTATCAGCAAAAATACAGTTAGCAAAGACACGGTGACCTCTCCGCGCTTTTCAGAACTAAGCTGAAGTTGGCAACTGCGTCCTCTTTCCCATAACGCAGATAAACATATGAAAGGGGCGAAGAGATACTGCTGTTCTGAAGTCTGCAGGAGTTTTAAAACAGTGCGGGCAGGTTATGCAAAACAACAGTCTAAAGCATTAAAGTCACTGAAATGCGAAGTAGGCATTGCAATATTTTTAAATTGTTAACAGTTTTTGATGATTATTCATTATATTATTTTTAGGTGCTTCATGTGCTTCATCATAAACGACAGACTGCATTACTTCATCTAGCCAATCAATTAGGTAATTTCTTTAAGCTTAATTTTATAGATGTTCGGACCAATGGCGGCTGGCATCTACCGGGAGGAGGTACGGGGGCGCGCGCGGGGACAATAATATTAAAAAATAAATAAAACTTACCTAACGCTTTGTCCTTGCTCCAGACCTCTAGTCGACTCGGAACAGGAACCAGATGCTGGAACACCCTTGCCCGATCCTGGCGCTGCTCACATGTGTAGTGTCCAGCTGGACACGTTCTAGTGTTCTGCTTTGCTGTACCCCACACTTTACACCCACCCACCACAGGCGTCACCGGTCAGGTGACCCTGCAAATAAAAGGGGCCGGGCGCACGTGCCCTGGGCCAGTTCCAGCATCATATCCACGGTGTCTGTGTCACTCGTTATAGTAGCATGTGGGCCCAGGGCCCACAACACTACAATGGCGACGAGCGGGTCTGACCCTGCATGCACGCTGGCTGCAGCTCCGTCGTGCCTTGAGGGGGAAAGGCAGGTTGAGGCACCCCGCACCGGTTTCCTGTAAAGCATGCCTCTGTACCCCGCAGGCCTGCACACGCTCGGCCAGAAGGAAAGAAAGGGGTGAAGTGCCGCCCCAACACCGAGCGACCTCCACGGCACCTATGTCGCCTACATGGGACGAGGAAACCACGCCACCAGTGTCTGCACCAACGACAATGGAGCGAGCAGCCCCGATCCTTCATCGGGGTGAGAAACATGCAGCCGCCGATTACCAGGTGACCCCGCCAGCAGAGAAGGAACAAGACTGAGTTGTGCCGGTAGGGCAAGCCCCTAGCACTGCAGGCGCCCGCCCGCACCCACACACACACACCTCGCCTCACCAAGCTGACCTTCGTCTGCAAAGAGCCCGGTGCACACCACCATACCCAGCAAACGGAGCGGCGAGGCAGTAAAGACGTCACGGAGCCGTGGCGCCCCACAGTGGACAAGGTACGGTGTAGACCATAGTGTACGCAGCGCCCAGTACGGCAGAAGCAAGCCCCAGTGCCCCCCGAGGCACCTGCGCTGCATCAGCATTGCTCTTGTCCCAGGACAGGAGCAGAGAAGCGCTCCTCAGCCAATGGTGCCCCCGCCAACTTGTGAAACAACCCGCCGTGTGTCCAGCGCCTCACATCCACACAGCATGCAGGCCTGATCTGGTACTCACCACTGCATGCCGGTGCTCATATCCCCGGAGCCCGAGGCATCAAAGAAGCTGCGACCAACATGCCAAACCCGCCCCAGCATTTCAGGAAGCCCAGCCCGATACTGCCTGCGGTTCACCTGTGAAGCGGGAGCGGGCCATCTCTAAATGAAGTAAACTGGTGACGGAGCGAACTGGTGCTGTTACCGGGTAGGCCAGAGAGGTCTGAAAAACACCCACAGAAGGAAACCGGCATCTTGGGGAGAGAAGAAGCGCTACAACACCACCCGGCATCAGCCCAGCAAACTACACCAGTGCTGCCCAGATCCCCGTATCGCCTTCCATATCGGAATTAAAGGGCAGTCTCAGAGCAACATACAAATGCCCCCGTCACCCCGCATGGAAGGGAAAGGAGCCTGCAATGCCTGCATTTGTTCCCGCAGCGGCTGTAAGTAAATGTACAGCCCATTGTATTCCTAAAGCTGCTCTGACGGGGGAGAGCTGCCTGCAGGGCATGGAAAGCAGCACTCGCGCCACCAAAAAAACAAAAAAAAAAGTGAAAGAGGAACCACGAACTGCACACCCCCACCCCATTCCCTCTCACCTCGAAAAGTGGAGGCATCTGCCGGTTCGGGGAAGTGCCGAGGCAACTGTCCGGCCACTGAGCTCGGGAGTTGGTACACCGCATCAAAGCAGCACAGGGCCCGGTACCTTCACCTCCTGTGTCAGCCGAGGCCCGCAGCTCCAGGAAAGACTGTCGGACCGGTGAGTTTAAACACTGCACTGCCACCTAGTGGCCATTGCCCTGCACTGCACCCAGCAGTACTGGTTTAAAACAGAAAGACTGAGTCACACTTCCCACATGGTTCTAAAGGACACAGAACCCTAGACTGTTCTAAAAGAGGCATTTGGCATAAGTGTACATATGCTGCCTCCAGCACAGAGTTGGTGGAGGGAAAATCAGCCTGTTAGTAAGACTCCAAGCACACACTTTTCCCCAGAAGATAGACTTCAAGGCAGCAGTTTGAACAGCTTGCGGTCATAGAGGAAACAGACTGACCCGGCAAGAACAGCAAGGCAGCATATGCCCCCTAATGGTTTCCTGCCCTCGGCACATGGACAGGAGAAGGACTGGACACATCACAAAAAGAGCCACAAGAAGCCCAAGATACCACAATGGTACCAAAGCCACCAACCCAAGTACGCTGCCAAGGGTCCAGCAACGCCAGGAGCAACCAAAAGGCAAAGCCTCCAGCCCACTGTCCCCACCTAGTAGCACAAGAAAGACTGGTGCAGAGTGCGCACCACCAGTGGCTGCCCAACGCCACCGCAAGCAAGAAGAGCGCGCCACCTATCCCAGTGGTGAATAGCCACCACCGCAAGCAAGAAGAGGGCGCCTAAGAAGAGCACGGAGTGCACGAGGTGCACAGGAAACCATACCGGCGAATCCAACAGCGCGGTCAGGCACCCGGGAGATAGCGACATCTCCACCGAAAAGAAGCAACGCTAAACACAGCAAGGAGAGCATCCACATCTCCACTGCACCAGCGAAGCCCCGCAGTGGGCCAAAGACAGCAAAGAGTATCCTCCCTCACACTGCCTCAAGACGGAGTCGCCAATGACCCCAGACAGGCAAGAAGAGAGTCGCACACCCCACGTGGCAGCCGCCACCACAACGTACATTCCGACGTCAGGCGACACGTGGCCGGACGCCACAGTCACACCGCCAGCATGGAGCACATCACTCGAAGTGACCAACTCCGCCAAGCATGCCCGAAGGGAGGCAGGATCAAGTGCCACGACGGCGCAGCCTCTAGGCGCAACCACGACGCCCTCGCGTGAAGAGAAGAGGAGCACCGCGTAATCCCTGAGGAGGGGATGGTGCCCGTGAAAGGTCCCCAAGAGGAAGAAGCAAGTCCTACTGACAGGACAGACCTGCGACAGGTCCGCAGAAAAGTGAAGACCGTCCCAAGAACTAGACGCGACCAGCGAGATGTCCATGTGACGCAAACATGAGACATGTGGCAGGACGCCACATCCAAGTGAGGTCCTGGTCGAAGGAGGAAAAAGAGTGGCAGGACGCCACTCCGCGAAGGAGGAAAGAGCAGTGGCACGAGGCCCCAGGGCAGATAACCACCACAGGCGCGCAGGACAAAAAGGAGCAGAGTGACAGGACAGAGGACTCGTACCACCACAAGATCAGCGCACCCAGAGACACCAGACAGCCATCAAGCCGGACCGACGTCCCTGGAGACAGCCCAATGGGAGAACCAAATGTAAGCCGTAGCCAGCGCGAACCGCGTCTCTCTCCAAAACTTCCCAGTGCGACCGTCCAGTCCCGAAGCCAGACCGACGTCCCTGGAGACAGTCCAATGGGAGAACCAAATGTAAGCCGCAGCCAGCGCGAACCGCGTCTCTCTCCAACACTTCCCAGCGCGACCGTCCAGTCCCAAGCATCGGCAGTCCAAGTCGGACGACATCCCGGCTCCTCACCGCAAATGCCACGGGTGAAGAACAGCCTCAGCAAGACGAAGACCCGGGCTGCGAAGTCCCTCTAGTCCTCCTCACTCCACAAGGTCACCCAAGACAATGGATCGCCGCCTGTTGCCCAACTGAAGGAAAATCACTGTTTTGTCATTGTCATCCAGGTGCATCATCACCAAGGAGCATCGCACCACCAGAGTGGATCACCACACTGCAGATAACCGGAGTTCAACGAGGCGAGCAACCCAGGAACCTTCTGTGTGGCCCCGTCAACCTGAAGCCTACCGAAGTAGAGCATACCTGACCATTGAAATATCCACCCTTGGGATTACACAAGACTTGGCCGTGGCCCTGTTGGGAGTTCCGCAGCGAGCCCTCAGCGCGGCCTACGCAAAGGCCCGCACAGCCCACGCGGTCACGTGGCAATCCAGGGGCAAGGGCCTCGACGGAGTTCCTGTGAGAGGGGAATCCGAATAGGAGAGATGCGTTGGCAGCAGCTCCACGACAGGCATGGAGGTCACAGTCGAAGACTGGTCACCCAAAGACCATCAAAGGAAGGCACAGAACCTGAGTCCTGATGGCGAGAACATCCAGACCGAGACACCACCCTCTGCGGCTACATGAGCGACTTGGCTCTGAGTCCTGTTGGCAGTTCCTCAGCGATGCCTTTGCGCGGCTTACACAAAGCCCGCACAGTCCACACGGTCCCATGGCAGCCCGACAGGAAGGCCCTCCAGGAGGCTCCAGTGAGAGAGGAGTCCAGGCGAGAGAGGCAAGTCTGAAGTTGCTCGGCTGTCAGGAGCGAGGAAGACCATCAAGCACGTCGCCTCCAAAGAAAGGCCTCACACACAGAGATCATCTCCAACAGCTGTAGGTTTGTCGTCCACCGGAACCTAACTGCCTGAGAGATCTTCCAGAGTGGACTCCACCACCGCTCCAGATGCACCGATACTTGAACTTTGTACATAGACTCCAACACCGCGAGACCAGGCTGGTCTAAAGCACATCGCCAAGGTGGACTAAAGCATCCTGACCTTGCGGTCCAAAGCTCCAGCACAGCCTTGCTGACGGCCTGAAGAGACTCATTTGGTGCTATGTGTTGTTTGTTTGTTTTCTTACAGGTTGGAGTTTTGTTTGTTTCTTTTCATTAAAGTTTGAGAGGGATGTAGTGTCCAGCTGGACACGTTCTAGTGTTCTGCTTTGCTGTACCCCACACTTTACACCCACCCACCACAATCGTCACCGGTCAGGTGACCCTGCAAATAAAAGGGGCCGGGCGCACGTGCCCTGGGCCAGTTCCAGCATCATATCCACGGTGTCTGTGTCACTCGTTATAGTAGCATGTGGGCCCAGGGCCCACAACACTACAACATGCAGCATGTGAGCAGCGCCAGGATTGGTGGGCGCGGCCTCACTTGGCACTCCACAGCGCCCCGGAGGACTGCACTGTCTCTCAACCCAGCTATCTTGAGACAGCTGGGTTGAGAGGTTTAAAGTGCACTTGTGTGGCTGGCTGTCACAAGACAGCCCACCAAAAAGACATGTGCACTGTTAAACAGTGCCAAACCAGCCCACCTTCCTCCCTGCTGAGACATGCTTCTGTCACTCAGCAGCGGCCCTGCCCCCATCCTGACACTCAGCTCGGGACATAAAAAATAAAATGGTAATTAACTACCATTTTATTTTTCATCTTTGTGGGGATTTTTAAGTGGGGCGATGCTCCTCCGCTCTAACGGAGGATCCGCCCCTGGTTCAGACCTGTCTGTAGGGCAGTCTGGTAGTGTCAGAACATCTGGTCTGAGAGAACAATGTGTCTGCAGCGTTTTTGGTTCTTACTGTCTACTACACCACCAACTCTACGCAGAAACAAGCAAAAAAATATGTGCTATTTAAGACTGTATGACAAAGCTCTCTAGTTTCCAAGGTCCATGCATGTGTAAAGCATCCAGTACAGGTTTTTTGCTTCTCATTCTGTCATTTGTAGTCCTGTTTAAACCTTTCTAAAAGCAGGACAACAAGTCGCATAATGCCAAGCAAAAACGTGGATTGAATGAGTTACTCACGTTACCACGTATCAACCTGGGAAACTAAAGTTCTATATAAGTAGCAAACTATATGCAGAGTTCTGGGCTTTACTATTACAGATCTTTTTGAGGAGTTATGTTAGTATAGTTTGTTCAAGTAAAGACTACAAAGCCCATAAATCACAGAGTTTTACTAGAAAATCCAGAACGGCACACACCTGCTTTCTGCCATAGAGCAACACCACACACAGTATTCACGAGTATCTTTTCATTTTATTGGACACAAAAGACTTTCAAAAATAAATTGGAACGGAAAGAGACAGAGGCCTAGCTATCTATACATAGACCCTTGGAATCAAGTTTTGATATTTTAAAGTATGTCTGTATAATTACCTGGCTGGTATGCATGTCGTTATCCCCTGGATCATCGTAATTTTGGCTCCACCCTTTCATGTTTGATAAGGCCTTATGCACTTGTGTGATGTACCATTATTAATGCAATTTAGTGCAGTTAAACAGTTACAGAAAGTGCATCTACTCTGTAATCTCGACATTTATGAGTGTGTCTATTTACAGTAACAATGAGTTGCAGTTCTCACATATATCTTAATTTTTGCAGTTTGAATAACATTGCTTTCCTTATATGTTCACATATTTCTTTAGAAAATACTCCCCATTTATTGTATAACTGAAAATGTATCCATTTGAATAGTGCTCTACATGTATAGCTGGGTGTGGTGGCTTAGTGGCCTAATGTGTCCACTTTAGGGACCTGTATTTGACCTTATGGTCACAGGATCAAATCCTGGCAGGTCCACTCAGCCTTTTATCCTTCTGAGGCTGATAAAATGAGTGCTGTTGGGTAACGATAACATCTGTTTTTCAGTGTCAAGGTGCCCTTGGGTGTATGAATCTGTAATCATGCTTTGAAAATTTGTACTGAAAGGCTTGCTGTACTAAGTTGGCAAAAGGCCTTAAACTTTTGGATTTCGCAATGTTTAACTTTTAATGTGAATGCTTGCTTTGGATCCATTGTTTTCTCTCCTCTGCAGGTGCAGTTGCATTAGCTCATGGTTAAAGAAAGGCACATTGTATGAAAGAGGTAGTGAGACTAAAAATGAGTATCTCTTGGCAAGGAGAAGAAGAATTAATGAAGGAAGGGAGGACTACTGTTCGTTCTGAATAGGGAGACGGGAGGAAACTAAGGACATTCTAATGTGTGGACCAAAGGAAAGAAATCTCAAGTGTAGTTGCCAAGTTTTAACGTTTGAAGGTGGGAAATAATTTAACATGTTACATGGGATTCTCGAAGGTTCTTTTGGTGGGTGTAATTAGGCATTGCACTTAGGTTGTTCAGATTCCCTTTAAACTCTGAGAGGTACAGACCTCTTTGTGATCTCTCTGTTGGATGGCTTAATGCTATACAATATTCTTATTTCTGAGAACTTCTACAGAAGTTCGGCTATGCAGACACCTTTCTCTGCTTCCCTGACTTGAATAGGGTGTCCCTGATTTCTAGTTTAGGAGAAGGCTTAGTAAATCTTCTTAGACAACCTCATATATAGGCAAGAGGATCCAAACTTTCAATCTACTCACCAGTCTTTGTTTCTCATCCATTGCTTTGCAGCTACAGAATTCCTTATTTGCTTTCTACTATTGAAGAAAAAACTTTGTAAATCATTTCGGATATCCCCTGCTGATTCTATATTTTTATACTATGTTTCTGCGGCTGATTTGAATCAGTTTCGATTTGAGTTTGTGATAAATCCATACTTAATCCATACTTAATCCCATGGGTTACATTGTGTAATCTGGACATTTATATGAGTGTGTATATTACGTTTTCTTTACAGTAACAATGGGTTTCAGTTCTCACATCTATCTTCATTTGTGCGGTATGGTCCTCCGAGGCTCAGGCCAGTGAGAGTCCATCTCCTTTGACCCCACACTTTCCCACATGTTTGCAGGCACAGTGTGATCAGAAAGCCACGTTGACCATATGGGAAATATGACAATATGGGAAAGGGTGGTGTGAAAGGAGGAGTGATGTGAGGAGGGCTGGCATCAGTAGCCTCGAGCTGAAGAGTAACCTGCCTAACACTGAGAGTAAATAGCCAAGGCTTGACCCAAATCCACCTTTGTCAGTCCTCCCACATGGAAATGGACTTCATGGGCTTCATGAGTATGCACCCTGATATCCGAGGCTGTCCATGTGCAGCAAGTCACCCACTGCCAATCAGCCACGGTCCGTGCAGGTAACAGCGGTGGGGCGGTGGGGTCGGGAGAGAGGGGATTTCGAGGGACGATGCAGAGGGAACATTAATTATTTATTTAATTTTCCCTCTGCATCGTCCCTCGAAATCCCCCCTCACCCGGCCCACCGCTGTTACCTGCAAGGACCGCGGCTGCTGTCAATGCTTGAATCAAATTCGGCAGAGCAATTATGAGCAATACCCCAGTGGCACTGCACCATCAACACAAACACACTATATTTTAGTTCTGCATTTTATTGGGAGGATGGAGCCCAAATTCCCACAAGCAAAAGCCGTCACTGGATTAGACACAAGTAAGATAAGGATTCATCCACTGTTTTATTTAGTATCTATATTAGCCGTTAGGATTTCTAGAGTATTGTTGGAAATGCCCATCTTTTGCGTGGTATACCTCCAGATTCTTGCCTTGTTTAACTGTACCCTTTTTTGCAATAGGACTGTGCATTTTACTCCTGCTTACTAGTGGTAAAGTGTTTGGGCTCTTCCTATTGAACACGGTAAACTGACTGCTTTCACCAGATAGGCTTTCTTGATAAACTAGATGCTAGAGGAGGTGTTTATGCTACTTGAGGAACATTTACAAAGATTTGTACAGGTTTTTCATCCTTGTATAGAACACTATGGCGGTGAACTGTGGCTTGCATCAGGAACACTTATTAGGAGCAGAGGGACCGTGTAGTCACTGAAAACATGGAGATGTGATCAAGAGGTACGGCCTGCATAAGTTACCAAATTCACAAATATAGCATAGGGAGAGTTTTCATCACTCAATTTATGGAAGCATTATTTGTTGACCCTGATGAAAAAAGTGTTGCAATTCTCTTTATGGATCTAAATGTGAACCAACACAAAAAGTTGTAAAAATGCTGTGCATCATGTTTTTAGGTCATTGATCGTAGGTGCTCCTTTTTTATTAAGAATGGTTGATTATTAACTGTTGGCCTAATATATAAATATTCACACATATGTGAATGTAATAGGGTATGGTTTATACAAATGTGTATTTGTATCTGCCAAATGTATTTTTATATTTATGAGACAAAATATCATTACCTCAGGAGGAAGCTTTCACCTACAGCTTTACTCATTCACTTGACAAGGAGTAAAAGGGTCATTTAGGCCCTGGCGGGTGGCCATCTGACCCCAATCCGGAGGAGTCAATGCTCTACGCTGCCCTGGCAAAGGCCTACAAGCTAAGAGATTCCCACCAGACAGGTAGGGATCTCTGTGTGAACAGAGGAACCACAAGTGTGGTGGCTCTACTAAAGGCACAGATTCTTTCCTGAGTTGGTGTCATCTTTTATATGGCTGCTTATCAAAATAATTTGTTCTGTAAGAACAAGCTGCCAAAGTAGGAGTTCATTTGTTCAGAACAAAATAACAATGACCCAATAGAGCAAGGAGCGTTCTCCCTGCACATATGGGCCACTCATTGTACAATGCCCCTTACCTGGACAGCCATGTATGGCATCGGTGGTCCCACATAGTGAAAGTGAGTCATGATTGCTCTGTCATAAATAGAGAAGAACGAGTACCACTCTGACCTGATAACCTTGTGACAGCCAGGCCATTAGGTCAAAGGTTTACAGTGGAACCAGCTGAGACTCAGCCATTGTGAACTCAGCACGTCCCCCAATTCTAAATAGATGTATAGCAGTGTCCCCACTCTGTCAAACTCTAAATGACCCCGTAAATCTCTGAGTCTATCCATATTGGAAATGTGCCATCCAAATGTTGGTGATTACATACATTCATAGACAGCGGCGGCCGGCACAGGTAAACGCTGTACGGCGGGGCAGGGCGCAGCGGGGGGGGAAGCCGACAGATGACGGAATAGGTGGCATTTATTTATTTAACTATACGCATTCCGTCGTCTGTCGACTTTCCCCCGCTCCCACCCCGCCCTGCCCCCGCCCACCACCTCACCGCATTTACGTGTGCCGGCCGCCGCTGTTCATAGATGTTCATCAGCTTATAAAGGTATCCTCCTGCCCACAAAAGGAGACAGATCAACTCACATGCAAAATGACACCTTAAGGGTTTATTTTAACATGCAAGTTAATCCATTTATGAGTGTGACGATTCATACAAATACAAGAAATTAAATTACTCTAGCAAATAAAAGTGTTGTGGCACCTACATCCACCCTAAGTATTCAAACAGTTATCACATGTCTGTGTTGTGACTCTCTTTGCAAGATATTTTTCTTCTGTGATTTTTTCTTGCAGAATTTTGGGCATGGTATGGTCTTGCTTTTGTACCATACATATTTTACAAACAAAGCTCACATAGCAGATTATAGGCCATGAGATATTACTCACAAGACAGTCTCACCAGTGTTTGTTCTTGATATGAAATTTCAGATCTTACTATCAGGGAAGACAATCAACAGGTAAAAAGGCAGCAAAGAGGAAAAAGACTTCGAAAAAATAAATTTCTTCTATTACTCTAGCACTTTACTCCTAAAAATAAAATCAATGACTAAATTCTATTCGAAACAACGATTCTGAACAAACCATCATGTCTAGGAAACCAGTAAACGAATCATGCTGATTTTGAGTGAGTTGAAACATTTGGGACCAGATGTACGACCATTGAATTTTGCGACTCGCAAATTGCGATAAATTGTGAGTCGCAATTTGCGAGTCGCAAAAATCCATGTATAACAGTGTCTCAGACACTGTTTGCAATTCCCAAAGGGGTCGCAAATTGCATGCCTGATGAATATTAATGAGGCTGTCACAATTTGCGACCCCATTGGGAATGGCTGGCACTCCCAGTGGCCTGCTGGGGTCAGCAGACCATCATGTCTGGGACTGCTTTGTCAATAAAGCAGTTTTTTTTTAAAAATGCAGCCCGTTTTCCTTAAAGGAAAATGGGATGCATTTAAAAAAGAAAAAGAAAACTTTTCAGTTTCACTTTTTAAGGGCAGGCAGTGGTCCCTGGGACCACTGCTTGTTCTAAAAAAGATTTGGGCATCCATTCACAGAGGGGAAGGGGTCCCATGGGGACCCCTTCCCGTTTGCGAATGGCTTACCACCCTTCAGAGAAGGGTGGTAAACTGCGAGTGTTTCGCGACCTCAATTGCGGTCGCAAGACAATCATACATTGGGTATGGACTCACTATTAGGAAGGGACGCCCTTGGCACGCCCCTTCCTAATAGCGAGTCGCTAACCCTATTTTGCGAGTCGCTAATAGATTAGCGACTCGCAAAATAGGGTTAGTACATTGTGCATCTGTTTTTCGCGGTCGCAAACAGGCCAAATGCCCCTATGCGACCGCAAAAAACGGTCGTACATCTGGCCCTTGGTTTATACTGCTAGAACAGTCTCAACCTGACTAGCAGTAGGCATTGGATTTTTTTATAGTAATAACATTTATACCATTTTGGTAAGCTGCATTTTATATGTAAATGTGGGATTTTTTGTAGGTAAGATAAAGAAAGGAACCACTTGCTTTACATGAGAATTTAGCATAGGAGCATGTCCTGCAAAAATGTTGATATTAAAAATATATGCTGCATTATGTATAAAATTGTTAACCATCACTCTGTGCTGCACCTGAGCATATTAATGACAGATTTTGTTGCTGCACTGTGCACTCCTTCTCTACACCTTCTGTACCTTCACCAACTTCTTAAATGGCGGGCCACGTAGGCATCTCTGTGTCCCTGCTAAGCTAAGGTTCCGTCTAATTTCCTCAGTGGCCTGGTGGTGCCATGTTCAGCCACGAAGTCACCTAGATCTGCCTTCACAAATATTTAGGGGCATCGAGTATGTCCCTTTACCTTCCGGGGACCTAGTCAGTACTCAGTACCACCCAGCAGCGGCCCGCGCAGGTAAGAGCGGTGAGATGGTGGGGCCGGGTGGGGTGGGGGATTTCGACCGACGGCCACGAGGGCAAATTAAATAATTAATTTTCCCTCGCCGCCATCTGTCAAAATCCAATCCTACCCACCCCGTCGCTCTTACCTGCAAGGACCGCTGCTGGTACCACCAGTAGCCCATCACAAACCTAACTATAGACCCCTTACTTTAGCACAGGCTGAAAGACGGACCCACAAGAGGTTCTAAAGTCAATGGTGATTTTTGGGGGACCAGGACCATGTGGGAAATTCCTAACAGCGTTGATGACCTAATGTGCCTTTTCATTTATACCCCTTGGAATTTGCATCTACTGCCTGTTAAATGAGTGATGCTAAACTTGACGCTTGGCACAACGCTATTATACAGTAACACTCTATGGCGGCTCGCCGAGGGAGTGGTGCGGTCGGTGAGGCGGGGCAGGGAGGGGCAGGGTGGGGGGTAGTGAACTCAGACATACGACGGACAGAACTCAGAGGGAGTTCTGTCCGTCGTAAGTCCGAGTCCACTACCCCCCCCACCCTGCCCCTCCCCTGCCCCACACCACCGCCCCACAGCACTCTCTCGGCGTGCCGCCACTGGTAACACTAAAGTGCACCCTTCCATGTAAGATTTTTTGATCATGCACAATGGCCCATTACTGAACGTAATTGAACGTAATACAGCTAACATCCTTCAAGTGCAACAGATATAATCCCACCTTTTTAGTATACTGAACTGAGGACGCTTAAGTTAATGTGCCCGTTATGGTGCTCCTGCCAAAGAAATATGTGTTGATATAAGTGAACATAATAAACATTTCCAGCATAGATGGTTAGATATGGAAAGGGATGATGGATAAACATACAGACAGACAGTAGCAGACAGACCGGAAGGTCGGCTGATAGACTGTTAGGAATGTTAGGGAGATGGCTGTAGGAATAGATAGATAGATAGATAGATAGATAGATAGATAGATAGATAGATAGATAGATAGATAGATAGATGGATGGATGGATGGATGGATGGATGGGTGGGTGGGTGGGTGGGTGGGTGGGTGGGTGGATGGATGGATGGATGTACTCACCACTTTAAATACGTTTCTTATAGAAAATAATAAAAACCTCAACACGAAGTATGCTAATGTAGAGCCCACGTTGATGTATATTAGAGTCAAATATGTTTTATAACAAATATATGATTTGATACACTGGTGGATTTCATGTTATTGGGCACTACGGTTTTCAATCGTACATTTTCTGCAAATACATCTTTAATGGTGATAAAACTGCACCTTCAGATTTCAGATGGTTTTTCGGTTTCCATTCCTGAAATAAATGCCTATGAAATGGATATATGCGTTGCTGGTACAGTGTTATACCTTGACAGCAGCGTGATGTATTCATTTTGATAGGCCATGCATTACATTTGTTTCGCATTGTTTTGTTTCACTGGGTTCTATACGTCTTTCCAAATGTGATGTATTCTGTTCTGCTCCCACATTTATTTTCACTGGCAATGGATTTGTTTCAGCACACAATGTTGAAATCCATCAGATCTCTGAATTTTGAATTGAATGACCTCTCAGCTATTGTGTTTTGGCTTACAAGAGGGTAAGAAATATAAAAATAAAAAAGGAAGAAGAGAAAACAGAGAAAAGGAGGGAAGGAATAGAAAAAAGAAGGAAAAGTAAGAAAGAGCAATGAGTGTATGTATGCATGCAGGTGGTATTTGTAAAGCGCGAAACGATACCTCTTCATCCGCTAAATGATTTTTTGGCGCTAAAATCTGCTCCATGGCACATCTCTTGTTATTCGTAAATGCAGGTATGAAATGAGAGCTAGCAGTGTGACATCACTGACAGACAAAACGCTGCAACGGTTCCAAGGCTCCTGCTCCAAGCATGGGAATCGCCTATGCAATGAGGCCTGATCAAGGGGGATATCAACAAGGGGCCGCGGTAATCATCGCAAATCGCGCTTAGCGCGATTTGCATTATCGCCGTATATCGCCGGTTCACATCGCCGTGTTAGCGGCGTATTTACAACGATTTGCTAACAGGCGATGTTAAATCTTCGATATACGGCGATTTAAAGCAATATCGCCTGAAAACCAGCGAAGTCAGCATTGCGCAGAATAAAATGTTGATAATAGGGAGAAGTGGATGTAACCTTACAATCCACCTCCCATTATGCACATGGCTAAGTCAGAAAATTTCCAGACGTTAGTTTTCGGCGATGTCAGCGGTTAGCGCGGCTTTTTTCATCGCTGCGCGTTGTCTGGGCCGGCTTGTTGATTCGCGATGTGCGGTTAGCGATCAATTTCCCTGTTCTTTCCTGAAGATACGCCTACTTTGCATCTCATTAGCGATGCAAAGCGAGGCGTTACTAAAAAGGCAGCAAACATGCGCTAATGCATGTTTGCGCTGCCTTGTTAATAGGGCGATGGCATTATCTCCGCTTTAGCGGCGAAAAGTGCCGCTAAAGCGGAGATGAAGCCCTTGATAATATGCCCCCTAGTTTCCTGTCGGTGCTTCCAGTACTTTCCGGTGTGTCGGCAATGATTAAAGCATGCCTCTAGAACAGCCATACAGAAACGCAATGCACAGCGGCTCTGCGCGCTCTTCATATGCCACGCCGGCCAAAATGCATTTGCATTATGCGCTTCTCCTCTGGCCTAACGATGTCCTTCTTCGGTGCCAGAGGGAGCCCTTCCTGGCCCTTCCAGGCTGAGCAGTGAATGAATGGGGAAGAGGGTGTGAAGGGAGGGACAGAGAGAAGTAGTCTGGAGGGAGTGTGGCGCAGGGTAGGGATGGGTCTGCACAGGGGCTGCAGGTTTTGTTCACTAGGACAGAGATCGGTTGTCAGTGACTTTGTTTCCTCTTGACATGCTGTATGACCACCACATTTCCCTTGTTCCCATGGGAGCAGTATTAAGGCTTATTCGCATATTGATGGCTCCTGTCGGAGGTGGCATGGTGGGCAAATCTTTGTGGGCTGGGTTGTGGCCCTGAGTAATTACAAGTCATTGAAATTAATTCAAGCAATTCACCCATCACTCCTTTGTTCTCAGTGTTCCGCTCTGAAGCATACATTTCACTCACTTTATTTTTGTTTCTTTTTCATATTGCATATGGATTGTTTTCTACCTTTTCCTGCAATACTTTGGTGGGTTTTCTGAGACTTGTTGGGTTATCATCTGCCCGGCTCATGTGCTTTACATGAGCCCTAGCGAAATGTGCCTTTTCCAAGTGTAACCTCGCATAATTTCAGGTATTTCACATTAGGGAAAAGATACATAATGCCCAATACTATGCCATTACACTCATTGCCTGCACACAATTGTGATGGGTAAAAAAGCTATTGTGGGACCTACACAAATAGGATGTCTCAAATGTGAGCAGCTATGTTTTTTAACACTGGACATCGATATTTAACTCAGAACTTATTTTGAGTTGATTTTATTTATCTCAACATCCATGTTTTTTGTTTTACGTTTTACAGGGGAAGGCCCATAGAGCATGAGGCTACTGTACATGGAGTATCATTTTCATCTTCCTGTCTTGAAGCTCTCTGTTCTTTGGTGAACCTTTGGTCATTTTAGCCTTTGATACTGGAGGGAATCTCTGCTGCATCATCCATCCTTGGTATTTTTGAATTTTTTTGAGAAACTAATGGGCTGATTATGATGTCGGTTGGAAAGACTCCAAACGGCATTCGGATTTTCCTAACCCGTGTCGGAACCTATGTTTCCGACTGACTCGGAAACATTTCCGACCCACCCATTACGATGGAAAGGTAACCGTTCAGTCTTTCCGACTCGGTTCCGCCCAGCATTCAGAGACTCTTAGTTGGTTGGAGTCGAATCGTACAGGTCTATGGACCGCGTTTCCGACCGACGTATTACGATGTCGGATTCGGACAGCCAATCCGAATCGGTCCGTCCAACATGAAACGGCTGTCAGAAACTGACTTTGGGGGCCCATAGCAGGCCCCCCTTCACCCGGAAGCCTCCAGTTGGGGCCCATGAGGTACCCAGGGGATCCCTCTTTCCAACCATTGACAGTGTGGCAAGCACCATGGGGTGCCCGCCACAGGGTGCAAGGTTTTCCGCAACCACCCCTTTTTCCAATTGGAGCCTGTGTTGTCGGACAGAACATAGGCTCCCATTGAAGTCAATTGGAGTCCAACCGAACAGTGTTTGGAAACTTCGTAATCGGTCGGTCGGACTCCCCGAACCAGAGTCGGTCGGAAACGTCTCCGGCAAGGAGTCGGTCAGAATGCATTCTGACCGACATTATAATGAGGCTCTAAGTATGTTCAGGTCAGTGCACTGGAAAATATTTGATGTTTGAAGAAGAGCAGATGCCACAATTTTGGGGGGGATTTGTTTTCTTTTTTTGTTTCTGGATGAACCAGAGTTTGGAGCAGGGGATGCAGGGCAGGGCCATGTGGAGAATAATGGATAGGATTATAAGGACAATGGTGACAACACTAGTATCCGATTGTGGAATGGCAAATAGATTCCATGTAAACCCCAACCTCATGAGAGAATATGTACTGGAGCTACTGAAAGACTTGCAAATGCAGACCTCCAGGTAAGGGAAGAAAGCAAGGGTTTTATGAAAGTTACACGGCTTCAGTGATCTTAACTGGTGACTTGGACTAGGCCTTCTCTGCATCTCTGCTAATCTTCTTTTTTTGTCTTTGAAGGGCATTAGCCTTTCCACAACAGTTTCCTGGTCGTTAAGAAATCTGCTAGAGGAAGCAAAAAAAATACAATGACCATTAGTGTGACTAGAATTGGCACACTTCATTGAGTTTAGGAAGCCCAGATTTTTATGATCTGTCTATAGTTATGGAATAAGGAAAACCTTTCAGGTAGAGCATCCAATGAGTGAAGGCTTAATTAATTGGCAGATGTTTGCAATCATAGGTTATGTAGTTCTTTCCACATGGAGTTAAAGTTCTACAGCAATAGCCTCTGGGTGGGCTGGTTGTGTTCTGGAATCTTGCTCGAACACGTCAAGGAATTTCTGAATCTCCTTTACTGTAGCATGCTTGGGGTAATTGCGAACTGCTTCAATCTTTCTTTCATCCTTACTAATCCCTTCTTCAGAGATAATAAAGTCCAAAAAAGGAAATAGTGGGGAACTCAAACATGCATTTTCTGCTTTTGAATAAAGACCAGGTATGCATAACCCGGACAAAACTTCCTTATGTGTCTTTGATGTTCTTCGAGATTGACCAAAAATATCTTCAGGATAGACATTGTATATATTGGTGTTTATATAGAACAAACCTAGCTGTGAAGCAATGGAGGACTAAACATTACATGAGGGATTGGGAGACAATCGGACAATCATAGTTGGTGTACATGAAGTGGGGATTATACAAATACATTTTTCTGCATATTTATGAACAAGAAGATAAAGTGATCTGCCCTGAATCACATGATGTTGAGCCTAGCGCCAAGGCATGCAGCATATGGGCCCTGAGTATGAAGTCCATTTTGTGTGTGTTTATGATGTGGTTGATTAATGTGCATTTTTGAAAACGTTTAAAAGTCTTTGGCTGTGCTGATTTGGTGATTATTGCCTAAGGCTGCTTGTTGTTTGGGACATTTTTAAAGTTTATTTTAATCATCTTGTTCAATTGCCAGGTGTGCTGTTATTTTTCTCTTTCCTGTTTTTTTATTACATTCTTGTTGCTGCTTTACTTGTGGTGTTGTATAGACGAAATGATGGGCTTAGGCACAGCTTGGGCACAACACAGTGCAATCCTTTCCCTGCAGTGCTGCATGTGTTTGTCGGATGGTGTAAATGGTGCTCCATGGCAGGTAGCAACGCTATCTTTGTCTTCCATGCCTCCTCATTCCTTGCCATGTGCTTCTCCACAATTTTGTGAAACCCATATGACTCATAGGTGGGTATTTTTCATTGTTCTCTATACCTTCTGCCTTGCCCATCCATGTTGTTCTCCATACCTTCTGCCTTGCCAAATCATGTGCTCACCCACCATTTTGTGTTAACCAGTGTGTGTTTAAAAAAAAATGGCCTTCTGCCTAGCCATGAAATTTGTTTCTCCAACTCATCTTAGCCATGCTGCCAGCAACAAATCCCCCCTCTCAAACCCATTAAAAGTACAAAACTAAAACTAACCCTTCTGCAACTCATCAACCCACACAACCTACAACAGATGCACTTCTTCCCTAAATCCATTAAAAGCATAAAACTAAAAGTACCTTTTCACCAACTCATTATGCGCAGACAAGCCAGTTGTTTGACAAAATATAGAGGAAAATATTTTGTAACCAATTATATCATGACAAGATAAATATCAAGTTTACATACTTTTTATGAAAACTAGAAAAATATTTTTAAAAATGTTGTGGACCAGATTATCGTCACACAAACGGTATGTATTTACATATATATGTATGCAATTAAGTAACTAGGGAACGTTGGAAATTTCCAAGTTTTAGGTGGAGAGCTGTTCTGTCTACAGCACTACCAACACTCTAATACTGCTCACCGCAAGTGTCTGTTTTTCTACCACAGTCAAGCGGGGGATTGGTTATCGGAGTGAAAGAGATGTCCTTGAGATATCAAATTCAATCATTCGTTCTAGAGTATGTTTCTAGTATTCTGGGACTCTCCCTTTCTCAGTTGTCGACAACGTTTCGACCTTCTCGTGGTACGGGGTCTCTTCAGGACAGGGATTCAGGGGACTGCAATTGGGAAATATGATTAGTGTGAATATAATTTATCAGTGCGGGCTGTAGAGTGGGATAACTAAATATATGCTTACCCTAGGCACTGTAACAATGCCGGAGGCGTAATGAGATTAAATCGTCTGTTAGTGGTTCGGTAAAGGATCCCAGTTGTAGAGGCTTATCCCAAGGACATCCCTTTCACTCCAATAACCAATCCCCTCTTTTATTATTGTCACTGTAGCTATTTCACAGTTTTGGTTATGGTCACTCCACTGGGGTCACATAAGTCACGTTCTATTATAAATTTGTATATAGTGTGAATACACAGCAGAAATCTATTTTTCTATTTTGCCGGATTGTTATTGCAAATAAAATACGCTCACTTCGGCTGAAGTGGGTCTAGCATAAGAACTGTTTTGTGTAGGTTGTTTTCTCCTGAGTCATATATGTTCCCTAGAATCAAAGAAATGAAATTATTTAATTATAACAAATGATACACATATTGACTCTATTGTATGCTAATTTCGTTGAAACCGCGCAAGAAACTAACTCCTTGCTAAAATTGTAATTTTTTGGTTTAATGAGTTTCTTGTGAACAACTGTATTTTGGCTGCTCAGCTATACCCAGTTCGCAAGGATATATGGGTCGCTCTTGTTTTTGTTTGAATTTTACTACTCCAGGCACAATATTACAGCTTTGCAATAGTAAAATACCATCCAAGCCATTCTGGAATGAATAAAAGCAGGGCCTGACACGTGTTTCACTCTCATTAGAGCTCCTCAGAGAGACATAGATTTGTCCAGACACTAGGGACCATCCAGGATAAGTCAAAGCAATACCCTTTCAGGCTTGGAGTGCTGCATAAATATTGGGGAAGAATGAATAATGTCACACAGTAATATTCTGGAATATCGTCAGAAAAGGTGTATATATGTTACGTCCATGTAACCTTTGGTTTTTCAGTGAAAAAAAATAAAATAATAATATATATATATATATATAAAATTATATATATAACATTGATAGTATCACTGCAACATTTGCAATAAAATTATCGATGAGAAAACTGTGCCTGGTGGGAGCATGAGTTATAGTTACCTTAGGGCACGAGTAATAGTTTCTTAAGATAAGTATAATTATGACTGTTGAATTTCTATGGTTTTGTGCATGTAAAATCTGAACCTAACTATAACGTCCCTTTAACCTTTGGTTTTGTTAGTGAATATATATATATATATATATATATATATATATAACCAGAGACTTGCGAGTGACCGCGGACGGGGCACATGCTGAGACACTGCATGCTTCCTCTCTGCTGGAATTGGTAAAACTAGTAATGGGCCTACCAGGTCCCTAAGGGACTCGCTGCCAGGAGTGCTGTGATGCCAAGACGCTTTTAACTATTTTCTAAGAGTTGGAGTGGACTCTCGAGTTAAGGCCTACTAGTGAAAATTCCATGGATGCGGCCACCAGTGAATGGGGAATAACCCCAACCTCATTGCAAGAGACGGGTGGTACCGGGATGTGCCAGAGAAGCACAGATCCCCGACCTCAAGGGGAAACATGTTATTGCCTATAAATGTTGTAACTTGAATTTAAATGGGTAGAGTAGGAAATAAAATACTTCTTTTTAATATAAAAGTAAGTAATTGAATGGACATTGACTTATTCATACGGCAGTGCGCTCTTTGAGTTATGAGTCATGCTCAGTAACCTGCATCTACATGTCCCCCGAGGGAACTTTTGGCTGCTCGTCCACAGCTATCACTGAGAGTCAAGTGCAGAGGGGTACTTGGCCCAGTTTCTCTGGATCCATTATAGGTCAGGCCCATGGGCATCAGGAGTAAAATGTCTCCACCACTAGGATCTGGGCCCAGTAGCCCCTGCACGTCCTGTGGCCCTTTGAAAGTGGTTCTGACATGGTAGAAATATTTTAGGTTAAAAAAAAGTATACTTGGTGTGGAAGTTATTTTTTGCATGGCTGTTGTGCAAGTTATGGATTCTGATCCTACTCATAAATTGTGAGTTTCAGTTCGTTTTTGGTTTTAATTCATAACCATAACTGCACTTTAAGTGTAGCTTTTAGGTGAATTTGTGAGTTTTTTTTTACACATATATTAAGGTGTTATAACAAAGATAACCATAATTACACATTTTCCTTAGTTTTTTCATTGAATTTCTTTTTTTTTAATCATATTCCACATCCAAAGGTTCTCTGCACCCACCCCCTGCAGGCAGCCAACCCCCACTGTGAAAGGCCTTCGGTTGTATGCAGTGAGAGTTGGGCAAAGAGCTTGGCCTCTGGGCATGTCCTGTGACCAACTTTCCAGGGGTGGCTAATCAATCCCACTGCATATGGTCTTCGGCCATGGACAGTGGGGTTTGCCCATAATGTCAGGCCTCTGACAAGGCTCTACATCCACCGGGTCTGTGGGAAGCCAATCCCCCACTGCGTAGTCCTTAAGTCCTGTGCAGTGACGTTGGGCACAGACCCTGGCCCCCTTCACCCATCTTGCCACAAGCATGCAGCCCCTGCTGCTCACAGCCTTCAACTGTGTGCATGAGGGTTAGCCTCAGGGCATATCCCTCTGTGGTAGACCAACCACCACCTAAGCGTTGAAATCGCAGTTTGCTCACCATGCTCTCTTATGTGCCCTTTCAATATTTTTTACAGGACTCGTGGGCTGAGTTACCCAGTTCAAAAAGGAGGCTGATACATTTTCTTTTGTGTTGTGGCCAGGCAAACACATCCTTTTTGATCTTCAGAATTAACTTTAGATCCTTGGATCTGAAATGGCTTGCAGTAGTAAAAGCTCGCTCGGGCATAAGTATCTGAGTATTTTTTTGATACTTTAAATTCATGGATATCCGCAGATCCTTAATGGTCCAGATATCTATAAATCTTACTGAAATCTAACCCGTTCATGCCCAATCTGAGCACCTCTTTAAAAGCTAGTTTTTCAACCCACTGAACAGAAAGATGACTCAGTGGAGTTGTACTGTCCTCTATACTGACAAAATGGCAGCACAAGTACTGTTGGCAGTTGATGGGCTAGTTTGCTATTCTGTTTTTCCTGATGCCTGGACTGACCCAGTGGTGTGTGCATGACATTGCCACTGGTGTCAGCTTACCTGTCAAAAACAAAATCTACAGGCTATCCAATAAAGGGAGGACCAGCATCAAAGATAAAGTGGCCAAGATGGTGTCCCTGGGGGTGATTGAGCCTTCCAGTAGTCCTTGGTTCTGTCCAGTGGTACTGGTACCTAAGGACACCCCTCAAGGGGGGACTTCATAACTCAGGTTTTTGTGTGAATTACAGATGGCTTAATACGGTCGCGAAAACTGATTCTCTTTGCTCACCCCATCCCATGAGCTGATAGCTCATAGACAGATTAGGGGCTAACAAGTACCTCAGTACCTTAGTACCTTTGATTTGACCTTGGGGTATTGGTTGATTGACCTGACTGAGGGGCTAAGGAGAATCCTTAGTACCTTTGATTTGACCGTGGGATATTGGCTGATTGACCTGATTGAGGGGCTAAGGAGAAGACTGCAATATCCACCCCTGAGGGCCACTTTGAATGTAGAGTCATTCCCTTTGTGCCGAAGAATGACTCAGCCACCTATCATAGACAGGATAACAGGGTCCTGTCATGGTTGAGGAAGGTCAGTGCAGCATATCTTGATGATAGTGCTGTCTTTAGCTTCAACTGACAGGACCACCAGACTCACCTCAGGGAAGTACCTTAGGCCCTGCAAGGCCTGACTATCAAAGCCAGCAAATGTCAGATAGGGCAGGGATCCGTTGTGAACGTGGGCTACCAAGTTGGCAGGGAACATGTGCAACCTCTCCAGCCCAGGATTCCAACCCAATATTCAGACCATTATGGCCTGGGAAGCCCCAAAGACCCAGACTCCGGGGAGGGGCTGTATCATACTGGGTATTACTGGAGGTTTGTCAATGTGTTTGGCATCATTTCAACCCCCTGACAGAGCTGACTTCCTATAAGCAGTGTCTCAAAAGTGGTGCCATAATGGAGGCCCTGTGCACCGCACTAGTCCTCCAAGCACCGGACTTTAGCTAGGAGTTTTCTGACGTACAGACGATTCCGATCATGGGATAGGGCAGTATTGTAAAAGTTAAGTGATGAGGTCAAGACCAGTCAGTTGTCTTTATTAGTACTAATGCCTACTGCCTAGAGAGCAGTGTTGGCGTGCATTTGAGAGGGAGGTGCTTGCTGTTGTTGGGTTGCTGAAGAAACTTAAGCCCTAACTATTTGGGACTTTCAGAGTTCACATTGACCACAAACCTATCAGATGGCTGATGCAGATGAGAGGGGAAAATCCAAAACGCTTAAGGTATTTCATTTCCATACAGGGACTGAACTTTACAGTGGAGCAAACACCTAGAACTGGCAACACCAATGCAGATGACGTTTGCAAGTTCTTCTGCGTGGATCATGAGAACTGCCAAAGGAATGGCTGAGTTGCTCCTCATCTTCCAACTATGTTTGGGCATGTGAATAAGTGCCTTTTTGTGGTCACCTTACGTTTTTTGTGGACTGATGCGGCTGATTTTTATTTATCTGCACACAGAGGTACTGCTATCCAGTGCCCTGTGCATATGTTCTGACCCCAAAGCATGAAAACATTGGTTAATCCCCAAGTGGCCTATTTAATTCACCAATGGCATAGAAAGTTAACTGTGGACTGCAGCACCTATTGTGCTATTCGCTCTACTGACAAAGAAAGCATGTCTTCAGGCTGACTCCTACATCTTGCAGGTAGACCTGTTAAAACAAGGGAAACCCAACTTTTAAATATTAAGTAAGTGACTCCAAAGTATGCAATGCAGGACAAAAGGTAGAGTGCTTGGTGTTTAAAAGTGCAACATGTACGATTTTAAAGTTTGCATGCACCTACTGTGACTAGCCCCCAAAAGTAATTTCCACTGTAGGACTATAGCTGGTTGCATGAAGAAAAAGCTGAAGTACATTTAATATATCATTGGCCATATATTTGGTTTGGAATAAGCTATAAATATGGTTTAACAATTTTGTTATATTAAAAATCAATTTCAATGGATGTTTGATAAATACACAGAAAAAGTAACTTTTAGAAATGTACATTTTCCTTGCCTGAAGCCCCTGTTGGCCAATTAGCCAATTAGCATGGTCCTATCTGCAGCTGGCCTCTCAGTGCTACTTTGCTGAGGTGTGAAATACTGTTCTCAGGGGAGAGACAATAGCTTGGGCCTGACAGGATTGCTCGGTGGAGGAAGGTGACCCAACTCGACCCAAGTAAGAAAGTTTAAGAGTGTCCACGAACTTTAATAACTTAAAAGGGACGAAGAAGAGACCTACACTTTCATAGTTTAGTGATGAGGTAAGCTTGGAGGAGAGGGGTCTTTTGATCCTAAAACACAATTTCAACTCCTGGCTTTAGTTTCATTGACAGGAACCACCATCACAGCAGTTCCTGCCAATGCAGTTCACTTTTGGGTGCAGGGCTGCATCAGCATGATGCAGCCCTGCACCAATCAGTCTTCTTTTTTTTGTTTCAAAAAGATAATTCCGTAATGGGATTTTCTTTTTGAAAATAAATAAAGTAATGCTCCCCTCGCTATGGGAGTCATCTCCCATGGCAAGGGGGGCATTATTTGCATTTTACTATCTCTCACAGCCAGGGTTTGACTGGTGGCGAGGAACAGTAAAAAAATGGCTATATGTCCATCCATCCTGATTGGGTCGGTGGACATATGTCCATTTCTCCAATAGCCCTTATCCTGTCAGGCCGTCGGAGAGATTTGGCTATGGTGGTGACTGAGTAGTCACTGACAAAGCCAAAGCTATGGTCCGTCCACTTTTAAATCGGGTGAGCAAACTATTACTTTGGTGGTAATGATACTCTGTTGTGACAGAGTATCCTTACAACCAACATATAAATCAGTCCCTAAGTCAGAAGGTAAAAAAATTGACCTGATTGACCCACTTTGCGTATCTGCCCTGCACTCAATTGTGGCCAGCCTGAAAATGGTTCTAAGTCCCATTCAAACGTGGACAGTGATTTCTGATTGGCACTTTCCTTTTTCTTGTTTTTTAGGACTGGGCAGAAATATAATTCTGCTTGCAGAGTTGGTGGTATACAGGAACTCCACGATACGCTGAGTTCTTGCTAAATTCCACCATCCAGCGCATGGCAACATAATATTTCCATTTGCGCACTTGAAACCTGTTTTTGTGCGTGCTTGCAAGTGTGACAAAACTTTCTACCCGCTAGCGAGCGCATATGAGATTTGCTGGCCGCTAGCATGGCTTCCGTTTGCCACAACACCTTCCGGTGCCATTTTAGAAATGCTGGCGAGCACGAGCAGTCGTAGTTGCATTTCAAGTAGATTCTCTACTCAAGAAGCAGCTAAATCTACTCACAAAGATGTTTTTGAGTTAATATTCTATGCCAATGGACTGTTCAGGTTGTTTTTTAGTGCGAGAAGCATTTCTTTTCATTTTTTTTTCAACAAGAAGGAAGTGCCCCAGATACTCCAACTTCCTGTTCTTGTCCAGCAAGCTCCTCCCAGTGCTTTGTCGATCTCCTGGTCACTTTTCATTTGGATTTTGAGGTTGAAGGATCACTTGCTTTGTCTGCTGCAAACATACCGTTTGATTTAAGGACTTTGTGTTTGTGATATCATAAGTAAGTACAAACACATTTGTATAAGTGTGTTGTTTATTTATTTGATATAGGGCATGCACCACTATTTATTTGTACCTTTATTCGATTTTTAAATTTCATTGTGGTGGGTGGCCTGCAGGCAAAAAGGTTGCACAGTCCCATACAGTTTCTCCATGTTTGCTAAATTAACAGTATCTATTTATTTATTTTAATATGTGGCCTAGTCTGCCCACAGACTATCCAGCCGGTTGCCCAGGTACTAGTTAAGGGTACATGAAACAACTCTTTCAGTTGTGTATGTTGTTTTAAAACATCATTTAGGGCAGTGATTACATTGGAGTTAATTAAAAATGTGAGTTTTTTTGTATTTCTGGTTGACTTAGTTTTGGTGGGGGGAGGCATAGATGCTCCATGAAAAAGCTACAGTTGCCAACAATTGAGGGTGGATTAGGGGCACCTGATTTTGAATTGTATTATGTGGTGACACAGCTGCAGTGGCTGTCAAAGTGGACAGCAGATAAAGACAGTGTTGAATTAAAATTCCTTGAATTCACTATGTTTACCTTAGATGAAGTCTCAATCGCTCTGGTAAAGATCAAATCAGGTTCTCCAATTGATCCCTTCTCACCTCGCTTCTTTCCAACTATTGCCCCTGTGCTTATAGGTAAGATTACTGACCTATTCAATATGTCACTAGCCCAAGCAAAGATCCCAGTTGGATGGAAAGCAGCACAGGTCAGGCCCATCCTGAAAAAACCCTCTGCTGATTTAAAGGAACCTAGCAACTATCGGCCCATCTCGTTGCTCCCATATTTCGGAAAGGTACTCGAATCCTTGATAAATAAACAGCTTACCATCCATTTGGAGAGTCATGGACTCCTTGATCCATCACAGTCAGGGTTCAGGGCATCACACAGTACCGAAACCTGTTTGGTGGAGGTGGTAGACAACATTAGACTTGCCTTAGACAACGGGCAGTCAGCCATGCTCGTACTGTTGGATTTGTCGGCCGCCTTTGACACCATCTCCCATGGCATCTTAGAACAGCGGCTATGGGAGGTGGGTGTCAGGGGAAAGGCCCTCGACTGGTTCAGAAATTATCTAATGGACCCAACAACCACAGTACGAGTTGGCACCCGGGCCTCGTGCAGTCGGTCGGTAAGCATAGGAGTCCCTCAGGGTTCTATCCTAAGTCCTATGCTTTTTAATCTGTATGTGACACCTCTGGCCAGGGTAATCAGGTCCTACGGTTTTGAAGTGGTGTCGTACGCTGATGACACGCAGCTACTGATTACCCTTGGCCCTGACCCCTATGACACAAAGGTTCGTTTTAAAGACTGCATGACCCATATTGACCATTGGATGTGTACTAATCACTTACAGCTAAACGGGAGTAAGACGGAGGTCATCCTCTTTGGTAAGGCAGATGAACACTGGTCCGGTGATTGGTGGCCACAGAAATTGGGCCCGTGTCCATCGCCCAAATCTGTGGTACGAAATCTCGGAGTGATCATTGACAATCAGCTGTCTATGAAAAGCCATATTAGTCACATAATCGGCATTTGTTATGGCATTTTGCATAAATTACGCAAAATTTTTCAATGGATTCCTATTGAATCCAGGAAACCGCTGGTCCAGGGACTTATGAGCCGTATTGGCTCCTGATAAAAAAGCGTTGTCGCTTTAAAATCCTTTGTCTTGTTCATAGGAGTATGTATGGAATCGGGCTAAGTTACTTGGCTAAGAAACTTGGTTGGTATCAACCAAGTAGGACGCTTAGGTCCAGTTCTAAATGTCTTCTTGCCCCTCGTAGAATCCGCACTGCTAGAAGCGGTGGTCGATCCTTCTCCTTTCTCGCACCTGCATTTTGGAACAAACTGCCATCTCATCTCCTTTCCATCACGGACCACAAGCTTTTTCGAAAAAATCTAAAAACCTGGCTATTCGACCAACCATAATATCTGCTACTCCGACTGTCAGTCTCCACGGAGTTTCCGCTAGCGCCATGAGACCCTATGGTGATATGTGCGCTTAATAAGTTCCTCTGACTTGACTTGACTTGAAACCATAGTGAAGCACCGCAAGGAGCTTTGCACCAGGTCCTGCACTGTGTCAGGATTTGTTGAAATAGCAAGGTATTGCTGGAGGAGGGTCTTAAATCGTACTGTGGAGAGAGTCACATTTACTTCCAAGCTGCCACAATGGTGCTCCCATTTTTTCATGATCTGACAGCACAAGTGGCGATATGGATGTGGACACATGGAGGGGTACAATATATAGGAGAGTAAATGGACGAGGGAAACGTTGTCTCATGTCAAAATTTGATGCAAAATGTTCCACTGCCCCTAGGTCACTTCCTGTTGTATATTGCGCTTTGCAATGCCATTAGCGAGACATGGGGAAATAAACAGTACCATTCACACATGAAACTGGCCAAGCCATCTTAACAACTGATAATAGTAAAAGAACTATAATGCACTAATACCATAAGTTGATAGCACAACCTAAAGTAACACTAACTATACTTAGGGTCAAATGGGATATGGAGAAAATAGATAACTAGTAGACAAGGAATTGCACTGTATTATAAGTTACCCGAAAATGATGTTGAGGAATGCCTGATCTCAATTGACTCAATACCATACATTGCTCGTCCCTTATTTAACGCCATTATGATCTGCAGTCTATTTGGGACAACGTCAGACAAATGCCCTAAGTGTAATACCGAAAATGGGGCTCTATGCATAGGTTTTGGCCATATCAGACTCTAACATATTTCTGGTCTGCAATTTTGAAGCAGAGAGGCCAAGTTATTGAGTTTAAGCATCATGTGCAACCCTAGGACCTGCCTATTTAAAATAATGCAACGATCTAAGAAAGACAGAGAAACGGTTCAAGGACCGGGCGTTACTGTTTTTCAAAGGTCAAATTGCTATGCAAGTGGAGATTGATGGTGATCCAGCTTTGAATAGGTGGAGAAGAGAACTGGAGAAATAGCCTGAGATGGAGGGTGATGGATTTGGGGTAGGGGATTGGGCCGCACATATTATAAGTTGGGACATGTTTCTGTCCCGAATTACAACTGACGATATCCATCCCACTTGAGTAAAATGGACTAGTAAGGTGTACATTGATGATGTAGAACAAATTAGGGGAGGAGGTAAAGACCTACAGCCCCTAAAGGGTCGAGAGATCCTCTAGAGCGAGGATGAAGGAATACGGCCTCCCTATAATATACTAGAGAACAAAGAGGTATCCCTTCTGGAGCGAGAAACGGCTCCTTGCGCAAGCAGGGGAGCTGAGCCTAAGATAGGTATTTAGATGGGACGGGACCCTTGACGAAGTTTTGACGACAGGGTTGCTCTCTCTCACGCCCGTGGAAACATTTGTCCCACTTGCTTTGGGTAATTCCCAACAGCGGCAAGTATATATATATATATATATATATATATACAGCAAACTCCTCTCGCAGCCTCTTCGCCTCTGCGCATGAATGGAGTACGGACCACAATTTGGTGCAGCTTTAGATTTTATTCAGCTCGTATATCCAACAACTCCATCAGCATGACGCGTTTCGATCCCAACAGGGATCTTGATCACATGACGCGCTACACGGTGGGTGGTTCATTTAAATACAGGTTTTTTTCTTTTTAAAGTGACATGTGCTACAATTTACATTTATCAGTCATGTAAACATAGAAAAAATACTTTTGTAGTCTATTGGATTCTAGTTTGTGGTTGCATCAAACTTTTGCTTGAATATGCAATTAAAACCATAGAACCATCCCTTTTTAAATATCTAAAATGCATATTGAACAAACATTGTTAAAACAGACATATTTAAATAAATCACCAAATAACATGTTTAAGAAGTTGTTATAAAATCTCATAATATTAAATAAGATTAAAACCTCATTTTTACATGTTGTTTTCTGACATCCAGGTTTAAATACCAATATGTCAACTGTTAAAACAGTTTATTAAAGTGCAAATGTTCTTGCAGTACTACAAAGATGTAAACATTTATTATGTAAACAGATCGACTGAAATTATCATATTAGTGCAAATATAATTTGTGTAAAGTGCAAAGTGCATAGCTAAAAACCAACGTGTATCCCTTAAAATACAACCTAAAAAACCGTGTGTAAATGTAAAAAAGTTAAAAAAGCGGTGAGAAATTCTAAAACTTAGTGTTTGGTCTAAGCAGTTCTAAAAACGATTAACAGCTCAGTGATATCTTGACTATGGCCTTCTGAATCAGGCACCCTAACATTACCAATGATTATATTTTAGAGGCAAGTGTAAAGATCTTCCGTTTGATTCAGGCCCCCCGGATGTTTAGTATCGAGATTTAAAATGTATCTCGTTTCTAACTGGCGCAGGGCTTTGATTCGATCTCCTCCCCTCTTTTTGCTAGGGACACTGTCTATTAGGAAGTATTTCAAGAATACTGGATCAGAATTATGTTTCTCCTCAAAATGTCGGGCCACAGGGTACGATTGATCATGATTCTTAATGGCCCTTAAGTGCTGAAGTACCCTCTTGTGTCCCTCCAGTATAGTGCTGCCAACATATTTGAGACCACACGGGCACTCCAGCACATATATCACATAATTCATTTTGCAAAACAGAGCCTTGGTGATGGGCACTTCACAAGGACTGAAGGGGGTCTTGTATGTAGTCGTTTTAATGCCATGTTGGCATGCCTTACAGGATTTACATTTATAAAATCCTGTGCGCTGACTTAACCATGTTCCTTTGGTCGAACCCTCTAAGTCATTTCGCACCAAGGTATCTCTCATAGATGGTGCCCTGCTGTATGTTATCACAGCTTTCTTAGGTAAGATTTGTCCAATCACAGGATCTCCCAGAATTATGGGCCAATTTCTGCCTATAATTTTTTTTATTGTTTTGCCCTGTTTGCTGTATCCAAAAATAAATCTAAATGTGTCTTTCTTACTTCCGTCAGCTAAAAGGGGCTTAGTTTGGTTACTTAGGAGACTTACCCTGCTGGTATCATTACTTTTTGGATTGCTGTATCAATGCATTTTGGGGAGTACCCCCGTGCCAGGAATCTCTTTCTACTAGCCATTTGTGCCTGCCTCAGATCCTCTTGGTTGCTGCATATCCGCTTCAACCGCAGCATCTCCCCAAATGGTATGCTTTGAATTAAATGTTTAGGGTGGGCACTACTAGCATGTAGCACCGAGTTGCCTGCAGTGGGTTTTCTATGCAGTGTAGTATGTATCTGTCCATTTTTTATGTAAATCTGCACATCCAAAAAATTCACAGTTACAGAACTAATAGAGGCAGTAAACTGTAAATTCAAATTGTTGACATTCAGGTTTTGTACAAACATTTCAGCATAATTTTTTGTCCCTTTCCAGACTACAAATAAGTCGTCAATATATCTATACCATATTTTGACATTGTTGGTCATGTATGTCTTGTGTTCTATATGGAGGACCAGCTCCTCCCACCATCCCATATGAATACAGGCATAACTGGGGGAGAAGCTAGCCCCCATAGCCACTCCACGTTGTTGTTGGTACAGATAATTATCGAATATAAAAACATTGTTGTTAAGACAAAAGTCCACCATATTGACCAACATAGCACTGTGTTGCTCAAAAGCAGGCCCTCTGTGTGCCAGATAGTGTCTTAATGCTTTTAGCCCATCCTGATGTTTAATAGAGGTATACAATGATGTAACATCTAATGTAATGAGCAGATAGTCTTCTTGCCATTCAATGTTTTGAGTTTTGGACAGGAAATCCCGGTATCTCTGATGTAGGAGGGCAGCCCTTTTACATGGCTTTGAAGGAAAAAGTCCACGTATTGTGAGGTCTTCTCTAAAAGGCTGTTGCGGGCTGAAATAATCAGTCTACCTGGGGGCTTGAGGGGATTCTTATGGACCTTGGGTATGAAGTACAAAATAGGGATCACGGGATTGTCATTTTTCAAAAATTTATATTCATCTGTTGTTAAAAGTCCAGCATTCTTCCATGCTACAAGCTTCATTCCATAGTTATTATACATATTTTTCAGGGTTAGCTGGTCACAGCGATGGTAGCATTCCCTGTCCCTTAGCTGTGTCATTGCTTCCTCAATGTACTCCTTCTTGTTCCAAAGTACAAGGTTTCCACCTTTATCCGAATTCCGGATAATTATGTCTTTGTTCTTTTTCAATTTACTCATTAATTGGTAGTATTGCAACTCTTGTTTGTTTGTGTTGGCTTTCGATTTGGCATTCACAACATGGTTAAGTTTTTTGATGTTGGTCGTAACCTGTTCATTGAATATATCGATCGAATCTCGAAGAGTAATCGGATTGAAAGTGGAGCGGGGTTTAAAAGGTGTTATACACCTCTGATGCTCAGATTCACTAGTCAAATGTACTCTGTTCTGGGTTACAGTGTCACTCTCAATGGCTAACTCCTGTAAATATATATTATTTTTGTGCCTGCAATACGCATGCCCATAACAGAAACCACACATTAGTCACGCCAGTGGGGGAGTGACCTCTTTACTAACCCACCCTGACATAAGCCCAGGACTTCACGCAGGCCAGTAGAACAGGGATGAAACATGTTGGTGCTATAGGGTCATACGACCATCACATCCTTACACCCTGATAGTATTCTAGTTTCAAACTTCCTTTCCACCCTACTAATAAAAGGATACTTTTGGAGTGGGTGGGGAATTTTATCTTTAAAGTTATGCCCCTTACACATTATCTTCATAAGAGCACCCTGAAATATGGTAAATTCTACCCTGACCTTTAGGAGTCGGGTGAAACTGATGATGAAGCATGCCACTACTAGAGTGGGTGAGGGTTATATAAAGAAAAGGGTCAGTTTTCCCTTCCCACTCCTATAAGTGTGTGTGTCATTCTGCGGCATACCATTTGGTCCTATATTAGCCTTCAAGGAGCCGTTTCTTGCTCCAGAAGGGATACCTCTTTGTTCTGTAGTACATTGATGATGTACAGGAACACATTTTGTTCTTCAAGGGTGGATCCTCAATGTCATATCAGCACCAAAAGGTAGTCAGCAGTTCCTTTCCACCCCCTCGCTGTCTCTTCGTCCTTGCTCCCTGTTAGAAATGGGGGTCTCTAGTTGGCAGTGGCTTGCACCCTTTTCAAGTAGGGACCCTTCCTTCTAGTCAGGATAAGGGAGTTACACACCCAAATAACCCCTACTCACCCCTTTGGTAGCTTGGCACGAGCACTCAGGCTTATCTCAGAGGCAATGTGCAAAGTATTTGTACATAACACACAGTGATTTTACACAAAGTACCTCAAATGCGTCAAAATCCACAAGGCAAAACATCTGCAGAGGAGGGAAGTGCTAGAAAACACAGCGATGAGTCGGTTCCTGAGTCCTTGGGTAGGCGATGCATCAGTTCTGCTGCACGCAGGAGAAGTGATGCATTGAATCTGGACTGTAGGGGGAAGTGTTGAAATCCAAGACGGTTATGGTCTGCAAGTCATGCGTCGGAAAACCTGTCGCACAGGTTCGATGCGTGCAAATCTGGACATGCTGGAGATCGATGCAGTGGTGGCAAACAGGCGCTGCATCAGTTTCTTCAGCCGCGGTCCCCCATTACGTAGATCTTGTCAGCTGCACAGCATGGCTTGCGTCGGAGTCAGTGTGGTGGTCTTGGACTTCAGAGACACGGTGCACTGACTCGGGCTGTGGGAGTCTCTTCAGCCATGGGCAGGCACTGAGCCGATTTCTTAGGCTGCATGACGGTGGTGCGTGGAACTTTCTCCCGCATGGCGGTGCTGCATTGGAAAAACAGGCGTTGGAAGGGTTAACTGTCAATTTTGAAGGCTTCAAGCAGACCTTGGCGGCAGGAACAACCTCTAAGGGCCCAGAACTGGTTTTGGCACCATTTGGTAGGTCAGAACTCCCAGCAGTGGAGTTCAGGGATGATGCAGGTGAAGTCTTTGCTGGCCCTGAGATTTCTTAACAGGAGGCAAAAATATACAAGCCCTTGGAGAAACATCACAAGCAGGATACAAAGCAAAGTCCAGTCCTTTTCCACTCCAAAGCAGAAGCTGCAACTGCAGGCCAACCCGTGCAAAGCCACACTGAGCAAAGGGGCAGCACCCCTCCTTACACCTCTTGATCCAGAAGTGTTCTAAAAATCTGGGGTTTTAGGTCCGATACTTATTCCCCGTTTTTCCTTTGAAGTAGGTATTCTACAAAGGATTGTCTTTGTAGTGCACAAGTTCTTGTACTGCCTGGTCTTGGGACTAGACACACTCCAGGGGGGTAGAGACAGCATTGTGAGAGGCCATGCACAGCCCTATTCTGGTGCAGGTGACAGCTTCTCCCACCACTCTAGCTCAGGAAGGCCCATCAGCCTGGTGATGGGCCATCAGGATATGCATGGCACATCTCAACTCCCTTTGTGTGACTGTCTAGAGTGAATGCACAAACAGGCCCCTGTCAGTCTAAACCAGGCATTGATTCCACAGGCAGGCAGAGGCAGAGGGTGGTTAAACAAGAAAATGCCCACTTTCTAAAAGTGGAATTTTCAAACACACAATATAAAAACCATCTTTACTAAAAGATGTTTTTTTTAATTCTGAGCTCAGAGAGCCCAAACTCTAAATCTCTAGCTATTTCCAAATGAAATTTACTCTTGTAAGATGTTACAAGGCAGCTCCAGTGACAGCATATGGTAGAGCTAGTTCTTGCGATAGAGAAAAAAACAAATGTGGCAGTATGTCACTATTAGGACATGTAAAACACACCATTACATGTCCCGCCATTCACATACACTGCACTCTGCCCATGGGGGTACCTTGGGCCTACCTTATGGGTGCCTTACATGTAGTAAAAGGGAAGGTAGGGGCCTGGCAATGGGGGCACTTTCCAGGCCGACATGGAAGTTTAAAACTGCACTCGCATACACTGCAATGGCAGGCCTGAGACAAGTTTACAGGGCTACTCATGTGGGTGGCACGACCTGTGCTGCAGGCCCACTAGTAGCATTTGATTTACAGGCCCTGGGCACACATAGCATAGTGCACTTTACTAGGGTCTTACCAGTAAATCTAATATGCCAATTATGGATAACCAATCATAATCATAATTTACACAGGGAGCACTTGCAATTTAGCACTGATCAGCAGTGGTAAAGTGCCCAGAGTACCTAAACAAGCAAAAACAAAGTCCAGCATACAGTCAAAAATACAAGTAGTAGAGGCAAAAAGACAGGGGAAACCACATCAAGGATGCCAGGTCTAACACCCCCACTTTCCCACCCTCCGTCCCCACCTTCACTTTCTCTACCCCTTGCGTCACCCTCCTCTAGTGAGAGATAGGCCTGCTCCTGTGTACTCAAAGTTGGAGAAAAAAAAGACTAATAATATGACTATGTAACTTGCAAGGCGCGAGATGAGTGTTAATCATGCCTGTATACTTTCCCTGTATGGAGCGAGAACTCAGTACTCTGTTTTACGTTCTTTTTCTCATAAATTGGTATCTGTTATTCTGTTAGTAGCACTCTTGTTAGATTGGGGAGATTGTAAAATGCCTAAGACAAATGCACAAAATTTGAAATGTTACTTTGAAGCTTTTTGAAAAACAGCAATAAAGTTTTTTCGTAAGAATAAAATCTGGCATCTGTATCATTAGGAGCAGTTTAAAAGGCATAAAAACATGAAACTATGAATTATGTTTCCAGTTGCATCTAAACCTCTTTCTTCCTGTGTGGTGTTTTCTTTTCTTCCTGAGGTTTTCTATATGGTCTAGACCTTCTTTGATATCAGGAGAAAGTTTCTTAAACATAGCTGTGATCATGGAATAGGATTCCTCTTTTTTTCAGCATTGACTTAATTGTGTGCTTTGGCCAAGAGAGTTTTAGTATGATTGGGCATCTTAGGAGTGCATCTAGGAGCTAACTTCCTATACTGCATGGAATGTTTTCCAAGGCCTTCTTCATAATCTTTTGCGAATTTTCCTCAATTGCACTTCATCCGACCATAGCTGCCATAATTGTCAAACTCGGGTCTATTTGATTTGCCCATACTGACAGAAACCCAGGAGAAAGATGAGCGAGAGAAATAGAATGGGTTCTGCACCAAGAAGAATCCTTGATTGATGTTGAAGGTTACAGTGAGCAGTGGAATTGGTGGGCACATTTTCAAATGCAAAAGCAGGCATCGGAAATTGTGATTTGGCACCACGATGGAGTTGAAGAGTTAAGGTGCCTCCAGCTGGAAAAGTTACTCGAGGCCTCTTCAGCGGGCTTGTGGTCTTGGTGTCTTGCCCTGCCCAGGCCAGCTCCTCACAAAATCTCCCCTTCCAGTATTACCATGCACAGAAGTAGAAGCAGGGGTGGTGCTTTCTATCAATACCAGCATTACAGCTTTGGAAGCAGTCGCAGCTCACACAGGTAAGCACTGTGGGGCAGTGAGGCGGGATGGGGCGGGGCTGGGTGGGGGTAGTGGAATTCGACATACGACGGGATAGTAAAAAGTAAATAAATAAATAAAATCACTTACCTTGCGCTCGCCGCATCGCCGGCTCGGCGATGCAGGGAGCGCAAGGTAAGTGGTTTTATTTATTTATTTATTTACTTCTCACAATCCCTTCGTATGTCGAATTACATTACCCCCACCCTGCCCCACCTCACCGCCCACCGCGTTTACCTGTGCGAGCCGCCACTGTTTGGACGTTTCTGCAATAAAGGTCACATGGTCACATGTCCCCTCCTGTCATTGCAACAGGCCTTCCGTGGCTACTGTATTGTATTGTAATTGCATTTATATAGCGCTTACTACCCCTGACTAGGCGTCAAAGCGCTTTTTTGGCGAGTAGCACGCTACTCCGGAACCCATAAAGGATTAGTGTTGAATAAGTGTAGTGAAATATGAAAGTAATTTGAGTGGTGGGAGGGTTAGTCAGTTATTTGGATTCAGAAGGATAGCGGAGGGGTAGAAGAGGGAAATAGGTTTGCATTTATATAGCGCTTGTTACCCCTGATGGGGTGTTGAAGCGCTTTTTTGGCGAGTAGCACGCTACTCCGGAACCCATAGAGGATTAGTGGTGAATTAGTACAGTGAAATATGAAAGTAATTTGAGTGGTGGATATTAGTCAGTTATTTGGATTGAGAAGGATAGTGGAGGGATAGAAGTGGGAAAAAGGTTTGCATTTATATAGTGCTTGTTACCCCTAATTGTGTGTTGAAGCGTTTTTTTGGCCGTGCTACTCCGGAACCCATTCATCGGAGAGGGAAGGGAAGAATCACGTGACAGTAGTGTGCAGAGGGAAAGATAAGCACACTAGGGAGACCGCAAAAAAAACAACAACAAAAAACACACACACCACCATGAACTTTTTGAGAAGTCTTAAACAAAAGGAACAAAAAATAACAGCATCTGAAATATCGCACAGAATGAACAAACAAAAGAAGAGGAAGGAAAGCCTGCACATCCTAATGAACAAGCAAGCAGATGAGTGTCAATGAAGCCTCCCAATGTTAAGCAAAGGGCAGTATATAAGTACACTATAAGCTAACAATAAGTAAAGCAACAAACAACGCAGGTGATGTCTAGTAGGCAAGACCTAAAAATGCAGCAAACACCCTCTGGGTGTTTTTAGACTTAGGAATAAGCACCAAGGCGGAAACGTGTTCCTTGGTATGAAAATGAACAATGCAATTCAGGAATTTCCAGGGTGCTCTCGGCTTCCTCCTATAGTGCGAGGGAAAACCCACATCACCTAAAGATAACAAGCGCGTGCAGGGTGGTATCTATGCACTAGACCAGGAGTTGTTCAAAGAAATAACGATTACACAACGCAAGTGTTGAATGCGAAAAGCCAAAACTTTTGTTCACTACTTTGCAGTGATATGCACACTGTAGTCTTCCCTGGGTTTGCCCATGCCTCCATGAGAACCTTATAAGACCTTCAATCATTGTGTGTATTTGTTGCTTGCATCATGGTTAAGATGGCCAATTTGGTACTCTCTCGTTCTAATTCTAAAATTTACCCAATTGTTCCTTTCCCAGGTTTGCATGCCATGTCCTTTTTTGTCCTTTTTTATGGTATGTGCTTGATCCCCTTTCCATTCTGGCTGTGCAATCAATGTCCCATTCTGTGGTGTGTTTAACCACATTCCCCCATCATCTGCCTCCCTCTTAGCTTGAATGTCATGGCTCTCTGTGTGTTTTTTTGTACCCAGCCTCCTTCCCCAGCCCAATTCTCCCCTCATTGTAAGCAATGGCACCTACTTGTGATATAAACTCGAATTTTGTTCCCCACCAAAGTATCCCTTCTAGTCTTATAGCATTGTGTTAGACCTAGTCTGGTGTATCTACCCTAATCCTTGCCCCAAGAAAATGCATCCCTGCCCAATATGAGCTCTATCTATATTTGTTTTTTTGTGATTTCTCCAAAAAGCACATGATTTATGTCATAAGTTGGAAATTTAATGTATACATCTACCTTTTCCCTGTCATGCCCTCATTTAAGTGTTTATGAGTATTCTTGCATCAACATTTTTGGACAACTCATTTCACTGGAGCATGAAACCCTGCAGGTTATTGCTGGATGCCTCTGTGTGAACACATGCACATGTGGAAAACAAGAAAAAGGTGTGATAGAGAAACACTAGACCAAATCTAACTCCTGGAATGGATGCACATGCTGTGGACAAAAACAGGCTGTAAGTTAACCGGAGACTAAAGGTAAGTATATAGGAACTGTCTAGAATAAACTATTCGAAGAAATGCGCCACAAAGGCTTACTGATTTTTGCAGTGGATGTTAGTATGACAAGCTATGACCAGAATACAAGATAGCAACCACAGGTTACCACTGTAAACCAGACCAGTCAGAAGTGAAGGAGATAAAAAAATAGAAGACCCAAGAGTTTTGAACACAACCAAATACACAATAAGAGAGAGGTTCTGGAGTCAACCTAATGAGAGGGAACCCAAAGGGAAAAAACAACAAGCGTGGGGTACAAGTAAATGGGTGTGAAGTGGTACAAAATGGAGAAGTAAGACAACTAATGACACGTTGCAAGGTGTGAACGCCAAGTCAGAAGGCCCTTATGTACTGGCACTACCCCTTATGCCCTGGAAGTACATCCATAACTAGAAAGTGAGTGTTTAAGTGTATCAGTCAAGGAGCTGTATAGTATTCACAGTGACTATTGTTTCTACTGTTCCGTTCTCCAATATCTCCAGCCCCGACTAAGCCTATGCCTGATCACCTGTCTTCACTGAACTCTGAGAAATCATGATCATGGGGAAGTCTCATGTTTTCCTGCACTGTTGTGCCTATCATGATTTGAAAATGCAACCCCTGGGTGCAATTTTCTTCCTCTTCTTTGTTCCCACCAGTAGATTGCTGTTTTATTTTGTATATAGCCCCTTCCCTTCATGTGACACAATTAACTTGCAACGGTATGTCCATTAGATTGTATTACCATTGTGTGCCTTCTATGTTAGATTAATGGCAAATGGTGATGATTCAACACACTGTCAGGTGTAGCGGGGGCCTACTTTGGTTGCTATTAGGCCTCCGCTCTGCTGCAGCTAAATGATGCACACCACTCATGTTTGCTGTATGAGCAGGAAGGTCACGTGCGACCCCGGACTGTTTATTTAAGCTCTCTGGCCACGCCTGGACAGAGAGTGATACAATGTGTAGATTCCCTTCCGGGCCAGGTTCCGGGCCCTGCCTCCGCGGGACTCGGGTCACTACATCCCTCCCCAAGTTAGTGTTCAAACTAAATAATGAAACTAACAGACAAAGTCTCAAAGCTTCCGATTGGGAGGCAGATGCGGTCTCAAGTTATACTTTAGCTGACTGGACCGTTGACTCGTGGGCTGACTCTGTGGTGATGGCATGACTGTGCCAGCCCTTGAGTCTATGTTCGTGGTTGATAGTGGGGAAGAGTTTGCTGCACTCTGATCTCCAGCGGGGATGGATGACACTTCACCTGCAGGTTTTTCTTCATGTCTGACACCCCCGGTTTCATATTCATCTCGAACAGGTGGTGGCACCTTCCTGAACCAAGAGATGTTTCTGGTTAATATGTCTGCCCCCTTTTGGGCAGTGATTGCGGTGCCGTTTGCTTTCAGGACAGTCCACAGCCTTGGTTCACATGCAGTTTTGAATTTCCCTCCACTGCAACGATTTCGCACCAGCACAGAGCTCCCTGGCACGATGATTCGAGTCTTGGCTCCCCGCTGTCGACTGGCGTAGTCATTATTCTTTTTCCTGCGAACCTGGGTGTTGTTCGGTTCTTAGGGTTCTGGGGACCAAGCTTCAGTTACAGGGATAGTGTCTCTGCGATTTCCCGTAAGCATTAGGGACCACAGTGATCTCTGAGTCGTGCAGTGTTAGGTGCTGCGGTTCTCCTGTAGGAACCGCTGTAGTGTTGTCTCAGGGTCGGTTTGTTCGGCCACTGCGATTCGTAGAACTTTGTTTAATGTCCTCATGAAACGCTCAACTTCGGCGTTAGCTTGCGGCCATTGTGGCCCAATCTGGCGATGGCGCACTCCCAGCCATGTGAGCAGTTTTTTTAACTCTCCTCCCTGAAAGGGGGGGGCTGTTGTCAGTTTTTGTAGATGTTGTAGATGTGTGAATGCAGTTGATGCAATCACTTCGACCAGAGGAGACTTGGAATAACTGTCAATGATCACAGCCATTACTCTTCCTTCTGGAAAACTCCCAAAGTCGAGGCTAACCTGTGACCAGGTTGTGGTGGCTGGCATCTCAGTGATCACAGGAGCAGGTGACTGTTGGCTGCTAGTGAGCTGACAGGGTCGACAATTTCTGATGAGAGCATCTACTGATGCCTCTAGCCCAGGGAACCATACTTTCTCTCTCATGTGCGACTTCATGCGCACAGTCCCTTGATGCCCTTCGTGGGCGAGGGCAGTTGCTCTTTCTTGGAGGCTCACAGGAAAGACTATTCAGGATCCCCTCAACACTAAACCTTTGGCTGCTGCGCTCAGCTCATCTCGCATTTTCCATAGTTTTCCCAGGTGTTCTCTCTCTTGTCCGTCCCACTTGTTGGTGTCACGTAGGAAGTCTTCCCAAGATCGTTTCTGCAGAGAGGCCATCACTTTGCTCAGAACTGGGTCTTCAGTGTTGGCTGCTTTGATTTCATCAATGGTGAGGGCGCGGGGACAGGCCCACTGTGAGATCATGTCGACGTATTCTTCTGTCGTTCTGTCTTGTTCAGTATCTTCTTGCGCCAGACTGGGCGGATGCCGCGAGAGGTAGTCTGCCGGGTTTTTTGCTCCAGGGCAGTAGACCAATTCAATTTCGTAATGTTGCATTTGAATGGCCCACCGTTCAATCCTTGGTGGGGGATGAGGTGCAGTCCCTTTGAACAAAGGGATTAGTGGCTGGTGGTCGGTCACGACTCGGAATGGGTGGCCGCTTACGTACAGATAGAAGTGATTGCACGTCCATTTGATTGCGAGCGCTTCTCTCTCGATTTGAGAGTAGCATGCCTCGGTCAGGGTGAGGGCTTTACTCGCAAAAGCAAGGGGCGCCCACTTGCCTGGTTCACTGTCCTGTGTTAAGAGCACACCCAGGCCTACCGGGCTGGCATCCACCAGGAGTTCAGTCATTCAGGTAACGTCGAAGTACGCCATGGTGGTCCTGCTTAAAAGCGCTTCTTTCACCCTTCGGAACGCTCCGTCTTCTTCAGTGCCCCATTTCCAGGCAGCATCTTTCTTCGTGAGGGCCCGTAGTGGTTCTGCGATTGTGGCAAGGTTAGGTATAAACCGCCCACAGTAGGTGGCCATTCCGAGGAAGCTGCGTACTTCTGACGCAGTTGTTGGGGCTGGTGCTTGCTGGATGGCATGGGATTTCCGCAGGTCAACTCGGACGCCATCCTGGCTGAAGACGTATCCGAAGAATTCAATTGTGTTTTGAAAGAACGAACATTTATCTCTATGGAGGGTTACTCCATGGTCGGAAAGCCACTGCAGCGTAGCTCAAAGGTGTCGGTGGTGCGCTTCGATGGTTGCCGAGTGTATTAGAATGTCGTCACTTACATTTAATACGCCTTTGAGGCCTGGTAGCATCTCACACACTGCGTTTTGGAATATTTCAGCTGCAGACGAAATCCCAAAGTTCAACCTCTTGTAGCGACGCAATCCTATGTGGGTCGAGAAGGTTGTGATGTACTGGCCCTCCTCTGCCTACTTCAGCTGGTGATAGCCAGCATTGAGGTCCAACTTGGAGAACCATCGGGATCCATTTAGGTCAGCTACTATGTCATCGACTGTTGGTGTGATGTGCCTTTCCCTTTTGATTGCCTGGTTGGGTAGGCGCATGTCAATGCATACTCTGAGCTTCCCGGGTTGTTTTGGTTTCTCGGCTATCACCATGGGCGAGACCCACGTGGTCGGTCCAGTAACCTTCTCAATCACTCCCTTTTGTTCCAGACTGTGGAGTTCTTGTTCCACCAGTGGTCGTAGGTGAAACGGTATGCATCTGTGAGCAGCGCTGTTGACTTCACGGCCTTGTCTATGTGTAGTTTGATGGCCGGTCTCTTCATGCACCCTAGTCCTCTGAACAGTTGGGGGAATAGTTCCAGGATGTCGTCTGTGCGCAGCGCTTTGATGGCTCGGGCAAACGTGATGAGGCCTAGATCTTCAGCTGTGTAGCTACCTACTAGCGTGCCGGCTTCTCTGTCTACTATGTGAAACATCGTCGCAACTTCTTGACCTTCCGATCGTACCGGTACAGTAATCTTGCCTTTCAGGGGAAGCGGTGTTTGGCTCCCGTAGGTGAGGATTTTGACATGTGACGGTACCAGCAGGGGTTTTGGGCTGGAGTTGTTTGTATTGTTGACTCCCCATGACATTCACGGAGGCTCCTGTGTTGATCAGGGCGGTGACTCGGGATCCTGCTAAATCTATGACGCACGTGGGTTGTGGGCGTCTTCTCCTTTTGAGGTCACTGGCAAAAGAAATGAGGTAGCATTCGCTTTCTTCATCTGTGGAGGAATCTTCTAGATAGCGTTGTCGTGACAAAGTGCAAAATGGTTGGGGGTTCCACATTTCGAGCATGTCTTCCCTAAGGCTGGGCATTCATCCTGCGGGTGCTCCTCTCTTCCACAGTATCTGCACTGTGATCTGGCTGGACTTTTTGCTGGCCATCGTCCTCGATTTCCTTTGTTGGGCATCCGGAGGGCATCAGCATGTTCTGTTTTGATATTTATGGATTTGTCTGGCTGTTGGCTGATGGCCATGTCCATTTCTGTCACCCTGGCATGATGAGGATTTCCTCCAGTGAGATTCCTGGTTTGCGGAGGATGAGCGTGCGTAGGGTTTTATTGCGGCATCCCTGTATGACCTGCACCCTCGCCTCCTTGTTCTGATCATCATCCATGCACGTGCTGGCCAGCTCTCTTAGGCATGCATGGAACGTGTCCATGGACTCTCCTTCTCTTTGCCGTGCCTGACGTAGTTTGAATCTCTCGTAATCGGGATTCAACTGAGGGTCGAAATGTGCATTAAGAGCTCTGACAGCCGCGTTGTAGTCATCCGCGGCTCCGGTGTTAGACAGGTGCGCAAACAATTTGTAAATTTCCTCGCCCGTAAAAATGCAGTTGAAGGGAGCGTTTCACGGTATCATCGGTCTCCCGCGTCGCTGTAAAATAGTTGTCCAGGCGGCTGATCCACACCTTCCACCTGGGAGATGCTGTAGGCGGGTCAATCAGTTCGCTGAATGGTGGCAACGCATTTATCTGGGTATGCTGCGTGTTGGGTTGGATGTGCTGGTGGCCAGCCTGCGGTCCTAGTTGTGGCTGATGTGGTTGTGGGGTGCCGGTGCTGCTGCCTCGGTCATGGTAGCCTCTTTCCTCAGAGAGACTTGTTGCTACTTGTGTGGTGTGATGGCCTTCACTGTGTTTTTTTTTCTTTTCTCTCTCTAATCAGGTGCCCCTTTTCCAGCTCTTGACTCTTGTGCTGACATATTCTTAGAAGTGGTGGCCACGTGCAGCTTCCTGCTTGCACGGTCTTCTTCACTTTCAGGTTTCTGAGACCTGGGCATCAGGCCTGCAGTGTAGGCTATTCAGGGCAGAGTCGGGTGCCACGTGATGAAAATTCCTGGCCGGGGGGGCCACGGTCAGAAACAAAGCAGTAGGAGTGTCCTGTGCCGGTGCGCGTGCAGGCGTTTGCTCAGGCACTGCTCTGTGTGGGCTATGTTAAACGCCGTGGCTCGCAGAACCTCGTGGCCTGCAGGGGGCGAATTGTGCGTGTGCGTGCACTGCGTGTGCGTGCACTTCCAGGACCAGCGTGCGCCAGCGGTCATACCTGGAGGAGCTCCTGGGAACTGGACCTTCCGTGGGCCACGCTGCACCGCGGGCTGCACGAGACAGTGTGCAGCTGTCAGCAGGGACCCACGGCAGCGGGGACAACACTCCAAAAGTATAGAGCGGGTAGGAGCGCCGGCTGGTCAGCCGTGTGTGCTTTGGCAGGTTATGCTGGCATCGAGTCATATGGTGGACGTCATGGGGTCTGATTGGCATGGACGGGTTGTCGGACGGTGACCACCCTCGTCGCCAGTGTAGCGGGGCCTACTTTGGTTGCTATTAGGCCTCCGCTCTGCTGCAGCTAAATGATGCACACCACTCGTGTTTGCTTTATGAGCCGGAAGGTCACGTGCAACCCCGGCCCATTTATGATGCCACACCTGGCCAGAGAGTGATACAATGTGTAGGTTCCCTTCCGGGCCAGGTTCCGGGCCCCGCCTCCGTGGGTCTCGGGTCACTACATCAGGCTCCTTGTGGAATGTGGTCTTAGGCCTTCTAGCCTACTCACCACTAGCAAGAGCAAAGAACCGGGGTGGAACAAGGGTAAACTCATTTGTGATAAATTATCTTTATATTACACCCTTTTGAAAACATCAATACCTGCTGCATTTACAGCAGTGTTGATGTTGTCAGTCTCTTTAAAGGAGCCTGGCAGTGAAAGCAGGAAGAGGACAGCTCTGGAAGAGGTGGCATAGTCAAAGGAATGTAGAAATAGACAAATAAACAACAGGCTGGCCAGATGTGAAGAGGGCAAGAGATTTCTCTCGGAAAATAGAGAGTTCTCATGGTGCAAGGCTAACCTCATGGAATATATATTGTGGTGAGTAGCACAAGCCAAATGGTAATGAAAGGTCTAGTTGCAATAAATTCAAATTGTTGTTCTTCCACTTATTTTTACTTTATTATGGGTCATTAGTTTTCTTTTCATATATAGTGGGATCAGGGCCAGTGCATCCATTCGTTGGGGTATGGAACAGCACCCCAACAGAGGGCTGTGATGGGTAAAAGGGGGTGCAAAATTAGCCCTGTGGTAGGGTAAGAGATGGCTAGATATGATTTTTGTCTGAGTCTCTGAAAGCCTTGCATCATTACTGAAGTGGGAAACATTATAATGTTATCTGGTAACCTACATAACACAAAAGCCTCACAACGTGTTCACACAGTAAAATAGTGGAACAAAATAGCAAAAATAAAAAAGGCTATGAAGCATAGCAGCATCCCTGGTATGTGCAAAAAGTCAGAGGTACTACGTTTTTTTAAGTGGAATTGTCATATCTGAATGGTAGCAGTCTCGGACGGATTTAAATATCATTTGAAATGCTCCATTGATCAAAAGAAATGAGATGATCATTTCAGTATTTTCAGAAGTCTTTTATTGCTCTAGGTTAGAGAAATTCACGGAAGAAAAAACACAAGACGTTGATGTGAAAACCATGACTACTGAATTAGAGAAACCTTGAACAAAAGGTCAGGTCAAATGGGGCACGAAAATAAGTGGATGGGGCTATGAGAGCATTGCATTGAGAACTACTAAATAGAAAAAGACTCAGCTGCTGGTCCCAATGCTTGCAGAGCTATCCTGAAAGAATAAGGTAAACAGAACTCAGCAATAATTGAAATGAAAAGCATGTGGGCAATAAGGAGGAAGGGGTCACAGTGATCCAAAGTAAATGCTATGATTGTGCCCTTAAGAAAAGGTGAAACAGAAAAAACATAATAGCATGTTATTTCTTAAAAACTGAGTCATCCAGTAAGGAGACCTGCCTCTGGAATACAGTACATTTATTTCTTACAATACAGTACTGCAATTTGGCTTGAAATCTGGCATATTAAAGAAAGGAGTTTATGAGTCATATTTATCAACTAACGATTAGTTTTACCCAGCTGAGGAGATGCTCTGGAGTATAAAGTCGTATATGAAGCATATTGTGTTGTTCCACTAAATATGATAAACTCAACATTTGAGCAGGATGTGTCCAAGCATGTTAGCCTTGTATTTTTCTTATCATAATCTTAATGCCCAATAGTATCCACTTAAACTTCCTTCTTCTGCAGAGTGATCACAAGAGCACCTAGAGCTGAAAGGAGTCGTGGTACTTAAATGCATGTGAGGGCACAAACACATCTTCATCAAAGGCCTACAATACAAGTAGGCTGCATTCTACCTGACTGCATCATGTAGAAAACAGGCAGCAAAACATTTTGTGAACATTGAAATTTCAACTTTGGAAAAAAGCAGTCGCCAGCATGAATTCATGGGTGTCATGTAGTAACATCCAGGGTGGCAGCTGCTATTCCTGGTGGCAATGCAAATTGATATATTTTCCAAATGCTTTATTAAAAATACAATGAGCAGAATTTACGTTTAAAAATCAAGTATGTTTAATGCAAATATTGTACTAGAAACATACAATCCTCTGCCTTATAGGTCACCTTACCTATGGCCTTTACTATCAATAGCTTTACACTGGGGCAGACATTCTATGTGCCCTGCATTGTCATACATGTTTTCTTTATCCTTCACGCTCATTTTGGGTATTTGAATGAATTCTTGGCTCCCTTTTGAGCTTCCTATCTCTGTTGTCCGCAAATGCTGTTTGCCAACAGCACAAACTGAGTGTACCAGTACCTAAGAGCCTTGCCCTAATTTCTGACTCTCTCCTATATTTAAACTATAGGACAGAGTGCACACTGAGCCTCATGCCAGGTTCCCTCGAGTTGAGGCACAACATCAGACGATTGTTGGTAAGCTTCAGGTTTCTGTATGAATGCCACATTTGATTGATTGTGCATATACTGTATCGTGGTGTTCAATATTCACCATATTCTAGGTGAATTCTGTATTGTTAGAAATGGAGTTTCTGGTTGGCTCAGGTATACACCCAAACCAGGCAAAACCAACCACTCTATTCAGGGTAAGCTAGATACACTACTAGGATAACCTGTGCTCACCCTCTGGTAGCTTGTCACAGAACAGGCAGGCTTATCTTAAAAGGAAATGTGCAAAGTATTTGTGCAACACAAACACACAGTAACAAAATGAATACAGCGCAAAAAGACTCCATACCGGTTTAGAAACTAGGGGCATATTAGCAAGACCCACGTTACAATTATCACCGTTTTAGCGGCAGGAAACTGCCGCTAAAACGGCGATATGGGCTTGCTAATATGCGTTATGAAATTCCAATAGAAGCCCAGGTTAGATGTCCTGCACATCTAACCTGGGCTTCTATTGGAATTCTATAACGCATATTAGCAAGCCCATTATCACCGTTTTAGCGGCAGTTTCCTGCCGCTAAAACGGCGATCATTTTATCGCCGGTCTTGCTAATATGCCCCTGGCTTTCTGTATTCGGAACAAAACAAGAGCAAAACGATAAAAATCACATGTATACTTTTCGAGTTATGCACATTTAAAAATCACAATAACCGCCAGCTACGAATATCTTAAGTGTGCAGGAGAATACAATGTTTAGCTTAACGCTGACGTCTAGCAGGTTAGTTGTGATCACTCAGGACCGGGGTGACTGGCAGGAGACTTCACCTGGGATTTGGAATTATTCAAGAGTATACTTATCCAGCAACAAAAGGTAGCAGGAGGTCTCTCCCAGACTTGTGCGTTAGGTTAATTTCAGCCACTCGAACAACCACAGTGACTAACTATGGGTTTCCCCCTGGCCCCGCTGCACACTGTACTTTGTCGGTGGGGGTGCTGATGGGGGTGGAGAACCCAGCGTTGATGGGGTGGCATGAACACAAGGAAGTGTCGGCGGGCCTTGTGAGTTGGGCCCATGTTGTTGAGGTTGGCTTCATTCCGCGAAGCGACGGGCAGTCATCGCACTGCACCGGGGGGTGTAGACAGATGATGAGCTTTGTGTCTCGGTAGCAGTCTGGATCACCAAGGCAACGCGTCTCGGGAAAGCATTGCTGAAGGACGGGTGGAAATCACAGGAACGCCATCTCAGAGGGATGCATCAGGAGTCCTATGCAAATCGCTGATCGTGGGCACACACAGCGAGAGACCTGCAGTCAAATAGGAGTGCTTGCTTTACTCACAAGTGGGTTTTAGTGATCAGACATGTTCTTATCCTTGTCGGCTGCCCTCTACCGGACTCTCAAGTGGCAGAGTCGAATGGTAGGGGTAAGAAGGCGAAATCTTTGATGGCCCTAAGATTTCCAGAACAGGGGGCAAGCTAACAAGCCCTTGGAGAATGCTTTAAAGTCAGGATAACACAAACATAGCAGGCAGCAGGCCAGCACAGCAAGGCAAGTACCAAAGTGGCAGTCCATCCTGCAGCTCAACAAGCAGCAGGCCAACACAGCAGAGCAATTAGCAGAGTGGCAGTCCCTCCTGGAAACACAGCAGTTCCTTCTGGCAATGTGCAGATGTAGAACCAGCGATGTCTGGTTACAGGTCAAAAAAGTGTTGGATTAGATGGGGTCAGAGACCCAGTACTGATACCAAAAAGTGCCTTTGATGTAGGGGTGACTTCAAAAGAACTCTCTAAAGTGCACAGGTCCCCTTTCAGCCCAGTCCCGTCTACCGGCCAAGCTATGGGGGTTAAATCAGCCCTGTGTGTGGAGACAGGACACTACCCTTTCAAGTGAAGTGTTACCTCCTCTCCTCCCTCCTGCCCAGGATTAACCATCAGTATGCAGATGAATGCAGATGCAGTTGAGTGTCTTGTGGCTGTCTAGAGGGAATGCACAAATGTATCGGTCATCTCGCCCGGCCCAGACGTGCATTGGAGACAGGCTGTCCGGCACACAGAGCAGCAAATGCAGAGAAATGTCTGCTGTCTAAAAGTGAACACAAGGACTGAGCACTGAAATTTTTCAGACACTCACCCCCAGTCACAGATCTGGGTTGAATCCATCATCGTTCTGTAGCTCACTTCGCCACAACAGTGCAGACCCAGCTATATGCCAATCAGTCTTGACCCTGTGCCTCATGGGAACAGTCCAGCCTGAACTGCCAAACCAGGTCTTCCCTGGACTGGAAACAAGCATCCTGGGACCAGTTTCGGGGTAACACCCCTCATCAGCCAGGCTAGCTTGAATCCAGTGGCAAAGTGAGCAAGGGACCCACGTCTGGGCATACCCTGCCAACATAGGGCAAACAAAGCAAACACAAGGAGATGATGGAGGGAGAACTGAAACTTTTCAGACACTCACCCCCAGTCACAGATCTGGGTTGAATGCATTGTCGTTCTTTAGCTCACTTCGCCACCCCAGTTCAGACCCAGCTATATGCAAATCAGTCTTGACCCTGTGCATCATGGGAACAGTCCAGCCCGAACTGCCAAACAGTGGCATTTCTAAGAGTAAAGTTAAATCCAACCTCACCAGTAAAAAGGATTTATCAATACCATTGCAAACATATGAAACATCAAACAGCTACTCCTCTTTGATCAGGAATTACAGCTTAAAAGACTATTAAGGAATGCCCAAGGCCACCCTATGAGAGGGGTAGGCCTCATAGTAGAGAAAAACAAAAGAGGCTGTTTGTCACTACCAGGACATGCAAAACATAAAGGTACATGTCCTACCTTTTACTTACATAGCACCCTGTTCTTAGAGCTAACTAGGGCCTACCTTAGTGGTGACTTATATGCAATAAAAGGGGAGTTTAAGGCTTGGAAAGTAGATTTTAAGTGCCAAATCGGAGTGGCAGTGAACTGTGCACACAGGTCCTGAAATTGCAGGCCTGAGACAGGTGTTAAAGGCTACTTCTGTGGATGGCACAATCAGTGCTGCAAGTCCACTAGTAGCATTTAACTTGCAGGCCCTGGGTACATGGTGTACCACTTTACAAGGGACTTATAAGTAATTAAATAGATCAATCAGGTTTACACCAATCACAAACATGTTTAGGGAAGAAGCCCATGTGCTTTAACAGTGGTTAGCAGTAGTAAAGTGCTCAGAATCCTAAAGCCAATAAAAATATACTGCAAAAACGTGGAGGTCCAAAGCAAAATGTTTGGGGTAAGACCACCCTAAGGCTGACAGGTCTAACACGTGTACCCCCCCCCAGCTGAAAGTGGGGAGGGCTAACCCAGTGTCAATGGAGTTCTCTTCACAAAGCTGGAAAAGCCTGGATAGACCATCAGCATTGGAGTGGTCTTCCCCTGGTCTGTGTTCCTCCCTGAAATCCATACACTGTAGTAAAATGGACCACCTCAAAATTTTGGATTCTCACTCCTCATTTGCATGAGCCACCTAATGGGCCTGTGGTCAGCAGGAATCAGGAAGTAAGTGCCAAACCAGTAGGGGCTCAACTCCTCAGTGCCCACAACACAGCAAAAACATCTTTCTATATAGCACTCCACCTTTGTTCTCTGTGGAGTAACCTCCTGGAGATGAAGGATACAGATTGGTCTAGGCCCTCCTCATTAAGTTGAAATAGTACCGCCCCTATGACATGCTGTGAGGCATCTGTACTATAAACACCTTGGAGAAGTCAGGAGCCCTGAGCACGGGAGCTGTGCACATGGTATGCTTCAGGGAATCAAATGCAACTTGGCATGCATCTTTCCAATATACATTCCTGGGCTGCTTCCTGGAAGTCAGCTCAGTCAAGGGGGGTACAATGATGCCATAGCCCTTGACAAATCTCCTATAGTACCCAGTGAGGCCCAAAAAGGCTTTGACCTCAGTCTGGGTTTTGGGGGGCAGCCAGGCCGTGATCGTTTGTATCTTGGTCTTAAGGGGTTGCACCTTCCCCCTGCCCACTAGGTGTCCTAAGTACACCACAGACCCCTGCCCTATCAGGCACTTACTTGCCCTGACAGTCAGACCTGCCTGTTGCTCAACCTGAAGCACTTCCTGGAGGTGAAAAAGGTGGTCCTTCCAGCTGCTATTGAAGACAGCTATGTCACCTGGATAAGCAGCGGAGAAGGCCTTCATACCAGCAAGGACTTTGTTCCCCAGCCTTTGGAAGGTGGCAGGAGCATTCTTTAATTGCAGGGGCATCACCCTAAACTCATAATGCCCTTCTGAAGTGGGGAAGTCTGACCTCTCCTTTTCTCCCACTGTTAGGGTGTTCAGCCAGTACCCTGATGAAAGATCAAAGGTACTGAGATACTGAGCAGACCGTAATTGATCAATCAGCTCATCCGCCCTAGGGATGGGATGAGCATATGTTTTAGTCACAGAAATTAGCCCGCTATAATCCACCAGAACCTCAGTTCAAGTGTGGTTCCCACAGAGGCAGCCGTTGGTACCAGAACCACAGGACTGGAACAGGGGCTACTGGAGTGTTCTATCACCCCCAACCCCAACATTTTGGGCACTTCAGCCTTAATGCAGGACCTCACCTTATCTGAAAACCTGTAAAACGTATTCTTAACAGGGAGGTTGTCCCCTATGTCTACATCATGGGTACACAGGTAGGTAGTCCTAGGGATAAGGGAGAACAGAGAGGCGTGCTGTCCCAACACTTGATAGCAGTCTCTCTGTTGGTCAGGAGTTAGAGTGGGATAAAGGATTACTCCCTCCACAGACCCATCTTTCTCCTCGCAGGCTAAAAGGACAGGGAGAGTTTCACTCTCCTCTTCCTCCTCGCCATCTGTCACTAGCAGCATGGTGACCTCAGATCTTTCAAAGTAGGGCTTGAGACGATTGACTTGCAGCACCTGGTGGGGGTCTTGAGATCCACAAGGAGGTGGTCTCCCCCTTTCACTCAATCACATCATAGGGGCCAGTTCAGTGGTCCTGAGGAGCTCTGGGCTCCACTGGCTCCATTACCTACACTTTCTGACCAGGCTGCAAATCCAGAGTGGTAGAATTTTTTCATACCACTCCTTCATGACAGCTTGGACGACTTCTAAGTTGTTGGAAGCTAACTTCCACAACTAAGCCATTTGGCTCCTGAAGGCCATCATGTAGCTCAAAACATCCTTGGGAGATTTCCTTGGAGATTGCTCCCATCCTTCCTTGACAAAACTCAGGGGTCCTCTAACAGGGTGCCCAAACAGAAGTTCAAATGAGCTGAAGTCCACTCTCTTCTGAGGTACCTCCCTGTAGTCAAACAGCAGGCAAGGCAAGAGGATTTTCCACTTTTTCCTCAGGGCCTCTGGCAGGCCTCTAATCATGCCTTTCAGGGTCTTGTTGAACCTCTCAACAAGCCCATTGGTTTGTGGATGGTAAGGGGTGGATAACTTGTAAGTAACTCCACACTCCTTCCACATCAACTGCATACATGCAGACATGAAGTCTGTGCCCAGGTCCTTGGGGAAACCCACTCGGGTAAACATACCCATCAGGGCCTTTGCCATCACCTGTGCAGTCACGGTTCTCAGAGGGGTTGCCTCTGGATACCTAGTGGCATGATCCACCAGAACCAGGATGAACTTGTTGCCTGAAGCAGCCTGGGGATCCATGGGTCCTACAATGTCAATGCCCACCCTCTCAAAGGGTGCACTAATGACAGGCAGCAGGTTAAGGGGGAGCTTTAAGCCTCTTCCCTGTCTTCCCACTAGCCAGGCAGGTCACACACATCCAACAGAACGTATCTGAGGAAGTCTTGAGCCTGGGCAAATAAAAGTGTGGAACAAGCCTAGCAAAGGTCTTGTTTTGGCCCAGGTGTCCTGCCAGGGGAATTTTGTGAGCCAGCTCCAGTAGGAAGGTCCTGTTGCATTGGGGAACAACCAAGGCCCTTGTTGTCTAAGGCACAGGAATCTTAGGCTCTCTATAAAAGAGACTGTCCTCCCAGTAAGTATGGTGACTACCAGAGGCATCACCTGCTGCTTGGGCTTCAGCCTGTTGCCTCATTTTCTCAAGGGCTGTACACTCCCTCTGTGTCTTACAGAACTCTTCCTTGGTGTATCCTCTTTCTACATGCCATCCAGCAATGACAGGCAGGTCACCAAGGGGAGCCATCCCGTCTTCTATGGACTCCGGACGGCCACTGCAGGTACTCCATCCATCTCACTAGAGGTACATCCAGGGGCTGGTTTACCATGCTCCTGCCTTTCTTCATCCTAGCAGCTGGCTGTGCCATTTTCACAGGCTCCAGTCCTTTTTCACTCCCATCCTGGGCAGCCATGGACCTTGTCATAACACAGATCCAATCAGGCAATCCTAACATCTCTACATGAGCCTTGAGCTCCACTTCCTTCCAGGTAGTATGCTCAAGGTCATTACCTAACAAACAGTCCACATGCATGGCAGGACTCACAGCAACCTTCAGAAAACCTGAAGCCCCTTCCCACTCAAATAGACCCAGGGCCAGAGGATTGTGACCCTCTCTGTTGTCAGCCATCACAACTTGGTGGAATGCATTGGGAATTACCTGGGAGGACACCCCCGCTGGGGATCTGCAATTATACATAGCATATAGTCACCAAACAACAAAAGGTAGCACCAGGTTGCTCCGAAGACAGGCATGTTTAGTTAATCTCAGCCACTTGTGCACACACATCAACTACTTACGGGTTTCCCCAGGCCCCACTACACAATGTACCTTGTTGGTGGGGGCGCCGATGAGGGGGGAGAACCCAGTGTTGATGGTGCGGTACGAACATAAGGGGCAGTAGTGTTAGCGGGCCCAGCGTCATTGAGGGCTGGCTTCCTTTGGGAAGCGACGGCCAGTGATCACGCTGCTTCAAGGGATGTATACAGCCAACGAGCCATTCGTCTTGGGAGCGGTCTGGATCACCAAGGTAATGCACCTCAGGGAGGCGCTGCTGAGGGGCCAGGCTGGGTGGAAATCACAGGAACGCTCAAGTGGCAGAGTCCCATGGTAGGGGTAAGAAAGAAAAATCTTTGATGGCCCTGAGATTTCTAGAACGGGGATAAGCTAACAAGCCCTTGGAGAATGCTTTAAAGTCAGCACAGCACAACAAGGGAGTGTCAGATCTCTACGAGCCTTACCGTAAGCTCACGAAGTGATCCTGCAGAGATGATATGAACAATCTCTACCGTCCCCTACCTCCTCCTGTGTACGTGTAGCAACAAAAACCAACATCGATGTATTCCCTCAACACCTCATCAATAAAGAACTGAAAGGCAGCTTGAGAATTACAGAGTTCGAAAGGCAAGACTTGGTACTTGTAGAACCCGTACTTCATCCAAAACACAGTTTTCCACTCATCACATTCTTGGAAACTGACAAGATGGTATGCCCCACACACATCTAGCTTGGTATATATGACTATGTTCTTAACCTGATCAAGTAGGTTGGCGATTAATGGCAACAGGTATCTTTTTTTTTACTGATATGTTATTGATGGCCACAAAAAGAGGAGAGAGGAGACAGGAGACTTCGAATGGCGTATGAATCCATTCTTCAAGTATTCATCAAGGTAGGCACGTAAGTGGCCGTTCCCCTTCTCATAAAGGGAGTAAATATGGTTACATGGTAATTTGGTTCCAGGGATCAGGTCTAAGCGACAATCAAAACTGTGATGCGGTGGTAGAGTGTTAGCCCCTTGTTTATCAAACACTGCTGATAAGTCGGCTTAAACTTCAGTTATGTCTCCCTGAGTAATAGCGCCTGTTACTGCCAACTGCAATTCATGGGCCTGAATAGACCAGTCACGATGTGTGTCTTGTTTGGGATAACAGGAAACATCGCAGTAACCAGAATCCAAGGTGATAACCCTGGACACGCAATCAATGCGTGGGTTGTGAGTAACAAGCCATGGAAGACCCAAGATGAGTTTGAACTGGAGAGCACCGATGACATTGAATGTCATGTGCTCATGATACCCATTCTTACAGGTCATTTCTATGGATTCGGTTTGGTAATGTATTAGGCCAGAGGCTAAGTCAGTATCATCCACTGCTTTCATGGTTTCGGGTCTATCTTTGACCAAGGTAGCTATACCTAGGTCCCCCATATATTGTGACAATTAAATTTCCTGTGGCCCCTAAATCGATAAGTGCACTGAAATGCGATGATTGACCTAAAATGGAAGTTAAGGTCAGGGCCATGCCAACATGATGATGGAAGAGAGCTATGCTTGAGGTCTTTTTAGACGATGAACCCAGTAGGCCGACCCCGGTGTCTACCAAACCTGATCACTTCCCGCCTTTACCTCATGGATCACAGGGAGAGCATATGGCCTATTTTGTCTCGGTTTAGTAGGCTTGACTGGGCACTCTTTTACGAAGTGTCCATTCCTACCACAGAATAAGCACAAATTCTGCTTCCGCCTTTTCTCTTTCTCATCTTTTTTCAAAGGACCATGAACCCCCCCATATCTGCATTTGTTCAAAGGTGTCTGGTGTCTTATCTGTGTCAATCTTGAGTCTATCTCAGAACTAAAGGAACTTATGTTCACCACCCTTGCTTCTTTATTACTCCCGTTCCAGTGACCTGTAGTTCAGTTTGACTAATAGATCCATGAAAGCCCCGATCTCATCCAGGGGATCTGTCATTTGTGATATAAGATCTTTGAGATCATTGTGCAAACCGCAATAGAACACGGAAATCTTTTATTAAGGAATTCCCAATGCTACCCTATGAGAGTGGTAGGCCTCACAGTAGTGAAAAATGAAATAGGCAGTTTGTCACTACCAGGACATGCAAAACATAAAGGTCCTACCTTTTACTTACATAGCACCCTGTTCTTAGGGCTACCTAGGGCCTACCTTAGGGTGACTTATATGTAATAAAAGGGGAGTTTAGGACTTGGCAAGTAGGTCTTAAATGCCAAGTTGGAATGGCAGTGAACTGTGCACACAGTTCCTGCAATGGCAGGCCTGAAACAGGTTTTAAAGGCTACATCTGTGGGCGGCACAATCAGTGCTACAAGCCTACTAGTAGCATTTAACTTACAGGCCCTGGTTACATGGTGTACCAATTTACAAGGGACTTACAAGAAAATTAAATAGGTCAATCTGGTATACACCAATCACAAACATGTTTAGGGAAGAAGCACATGCACTTTAGCACTGTTAATGTGCTCAGAGTCCTAAAGCCAACAAAAAGATATATCACAAATGTGGAGGTCCAAAGCAAAAGTTAGGAGGGAGACCACCCTAAGGCCTACAGGTCTAATATGTATGTACACCACGTTTGATTTATTCTGCACTTACTATATCGTGGTGTTCAATATTCACCACTATTTGTGTTTATGGTGGCACAATGTGATAGTAGCTACTAATCTTATAATTATAACCTAATTGTTTTTGTATTCCTCCACATGTTGATTTACAGTGGATCCCCTCTTGAATTTCACTGTGAACCACTAACGGGCTTTGTATTTGTCCTTTTATGAGCATGCTTGTTGAGCAGGAGCGATTCTTAGAGGTCCTGATGAATACCAATATACCTCCTTTGAGGGTCTATCTATTAGAAACATATTCACCTGTACTTAGTGACACATCAAAGCAGGGTGAATTGATCACTGCAGTGTCCTTCCTCTCTCTTTTTACCCGTGACTCAGGTTCACACGAATAAAGTTGTGCACCTGTCCTGTAGTCAGTTTTAATCACTATCACTTTTTGCATGCTCTGCATACCTCACCACCCTTCAGTTCACAACAAGATTTCTAGCAACTCTTCCAAAACATCTGCAGAGCTCCTCCTTCTCAGCGAGGGAGTTGTAGACCGCACCGTGATCAGCTGTCAGGGTGCAAGGATAATCCCAATGATGAAGCATGCCACCTCTGTGGTTGAGGGAATTCGTCCTAAAAAAGGAACATCCCTGTTCAGCTAGGTTTCTCTTTCTCTACCTCTTCCAAGACCCAAGCATTTCTTTGTGTGTTAGGCAAGCCAAATATGCCAGTATGGATCAAAATATGCGTGAAGTCAGACACACTGCCCCAGGGCAAGTTGGTGAATTGATACCCTTAAGCAGCTTCAAAGGGAACTCCAGTTGAGGTTGTAGAGGGTGCAGCATAGAGATAAAACGTGGGTTATTCAGAAAGATAGCACAGGCAGACTGTCAGGAACTGAGAGGAGCACCCCTACCAACTTAATAAACCCATTCTGGTTAGGTCAAAACACAGTTCTGAAAGAGTCTCTCCTCAACCTCTGGAAGCTATAGCACAAGCATTAGGCAGGCCCCACAGAAGTACATAGTAAGGGCCATATTTACAAGCCCTCAGCGCCCCCGGAGCATCAAATTCTTTTGACGCTCCAGTGGCCCAGCGCTATTTTCCATATTTACAAGGTGGCGCTAAGCCACTTTGTATGGCTTAACGCCACCTCGTAAATATGCCCCTTTCCACCGCCGTCTTCTGCAGCAAAGGGCCATGCAATGGGTGCTGCTGTGGGCGTTCCAACACAACACCCATTACTTTTTGACTCTTTCCCAGATCTACAAGGCTGAGGTAGTGCCAAAAACACGATGGAATACCAGGAGTTAGAATGGTGCAACAAGGAGAAATTATTAATTCTCCTCGTTTTTTTTAACCCCGGGCGGAGCTGGTGTAGTGCCTCTACGCGGAGTTCTACCGAGTTGGGAAAAAACTCTATGGAACTCCGCTCCGCTCTGCTTCGCTCCCCGCCGCCACCCCCTAATAAAAAATATTAAAACACAAATACAAATAAAAAAAGGCACTTACCTGTACTGTGGTGTCTTCGGGTTGCCCTTCTCCTCCCCGCCGTAGTTTCTCTCCTGCAAACCCCTACGTCCGACGTACGTCCCCCCTAATAAAAAATAATAAAACACAAATTAAAAAAGAAAAAAGGCACTTACCTGTACTGTGGCGTCTCTGGGCTGCCCTCCTCCTCCTCGCCGTGGTCTCTCTCCCGCAAACCCCTACGTCCGACGTACGTCTTGCGAGAACTGCGCGTGTGCAAGACGTACGTTGGATGTAGGGGTTTGTGTGAGAGAGACCACGGCGAGGAGGAGGAGGGCAGCTCGGAGACGCCACAGTACAGGTAAGTCCCTTTTAAAAAAAAAATTGTGTTTTAATATTTTTTATTAGGGGGGGGGCGTCGTTTTTTTGCTCTTTCCATGTGCACTGCATTCTGCAAAAATCATCATTATTGATTGTTTATGTGCTGGAAGGTGTCCCTTCCTGCACATGAACAATCATCCCTGCAGCGCAGGCACCCTTGCAACATGGCGACAGGGTGCCTGCGCTGGCGCTAGGCAGCTTTTTTTGTGCCAGCACTAGGGGAAACACAGGGGTGTGCCATATTCTTGTAAATGCGGTGCATCCCTGTGTTTTGAAAATGTCAGAGCACAATTCTGCCAAATTTGGCACAGCTCCTTGCTCTAGTATTTTCTTCTGAATATGCTTCTTATTTCAAGCAGTACCAACAGTTTTAAACTAAAGAACACAACACAAAAAAATCCTAAACAGCCTCAGAAATGTAGAGTAACTTCTACTAAGGAAAAAAGACACCAAAATCATAACTATAGGGTAAAGGTAACAGGCGATATGTATTTTTAATGTTTTAATACAAAAAGCTCAAAGAAAAAGTGAAGCGCTATGGAAAAACAACAGTTTGCGGTGAACCGGGAGCTAGGCGCAATTTCAAGCTGACAGCAGTGGAGTGGATGTTAGATACACCAAGGTGATTGCCTTTAGCTTCAAACTTAGTCAACGACTGCTGGGAAAGCTTCTTCTAGTCAGTCCTGCAATCCCTACCTGCTCTGGTTAGGCTTATAGGCATCAGATCTCTCCAGTCAGTCTCCTTTAGGATCTAGTCCTCCTTAATCAACTGGGTCTTCTTGGAGTTAGGAATCCTTTTGCTTTTTGTGTCCCTGAAGCAGATAAACAGGAAGCCAATCACGAAACCCCTGGAGAGCATTTACCAGTCCTTGAGTGCCAGTAGGATTCCTAAGTCTTGGAATCTCTGAGTCCTTGCGCGAGTCCTCTTCTTCCAGCTGGAGTCAGGAGTCAGAACTAAAGATTCTTCTTTTCCATCAGGATTCTCTTCTTCTTAAGATGGCATTTTCTCAGGTCCAGAAATTTTCAGAGAAGGTGGTGATAGAGGTGCCAGTGATTAAAGTCAATCTACCACCCAATTCTAACTATTTTCTCATTGCCTCCAACCTTGTTATGCAGCATTTCCTCTTTGCCTTACCATAAAATTACCCAAGATCGCATGTTTCAACATGACAGGATCCACTTGGCACCGGCAGGCCTCCTTTGCCACTCCAGTACTGACGGGTCAAATCTGGCTTTCCCTCCCATAGTATCAGGAAACTGACTGTCTGGCAAGGTCCTGGGATTGAATGAACAACCCCTTTCTTATCATATCCAAGTCAAAAGTGGTAGTACTAATGCTGCCTTTTGTTCATCCAACTGTCTCTGCCCACCCCACTTCAAGATAGCTAATTTTTGAGGGGAGCATATGCACTTTATTATTTTTTAATATTGGTAAAGTACATAGAGCCCTAAAGTCAGCAAAACAGGGTTTAATAAAAGGCAATGATTCTTCTTGAGTGACCATTATGAAACAGCAGATTTGCAACACAAGCAGTTACAGCTTTGAAAGAAGAAAAGTGATTGTTCACCAAGTGAAATTGCAGTATATTGCAGAACCCACAATACCTTCTAGTGCAGAACCATGGCCCACATAAACTTTGCTGGTTTTACTGCCCACATTACAGCCAACTTTAAAAAGCTCTGAAAAGAACTTTTCAACCCCCAAAAACATACCACTGTGAAACAGAAATCATGAAATAGTGTGTAGGCGCTACAGACTATAAAATGATGTCCATATCCCTTCCAGCACTGTCCCACTGCATTTGGCAGACGTTTCATCTCTCTTGCATCAGATCCACTTGTTAGATATCCCACCCTGAAATCACGAACATTTCAAAGAGTGCCTAACCAAGGTCTCTACTTTGTGGGCCACCCAAGGTCATCTCCAACTATAACAGAAGAAGGTTTATACCCCATTACAACTACACTTTGTCATGGATGACCAAGCTCTGACCACCTATACCACACCATGGGTAATGCTTGTTGTATAAGGATGTGTTGTTCAGTTATTCAGTATGAGAAAGTGGATTATTGAGGCAGTTACAGGACCTCACCAAATAATAATGTCACTATTTTAAATCAGGCCCAGTTAGGTTTCTTTAAATCTAACCTTAGCTCAGTCCTGGGTAGCTGTGACACAGAGCTGTTAGGCTTAACTCAAAAGAAAACAAGTGCAAAGCATTTGTCTGTACCAAAACAATCAAGAAGTAAGAAACCCAACACTATAAAAATTCTGCTCCAATTTATAGAAATAGTATATATTTTATCTTTAGATAAACAACAATCAGATGAAGGGACCCGGAGTTAAGATTTTTGTGAGATTTTCATAAATTGCTGCTTTTCACTCTTAGTCTACAAGTCTTGAACGTGAAGGTCCAGGGCAAAGTCAAAGTTTCATAGCGATGAAAGTTAGGGGTCAGATGTCGGTGTCAGGCTGGTCCTGGTCAAGATTTTCCTTTTCATTTAGAATGTTTTCTGGTTCTTTTTCTCATCAACTCTGAGGTCAGCGGGATCCTCTGCATCTTGAGGCCAGCGTTGGGCTCAAAGGCTGTGGACAAGCAAAGTCCTGCAGTCCGGTAAAGCATTGGTGCTTGACGGCCTTTTGAGGCTACCCATGAACTGGCAAGTAGCAGTAGTCTATGAGCCTTGGACTCTGTGCCCTAAAGCGATTATCTTTTGCCTTTGGCTTGCAAGTTGCAGTTCTGGGGTAGAAAGAGTACTATCTAACACTAGCCAAGGGTCCAAGACTTGGGAGGCACTTCTTGGGGCTAGGACCCGAGCTCATGGGCTACACCAGCGGAGTCCAGGGCAAGTCCAGGGCAAATCCAGGGGTTACTGGTCAACTGGGTGCTTTGCAGGTGCAGGCTTCTTTAGCTTCTGTGTCCCTGAAGATTAACAGGAGGCCAGCCAAGTTGCCCTTGGAGTACACTCACTGGACCTTGGCACAAGTGGGAGCAGGTCCAACACCATGAAGTTGACAGCAGTAGCGGCCTGTCTCTCTCTGAAGTCCTATCTTGGTTCAGTATGTCCAGCAGGTTCAGCCTTCCTGGGTGCAGCCTTAATTTCTGAAGTCCACAGGTTCTGTCCTTTCTGAGTCCAGCAGTGTTCTTTGACTGGAAGCTAAGAGCATGGATGACTGACTAGCCAATGGGGCTACAATAACCATGGGGCAACCCTACACCTTCTGACATAATTTCTTGTGTGGTTGGCACTAAACAATCCTACAGTGCTTCCCTCTGCACTAATCCAAAATGCTGGGACCCTTCTTCCATGGGTCATAGCTATGGGCACACTCCTGAGGTTTGTCAGGGATAATTAGCCACCCTTCCTAGAAAACTGGTCCTCCCCCTCTGGAAGAGATGCCAGCCTTTCTATGTTATCAAAGGAGCAGACAGCATAAAGTGTGACTTGCATTCGCTTCTCAGAGGTAGTAGACTCTTTGAAGCTGGACCATCTGTGGCAACTTCCCTTGGCCATCCTGCTGTAAGATATCACATCTCCTCTCACTAATGGTCCCTTTTGTTCCCCATTCCTAGGAGTGCTTCACACCTCCCAGCAGGAGAGCAGCAGGCGGTCTCGTGTGGCTACTTTTGCAGGGGAGCAGAAAATGCTACCAGAGTTTTAGGCAACAAAATGGTTACATTCTAAAGTCACCCTCCAATTAAAAGTTACTTTAAATCTGACTTTATTAATATGCCGGGTCTAATGTAATGATTAGATTGATTCCGTACAGTACCTTGTTTGGTGGTCTCAAATGGGAGTTAGCACTGAGCACGTGAGCTAGTGTAACTCCATGTTAGTCAATGGGACCACCAGCCTTGCTACAGTGAAAAAGACAATTTCAAGTTTTTATTGTCAGGAACTGTGAAACATAGCAGAAACATGTTCTTCTTTTTAATATTTAGCACCCTGCCTTGTGGGCTATTAAGGGCTTCCCTAGGGGTGACTTATAAATATTAAAAAGGAGGGTTTGGACTTGGCAAGTCAGGTGACAGCCTGACTAGGCTGCAGTGGCAGACCTAGAGCCATGTTTTCCCCTTGTCACTGTAGTAGTGGCACAGTAAGTGATGCAGTCACCTAGTGACGTCTAACTTATTAGACCTTGGTACTCTTTGTATCGTGTACTAGGGACTTAAGTTGAACATGCCAATCAGGTATTAGCCAATTGCACATTCATATTTGAGGGGTCAGATCAAATGCACTGATGACTGGTCAGCAGGGCCCAGTGCACTTCAGAGTTGAATAACCAGCAACATCAGTCCAAAAAATTGGGAGATGACCATAGAAAAAGGGGCACTTTCTTTAAGTCAGCACCACCTTATTTGCAGAAAATCAGTGAAGTCATTATACCTGAGGGATAAAGTAGCAAATTATACAAGGCTGTTTGATCTTTAGGCACAATAATAAGCACTCTTTACTCAGAATCCATAATTTTATCCCACAACAAATGTGCTATTTTATGTGTATATGTGAAGTGCAGTATCACCTGTTAGTGTATCCTGGCACTGGGCAGGTGTGTGTGCCTAGCAGTGACTAGGGTAGGTTGGTTACTTAAAAAGACAGGTCTTGCGGAGTTCTAGAAGAGCGGAGGAGATTCGGATGTGGAGTGGGAGGTCGTTCCACGCTTTAGGTGCGATATAAGAGAATGCCTCTCCTCCTGATCTGGTTCTGCGCATGCATGGGATGTGTGCGAGTAGGATTTATGTGGAGCAGAGATATCTGGGTGGTTGGTAGAAGGAGATAAGACTATTCAGGTAGGTGGGGCCTAAGTTGTGTAATGTCTTGAATGTGTATGTGAGGAGTTTGAAATACGTGTGTTTGTGTATCACGGGCCAGTGTACCTCCTGTGGCATGATGTAATGTGAGTTATGTGTGGGAGGTTTAGGATAAGTCTGGCTGCTGTGTTTTGGATGGTTTGTAATATTCTGGTGAGCTGCTTAGTGACCACGGCATAGAGGGAATTTCCCATTATCCAACTTGCTGGTGACTCAGGTGTGAATGACTGTGTTTCTAGTGTTGCTTGAGAGCCATTTGCTGATCTTCCCCAGCTTCTTCAGGGTGCAGAAGCATGATGCACTGGCAGCATTGACTTGTGTGATCATATCCAGTTTTCTGATGATGATGATCCCGGGGTTTCTGGCATGTTTGCTGGGTGTGGGTTTGAGTTCAATAAGCCACCAGTTGGAGTTCCATGGCAAGGAGTTCATGCGGAAGATCACTACTTATGTGTCTTTGTGAACCAGCTTGCAATGTGGAACAAACCCTCAGCCTTTATTTCTCAATATCCTTCTGAATGCAAAACATCTATTCTAAAATATGTAAACATTTTATACCAATGTGTTAGAAATTGGGTTGTTGGTTGAATGGGGTGTAAACCTTAGTTAAACAGCAGCCATATTCCTAGTCAGGGTGAGTGTTAGGCAAACCCTAAATTAACCTTTGCTCACCCTCTTGTAGCTTGCCCAGGGCAATCAGGCTTAACTTAGATGCAATGTGTAACGTATTTTTGCAACTCTTAAAACAGTAAAACAGGGAACCACCACACAAAACATAAACATAGAGCTTACTTTTATAAATAAAACAAGACCAAAATGACAAACATCCAATAAGTAGAACCAGAGTTATCAAATGTTAAAGAATAAAATGTAAAATTGCACTAAGAAGCATAAAGCACCAACCATGGATATCTGGTCATGGTGGACTGGGTCAAATCCAAAAGTTGAGGCTGACCGTGATGGAGCGTGGGTCAGATATAGTTTCAGATTAGTCCTGTTGATGTTTTACCTTCTCAAGTTTTGTGCTCGGAGTGATGATCTACGCCAGGTGGACGATACTTACTGTGCGAAGAGACAAACTTCCAGCAGTCCACGCTGATTCTCTGTGTGAGCAGTGCGGTTCCAAACTAGTCAACGAACCTGTTTGCAAAGAGCCCCAAAGGCTTGACTTTCAGAGCTTAAAAAACACTTCCAAAATCCCAGGACCTGAGAGGCGCCTCTTGTGGGTCAGGAGTTCATTGAAGACGGGACCAGGAGCTGTAGGGAGCCTGTTATGTCCCTGAGGCTCAATTCAGGAGGCCACAGACTAGCCCTTTGTGTCCCTTTAGGGTGCTGGGTTCAAGATGGGTTCCAGGTCCAGTTCTTCCTCTCCAGGCAAGAGGGCAGAAGGCAGCAAGTCAGCACAGCAAGGCAGCAGCTCCTTCAGAGTGGGAGTCCAGCAGAATTTCAGCAGCACAGCAGTCCTTCTTCCTGGTAAGTATCCACAGGCCCAGAAGTGTACTGAAGTGGTGGTGTGTGCGGTCCAGTACTTATACCCAGTTGTGCTTTTGAAGTGGGGGAGACTTCAAAGACAGGATTTTGAAGTGCACATAGGTGCTCCCTTCCTGCCCTGGTTCCAGACTCACTACAAAGGGGTATGCAGCCCATTGTATGGGGGACAGGACATAGCCTAATCAGGTATAAGTTAGGCTGGGTCCAGCTCCTCCCTCCCATCCTGCCAGGATGGCCCATCAGGTCACACCTAAGCTCCCATTGAGTGTTGCTGTACAGGGTAAATACACAAACCCCAGCTGTCGCCCACTCCAGACAAGTGACCAGAGACAGGCAGCAGACACCAAATGACTAAAGTAAGAAAATGACAACTTTCTAAAAGTGGCATTTTCAGAATAGCAATTTAAAATCCGACTTCACCATAAGTTTGGATTTTAAATTGTGATTCCTGAGACACCAAACTTGAAAAGTCATAGCTTCACAATTTGGAATTACACTAACAAAATGTAATAAAGTAATCCCAATGTTATCGTATGGGACCGATAAAACTTGCAGTAGTGGCTAACAAATTTAAGAGTTTTTCACTACCAGGACATGCAATACTTAAAAGTACATGTCCTGCCATTTAAATACATGGCACCGTGCCCTCTGGGTTGTTCAGGTCCCACCTTAGTGGTGATATATGTATACAAGGGAAGGTTTGGGCCTGGCAAAAGGTTTATTTTGCCAGGTCAATGTGGCAGTGGAAACAGCACACACAGGCTGTGCAATGGCAGGCCAGAACCATGGTTAGAGGGCTACTTAAGTTGATGGCACAATAGGTGCTGCATGGCCACTAGTAGCATTTAATTTACAGGCCCTGGGCACATGTAGTGCACTTTACCAGGGACTTAAAAGTAAATTAAATCTGCCAACTAGGTATGAGCCAATATTCCCATGTATAGAGGAGAGAACACATGCACTCTAGCACTGGTTAGCAGTGTAAGGTAAAGAGCTTTGAGTCCTAAGGCCAACAAAAATGAATTCAGCAAAAGTTGGAGGAGGAAGGCAAAAATGTAGGGATAACCCTGCAAAAAGGGCCATTTCCAACATGGACGATCTCTTAATATAGTTGGTGTTAGATTAGGCCCGTTAATGCCTATGCAGTGCCCTGTATAAGTTAGCATTCGCTGCACCATTTTCTGTTCAGACTCCATTTTAAAAGATGATCGAAACTAATCTTCTGCTATTTCTGAGAAATGCCCTTTGCTGAGTTTTGTTTCTGCAATGAAGAACTGTTAATGCCAGCGCATAGCTTTCCCACTAGATAAAGGCCCTCTTCCGCCTGTCTGATAGTTTGATCGTAGCTCAGGGTGCAACGGCCTTGGACTGTGCTGAGTTGCGTGAGATACGAGAGCAGAAACCTTTTTTTTGTATTTTACTGTCCAGCTGCATGTGCCTGGAAAATTCCACTGTGGGCGTGTTTTAAACCAATCATGAAATGTACATAATGTATCTCTATGCTTGCTGATCTTCAGTTTCTCTCTGTAGCACTCCCAGAGACTGTGCAGACGGGGCTTCTCTCTGAGTGTATACAAATAAACAGTTATTCGTGTATATTCTCCACTGTCTCTCTGACTCTTAATTTGGTATGGAAGGCTAAGAGGTGGTCAGTGGTGACCCGGGTGGCCCTAAGCGGGTCACTTCCTTCATTGGCAGACCTTGAAGGTTGATCCTGTGTCTGCTGGAAATCCTGAACATCTTTGGGGACTTCTCAGGCATCCATATTAATTGGCACAAATCGATTGTCTACCCGATTACCCCATGGCGGCCCGAACAACTGGAGGCTAGCTCCGCGCTGGTCTCCTGAGGGCTTCCAGTTCCTGGAGATAGATATAATGACAAATTTGGTGGTATTTCACCAGGAAAACCTAGAAAGAGCTCTGAAGGATTACAAACAGTATGCGGGGCAGTGGAGGTAGCTTCCTCTGCCGTTGCTGGGTATGGCCAGCTCATATAAAAGGATAAAACTGCCCAGGTGTCTCTATCTGTTGCAGAGCATTCCTTTCGTGGTACCAGATGAGTTTTTCAGAGCAGTAGTTGGGTTGACTAGAAAGCTCCTTTGGGATGATCTGCCACCAATTGCACTCCAGGCACTGGTCAAGGAGCCCCTATGAGGGGGATAGCATTACCAAACTTGCAGCTATAAAACTGGGCAACACAACTGGTGACCAAAAGTGACTGGTGGTTCTTGCCGCAGCAGGAACCGGCATTATTAGCTGACAGAAGGGCTATGGGGGACCGAGGTTACATAGGGAAGCTCTATGGGGTAGACAGGGAATGTTTGATATTTATTATTTATAGAGTGCAACAAATGCCCAAGGGTGTCTCGGCACTAGCATCTGAAATGAAAAAACGCTGTAAAACAAGAGGATATCCATGATTACAAGGGAAGAGAGAAGAGCCATGCCAAGGAACTTCTTGAAGGTCATCAGATTCGGCTGGCTCCTCAGGTGCCAAGGAAACTGGTTCCAGAGCTTGCAGGTGGAATGGACAACTCTTCTGCCTCCCCACAGAGCAGTATAAATTCTGGGCACCCTGATTGTTTTGGATGATGCAGACCAAAGACATCTTCCTGGGGAATACCAAGAGAATTTGAGTTTTGAATGAGCTGGGCCAGTGAGACGGAACATTCTGTGCGCTGTGCACAGCACTTTGAAAGCCACTATCTTTTTAATTGGGAGCCAATGCAGCTCCTCTAGGGCTTTTGAGACAGAGTCAAATTTCGTTATGTTTTTAATGAGCCATGCATATGCATTCTCTGTAGTTTTTGAGGGATATATAGGGCATTATGGTAATCCAGTTGTGATAAGACTTAGGGAATGATGACAGTTTTTTGCAAATCTGGTGGGTAAAAGGTAGACTTTTTCTCAGGGTTTTCAACTTGTTAAAGCTAGTTGAAATCCGTTTGCTGGTCTGCTCTGTAAAAGCGAGTTTGGAGTTGAAAATAGCTCCAAGGTTTCTTACTTGGTTCTAGAGTTTGTGGCTATCCAATATTACTCCAAAAGGAGATGTCCCTATTGAAAAAGAAAACCTCGGTTTTCTCTGAGTTCAGTTTAAGGCAGGGGCTACTCATCCAGGTAACCACTGCCCACATACAGTTGTTGAACTGATGCACCACCTCCTTGATGTTGCTAGAGATTGACACCACAATTTGTGTGTCATCTGCATAGGAGATGGTTGAGAAACTGAAGGATCTTCTAGGTTTTGCAAGGGGGGGGCTCATAAATGTTAAATAGGGATGGGCTAAGTGATGACCCTTGCCACACAGCAAAGAGAAAGGACTGGAGATGAAGTCGCCTAGGGAGACCTATGCTCTCTTTCCAAGAAGAAGGAGCATAGGAGATCACATGCTAGGTCCCCAATTCCTAACTCCGCTAATCTTTGCTTCAGGACAGAGATGCTCGCCGTATCAAAGGCTGCAGAAAGGTCCAATAGGATCACCACACCCTTACCTCCGTTATCCATAATCTCCTGAATCCCTTCTGTGGTTACAACCAGTGCCGACTCAGTCCTGTGAGCCTTTTTGAAGCCAAATTGGACTCCACCCAGGATCTCACTATGGTCAAGATATTCAGAGAGGGACTTATTCAGATGTTTCTCCAAGATTTTCGCTGGTAGAAGAGGTGTGATATGGCGCAGTGGTTCTTCTCTTCATTGGGATCCAGAGAGGGTTTATTCAACAGTGGCAATATGGAGCCTTTTTTCCAATCTAGTGGGTAAATGCCAATATTGATAACCGAGTTTAGTAATGCGGTAAGTGGGGGAGTCATCATGCTTGCTACTTCATGGAAGATTCTGGGTGGGCAGGGGTGTGATGGGGCACCTAATGTCATCTGTTTGATTAGAACTGACACTCTCTATGTAGTGAGAGAGGGTAATCGAGGAGCATCTGAGAGTTTCGCTCCACAGGCTCATTTCTAGCATCATAGGTGTTGGGGTCTGTGGTGGCATTGAAGTCCCTGTATACTATCTTCACTTTTCTTTTACTTCTGCCAAATTATTGTAGAGATTTTGGCTAGGGGTTAAGGAGCAACTGAGGGGTGGACAAGATAATTCCTGAACTGTCTTAAAGAGCTCTCTAGACGAGTTCTTTGCTCTGTTAATTAAAGGGAACCAGTCTCAAAGAGGTCTCTAGATGAGTTCTTTGCTCTGTTAATAAAAGGGAACCCGCTCTACCTACACCAAATGCAACAGTGATGAAGATAAGGGAGAAGGCCACCAAGAAAACAGGATGGGGCAGCAGGGTCACCTTGGAAATGCCTTTGTGGGAATCCACAATCTTAGGCCTGAGACTACTTGAAGGTGTTAGACACTAGTCTTTATTGGGATCTACCAAGCTAGGTGATGTCTGGGAAGGGGGAGTAATGATCTCCTTTGATGAACTTAAGAAAGAATACGAACTATCGGATAGCCAGATACTTAGATATCTACAGATCCGACATGCCTTGGCCAAATACAAGGATCTGCTCCAGGGTGTGGAGGATGAAATTCCACTGGACTTTTGGATATTGGTGGCTCCAATGCACAGACATGCCATCTCACTGATATATAGGACACTCACAGCTCACTGCCATGCCCCATCAATGCACCTTTGGGCATGATCGAAGGAAGATCTTGGGATGATGGATAATGCTGACTGGAGTGAAGTGTGCCGACTCGCACACAAGGTGGCTATCAGGACTGGCTTTCACCTGATGCAACTCTAGCTCTTACAATGGGCCCGGCTGTTTCAAATGTAAAAAATTGAAAATTACCTGTGTGTGAGAGGGTGCAGAATGAAATGGACATTGGTACATACCATGTTGGATTGCCCTGGAATTCAGAGCTTATGGGAATGGATTGGCAAAACAAAATGAGGGCGATAAGGGAAGAAGATATAAGATGCAATGTGTGCAAGTGTGCAATGTGTATTTCCACAATGTACTGGATATTCTTCAATATTACATTGTGTTATTGTTGATTTGTACTATGGTTGTTTTGTAATCTGTTTTGATTGTTTTTTCTGTGTTGTGCTCAATTATGCTTTTGTTGTGTTGTTATTTTGCTTTTTGTTATTGTCTTTCAATCTGTTGTGCTCTGTAATTACTTCAGAGATTTCATCAGATGCTGCTACATTTCCATCAAAAGCAGTACTTTCCTTTAAATTCATAGCGACAAACAACCCTTATTCTAGCATTATCATTTACACCATTATTTTACAAAGCCTAAATAGATTGTCCAATGCAATGAGCAGGAATGTGACATCTACTTTAGAAGCGTGTGGCAGCTCTTCAACAAAGTTAATCGTAATTGAAGGTGTACCCTCCTTAGACATATATTTTACACATTTCTAAAACAGACCTCATTTACAAAACAAGAAGTTCAAAATATTCCAGTAGTGTGAGTTGCTTAAATTCTAAATGGATTTGAAAAAAGATAGGCAAACATTAAAAAGGGTTCGGGCACTGTAGCAAATGATGGATGTAAGCCATAAGACACCTCTGGGGCATATTTACAAGCCCATATCGCCACCACGTCACTTTTAGTGACATTGTGGTGGCGATTGGGTCTTCGCATTATTTACAAGGCAGCGTTAAGCCACTTAATGCTGCCTTGTAAATAAGGCACCCTTTCACCCTGTATTTAACATGAAAGGGGAGGGCAATGGGTGTTGCGGTGGGCATTCCATCTCAACATCCATTGATTTTGACGCTGCTCCCTAATTACAAGGGTGGTGGAAAAACTGGTCTTAAACAGGCGAAACGAGGAGAAATGCTTTATTTCTCCTCGTTTTTGCTGTTTCCATGTGTGCTGCGTTGTGCAGCACACATAGAAACAGCAAATTGCCATTGATTGTTTATGTGCAGGAAGGTAACCCTTCCTGCACATAAACATTAACCCCTTAACTGCTGGGCCTTTTCACCCCCAGTGCTGAGCCCTTTTTTGGCTATTTGGGGTAGTTCGCGATTAGGCCTCTGTAACTTTTTGACCACATAAGGTATCCACGCCAAATTTGCGTCCTTTTCTTTCAACATGATGGTGATTCGAAAGGTACTCAGGGTTTGTGGATTCCCTTGGAGGGGATCCAGAAATTAGCCAAAATACAGGTACATTTTGTTATTTTTGGGAAAAATGGGAAAAAGGGCTACAAATGAAAGCGTCTGGTTTTTTTCCCTGCAAATGGTATCAAAAAGGGGTTGTGGTGTTGAAATCACCATCTTCCCAGATTTCAGGGACAAGCAGAATTTTGTCAGAAAACCAAACTTTTTACACAGTTTTGGCATTTTTCTGGGACGTAGCCCATTTTTGCTATTTTTTGTGCTTTCAAACTCTTTCCAGTTAATGGTAGAAATGGGTATGAAAGCAATAATGGATCCTGGAAAGCTATACATTTTAGAAAAGTAGACAACATTCTAAATTCATCAAGGGGTCATTTGTGTAGATCCTTCAAGGTTTCTTTATAGAAACTAACCATTGAATATAGGAAAAATTGAAAATTTGTTGAAAAAACCAGACATTTGTGTCAACATTTTCAGCTGTAACTTCTTCTAATTATGACAGCTGTTTGAAAGCAATATACTGTTACATCCGCTGGACCTTTCTGGTTGTGGGGATATATAGGACTTGTAGGTTCACCAAGAACCCGACGGACCCAGAGCCAACAACTGAGAAGCGTCTTGCAATGGTTTTTTATTATGTACCGGGTATATAGCAATTAATTTGGGTAAATATATACATGGAAAAATCTGTATGAAAAACACCAATGAATTTCTTAAATTGGAACAAAATATAGAGTTTAGAAACAGTAGATATTTGCACATTTTCGAAATTGTGAGTACCCATACTAGCATGAGAATTATAGGTCATTTTTCAAAATGACTTCTTTTTTATACATTGTCTTTCATTTGGAAGGCAGAAATGCATTGAAAGTCAATAGGTAATAACAGTTGCTCTACAATTATGTGTTACCCTAAGTTTCCCGATAAAAATGGTACCTCACTTGTGTGGGTAGGCCTAGTACCCGCGACAGGAAACGGCCCAAAACGCAACGTGGACACACCACATTTTCGCAGTGAAAACGGACCCTTTTTTTGCAAAGTGCCTAGCTGTAGATTTTGAACCCTAGCTCTGCCGGCACCTAGGGAAACCTAGCAAACCTATACATTTTTGAAAACTAGACACCCAGGGGAATCCAGGATGGGGTGACTTGGCTGGCTCTCACCAGGTTCTGTTACCCAGAATCCCTTGCAAACCCAAAGAATTGTCAAAAAACCCACATTTTCCTCACATTTCTGCGGTGGAAAGTTCTGGAATCTGCGTGGATCCACAAAATTCCACCCACCCCGCGTTCCACAAAGTCTTCTGAGAAAAATAGTACCTCACTTGTGTGGGACGCCCAAGTACCCGCAACAGTAAACGGCCCAAAACGCAACGTGGACACACCACATTTTCGCAGTGAACACGGACCCTTTTTTTGCAAAGTGCCTAGCTGTAGATTTTGAACCCTAGCTCTGCTGGCACCTAGGGAAACCTAGCAAACCTATACATTTTTGAAAACTAGACAGCCAGGGGAATCCAGGATGGGGTGACTTGGCTGGCTCTCACCAGGTTCTGTTACCCAGAATCCCTTGCAAACCTAACAAATTGTCAAAAAAAAACACATTTTCCTCACATTTCTGAGGTGGAAAGGTCTGGAATCTGCGTGGATCCACAAAATTCCACGCACCCCGCGCTCCCCAAAGTCTTCAGAGAAAAATGGTGCCTCACTTGTGTGGGAGGCCCAAGGACCCGCGACAGGAAACGGCCCAAAATGCAACGTGGACACACCACATTTTCACAGTGAAAACGGACCATTTTTTTGCAAAGTGCCTAGCTGTAGATTTTGAACCCTAGCTCTGCCGGCACCTAGGGAAACCTAGCAAACCTATACATTTTTGAAAACTAGACACCCAGGAAAATCCAGGATGGGAAGACTTGGCTGGCTCTCACCAGGTTCTGTTACCCATAATCCTTTGCAAACCTAAAACATTGTAAAAAAACCACATTTTCCTCACATTTCTGAGGTGGAAAGTTCTGGAATCTGCATGTATCCACAAAATTCCACCCACCCCGCGTTCCCCAAAGTCTTCCGAGAAAAATGGTACCTCACTTGTGTGGGAGGCCCAAGTACCCGCGACAGGAAACGGCCCAAAACGCATCCTGGACACACCACATTTTCGCTGTGAAAATGGACCCTTTTTTTGCAAAGTGCCTAGCTGTAGATTTTGAACCCTAGCTCTGCCGGCACCTAGGGAAACCTAGCAAACCTATACATTTTTGAAAACTAGACACCCAGGGGAATCCAGGATGGGGTGACTTGGCTGGCTCTCACCAGGTTCTGTTACCCAGAATCCCTTGCAAACCTAAAAAATTGTCCAAAAAAACACATTTTCCTCACATTTCTGAGGTGGAAAGTTCTGGAATCTGCATGGATCCACAAAATTCCACCCACCCCGCGTTCCCCAAAGTCTTCTGAGAGAAATGGTACCTCACTTGTGTGGGAGGCCCAAGTACCCGCGACCGGAAACGGCCCAAAACTCAACGTGGACACACCACATTTTCGCTGTGAAAATGGACCCTTTTTTTGCAAAGTGCCTAGCTGTAGATTTTGAACCCTAGCTCTGCCGGCACCTAGGGAAACCTAGCAAACCTATACATTTTTGAAAACTAGACACCCAGGGGAATCCAGGATGGGGTGACTTGGCTGGCTCTCACCAGGTTCTGTTACCCAGAATCCCTTGCAAACCTAAAAAAATGTCAAAAAAACCACATTTTCCTCACATTTCTGAGGTGGAAAGTTCTGGAATCTGCGTGGATCCACAAAATTCCACCTACCCCGCGTTCCCCAACGTCTTACGAGAAAAATGGTACCTCACTTGTGTGGGAGGCCCAAGTACCCGCGACAGAAATCGGCCCAAAACGCAACCTAGACACACCACATTTTCGCAGTGAAAACGGACCCTTTTTTTGCAAAGTGCCTAGCTGTAGATTTTGAACCCTAGCTCTGCCGGCACCTAGGGAAACCTAGCAAACCTATACATTTTTAAAAACTAGATACCCAGGGGAATCCAGGATGGTGTGACTTGGCTGGCTCTCACCATGTTCTGTTACCCAGAATCCCTTGCAAACCCAAAGAATTGTCAAAAAAACCACATTTTCCTCATATTTCTGTGGTGGAAAGTTCTGGAATCTGCGTGGATCCACAAAATTCCACCCACCCCGCGTTCCCCAAAGTCTTCTGAGAAAAATGGTACCTCACTTGTGTGGGAGGCCCAAGCACCCGCGACAGGAAACGGGCCAAAACATATTGAGGGTACATCAAAATTGCCTATCACAAAACAACCTGGTTTTGCAAGGGGGTCACCTCGGTTTTTGGCCCCGAGCTCAGCGGCCAGCTAGGGAAACCTATCAAACCCACACATTTCTGAAAAGTAGACACACGGTGGGTTCCAGGGAGGTATGGCTTGCGTGGATCCCCCAACGTTTTCTTACCCAGAATCCCCTGCAAACCTCAAATTTAGCTGAAAAAAATCACTTTTTCCACACATTTTTGTGTGGGAAACTTGTGGCATGACCGGGCAGACACGAATTTCCTACCACCCAGCGTTCCCCAAGGTCTCCCGATAAAAATGGTGCCTCACTCGTGTGGGAGCCCCAAGTACCCGCGACAGGCTAGGGCCCAAAACGTATTGAGGGGACATCAAAATTGCCTATCATAAAACAACCTGGTTTTGCAAGGGGGGTCACCTCAGTTTTTGGCCCTGTGCTCGGCGGCCAGCTAGGGAAACCTATCAAACCCACACATTTCTGAAAACTAGACACCCGGGGGGTTCCAGGGAGGTATGGCTTGCGTGGATCCCCCAACGATTTCTTACCCAGAATCCCCTGCAAACCTCAAATTTAGTTGAAAAAAATCTCTTTTTCCACACATTTTTGTGTGGGAAAGTTGTGGCATCACCGGGCAGACACGATTTTCCTACCACCCAGCATTCCCCAAGGTCTCCCGATAGAAATGGTGCCTCACTCGTGTGGGAGGCTCAAGTACCCGCGACAGGCTAGGGCCCAAAACGTATTGAGGGGACATCAAAATTGCCTATCACAAAACAACCTGGTTTTGCAAGGGGGGTAACCTCGGTTTTTGGCCCCGTGCTCAGCGGCCAGCTAGGGAAACCTATCAAACCCACACATTTCTGAAAACTAGACACGCGGGGGGTTCCAGGGAGGTATGGCTTGCATGGATCCCCCAAAGTTTTCTTGCCCAGAATCCCCTGCAAACCTCAAATTTAGTTGAAAAAATCACTTTATCCACACATTTTTGTGTGGGAAAGTTGTTTTTGGGCCGTTTCCTGTCGCGGGTACTTGGGCCTCCCAAACGAGTGAGGCACCATTTTTATCGGGAGACCTGGGGGAACGCTGGGTGGTAGGAAATTTGTGTCAGCCCGGTGATGCCACAACTTTCCCACACAAAAATGTGTGGAAAAAATGATTTTTTCAGCTAAATTTGAGGTTTGCAGGGGATTCTGGGTAAGAAAACGTTGGGGGATCCACGCAAGCCATACTTCCCTGGAACCCCCCGGGAGTCTAGTTTTCAGAAATGTGTGGGTTTGATAGGTTTCCCTAGCTGGCCGCCGAGCACGGGGCCAAAAACCGAGGTGACCCCCCTTGCAAAACCAGGTTGTTTTGTGATAGGCAATTTTGATGTCCCCTCAATACGTTTTGGGCCCTAGCCTGTCGCGGGTACTTGGGCCTCCCACACAAGTGAGGCACCATTATTATCGGGAGACCTGGGGGAACGCTGGGTGGTAGGAAATTCGTGTCAGCCCGGTGATGCCACAACTTTCCCACACTAAAATGTGTGGAAAAAGTGATTTTTTCAGCTACATTTGAGGTTTGCAGGGGATTCTGGGTAAGAAAACGTTGGGGGATCCATGCAAGCCATACCTCCTTAGAACCCCCCTGGTGTCTAGTTTTCAGAAATATGTGGGTTTGGTAGGTTTCCCTAGCTGGCCGCCGAGCACGGGGCCAAAAACCCAGGTGACCCCCCTTGCAAAACCAGGTTGTTTTGTGATAGGCAATTTTGATGTCGCCTCAATAAGTTTTGGGCCCTAGCCTGTCTCGGGTACTTGGGCCTCCCACACGAGTGAGGCACCATTTTTATTGGGAGACCTGGGGGAACGCTGGGTGGTAGGAAATTTGTGTCAGCCCGGTGATGCCACAACTTTCCCACACAAAAATGTGTGGAAAAAGTGATTTTTTCAGCTAAATTTGAGGTTTGCAGGGGATTCTGGGTAAGAAAACGTTGGGGGATCCACGCAAGCCATACCTCCTTGGAACCCCCCGGGTGTCTAGATTTCAGAAATATGTCGGTTTGGTAGGTTTCCCTAGCTGGCCGCCGAGCACGGGGCCAAAATCCCAGGTGACCCCCCTTGCAAAACCAGGTTGTTTTGTGATAGGCAATTTTGATGTCGTCTCAATACGTTTTGGGCCCTAGCCTGTCGCGGGTACTTGGGCCTCCCACACAAGTGAGGCACCATTTTTATCGGGAGACCTGCGGGAACGCTAGGTGGTAGGAAATTCGTGTCAGCCCAGTGATCCCACAACTTTCCCACACAAAAATGTGTGGAAAAAGAGGTTTTTTAACTAAATATGAGGCTAGCAGGGCATGTTGGGTAAAAAAAACAGCAGTGAGAGCCACGCAAGTCATTCACCCTTGTACTTCCCCCTGTGTCTACTACTCAAAAATGTGAAGGTTTGCCTAGGTGACGCCTGAGCTAGGGCAGAAAGTCCCCTGCTACCCATTTTGACAATAAAAAAATCTTAGAAAAGGCCATTAAACCGCCACAAATATAAATCTAACACTAATTTGATAAAGCTAATCCACCACTTACACTGGTTGGTTTTAGCACCTCCAGAAACGCTGGCTTCAAAGCACAAATACTTATCAAAGTATAAAAATATTGAAACCAAGCCTTCTGAAGGTGAGCCATAAAGCCACTTCACAGCACCAACCGCTTTATGGTCCATTCACACGCCATTCACACACCACACACAAGACTTCCATACCGCCAGCCACGGGCCCAAACAACCAAATCACTTCCACTCACACAAACATACCGCCGCCATGCAAGGGCCCATCACATTCATATGCCACAAGACATAATGAGTTTGACTACATTTTACCACCTGTCAAGTCTCCCCCTCCTTCTTCCTGAACGTTACCGAACGCATGCCGAGTGAGCCTTTACTACTGGCTTCCAAGACAGCCACATGAGGCTCAGGAAGACATGTCTTTCATGCGCCTTTGGTGCACTCACTATGCTAAATCCAACTCCTTCCAGTTTGTGGATGCAAGTTGGGGGGTGCACGAGTATGCCGCACAAACATTCCTCGAGCTGAGCAAGCATATCTACCTTTGAAACTAAGGCAAACATGCTGGAAATTTTCAAAAGACAACATCATAAACTATGAACGGCTGAATGTGAAACAAGGGTAGTCCATGACAACGTAGCATATGTCCAATCCACCGTTATGTGCAGTGACTGTAATGCACTTATCATACAGCAAACTGACCATCTACTAAGTTCTAACGGAGGATGAACATGGCAAGCAGCATTGACCGATAAGTACTACAGTAAATTCAGTGTGAGTGTGGCAGCAATGGATTTGAATCCATGGGTGAAGATGAAGTCTGGACGTGTATCTATACTACCTTTACTATCTGCCAACTACCTTTGCAATATTCCTCGGAAAGCGCACCTACCGTAAGCTGTTCTAACCCGTTCATGTGTCTGTCCTCAGAGTCCTGACTAATCCTGTCCAATTGTTAAGAGACCCTATACTAATGCCTTCCATCTCTAGATACTTGAAGCTTGAGTGAACATTTCTGTCACGTGCTATCAATGCTCTCACAATGCTCTATCCAACTCCTTCCAGTTTGTGGATGCAAGTTGGGGGGTGCCCGAGTATGCCGCAAAAACGTTCCTCGAGCTGAGCAAGCATATCTACCTTTGAAACTGAGGCAAACATGCTGGAAATTTTCAAAAGCTTCCTAAAGAGAACATAATAAACTACGAAGAACGGTTGAATGTGAAACACGGGTACTCCATGACAACGTGGCATATGTTCTGTCCACCAGTATGTGCAGCGTGGGGACTATAATGCACTTGTCAATTGGCGAACAGAACAACTACCACGTTCTGAAAGCAGATAAAGGTGTTGAGAAGTCCATGATTTCCTGAAGTAGAGGAAGAAATATTCTGCAGCTGCTTGCATTGTGAAGGAATGGCCCACAGACAGTAGGTATCCATTCACACCAATTGAAAGGTTTACCTATTGGCAGCTCCACCTCAGTCAATTTCCCAGTATTTTGCTTTAGTGTGATACAACATAAAGCAAGTAGGAAAACAGAAGGCAGGCTTACTTGGGTACTGGGGACAGTAAACACGAGTCTCCTGCCTCTTTCCCTGCATCGAGCACACTTTACAACGACGACATGGTCGCTCCTTTTTGGGTGTTGCAGGAATTTTATCAGCAAAGTGTCGCTCCTGCAGCCTTGCCACATCCTCCAGAACACATGAAGTGGAGGCTGCTGCTTCTGTAGCAGTGAGACTTTCAATCACAGACAAATGAAAGTCAAGGAAAGACATGAGTCTTCCTGTGGTGGTCTCACGATAAACAACATACGCATTGTATGTTGCCATCTGGATCAGGTGCGTAAACAGTTTCTTATACCAAGTGCGAGTTTTACGACTCGCATTGTATGGCTGAAGAACCTGGTCGTTCTTGTCCACTCCGCCCATGTACTTGTTGTAATCAAGTATACAGGTGGGCTTGTGGACTTCGGCCATCTGACCCCAAACCGTGACAGGGGAAGTGCTCTCAGCATGAATTGTAGTGAGCACGTACACGTCACGCCTATCTGAGAACTTGACTGCGAGCAGTTCGTTGGAACGCAACGCAGTGCTCTGGGATTTCTGGAGCTTCTTGCAAACAAGCTCCTGCGGGAATCCTTTGCGGCGACAACTAATTGTACCGCAAGCCACGGTGCCAGCTTTGTAGAGCTCACTGAACAGCTCTACTCCTGTATAGAAATTGTCCACATAAAGGTTATAACCTTTGTGAAGAAGTGGCTGGACAAGCTCCCATACGATCTTTCCTGTGACCCCTAGCGTGGGAGGGCAACCTACAGGGTTAAGAGTTGTGTCCTTCCCTGTATACACTCTCAAGCTGTACACATAGCCAGTCGAGCTCTCACACAGCATGTACAGCTTGATGCCATAGCGAGCGCGTTTGCTCGGAATGTACTGCCTAAACAGCAGCCGCCCTTTATACAAGATCAAGGACTCATCAATGGCTATATTCTTTCCAGGAGTATAAACCTCTGGAAACCTGGCAGACAAATGTTCCACAACAGGCAGAATTTTGTCAGGGGGTCGGCCACTGAGCAGGAGGACCGACCCCCTGCCAATATCGCCTCCATTTTTTTAATTTTTTATCTTGCTTATTTTTTGCCTTTCTGGGGGGCGATCGCGCCCCCCAGGGAAAGCCAACATTGAATAATAAAAAAATATGCCCCCGGGGGGGGGGCGACCCATTACCACGAGGGCCGACCCCTCCAAAGACATCCCTGGTGTCTAGTGGGGTTCTGGCCGTGGATCGCAGCGCTGCCGCGATCCACGGCCAGGAAACCTTTCAGGGAGGCCTCGCTTGAAAGGGAGACTCTCCCTTTCAAACGAGGCCTCCCTGAAAGCTGGGGAGGCCGTTTTCGGCCGGATTTCCCCATCGGAGTCTAGCGCGGCCTTACCTGCTGCTGTCCTCGGCTCCGGTGGGGAAATCAGTGATGTCAGAGCGCCTCGTGGCGCGCTGACATCACAGATGGGCGGGGGGGGCGGGGGGAGACGCGGAAAGCCTTCCACGTCTACCCCAGGGGGAATTTTAAAAAAAACAATCTCCGATGCGATGCACCGGATGTTTAAAGGGGGCCCTCCCTGGTGACGGCCAATGGACGTGCGCTGCACCAGGGAGGTAGTGCTTGCGTCGGCCATTGGCTGACGCAAGCACCAAAGGGGTTAAAAAAAAAAATATGACGTTTTGCAACTTCTATGTCTGCTGCATTACGCAGCACACATAGAAGTTTCAAAACGCCATGAATGATGGCTTATGTGCAGGAAGGGAGACCTTCCTGCACATAAACAATCATTTCCTCCAACGCAGACACACTTGCACTATGGTGCAAGGGTGCCGGCGTTGGCGCTAGGCAGCTCAACTCAGCGCCAGCGCTAGGAGAAGTGCGGGGGTGCGCCGCATTCTTGTGAATACGGCGCATCCCTGCGTTTTCAGTATGGAGAAGCATGGCATTAGCAATGTTTGCTTAACGCCACGCTTCTCCATTCTGTTGTAAATAGACCCCCGAATTGCATTGGAGCGCAGCTTCCACAAGTAACAAAACAGAAGTGTAAAACGAGCTTCTTTCTATTTCGAAATCTTGCACAATAAAATAATTTTCCTTGGGAATTTGTGAAGAAAACATCGTTGATTTTTCAACTGGTTTATTACAGATAGGTTTTTTTTCACATCGAAATGTACGCTTTTTAAGTGTAGGAGGAACAACATATTTTTTCAGCTTCGGAAATCTCTCCAGAACTTGCTTCAGGATTCAAGAAAAGGCCCCTTGTGGTTAAGAATCTCATATGTAAATAAATGTCAGCATGTTATAATGTCTTAATATATGCACACAAATAATGTTTATTAGCAGATTAATAGGCCATTTCGGTACAGTCTTCCATTTGAGCATGCAGTCTTAGTTTCGCATTACTGCATAGTATTGAAATGGAAATGCGACAGTGTATATTATGTACTTGAAAAACATTTTGCGCAACCTATTGTGTTTGACCTTGTTTTACATACTGACCAATTACCCTGTGCGCCTGGGAATTAAATCAGTGCAACAAAACACAGCTTGGTCTTGCTGTTCATGTTTACAATGTCGAGGAACACCAGAAGCAAAGGCGTCGCTCGAGCGTGAACCGCAGCTGCTCCTCTCTCCGTGCAAGAGAGAGGTGAGATTTGGCAGGAAGAACCTGTGCCACGAGCCATGGATGAAGAGGAAAGACTGGCACGCTGGCATCCAAAACATCCAAATAACAGTTGGACCAGACCCCATGAGAAATGCAAATGCAATGGCGGCTACCCAGGGCTCTTCTGTTTACCATATCAGCGCTGGGGGTGTGAAGCAAAATCGTTTCAATCAGTGAACGAACAGGAGAGCCATAGGACATTAACATGGCAAGGTGACTCAATGAGATTCTTTGCTGCTGATTAATATTTTTGTGTCTCCTACGGTGGTTACTGCGCCCAATTTCAACGTAGACACTATTTCCATTACCCCCTACAAGTTGAAACAAGCATTTGCAATGCTTAAGTTAGAGTTATTGGCATTGTAAATGACAATGGGGGATATTCTCAAGGACCGGCGATACCTACCGCAAACACCAGTTAGCGTCAGTTTTTTTATCGCCGCCTAACCCTGAAAACTATCGCCATGTTAGCGGTGTATTACCAAGCCGTCGCTACATGGAGATAGTATCAGGGAACGGCGGTGAAAACTGCCGCTAACATCAGCGCGATGACGATAGGAAATCCGGCGTTGGCGGGCGATAACTACCGATAGGCCCATTAGCGGCAAAAAAGCTCATGCTAGTCAGCCCAACGTTACTTTTATTTTGTCTCTAATGCAAAAAATAGCCTATCAGTCAACCTCCATTATAAAATAGGCATAAAAACCAATAAAATGCAGAATGGAGCAGCCAGGGCCAAGTGCAGCACACATCAACAACCCCTGCAAGCCAGCCAGCATCCAGGATGACCAGGATGAGAGCATTGATGCCTCGCTGGACCTGCGCCTGGAGCCTGGATACCTCGCTGGACCTGCGCCTGGAGTCTGCATGCCGCGCTAGACCTGCGCCTGGAGCCTGCATGCCTTGCTGGACCTGCGCCTGGAGCCTGCATGCCTTGCTGGACCTGCGCCTGGAGCCTGCATGCCTCGCTGGACCTGCGCCTGGAGCCTGCATGCCTCGCTGGACCTGCGCCTGGAGCCTGCATGCCTCGCTGGACCTGCACCTGGAGCCTGCATGCCTCGCTGGACCTGGGCCAGGAGCCTGAATGCCTCACTGGACCTGCGCCTGGAGCCTGCATACCTCGCTGGACCTGCTCCTGGAGCATGGAGTAGGATGCGGAGGAGCTATGGAGTCGATGAACCGTGGCGGTAGACATTGAGGCGCGACGATCGCCCGCACCTGGTGGTGAAGTCTGGCAGGTCGCATGGAGACACGTTGTTGACCTGTGTGAGAAAACCGCCTTGCGCACCTTGGAGCTGTTAATAGTAGAGGCGCTCCTGCGCCCCAACGTAGGGAGGTCTGCATCGCATACTATGATCCACCACTACACCGGGGTGCACAGAGGGGATTACCAACAGTGGGTGCCGCCTCTCTGCATCACAGGCCGGATGATGTTGGGCTGGCCGGACGCTGTGGAGGGTGAGGCCCCTGAGCTACGCTGAACTTGTGTGATGGGAGCGCTGCAACTTCACACCTAAGGGGGCCCTGCTGCATCAACTGCATCGGGAGGTTCACCAGTGGACTTGGCGGCGACTGCTGTACCCAGGCTTGTGAAATCCCTCCTGGCTGAGGCTCCTGCTGGCTGAGTCATAGATTTGGAGAGAGTGCAGCGGATTGCGCCACGGTGTCAATGTCCAGGTAAGGAGAAGGTGGGACACGCAGCGCAGGACGCCTGGGGGTTGAGTCCCCCAGGCCTAGCACACGTAGATGACGCACCCCCAGTGGCGGCTCATCCGCTATGGCGGAAGAGCATCGCCCCACTGCTTTTAAGCAGTGCAGAAGAGGAACAATCATCACATGATGATAACTTACTCATGTAACCGTGCTATGTTTCCCTTGCGGGTGGGAGGGTGGGTAGGACTGCTCCAAGCACGGGGCAAGGCATGGGCGGATTGGCATGCCCACTCAAGTGCGCAATGACTGTTTGGTCGGCCCACTGAGGCCGCCCAACGCAGTCATGCGCACTTCCCTGTTCGTAATGCAGTCTGCATTACAGCCTGCATGGAGAACATGCCCACCCCCTCCAGCCCCTGGCTGCATGCCTTGTCCCGTTGCCAATTACCAATCCCACTGCCACATCGCAGCGTTGTGATTGGCTCAGGGGTGGGAGCCTGGCTGCCTACTTCCTGTTCCTGGAAGCAGACGCAGGAGAGCAGGAGAAACGAAGACACGGGACCCGGCTTCGAGGTAAGACTTCCCTTATTAAAATGTTTACAACGCCCGCTCACACACACTTCCCCACGTCCACGCCCCATCCAGTGTTCTTTCCAGCGTCTAACACCTCACAGCTGTCCAGCCCCCCCAGCGCTTCTCAATGGCGGCCGCTGTGCACCCATGCACAGCGGGCGTACCACCCGTGTGCCAAAGGCACATACGTGGTTGCGACGCATGCCATAACATCGCATTCCATTCCAATGCATAATAATACCAGGCCCATTGCAACAGTAGAGTAGGTGTTGCATAGCGGAGACATTAATATCACTATTTCCACTTCAGTGAGTGCAACCCAAAACTAACCTTTGCACCCCAAACCCAACCGTGAACCCTGGAATTCCTTCTTAAGCCCCCATAACACACCCAACAATCAAATTTGACCCAAATGCACACCCCAATTTTCATATTTTACCCCAAAACACACCCCAATTTTCATATTTTACATCCGAAACCCATTCCCACCCGAAAAACTTTATATTACCCCATTAATGACCTCACAATCCGTTGTAATCAAATGCGATGTAAAGGCACCTGCGTTGTCAGAGTTGCGTTGTTAATGATGTACTGCTTGCATTGTAATGGTCGTCTCCCATGCCAAAGGCAACCCATAGGCTATGCCGTTTGCGTCCGTCTGCCCCCGGACCGCGCTCAGCACCAAGGAGCCTTCCTCTTGGACACTCCACCGCTACGACGCCAGCACCCTCCTCGCCATCAAACCTGAACACCACCTCGCCTGCCAGGACCAACCTCTGCTCCAGACCGGACATCGCCATCACTGACGGCTGCAGTATCACCCACAAGGAGCACCCCGACCATCAAGGAGGAAGCATTGCCATCACCTACAGAAGCACACTCCGACTGACCACACACTCTAATGACCCAAGGGTGACCATGGACCACCTCAACTCCCAGATCCGGACCAAGCCCAAGCACATCCTCTGCGGCACCCTCATGTGCAAGCCCCCCAGGCCATGGCCCCCCATTCTCCAATACCATTGTAGACCTCATTGCACCCCAGGGTCTCCCATCCTCCAACGGCATCCTACTCTGTGAACTCAAGTTCCACCTGGACAACCCCAGTGACCAGGACACCACCCCCTCCTGGGGAAGGTTCCCTACATCAGACGCAAGCAGCAAGTCACCTCAACAAGCCACATAGCAGGACACACGGTCCAGCACATCACCTCCGCCAGCGGGAACTTCAACTACAGCCACAACACCGGACTCTCCTGGACCGACCATCATTGGTAACATCACGACTTCACCTTGCCCACTGGACGCAACTGCCATCATCGCACCCCCTTGCAGCTGGATCAATGCCACCGAAGAACGTCTCGTCAACTCCCCCCGCACCAACACTCCACCAATGCTTCCAAACGATGACACCGCAGCGTGCAACCACCACCGATGGATCTCCAACAGCGCAAACATTCGGGCACCCCTCATGGACGGCACTGCATCAGTACCTTCCGCCTGCCTGATGGCAGGCGTGAGGGTGACACAGTGCCACAGGGATAGGCTGGCCCCATGCATTGATGGAGTTGCGTCATGGTTGTGACATGACTGCAGCAATGCGTGACTTTAGCGCAGACAGATACGTCAGAATTCCTGACGTATCTGTCATTACTTGCGTCATGGAGCGCTGTCCAGTGAATACAGCGCATCCATGCTGTCGCAAGAAGGGCGTAGTGAGAAGTGGTGCAACGCTGTCTTGTCACAGCGCTGCAACACTTTTCATGACTGGGGCCCATGAATGCGCACTATCTTATTGATGGTTCACATTCCTGCACTGTAGTTCTGTCGCAGGGCAGCGCTGCAACATTGCTTGCAGCGCTGTCCAGCACCAAAACCTGCTGAGATGTGGCCCCAAGTGTTATCCCCATTTTTAAGACCAGCTATTTTCTGGTCTTAAGTAACTGGCTCTAACTGCAGTTAGAGCCAGTTTTTTTGGTCTTCAGAAGTTCAAGGATCCCCTTGTGAATATGGAGTAGTGGTGTTTGCGGCCGTTTTTGCACGGGAACGCCTTCCTGCATATAATTATCGCTAACAGAAGTGGTGATCTTTACAACGGTCGCATTCGCCTAAAAACTTTCGCTAATGGCTGTTAGCAACAGCTTGGTAATAGAGCAATAGAATTATCGCCGCATTAGCGGCAGAAAAGTGCCGCTAACGCGGCGATAACTCCTTGAGAATATGCCCCAATGTCTTTTACCTATGTGTTTTGGTTTTGAGTGTAGTGGATGTATGTGGTGTGGAGTGAAATAACGTGGGTTGCATTGGAATTGTTAGTTGTGGAATTGTGTGGGGTGGAATTTTGCGGTGTGGAATATATTTGTGTAATGGAATTATGTGTCTTGGTGAATCGATAGTGGTGAGAGCGGCACAGAATAGATTGAAAGTAAGATAGAGAGGTATAGGTTGTTTGTGCAGGAAGTGGTGAATGAACTTGACACAGAGGAGCAGAACGTGTGCGAGAAAGATAGAAGGGGAGAGCAGGCCACAGACGTTTAAAGAAGGAGGACCTGTGTACGCAGAAGGCACCCTAACAAGAAGATGAGAGCATGTGTTTTAGGGGCAGAAACCATGAAAAGGCACAGTAAAGAAACTGTCCTTTGTATATGTGAGCAGGCAGTAGAGAGAGGAGAAAGGGAGTGTGAGGGAGGTATGAGAGGGGGCAGTGGGATTGCGATAAGAGAGGGGGTAGTGGCAGTGTGAGGAAGAAATGAGAGGGGTAGTGGATGTGTGAGGGAGAATTGATAGAGTTGTTGGAAGTGGAAGGGAAAGATGTGTTGGATTGGAATTGTTTGTTGTGGAATTGTGTGGCGTGGAATTGTGTGGTGTGATGTTGTGAATTAGAAATATGTGGTTATGACAGAAAAAATGGGTAAACAGTGGCCACTTCCTTTCAGACTCAACAGTGTACAGGGAAATCCAATGACACGTTATACAGCGCCTTGAAAGTTCCTGCATATAGTTACTTTCATCTTCATTTATTTATTCATTAATTTGCTCAATCCTTCTTTCGATTATACTAAATCACCCAATTTGAAATGAAAGCTGTTTTGATTAGAAACGATTGATATAGAACCAAAAGTGATGTTGTACAACAAAACACAGACACACCACTTCCGGGATTTACACATTGGCAATCTTCCAAACGAAACAGTTATTCCTGTATGTCTACCCCTAATTATTTTCTAGATGCAACGAAAAGCAAAATGTAATTAAGACAACACTAACAAATGTGGATGTTCCCTAAAAGCCACCCTTTGCCCTTCACTTAGGTCCTGATAGCGCTAAAAAGCCATATGTGGTGGTAGACATTCTCGTTATAAGACGTATTGGCATAACTTAAAACAACTAAAACTAAACACTACGGGGAAAGAACTCACTGGGTTAGGCACTTGCTGCTTGGATTTGGGTAGAGCCTGTTGTTAAATACTAGGGCCTGTGCACAGAAGCAACTAGGAGATTTTAGGTTTTGCCGGAGAATGAGCCAGCTCATTGCGTGGACATTTTACTGCAGCACTTTCAATTGACAAGCTAAAACGGACCATCCAACATTGAGAAGTAAAAAAACTGTTCTTTTTACGAAGTGCTGCATTTCTAACACTCACAGAGAATAGGCAATGTAGAATGTAGTTGTGCTTGATGAATGTGAACGGTTTTGAAATATATTGTGAATCATTTATTGAATTGCTCCTTTAACTATAAGAGAGAGTTAGCACAGCATTTCATGCACAGAAAGAGGAGGAAAATAATCTGATATAATTAAATAACTGTACCCATTCATTAAAACTTCACTTGCAAAGAGACAAGTTAGTTTGTGGGTTGGGTTGCAAGGTGGCAAGGTGTCTCATTTAATTTTAACGCTTACTGCTGCGACATGCAGTGTTCTGCAAGTAATACCTGTTAGTTACAGAGCATATCTTTTCTTTCAAGCTCTTTTCTGCTTCATTTATATCCCTTCATGCCTCTTTAAATACAAACACACAAACACACTAAACTATGCTGTTAACATATTTCTGTTTGGAAACGGCCTGAGAAAAGAAGCAATTATGTTGCCTGGAGGTTTGAAATTTGCTTCTGTCAGATGTGTTTGTGTAGCTGAGTGTGAACTTCTGCATATTTAGTCTGGGGGCTGCCTTTCTTTTTGGGATAACTATTCATGCATTTCTAGCAGAGTAGTGACTCGAGAGACAATGTTTATTATCAGCAATATCTACTTGTTACTTCCAAAATAAAACTGGCTCACATAGCATTTGTTTTCCTAAGTTTGCCTGGGGGCTTCACACTGCACATGCGTGGAACTAGATAAGTGAAAAACTATTAGTTGATTTGAAAGGGAATCTAAGCAACTCAAACACAGCATATGTTTGTGACAAACTACTGGTGTTCTGTGTTAAAGTTATCTCCTTTTGTTTCAGTGAGGGGGTCAAAGGTCTTTGCAAAGGTGTTTCGAGTGGACTGAATAAAAATCTGTTTGAAATGTCCCTAAGAATAAAAAACGTTACTGGACTGCAGCGATACCCCAGCAGTCTGCTCTGTAAGTTGCCTGCTTATTAGATGAACGTGATGAAACAAGAGAGCTTAGTGACAAAATGGGATGGGGTGGGTTTAGCGTGACAAGCAGCGACGGGTGGGAGGTGGTGGTGTGGGGAGGGCACCGCACAGGGAGATTAAGTGGAGCTTAGCCAAAGCACGACATGATCAGGAAATCATTAAAAACAAGCTGAGGCAAAGAAAAAGAAACAAGCTGCCAGGGGTTGCGGGAGAGCGTGTCCTGCCTCCAACAGCATGCAGGAGAAAGTAATTTAAGAAAATAGAGCCCACTGACTGTAAATGAAACATACTGAGAAACAGCACACGTAAGAGGGCCAGTCCTCATGGGAGGTTACAAAAGGAGGTACTAAGGAGGGACTACTAAGCCCATTGATAAATCAAAAGCCATTGTTTACAAAGGACAGGAAGAGAAGCCAATTATAAAGATGCGCAGAACATGGGCGGAGCTTAATGCCCATATACTGAATACAGCATGTCTCGAAGAAACAGCACAAGCGTTGCCTAGGCGAAACCTAAAAATACACATGCCCCAACCAATAAGGCTCCACAGGAAACGAATAGTACCGGACCCATACAGGTAGAGCTCGAACATGCACGTTTTCGTATTTTTCAGTGTCGACAGATCACCCACTATGTAGGATAAGTAGTATGATTTAATGTTGATATTATCTTTTTTTAAATTATGTTTTCTGTTGTGCTTCAGCCTGCTCTAGCAGCTGTACAAATGTTTGGAACGTGCTCAGTGTTTGCGCTCGAGCACATTCAGGAAGATGCCTCACTGCTCAGCGATTGGGAGCAGTGCTTTAAATGGGCAGGTTCTGTCCGGTACCAAGAGCCTGCACTTCCCTAATATGAAATAGAGAGTACCTGCACTTCTCAGCAATTGTGAAATACATTTAATGGAAGAGTACCAGCAAACCAGTACTTTAAAGAATGAGTACCTCCACTTCTATATTTCCATTTAAAGCACTGATTGGGAGGCAACCTTAACTTGCGCCTCACATATTTATTAATTAATTTATTTTATGAGTTTATAGGTTATTGTTGTTTGAAGCAATTTGCTGAAAAATATTTACTGCAGGGCTGTCCAATCATGACGGCATTAATAAGGCTGTGGAGGCAGCCTTTGCAGCCCATGAGGGGCAACGAGTTCCTTAAAGTTCCAAGACTTCGACCTTCTGCGAGCCTGATTCAAAGCCCTTAGAAGTACGCAGGGATTAGATATATCCAGGGATCAGATTTGAAGGAGGTTCTAGCATACCAGGGAAACCCTTCCTTTCCTGGGATGGCAGCCCAGGTGGAGGAAGGTGACTTCTTCTGTCAATACAGAAGGAAGCAGTCAGAGTAGCTGTTGATTTATAAGGCCATTCGAGGACTGCTTTCCAGGGAACAGTCAGATGTTGAGAAGATGGGCTTTCAAGATTTCTTTCCAAGAGATATCCTCTTCAGAAATTTACTGAGGAGTTTCCTTCTTTGGTGAAGGTTAACTCCCTGATGGTAGGATTGGCTTCCAGCAAAACTATCATATCAAAAGATGCTTCCATATTCAACCAGGTCAATAAGAAGGTGGAAGTTGTGTTCAAGAAAACATACACTGCTGATAATTTTGCTATCAGGTCAGGAGCTTAAACAGCATATATAGTTCAGTGATTACTACATGACTTTCAAGTTCCCACAGAGGAATTACAGGAAGACGAAGTTGGAACATCCAGATTGGCAGCCATGGAGCAGCATGTCAGATTGCTTTCTGGTGTTTCCTTTGACTCCTTGTCTGCAGCTGCGGAAAACTTGGATTCAGCAATTTATGCGAGGCGTCAGATTTGGATGAGCACATGGACAGATGAAAATTCACTGGAGGCCCTGTTAAGCCATCTTCCCTTTACCAGGTTTAAATGTTTTGATTCTAAACTCCAGGATATGCTTAAGAAATCTGTAGAGGACCACAATCTCCTCACAACAGTCAAACCTCCATATAGCAGTAGAGGCTTTGGTTTCAGAAGAGCTTTTGCTCAAACATCTTCAGAGAACGAGTCTAGCTAGCCCTGTTGGGGAAGGGGACATAGCTGTGACACTCCCTTCACAGACAAACCCTTGCCATAACCTACAGTTCTTTATGCCCCTCCAGCAAGCCAAAGGCATGACTATTCAAACTAATTTTGACAAAGTTTCAAATCTTTCCTTTCATCTTAGGAGGCAGATGTTTTAGAAACCTTGGCACTACAACTAGTAAGGGAAGAATACAAAATAGAATTTTCTTCTCTTCCAGACAACATCTCCATACAGACTCTGGCTCCCGCAGCTAAGAGAAGTGTGAAGCCTTGGAAAAGGGAATTCAGGATCTTCTAGCATAGGGAGCAGTAATTCCAGTTCAGAGAGAATCATGGGTCCAAGGCTGCTATTCACTGATAGTCTTGGTACAAAACAGTACAAGGGAGTACTGGCTTGGCCTAGATCTCAAGTCTGTGAATCTATTTATTACCCATCAAAGGTTCTAAATGGTGAGCCTCCAGAGTATCCTGGCTCTCCGTTGTCCTAGCCTGATGCCGGCATTACTCAACCTTCTAGATGCTTACTTACTGTTAGAACTAACAGCCTTAGGGTTGTCTTACCCCAAATGTTTTGCCTACCTCCACCACTTTTCAGAGCTCATTTTGCTGGCTTTAGGACTCTATGCAATTTACCACTGCTAACCATTGCTAAAATGCTTGTGCTCTCTCCCCTAAACATGGCAACATTGATTCATCGCCAATAGGCATATTTAACTTACTTATAAGTCCCTAGTAAAGTGGTTACCCCCTGTAGCCATGGCCAGTGAATTAAGTGCAACTAGTGGGCCTGTAGCACTGATTGTGGCACCGACTGAAGTAGCCCCTTAACCATGTCTCAGGCCTGCCACTGCAGAGCCTGTGTGTGCAGTGCTACACTGTCATGTGGAGCTGGCATAGTTAACCTTTTGCCAGGCCCAAACCTTCCATTTCTATGCATATAGGTCACCCCTAAGGTAGGCCCCTGGTCTAGCCTGTTGTGCTGGTATCAAAGGCTGCCCCACCAGGCGCTACACCAGAGCTTTGGTTCTGCATGGACCACAGAGGACTCAATTCCATCACCAGGACTGATGCACACACCATTCCCTGAGCTGAAGAGCTCATTGACAGGCTGAGTGCAGCCAAATTCCTCAGTACCTTTGATTTGACATCAGGGTACTGGCAAATCGCTCTCACTGAGAGAGCCAAAGAGAGGTCAGCATTTCCAAACCCAGAGGGAAACTACCAATTTTGGGTGATGACCTTTGGCTTGAAAAAAGCCCTTGTTGCCTTCCAATAGTTGATTAACAAGGTCCTGGCTGGTAAGGAGGCCGTTTGTGCCGCCTACTTAGACAACATTGCTTTCTACAGCTGGGCAGAACACCTGCATTCACCCCACAAGGTGCCTCAGGCCCTGCAACAGGCTGGCTTGACCATCAAGGCCAGTAAGTGCCAGACTGGGCAAGGTTCCGTGGTCTACCTGGGACACCTGGCAGGTGGGGGCAAAGAGCAGCCCCTCCAGGCTAAGATTGAAATGATCATGGCCTGGAAACCACCTAAAACTCAGACAGAAGTGAGAGCCTTCCTAAGCCTCACAGGCTACTACAGAGGATTTGTTAAAGGTTATAGCACCATTGTTCCCCCTTAACTGAGATGACTTCCAAGAAGCAGCACATATTGGTGATCTGGACAGAGGCTTGTCAGAAAGCCTTTGATACCCTCAAGGAAGCCATGTGTACAGCACCTGTACTCAGGGCACTTCATTTCTCCAAACAATTAATTATGCAGACAGAAGCTTCCGAGCTAGGCATAGGTGAAGTCTTAGCACAGCTGAATGAGGAGGGCCTAGACCAACTAGTAGCCTTTATTAGTTGAACCTACTTCCACAGGAACAGAGGTGGAGTGCCATTGAAAGAGAAGCTTTGGATGTGGTCTGGGCACTGAAGAAGGTGAGACCATACCAATTGCGTGACTCACTTTCTGATGTAGACAGACCATAGGCCCCTGGCTCATGAAGATGATGGGGTGAAAATCCCAGGCTGTTGAGGTGGTCCATCTCCCTACAGGGAATAGACTTTACGGAGAAACACCAACCGGGGACAGACCACGCCAATGCTGATTGTCTCTCCAGGTTCTTCTGTCCTTAGTGAAGAGAACTCCCAAGTGGTTGGGTAGTTCTCCCCACTTTCAGCTGGGGGGACACATATTAGACCTGACAGCTTTAGGGTGGTCTTCCATGCACCTTTTTGCTTATCACCATTACTTTTCTGAGATAGTTTTTACTGGCTATAGGACAATTTACCACTGCTAACCAGTGCTAAAGTGCCTGTGCGCTCTCTGCCATAAACATGGTAACATTGGTACATCCCTGATAGGCCTATCTAATTTACTTATAAGTCCGTAGTAAAGTGGTACTCCCTGTAACAAGGACCTGTGAATAAAATGCTACGAGTGGTCCTGCAGCACTGATTGAGCCACCCACTGAAATAGAATTTTAACCATGACTAAGGCCTGCCACTGCAGAGCTTGTATGTGCAGTTTTGCACTGCCATGTTGGCCTTGTGCTAGGTCCAAAGCTTCCCTTTTTACACATATAGGTCACCCCTAAAGTAGACCCTGGACAACCCAGAGGGCAGGGTGCAATGTATTTAAAATGCAGGACATTTACTTTTAAGTTTTACATGTCCTAGTAGTGAAACACTCCCAAAGTAGGTTTTCACTACTGCAAGGCCTATCTCTCCCATAGGATAACATTGGGATTACCTTACTACATTTTATAAGTGTAATTTCCAATTGGGAAGAAATAAGGCCCCCGAGGCTGGTGTCTCTGGAATCCTAATTTAAAATCCTAACTTATGGTAAAGTCAGATTTTAAATTACAATTCGGGAAATGCCACTAGAAAGGTGGCATTTTCTTACTTTAGCCATTTGATGCCTGCTGCTTGCTTCTGATCAGTCTGGGGTGGGGGACAGTTGGGCTTTGTGTATTTCCACTAGACAGCCACACATAAAGGGAGCTTAGGCATGATTTGATGGGACATCTTGGGAGGATGGCAGGGAGGAGTTGGACCCAGCCTCACTTCCACCAGAATAAGCTGTGTCATGTCCCCACACAAAGGGCTGCATACCCTCCTGTAGTGAGTCTAGAGCCAGGGCAGGAAGGGAGTACCTCTGTGCACTTCAAAGACTCTGCCAGGAAGAAGGACTGTTTTGCTGCTGAAGGACTGCCACTCTGCTGGACTTCTGCCTTGCTGTGCTACCCTGCTGACTGCTGTTCCCCTGCCTGGGTGATAAGGACTGGATGGGCATCACTTGAACCCAGAGTGTCTCCAAGGGCTAGCTGACTGGCCTCCTAATCTGAAGTCTCAGGGACATAAAATACGTCTAACTTACCTGCTTCTGCACCTGGATTCTTCCATCTGTGAGTCTGCCCTGCCGAGTGGTGCCACCCCAGTTCTGGACCCTTGGAAGTGAAGCCTAGTTGCTTGCTTCAGCAAAACCCACGCATCTTCTGTCAAACCGATCCATTGGTACCGTTGAGTGGATCAGAGCCGGAGCATCACCCCTGTTTTGGTGATCAGAACCAGCGCAATGCTCCTGTTGCGTGGATTGGAACAAGGGCATTACTACTGTTGTGTGGCCAGAACCGGGGCATCGCCTGTACTACGTGAATCGGCCCCAATGCATCGCTTTTGGAACCATCACTGCACAAGGGTTCTGAATCTCTGTCAAAGGCATCTTTGATGTTGAATCTCCGCACTACAACTCTGCACTCATTGGAGCCATAGAATTGTCGCTACTGTGCAGATCAGGACTGGCACATCGCGACCACTGCGTAGATCGACACAAACGCATCGCTTCGTCTCACATCTTTGACTTTGACGCTTCCTGGATCAAGGTACCTTTGTTCAGCAGGCCTCACTGGGTCTCTGTATCCAGCCTGCACTTCATCGTGGTCGGCCTGAACTTTTGACTTTGTTCCAGTCCGGCGTGACCAGATATCCCAGACAACCACTTTTTGCTTCTAAGCGCTATTATACAGCTTATTCTTCAAAAATTAATATGTAGAGTTCTAGCTATTGGATTTTTGCTGTTTTGGTCTTATTTTATTTATTAAATTAAGTTCTATTTTTCTAACCAAATCTTTTTGTGTGCTGTTTTCACAGTTTTCACAGTTTTACTGTTTGAAGTGTTGCACAAATACTCTTCATGTTGCCTCTAAAGCTAAGCCAGACTGCTCTGTGCCATGCTACCAGAGAGTGAGCACAGGATAATTTAGGGTTTGTCTGCCTCTTTCCCTGACTAGGATTGTGGTTATTGCTTGACCAGGGCTTGACCCCAGTTAACCAGCAACCCAATTTCTAACACTTATATATTTCTATGCATTCATCTTTGCATACATTTCTCAAGTTCTTTGCCTTGGGCTACCACTTTGAATTCTGTGTGCTCCCATTTGGCCTCTCTTCAGCAAACAGCCTTTGTACTAAAACCTTGGCACTATTGCTGGACAACCTCAATGCCTTTAGTTTGTTGTTTTCCTCTAATTGAATGATTGTCTAATTTGTGCTTATTCCTTTTTGAAGGGTCTGCAAGCCATCTAACTAGCTTATGAGTGCCTTGAGACATGGGTTTCTACTAAATGCCAAGAAATTACATATTGTTCTTTTCCAAGAGCTTCAATTTATTGGCACACTATATGAGACAAGGCTTGTAAAGGTCATAAGAAGAACTGATGTCATTCCACAAGAATCTATTAAGTCTACAGCAAGCTCCATCGAGAGAATGACTCAGAGTGCAAGGCTACATGGTGGCCTCCTTGTTCCACAGGTTCACCTCCATCTCTTTCACTTGATGAACCACCTCCTATCTTTCCGAGTTCTCAAAACAAAGTTACTCCAGTCCAGATCTTGTCTAAAGTATCCCAGAAGCTCCAGTGATGGCTGACAGTTTCAAATCTGAACAAGAGGGTTCTACTCTCGCCTCCACCTCTGATGACAATCACTACAGATGCAAGCAGTCTGGGATGGAAGGGCATAAGGGAATTTTCTCTGCTCAGGGGCTCTGGGCCATTTTGGGATCTAAGAAGTTTTCAAACTGGAAAGAACAGTTGACTGTTCACAATACCCTGTTATCCTTTATTCCAGAGATCTTGGACAAATCTTTCAGAGCAGGACAGACAATCAGGCTACAGAGGCTTCAATGAATCATCCGGGGAGTCTCCTGGTCCCTCTATTAACTTCCCTAGTGTAGCAGATAGTGGTCTGGGCCAAGAAAAACCTACTGTTCCTGACAACGATTTATCTTCCAGGAAGGTAGAATAGGCATACAGATCGTTTGAGTCTGACATTCCCCTCCTCAGTCTTCCTGTCGTTTTCTCCCCAAGTGTTTTAGGAGATGATAGATCAGTCCAGTACCTGTGGCTGGTCCAATTTGCAGCTCACACGGATGCACTCATTCCCCAAATCTGTTTTCTAATTCCATGTCAGGATGTTATATTCCAAATAGGTACCCCAATACATCCCAACCTTTCACCTATATTCGCCCCTACATTACATACATAACAGACATTTAGGACTGACCCTTTACCTAGTTACGGTACTGCTTACAGAACGTGGGGTTTTCCCTGAACAATAGCCTCATACATTATGCATGAGGATTCTTGGAAACTCAGCAGGAACACCATCTCCTGCATAATAACTATGTACAAGGTTTATTCCCGATGTCATCCTAAGTCCGACAATGGCACAGCAAGGTAGAACCCCTAGGGACACCTTTGGGTATATAAACATCACATTTTGCTGAGATAGTCAGAGGAGAACTAGGACTTCCATACTGACACACTGACGCGAAACGCTGAGGCTCCTGAATGCAGATACTCCAGCTCGCAGCGGTCTAACAACCCTTGCAGGGTGTCCAACTCGAGACAAAGACGGGGTCCCACAGTCTCTCACTTCAGGCAATGGGGTTGACTTTATCCTAGAGGGATTCTTGGCTTAACACCTACACACATGCTAGGTACACTTAGGTACACCTAGTTAGGATTGCATCGTAGGAGTACGCATTTTACTGTCATGTATTTTATACACCTGCCTGTATTCATGGTTTTAGCATAATGGTAGAAATCTACCATCCTTTTACTTTCCTAGTGCTTCTAATCATTTATATCTGTTTCTGTCTAGTGGTTATTTCAGCACACCTATTTTACACTAGAATAACGACTGTTCAATAAATGCTTATTGAAAAACGTCCATATCGTTTATTCTGTGTATCTCTCTGAGATGAAGTAAGCACGAGTGACTGAGCGAAAAATATTGCACTGTTTCCACGGTCCTGAGGGATCAGCGTTGTCATGTTCAATAGTTGCCAAGAACTATTCTCTCCTTGGTAAGAGGGATTTCTAGTGGCACTGTGAGCTAGCTGGTAGACAGGCTAACATACCGGGTGGGAGTGTCTAGTAACAGTCTGGACACCAATCCTGCAGTGTATGTTGTCTAAACGCGCAGATCTTATATAGGTTTATAAGAACTACATGACAAGGAACCATGGAGGATAGCTCTGATGAGTTTCAGTTGACCCTCCTGCCTTCTATGCTCCTTTACCCCTTTCCTACTGATCAGCAAGGTTCTTGCCAAAATCAGAAGGGACAACTTGGTTACTCCATTTGGCAACTCAGCTGCCTTGGATTTTCCCTCTCGCTCAATCTCCCCTCATATTTTCCAGATGTTCCTTGATTTCCCATGAACTTGCTTTGTCATCTCTCTCTGGGGGTCTGGAGTTTGTTAGAAAGAGGCTGGAATCTCCAGGCAGTTCTTTAAAAATAGCCACCTCTATTGAGAACATAAAAAAGAGAGTTCCCTAAAGATCTAGAAGAGGCTTGGGGGAATTTTTCTAAGTGGTGTTCTTCCGGTGGTCTTCTACCGTCCTCTTGTGAAAGGGGGAGAATTCTGGAGTTTTCTTGGTATGGTTCCCTCCTAGACTTTGTACTGTCTATTCTGGTATCCAATGGGCTGCAATTAATGCTTTCAAGGGCCCATCTATTTTTCAATTTAATCATTTGGCTTCATGTTTGTTAATAAACTTCCACTGGGGAAGACCGATTTTCCATTCCTCTGTCCCTTCATGGGACCGTCCCATGGTTTTAAGCTGTCTTAAAAAATCCCCTTTTGAGATGGTTTCTTCCTGCTAAATGTTTTTCCTTAAAAATGTTTTTTGGTTGCCATAACACCATGCCAAAGATTAAAGGAGATTGGAGATCTCTGTTTTCATTAACCATTTCTAAAACATTTTCATGATGAAGTTGTCTTGAGACAACACCTTTCTTTCTTATCCATTTTAGGTTGAGAACTTTGGTTCTGACATCCTTTCTGCAGTTCAGTGATCTATATGGTGATGGTTTTATTTTTGCTTCAAATAAATTAATTTGGTGTAGCATACATTCAGCGTGTTAATCATTTTTCTTTTGTTAATCAGCTTTGATATATCCTGATTTAGTAAGGACCGTGGCGAGGAAGACGGATGAGGTGGGCAATGGCTTGGTTACATACTCCGAGTCATAGTCTTCCTTGCCGCAGTCCTACATTCCCTCCTTTCCTTCCCTAAAATAATGTAAAAATTATTACCACTGTTTCTTTTGTTAGCTTGTTAATTCCTGGAAGCACACATATTTGAGCTCCTTCTCTATGGGTCTGGTACTCTTCACTTCCTGTGGAGCCATATTGGTTGGGGCATTTGTATTTTTATTGGGATGAATACTATGCACAAGCCACGGAGTTGCTCATTTAGAGAGGGCTGTGATGAGGAAGACTATGACTCGGAATAATGAAGATTACAGGGAAGTAACTGAGTCATTAACATGGCAAGGTGACTCAATGAGATACCTTGTCGCTGCTGACCATTTGTGTCACATATTGTGGGTACCACACTCTTTGTCAACCTGGACATTGTTTCCTTTTCTAGGCTTTCATTTGATAACCTAATTAATTATGGGTGTTGTAGTGTTTCTTTGCTTCCATTCTATTAATTAGACTAACTCTGATGACAGCAATGTCATAGGATATATGGCTCGAGCCGACGCCTAGGATGGCATGAAGCAAGTTGTCATACTATGTGACCTCCAGGTAAAAAGTTATTGTTCAGAGAAAAATAATAAAATAAAAAAGAACTTACCCGCCGCCCTCCACGCTCTTCTACTCCTCTCCACTGCAGGCACAGGCTCCCAGACTGCCCTGTGGCCAATTCTGAAGCTGTTCTCATGCTTGAGAGCAGCTTCGGGATTGGCCTGAGTGCCGTGAATTTGTGCTCCCAGACAGACTGGGAGCCTGTGCCTGCTCTCTCCAACCCGGCACACAGTCAGAAGAAAAATAAAACGTTTTTTAAACCTGTTTTATTATCGTTTTATTTTTCACGTTTTTGAGGGTGGTGGGCAGTGATGCTCCTCCACCATAGTGGAGGAGCCGCCGCTGTATTTTAGCACATTTAGCTTGTGAATTGCCCCATAAGCCATATGGGGTTGATTGCCAGTCATCCAATGGAAACAAAAGCTGTGAAGCAGTGTGATGTTACTATCATACCTGTATATTATAAAGGACAGTACAACTTTGTGACTTCAGGAATCTTTCCAATGTATTTTCCAACGCTCTGGGATGTATTTGAAGTGTGATATTGTTTTTACACACTTGGGGGTCGATTCCGATCCCGGTCGGAGGCGCACCTACCATTCGGCCGGGAAAAAAGCCAGGCGAATGCGTGTTTCCCGACCGATTCGCACATACGTCCGAACGAGCAAGTACGATGCGCACAACTGCCCAAATCCCGACCCAGTCGTACTCACCCAATACAGGTCCTGTTCTCCGACAGATGTGGATCCGGAAACGCAGAATCGAGTCGCACGGAAGCCAAAATGCAGCCCCGTCCGGCCGGACAAGTACGATGCGCTTTCCGTACGCGCCGAACCCGTCGCTACGCACGGCACGTCAAAGCATCCGGGAGAGGCGCACATAAGCTCCGATTCGCGCCACAAGACGATCCACGGCTACGAGACGAACACGCCAGCGACGAGGACGAGGCGAAGCAAAGAGAAAGACGAACGAGACGAACCAACCATGAATCCCATCGTGCCGATCCTACCAATATTCTACATCTATTACCGGAACAGGCACGGATGCGTACGGCGCAGAAGGTAAGTCAGACACCAACCACAACAACAAAGTACACGTACCCGACATATCACACACACACATAGGGATGCAGAAATTACTTACACCAGCAACAGCAGCACCATAGGGGCGGGATGGCCATCACCAATGCCACATATACACATAGGGGCCTGGATGCCAACAACTAACACCACCCCTACCCAGGGGGTGCTAGATGCCTGTCACTACTACCACCTCTACCCATGGGGGGCTGGATGCCTACCACTACTACCACCCCTATCCGGGGTGTGCCTGATGCCTACAACTACTACCACCCCTACTCAGGGGGTGCCAGATGCCTACCACCACTACCACCCCTACCCAGGGGGTGACAGATGCCTACCACTACTACCACCTCCACCCATGGGGGGCAGGATGCCTGTCACTACTACCACCTCTACCCATGGGGGGCTGGATGCCTACCACTACTACCACCCCTACTCAGGGGGTGCCAGATGCCTACCACTACTACCACCTCCACCCATGGGGGGCAGGATGCCTGTCACTACTACCACCTCTACCCATGGGGGGCTGGATGCCTACCACTACTACCACCCCTACTCAGGGGGTGCCAGATGCCTACCACTACTACCACCTCCACCCATGGGGGTCAGGATGCCTGTCACTACTACCACCTCTACCCATGGGGGGCTGGATGCCTACCACCACTACCACCCCTACCCAGGGGGTGCTAGATGTCTGTCACTACTACCACCTCTACCCATGGGGGGCTGGATGCCTACCACTACTACCACCCCTACTCAGGGGGTGCCAGATGCCTACCACTACTACCACCTCCACCCATGGGGGTCAGGATGCCTGTCACTACTACCACCTCTACCCATGGGGTGCCAGATGCCTACCACCACTACCACCCCTACCCAGGGGGTGCCAGATGCCTACCACTATTACCACCTCCAACCATGGGGGGCAGGATGCCTGTCACTACTACCACCTCTACCCATGGGGGGCTGGATGCCTACCACTACTACCACCCCTACTCAGGGGGTGCCAGATGCCTACCACTACTACCACCTCCACCCATGGGGGGCAGGATGCCTGTCACTACTACCACCTCTATCCATGGGGGGCTGGATGCCTACCACTACTACCACCCCTACTCAGGGGGTGCCAGATGCCTACCACTACTACCACCTCCACCCATGGGGGGCAGGATGCCTGTCACTACTACCACCTCTACCCATGGGGGGCTGGATGCCTACCACCACTACCACCCCTACCCAGGGGGTGCCAGATGCCTACCACTACTACCACCTCTACCCATGGGGGCTGGATGCCTACCACTACTACCACCCCTACTCAGGGGGTGCCAGATGCCTACCACTACTACCACCTCTACCCATGGGGGCTGGATGCCTACCACTACTACCACCCCTACTCAGGGGTGCCAGATGCCTACCACTACTACCACCTCTACCCATGGGGGGCAGGATGCCTGTCACTACTACCACCTCTACCCATGGGGGCTGGATGCCTACCACTACTACCACCTCTACCCATGGGGGGCTGGATGCCTACCACCACTACCACCCCTACCCAGGGGGTGCCAGATGCCTACCACTACTACCACCTCTACCCGTGGGGGCTGGATGCCTACCACTACTACCACCCCTACTCAGGGGTGCCAGATGCCTACCACTACTACCACCTCTACCCATGGGGGGCTGGATGCCTACCACCACTACCACCCCTACCCAGGGGTGCCAGATGCCTACCACTACTACCACCTCTACCCATGGGGGGCTGGATGCCTACCACCACCACCACCCCTACTCAGGGGGTGCCAGATGCCTACCACTACTACCACCTCTACCCATGGGGGGCTGGATGCCTACCACCACCACCACCCCTACCCAGGGATGCCAGATGCCTACCACTACTACCACCTCTACCCATGGGGGGCTAGATGCCTACCACCACTACCACCCCTACCCAGGGGGTGCCAGATGCCTACCACTACTACCACCTCTACCCATGGGGGGCTGGATGCCTACCACCACTACCACCCCTACCCAGGGGTGCCAGATGCCTACCACTACTACCACCTCTACCCATGGGGGGCTGGATGCCTACCACTACCACCACCCCTACTCAGGGGTGCCAGATGCCTACCACTACTAGCACCTCTACCCATGGGGGCTGGATGCCTACCACCACTACCACCCCTACCGAGGGGGTGCCAGATGCCTACCACTACTACCACCTCTACCCATGGGGGGCTGGATGCCTACCACCACTACCACCCCTACCCAGGGGGTACCAGATGCCTACCACTACTACCACTTCTACCCATGGGGGGCTGGATGCCTACCACCACTACCACCCCTACCCAGGGGGTGCCAGATGCCTACCACTACTACCACCTCTACCCATGGGGGGCAGGATGCCTGTCACTACTACCACCTCTACCTATGGGGGGCAGGATTGTCACTACTACCACCTCTACCCATGGGGGGCTGGATGCCTACCACTACTACCACCTCTACCCATGGGGGGCTGGATGCCTACCGCCACTACCACCCCTACCCAGGGGGTGCCAGATGCCTACCACTACTACCACCTCTACCCATGGGGGCAGGATGCCTACCACCAACAACACCCCCACTCATAGGATGGCCAATGCATGACACAACAAGCACACACCAACATAAGGAATGCAACAAAAAGACATCCCCCCCAACACCATGACAAGCGTGTGTAGACTGTGTCAAATGCCTACAACACTGAACATGACTTTGAACATACAATGTGACCCCCTATCACATGTGTCACACATAAATGTGTGTGGCCCCCACAATGCAAGCAGACCATGACCACTGTGGCAATGGGGTCCAACCCCCACCATCACAGTGACCAAAAGGTAAGTGTGGGGTCCATAGCTGAAGCACATTTTGCACATTGTGGCAATGGGGTCTAAACCCCCATCATCACAGTGACCAAAAGGTAAGTGTGGGGTCCATAGCTGAAGCACATTTTGAACATTGTGGCAATGGGGTCCAACCCCCATCTTCACAGTGACCAAAATGTAAGTGTTGACATTGAAAAAGCTGCAACTGCCAAACTGCATGGATGATTCCTGGTCACAGAACAACAAACACATCAGTGGCAAAGTAGTGCTTGTGTCCCATAGCAACATAGATTGTGTGAGGCAAACAGTGCAGTGCAAATAAGACATACCTTTGGCCATGTGCAGACAAACATCACCCATGGGGGCTGACACTGTCAACATCCATCAATGACACAATGACAGAAGTGACCATCATAATGCAGACCCACATATTTGCACCAGTGGGCACACAAATGTAGATACCCTGTGGAGACTGTAGATGTGAGGTGAACAAATAACATACCATGGCAGCAATGGGACACACAAACAATGATCATTGTGCTGACGGATGACCTAGGAGTCCCAGGGACAGCAGGTGAAACCCACCAAACAACATACAGCCAATGGCACACTAAAGATATGCCAGTGCAGTGGTGCAGATGCACAAACACAAACAGGCAGCCCCACACTGCACATCAAACACAACAGGTGAGGGGGTGCCAGTGTCCCCAGGCAACCACACAACACATGATGAGGCCTGAATACCAATTACACAGATGCACGTACAGTGCCACACAAAAGTAACTCATGGATCCAAATCCCCTATGTGGGCAATCAGGCATTGTTAGATGAGAGGGAGCACAAATTACACATGTCACACAAGCTTGTAGGAACAGCAACTAAGACAGCAAGAGACAGACACACCACAGCACTATCCCCAGGGACCCCATATTGTGCTGACACTAGCCTGCATGATAATCCCACTGTGATGACAATGTTAGATGTCGTTCACACTGTGAACCCCAGCCATGTGTCCTGAGCAACTAACTACCATCACACCTACACAAGCTCCAATCAATCAGCACGGCCTGCCAGCCAAGGCCAATATGGAGGTAGGGGTCTGGCCGTGCAACAACTCACTTTTGCACACACTCAACACCACACACCCTGATCTCCACCAATGTGCAGCAGTGAAGCTCACATGGACTGGTGACATTGCACATGCACCCATGACAATACCAGGGGTGGTGGTGGGAAGCAAGGTGCAGAAACCCATCACACATGGCCAGTCAACAAGACTTGTCAATGTCTGACACACAGCACAGTATGCTGTACATGGGCATGATGTGAAATCCACCACAATCAATGGGATCCTGGCCATAGTCACACACCAATGAAGAAGCCAAGGTGACACACGAAGAACACACGTACACAACTACCAGCATTGCAGCTCTGACCCTGAGGAGTGGCAGCAGTCACACACACAACGTGTCACAATCACTGAAAGCTAACACAAACTGTAAATCACATTACTCGTGTAAACAACAAGTGCCAAGGGGAATCCTGAATGTGTCCCATCTGCGTTTGCCCACATCCCCAGCACTGACAACAAAGACAACCTGGGATGACAACCTCATGAACATTAGTTTGCCATGCACCCACATCACAGAGAAACCAGGTCCAAGATGCTGGATGAACACAGAACAACTCAGCAAGCATCACGAACAGGAACATCCCTAGGGACACAGCCTGTGTAGGAAAAGGGAAGGGAACACGCACAGACATGCTTACACAACACAGGCCCATGCAATGTCACCAGATTACACACTGCCATGAGGGAAACCACTCCTGTGGAAGGTCCGCTGTGCCAAACCTTGTCTGTGCACGACCCAAACATGTGAGCAGAACACTCCGTCAGTGAGTCAACAAGCACAACACACAGAAGGCTCTGCTCACATCAGCCTGGGTACGGGGGTATCACGTCAGTCATCTGCACACACACCAAACACGTGTCAAGCAAGTTGCACTGTATACACAGATGAGTCCTTCGACATTGATGTGCAAAACTGCATGTCCAGTGGAGCTGGGCACACAGTCAGGGAAATCGGAACATTGAACAGTGGTAAGCCCACCAGATGTGCATCAGTGTAAGACAAAGATGTTCATTTACAAATGCAAAAAGGACATCCCTGTGTCAAATGCTGAACATTACACCCTCAGATTGTAGCAAAGGATGCCATAGATCCAGACTACAACAGGACACATATCCCATGGACCACATGGAGTCCATCACTGCAACACTTCATCGTCCTGATGTGAACACTATTACAACTGCAAATGCAGGATGCTACTCATCCACATCATGTACATCTAAAGAAAACCCAAAAGTAAACAAAAAGAGGCTTTATTCAGCAAATGTCAGGGTAAAAACGGAAGTCCAAAAGAAACTAAGGCCAATGGCCAGACCAAAATCACAGTACCAACGGGGTGAGAAGTGATAACTGGTCACACATTGCTTGCCTGCACTGGTACGGTTGGGGGACATCACCCTTGGAGGGGCATACAAGGGGCAGGCCAGGCACCGCAGGGACAGGATCAGGGGATGGCAGAGTGAGGCAGTGAAGGGGTGGTGGGTGCAGGAGTGTCACCGGCAACTGCAGTGGAGGTGTCGGACTCAGGGGTGCAGGCACCACCGTGGTACACAAGTCAGTTGGTGTGGGTGCCGCAACCACTGCAGTGGGCTTGACTGATGTAGTGGACTGGGTACCCACTGCAGTGCCTGAGTCAGACGTGGTGGTTGTGGACTCCACTGCAGTGCATGACTCCAAGGGAGTGGAAGGGTGGGCAGATGGGGTGGGCAGGACAGAGGGGGGGACCCGGTCCCCACAACAGTGCCACTAACAGGCAGAGCGTCTGGGTTGGGGGTGGAAGAGCAAGTGGCAGGGGGAGGGCCTAAGCAGTCTGGGGATGCAGTATCAGTGTGTGGGGAACCTGGGGCAGGGTGTGGCGGGGGAACCTGTGCAGTGGTGGCCTGGGGGATGGAGGAGAGAGACTGGGCGCTGGAGCTGCGTGGTGGTGGTGGTGGGGTCTTGCTCTTCCTGCTCTGGGGGGACTTCCGAATGGGCTCCTGTGTCTGCCTGCGCCTGGTCGAGGGTGTCTGGGGGCGAGGGGCACTCCTCTCTGTGTGGGTGGACTTCCTCTTCCCCTGGTGTGCTGGGTCAGCAGGAATGGTGGGGAAGAGGCCGAGGTCACACAGGAAGACCTGCTGTGTAGGTGGGGTAGCAGGCGAGGCAAGGGAAGGGGTCTTGGAGGGAGAGGATTTGGAGGACTGCGAAGTGGATGTGGATGCCTGTGTGTGTGTGTGTTCCCCATCCCCTGTGTCTGTGGTATCAGTCCCCTGAGGATGCTTGTGTGCACGTCTTGCCTTGCTCTTGGGTGTGTCTGTGCTGCTCGTGTCTGTGTGTTTGGGTGACTGTGCAGGTGTGCATGTGCTTTGGACAGGTAGGGGGGCAGGAAGTGTGGATGGGGCAGAGGTGGGAGGGGTGAGGGACTGTTGGAGGAGGGACACTGCTGCCGTCAGGGAGGAGTCCATGGACCTATTGCTCCTCTGTAGGGCAGACATACCCGTCGAGATGCCCTCCATGAACGACACCAGCTGAGTCAACAGAGTGTTGTGTGCATGGAGGACACTCAGCATTGCTGTCTGCCCTACATGGAGCTGCTGAAGGAGGTACACAGACTCCTCACTCAGGGCAGCAGGGGACACAGGGGCAGGGGGTGCGGTGCCTGGCACGAAGGAGACACGCTCCCGAGCACGGGAGCCTCCACGGACCTCAGGAATGGGAGCCGATGGGAGGGCGGTGGTGGTGGTGGTGGTGGTGGTGGCGGGGCCAGACAGACTAGCTGGCCTTTGGTGGCTGCAGAGACCCGCCTCCACAAGGGAGTCATCCTACGAGCTGCTGTGGCTCCCCTCGCCCTCCGTGCCACTGGGTCCCTCTGACCACTCGTCCGATGCTGACCCAGTCTGGCTCCGCTGCTCCTCCTGGTCCATGGAGCTGTCCCCTCCTGTGGCCGTGGATGTATCTGCAAACAATTAGGGAAACAGACAAACATCAGTCACCTACACTGACCGCACACACCAGAGTGAATACAGCACATTACGGAGCAAGCCCTGGCATCCTTAGTTGAACATTGCCTGAAGTTCTCACACAGATTCGGGGAAGCCAATTGTCAGTCTGATGGTCAACCATGGGACTCACACCCCTACAACACCACAGCCTGTCCACCCTGTATCCTAAGGCATGTAAGGCTGCATTACCTGTTCCGTGTATGGGGGTCAACATGTTGTTTTTTGGGTGTCACTTGGGGGCAGCCACTCCCAGGCTGTGCACGTGTTCATGGGGACAGAATCCTTGGTGTGTTGTGCACATGAACACTGTGGTGTGCAACTGTTCATTTCAGGGCATGTGGCATGGTCACATTTCACGGTTGTGTATGTGTATGTCATGTCACATACCCCCTGAGTCCCATGTGGGACGGTATGTACGTCCCAGGGTGACCCATTGCCACAATTGTGATGGCCCTCCACAGTCTGTGTGCATGTTGTGTTTACAATGTCTCTGATTCCATGTGCACAATGGGAGACAGTCTCCACATCCACGTTGTTTGTGCATGGACTTTGATGTTGTGCGTGTGTGTGTCACAGACGTCCATGTCTGTCCTGCCGCGGCAACAGGGACCACTACCTGTGGGGGTCATGGTTGTTTAGCTGTGGTGTATTCATGATGCACCATGTCATGCCATTGTCCATGTGGCAATACAGGGTCCCTGGGAATCTACCTGTCGATGAGCTGTGATGCCTGGGGCACATCTGTCCTCACATGTCACTGTGGTGTGTGTTTGGAACGTGACAGCAGTACATGGGTACTTTGACACAGCCTGATATCCCATAGCACAACCTGGGACTTGTTGAGGACACATGTTGAACTGTGATGTTAGATGTTAGCCATGTAGGTGCCATACATGTCCTTACGGAACGGCACACGCATCATGTACTTGTGTCTCGTAATGATGTATCATGTGATATTGAGTCTGGTCTATGCCACATATGTGGGGTGACTGACAATCTTTCTTTCTTCACCTATGCACTGCAGGGCACCAGCTGTCCATCGGCCATTCCCTGACCTTGCAACAGTGGTTGAACGGGACTGCATCCGACGGTACCGCTTCACCAGGCCACTGATTGAGGAATTGACGGTGCGGTTGGCCCCACATGTGCAACCAGGCCGGACATACCCTACAGCGCTGGCCCCCAAGGTGAAGGTGATGGCAGCCCTTCACTTCTTTGCCACCGGTACCTTTCAACACACTGTGGCGTCTGCTGGTGGGATGTCACAGACCATGTTCAGCCGTGTGCTCCGCGATGTTTTGGAGGCTATGTTGAGATACCTGAACCAGTACATCTATTTCCCTAGACTTCAACAACTCACTGACGTGAAGAGTGACTTCTATGCCCTGGGGAGGATGCTGTATGTCATTGGCTCCATTGATGGGACACATGTGGCTTTGGTACCACCACAGGCCCAAGAGCAGGCATACAGGAACCGCAAACACTACCATTCGGTCAATGCACTGGTGGTATGTCTTGCAGATATGAGCATCTCACACGTCTGTGCCCGTTTCCCCGGTTCTGCACACGATGCCTACGTGATGAGGAGTAGTCGCATCCCGATGATGATGTCACAGATGCGGAGCCAGCGTGCCTGGCTTGTTGGTGTGAACTGACTTTGTAGCATTGTGTGTGTTCTGCAATGTAGTGTTCCACCCTCTTTTCCAAATCAGCTAATGTGCAATTTTCTGTATGTAGGTGACTCCGGATACCCCAACATGCCGTGGTTGCTGACGCCCCTCAGGAACCCTGTGACACCAGCCCAGATGCGCTACAATGAGGCACATGGTCGGACCAGGAGAGTGATTGAGCGGACATTTGGTCTCCTGAACAGCCGCTTCCGCTGCCTAGATAAGACAGGAGGGGCCCTCCCATATGCCCCAGCAAAGGTGTGCAAGATTGTGGATTGTCATCGTCTGCTGCATGCTACACAACTTGGCAGTGCGGAAGGAGTTGCCTCTCATCCTGGATGACGATGACCAACATCCGCCACCTGTGGATGATCCTGGGCTGGACCACAATGCCAGTGATGATGATGATGATGAGGGTGATGTCCGCACACAGCTCATCACCAACTTCTTCAGCTGAATGTGAGTATCCAGGGATGTAATGTCAATGATGTGAGTTTGCATGATATGTGTTGGTGGTGCTCTGGTGCTGTTTGAGTGTGTCCATGTGCTACTTGACTGGATGTGTGCAGCGATGTGTCCTTACAGGTAGTCTGTACTCCACAACAGTGTTGACATGCTAACTTGGTTCTGGGTGGGTATCTTGTGACATGTATTGGGCATGAGTATTGCAGTTCTGTCCTGTTCTTCAGTGCTTTTGACTGTGTGTCATTTCTGTCCTTCACAGGGTACTTTCAGAGTTGTTTGGTCAACTGTGATCCCCTGACACCGTGAATCAACTTCCAGGGTGGTAGCTGTCATTTCCCTACAGGTGATGTGCGCCACACCCATGGACTTCCTTTCTTCTACACTTGTTGACTGTGTGCCCACTGCCAGGTGGGATCACCTTGCATCTGTAGTGGTTACAACATGTTGCAAATGTGTAATAAACCTGTGCTTCACTTTGTGATGTGCGTTGTCTGTGGTCACACATCTGACTGACATTTGCTTTCTGCACCAGTGGGCTAGTTAACACAGACTGTGAATAGGTGTTGGGTCTGTGCATTGCACTGTCTTAAGGTTTCTGCACATACACAGAGCTATGCACAGGAAAATGGGACCCCGGAATACAGTGGTTTGCCACCATATACCGTAGCACCCAAAAACCCCAACCCAACTAGCTTAGCATCCCATTAGCACCCAAGTACTAATGTTTGGACAACCCAGAACACGGTATCTTTATCTCAGGACTCGCAGAAGCAAGAACACTCTTTCGTCACTCACTCGTACTTGTCCACAAGGTGCGTAGGAAGAGACACTGGATAGGTTAAAATGTTTATTCCAACTTACGTGCTCTAATGTACAGTACACGTGTCAGTACTAATAGCATAATGCATATGACTAATATAAGCAGCATGGTTACAATTCCATAGAATACAAACGGGGAAAGCATCTCAGAGCTCAGTGGATAAACGTATAAATAACATTACCACCCTCCCCTTGCAGTAAGATAGTTTATTATAATAATAATAGAAGACCTCTGGGCTTTGACTAGCGAACCCCCATACCTCAGTCTCTAGATGCAGAATTACATCAGCAGGACATCATAGCTCTTCTCACTGAAAGGGATTTCTCCAAGTGTGTTAAGCGCTAGTAAACCACAGTATTAAAGGCATACCAAATTCTTCATGGCAATTGCACCTAATGTTATGTCTGGGTGCGCGAGACTGGCCATATCAGGAAGAACCAAAATACATTGTTATGCGACCTTGTACATGTTTGTGCAGACTGAGCCCAAAAAGGTGAACAACAGAAAATGCAGACAGTGCAAAAGAACTTGGCACGAGCAAAGGGCGAGGAAAGCCCGGCTCAGTGTAACGTGCGCAAAGAAAAGCAGCATGGCAGCCAGGCCTAGGCCAACATAACAAGGCAGGTAACAATCCACAAGACACCCTCCCCTGGACAGTCCGGCGGCCAGGACAGAGGCCCATCAGAGGAAAAACAGAGCTGTTGGAGCACAGGGAGCGCCCAAACGGCGAAGGGCAGGTCAATCCATGAAAGTGTAAGTACAGAGAAAAGCCATACCCTCCAAGAGTTCATCATTGGAATTGTCAAAAAACATAGATGCTATCCAATCCATGAGATCAAAAGAGCAGGAATGCTCCTCAACAAAGGGAGCATCCAGAAGCAATGCGGGACAGCTTGCGTGATAATCGAAACAGCTTCGTTGTAGGAGATCCTGGGCAGCCGCCCAGATATCCCATTGCGCCAAAATCCCCAGTGCAGCCGCACGCGCCATACAGCCAGCAACGGAACAGTCCTGCTCATGGGCCTCTAAGGGACCCATCAACTGAACAAAATCCGGAACAGACAATGACGAATTGGAGAGGCAATAATCCAGAGTCCAGGTGAAAGGACAGCGGACACAAGTCATCACAGGTTGCACGCAAGTGAAATACGCAAAGCGGAATGAAAGAGTATATGACACACTCAGTGTCGCCAATGGCAGTACACCAAAACCAGCCAAGAGGCGCTCACGGAGCAGCTGTAGGCGTTCTGGATCGAGCAGGTCCCATCGGGGAGCAGCCATTGCGCAGAAAGCAAATTAAGAGCAAGACACCAGCCGCTAAAGCGAGGATCAATGGGAAACCGCCAAAGACACTGGAAAAAATAGAATGTATGAAAGCCGGGATGGCACCAAAAATAGTTTGGAAGGAGGACACCAAGCCCGACCCCACGACCTTAAAAAAGTGTACTAGGCCTTCAGTGTTAGATGCGTTAAAAATACGATGTATTAACTCCCCAAAATGTTGGGGGAGATTAGTGTTTAAAAGGGCCTGTATTTCACTGTGGGTACTCGCCACCTGGAGAATGAATGTCTCCCGGGCGGACGTGAGCATAACTTCCTCGTTTAATAATAGTGCCTTTATTCTGCTCAGTCTATTGAAATCTGCTTCCATGGTAGGGATGGAAGGCCAAATAGAGATATCAACCTTGCCATGAGGGGGAGGATAAAGCACATTTTTGCAGCAGACAACTCTGTGCGAAACTGTTACAATGTAAGGAATGCCAGCTTGCAGGCCACAACAGTTTTCGTTATTCAAAAGTAAATAACTACCATTGGAAAGGAGAGTGAAAGTAGGTGAAATAACAGGAGCAGGAATACCCTTCAGCACACAAGCAAGATTAGGAGCGGAAACGCTACATGAGCCATGCAATTTAATGTGTTTACAAATAAGCGAATGACCCATAGTCGAGTCGCAGTACTCCCCCGTGAGAAAGACTTCCTTGCCGTCCCGAAGGCATTTATACATGAAAGGCAAGGACCAGAGTTCATGCAGGAAAGCACTGCCCAAGGGCCGGTAACGGCCCACAGGATAATGTTTCATGCACGAGTCAAATTCAAATAAGGAAAAAGGTAATGCAATAACCCCATGGACTAGCCATACAGCAGAATCAAGTTCTGCAACAGAGAACGGCAAAGGATCCATCTTTTCGATATGTAATAGAGTGTAAGTTGCATCTTTCATGGACATAAATTGCTGTTTGTCAGTTAAGTTAAAAGGTAGAAACAAGGCAGAGGTGTTCAAAAATGCCAAGGAACTTTACCTAACTTGAGCGTTTGTAAAGTCCATGCAAACTGCATAACTGAGCGCAATTGATTCTGACCATGATATAACATAGAAACATCATCTTGTACAATATCAACAACAGAGGACACAATATTCTCTAAAGTATAAATGCGAGAAGACAGGGTATTAATACTATTGTCAACAACAGCAAGCACCTTTTCCAAATTTGCTTGATCTATTTCCCGAAGACGGGAAGCAGCTTCCATTTGTGATAGCTTCCAGAGTTCATTATATGTTTCATAAATGAACCTCTTAGGTCGGGGACCACGAGGTCCCAAAACAAAGTCGGACAGATCAATATTGCCTGAAAGGAGGGACAAATGTTGTTTAACAGAATCAAGGGACGAATGTTGCAGCCATTGTTTGCATAATTTACCAACAGAATATGTAGTGACAGTACGGGAATCAGTAAATCTCGGATCAGGCCTATTCTGTGTGTAGCTAGTACCAGAATCATGAAAACGTATTTGACATGCGTTAGATGATATAGGCCATACTAACCAGGGTGACTGAACCAGCTCAGAAACATTAAATGAATTATTCTGTAATAGAGCCTGCAGGGACACGAGGGACATATTGAATCGTGAGCTTTCATTGGGAAAACTCGACAGGGATGGTATTGATGGAGTATTCAATTGTTTAGTGGTTGCTAAGCCCCAACATGTAGTCTGATAGATGGAGACATTGAGGAACATAATTTGTGTAGGGATGAGGCAAGCACGGTGTAAGGCCTCGGTTCCCTGTACCTGCCATGGCTTGGAGCCCCAAATAGATTTTAAATCCACTGTATTATCCCAGTACTCATAACCACCCACAGCTAGGGCACTTAGAAAGGAACCTGAATAAAGCAATTTGGTGTGTGTTAACATAATTTTCTGAGTTGATGTGTTATTTAGTCTAAAATAATAGGATGCAGGGTTCGACCGATTAAAATCAGTGAAATAATTAAACTTATTTCGAAGAGTTTGAGAGCTACCTGGCAAGGGGTTTGGACAATGTTCCCATTGGGTATAGTTAACAGAACTACGCAGGGCACTGGGCTTATGGAGAAAATGATTACCCCAATGTTGGTAACAATACAAATCGGCATAATTAGCAGAATTCATATATAAATCTTCAGCATTAAAAGATGCATAATATTTTAAATCGGCAAACAATGCTTCAACGGCATGCACATCCCAATCATCAGAATGAATATTATTTTGTACTACATCACCCATTGAAACACGAAGGACATTAGGTACATTAATAATTTCCGTCGGACCATGGATTTGATAATTCACTGCATCCCATACGATGCCATCAGCAACTGGGAAAGCTGAAATATTCACAAATGTGTGGTCACGCTTCATGATGTGAGACGAGGAATGAGGAGCCAAAGTTCCAGAAACATAGTCTACAGCAGAGCGTTCAGGTAAATAGTGACCGTTGATTAGTAGAAAAAACACTGTGACAAAGCCAATGGACATGAACAAAAAAATCAAGAAAAGTACCAACCAGATATATGTCCAGGGTGGAATCAAAAAATTGTCTCTAAACCAGGATACAAAAATACTGAACTTGGATGGGACTTTTGAAGAAGTGGAATCCGAATCAAAGGAATAACGAGTCGGGCCAAGTGGCGTTGTTGGTTGATGCGCCACCGATTCAGATGCAGGATAGGTATACTCGTCCTCGTCGATGTTGGTGGAGAGTTGGGGATCAATTATAGGTTCAGGCAAAGTAGAGGATTCAGGCAAATCAACCATCTCAATTACAGCATCAGCGATCGTTCGCGCAGATGGACTATGAACATATGTCCGATAAATGGCAGGACAAGAGACCGCTGGTGTGACACTATTCAGGATCGGCCAGGCGCTGTAGCTTGACATTTTCAACTGAGATGTATCTGTTCTCTTTGCGACCAGGAAGCGGTGGTAAAATGACTGTACGTGTTCCCTTCAGGCCAAGAACTGGAACCGGTGCACGAAAAGAGGGGCCAAATTCTTTTTTGTTTTCAACCTTCTCTCGAACCAGTTCTCCAACTTTCGGAAGCCAGCCGGCTACCGGAATCTGCAACGCAGGATCTGTGGCTGAAGGCAAATGTGTAGTTGCAAGTTTGTCTCGGGCTTCTTGTAAGTCCTGTAACATAGCAGAATGGTTATCTACATCAAACTTGGCGGATTGCGCCGCGATGTCTGGACCCTCAAGGTCAGGCACAAACATTCTTATGCCAAAGAGCATTTCGTATGGGGTCCGCCCACCCAGAGGTCTTCTAGGGAGATTATTAAGTGCACGCTGAACGGTATACAAATGGGCCAGCCAGTTCCTGCCAGTACCTATAACCCTAGCTGTTAAGGATTGCTTTAAGTCACGGTTCATTCGTTCAACGATAGAGTTGCCCTCAGGCCTATACGGAGACGAAAATTTCACCCGCACCCCAAGCGAAGCCATTGCATCCTTGTAAGCCCTAGAGGCAAACGCTGGACCTTGGTCCGAATGGAAGGTGCCGCATGCGAAAATTCCCACAAAGACACGCAAATCCCTGATTACATTTCGGGCGTCAGCACTCCGTTGTGGCCAGACCCAGAGAAACCGTGTGCACGAGTCCACTGCCACTAAGATGTATTTATAGGCAGTGTCTGATGAGAATGGACCGCAGTGATCCAAGTAAACACACCCAAAGGGTCTGTTAGCAATGCAGAGCGGGGTTTGTGGTGGACGTGTTACCGTGGAAGGCTTAATCTGTTGACAAACGTCGCAAGAAAGCACAAAAGCACGGGTGTCTTTATATAACCCACGCCACCAATAACGCTGCTGCAAGATGGAAACCGTAGCTGACACACCTGCATGAGCAGAAGCCATGCCTTCGTGTGCAGCTGATATCAAGGCACTCCTGAGGTCCGCGTTGGGGATCAGCCGATCTCCAACGCCAGGTATCGTTACATAAGGAACCTGATCGGGACTTAATGTGTAAGAATACTTGGAAGGGAAACCTGTAGGGTAATTATTACCTTCCTTGGTTGCAGCAATAGCTGCTAATATAACAGGGTCTATTTTAGACATGGACCTGGTAACCGCTGCTACTGAACACGTGACTACTGCTGAACGGGCAGCTTCATCTGCCAGATCGTTACCAATAGCGTGTGCGCCCACCCGCTGATGGCCTAAGGTGTGAACCACCTGTGTGAGGGGCAGACGTTGTTGCAATTCTGCCACTCGAACCCAAAGCATTTTATGCTTAATTGTGCTCCCTTTTGCGTCCTTGTAGTCGTTTTTCGACCAGAAAAACAGATTGTCATTGTAAGATTGTACACAGTAAAAAGAATCACATACAATAAGAGTGGTCTCATCCTGAGAAGCGAACTCAAGTGCAAGTAGCAATGCATGCAGCTCGGCCAATTGTGCGGTACTATCTCCAAGTGTGCGAGTATGCACTGCAGAGGATTTGAACTTTCCATCTACAAAGGAACCCGCAACAATAGCACATGCAGCTGAATAAGCGTGCTTGGACCCAGTGGTCGGCTGCGCCGAACCATCGGTGTAGATCACACATTTGTAATCCTCAAGCGGTAGTAAAAACAAAGGAGGAGGATGAACGAATTCATACTGCAAAAACTCCTGAGTCTGAAGAGAAGAATCAAAAACAAAAGTGACGTCCGAAGACGTCAAGGATGTAGCCCATTGTATCCAACGGGGATGCATTGCTTTTGAGTTCGGTACACTTGCCTTTGTTACTGCCTCTAGGGCAGGACAGGGTGTTACCACCAGAATTCGCTTACCCTGTGCCAGTGCGCGTTCTTTTAGAATCGCCATTTGCACTGCAGTTAGAACTTTTTCGACAGATGTAAAGCGCAATTCAGCGGAAGTGTACAGATGCGACTTGTATGCGATGGGTACTGTATCCCCTTCATTAAAGGTTAAGTATGTGAATCCCACCGCCCCCGGAATTATTCTAATCACCAGGTTTGTGTGGTTATCACGAGTCAAAAGATATTTAGACTCCAAAAGGTCTGTCTGCAAAGACTGCAGAATTGAGGTATGCTCAGGCAGCCAGCAAGACCTTGAATAAGTAGGTTGTATCAAAGCATACAAAGGCTTGATACGCTGGGCATATTCGGGAATGTATGTACGCCCGAAATTCAAGAACCCCAGCAAAGACTGAAGTTTCTTCAGAGTATTTGGGGGCACAAATGTGCACATTTTTCCAAGAAATGGGGGCTAAGCCCTTACCTTCGTTATTGAGCTCATAGCCCAAGAACAGAACGGTAAATTCAGCAATGTGTGACTTAGCAAAGTTAAATTTGTAACCCTGCTCCGCAAATTCAAGAATAATGCGGTCCACACAGGACAGATGCTGATATAACTCGTCGTCTGTCAGATAGATGTCATCAACGTACGAACATGCGTCTTGATCAATGTCATTTAACAAAGAAACAACACGGGCGGCGAATATACCCGGACTATTTTTATAGCCCATGGGTAATCGCCGGAACTGGAATAATTTACCACCGGAAGTGAATGCGGTCCATTGACCACTCTCCGGGGCTAGGTTGTGCGTGTAGAAACCGTTTGAAAGGTCAAGTGTCGTTTTGTATTTCTTACGAACAAGACTGTCTACAAGCGCAGAACTGTGTGTATTTTGCACCGCAAAGTTCCGACAATGAGTATTTAAATGCCGGTAATCCAAAACTAAGCGGTACGATCCATCGGGTTTAGAAACCACGAAAAGGGGATTGTTCATAGGTGATACGCATGGTTCAATTACTCCCTGATATTCCAACTGTGTCAGAATTTCGGAGACGGGGCCTTTTGCCTGCCGTTTGATGGGATATTGGGGTTGTGGCTGCGGTAGTGACCGCAAAGGTATTGCATGAGGAGGTGATTCTTCATCCCATCCCACATGGTTGCGGTATAACGCTGGTGCCAGGTACACAGCCCACTCAGCTGCAAGTGCTTCAGCTTTGTCTTTTGGGACATGCCGTGAGAAGCTTGGAAGGATTACCTCCTCTCCTTTATGTGCAGCTAAAACGAATGGGGGTGGCCAATCCACCTCTGCTAACAAAATGTCATATGAAGAGGTTAGATTTTCCCAAAAAATCCCTTTTATTTCACGCGGTATGTCACCTTCAATTTGTATGACTATATTATATAGTCTGTCAGGGAGTGCCACTCTCGTGTCAGCTGTCTCTACAGTAACGAATGTTTCAGTTGCTGTCGCCTCCATATGAGGACGTAGCGCCTCCCGCACTATGGTAACTTCCGCGGCGCTGTCTAGGAGGGTCACTGCCCACGTCCAATTCTGGAGTCTCGTTCTCACGGTCTGAGGCATATTTCGCTGTGACAGCGGCAACCTTTTTCTTCTGAAATTGCGGTCGAGGAAGATGAAAATCTTCTGCTTTCCCTCTGACTTGTTGTCGAGGTTGGTCTCGCTCCTGGGGAGCCTCTCGGCCCCTTCCTCTATCTTGCCGTCCTCCTCCACCAGCCTGTGACGACGTCTGGGCCTGTGAAGAACGAGGAGAACGCGTATCAGAGCTCTGAAACCTTTCTGGTGATTTAATCCTTGACCTATCACGTAAATCATAAGTACGTTCAGAAGAAACCGAAACTGGGGAAGCGCCTCTCGACCCTGGCTTCTTTTGTTGCTTACCCTGTTTTTTCTGTCTCCAACTCTTTTTAGTGAAGACTGGTTTATCATCTTTCTCAGATGCACTTTTTGTTTGTGCAACTTGGGTTTGCGATTGAGTCTGCATTTTTACAAAAGGCTTGTTGCCCAGGCTATTTCTTCCAATTGTTTTATAAGCACGGGCAATAATTTTCGGTAATTCGCGGGGCCTGTCCAACTCTGGGACCAAAGCCAAAGCATTCGCTACTTGAAAGTTCATAGCATCGCCCTTGACATTTCCAAGGATCAGCTCAGCTACTACATCAAACACTCCCACTAGTCTCATCCCTAATTCCACAGCCGCTTCAGGGCCATGTTCATCCTGTACTTTTTTAATTACAGAGGGTAGAACCGTCATGGAAGGAGTTCCAAAACATTTTGAATAAACTGCTGCGAATACCTTACCCCAGTTTTCACATGATGTCAAATCGGGGATTATGTCTTTTGGCAAACTTATCGTGAGGATGCGGTGTTTATCTACTGGGGATGTATGTGGAAACACTGCTTCTATCTGATCGAACTTTTCTGCAAGCCAGTAAGGATAGTCGTCCTTATTTTGTGGACGTTTGCCCATCACAGAATTGACCATGACAGGACTTATGGTCACTCCAGCTGCAACAGCTGGTTGGCCAGCGACTACAGGGGCAGCTCCATGTAGGCTACCTGTAACGTATGTCACTAAGGCTCGATGCACTCGCACCAATTCGGTATGCATAGTGCGCAGTTCCGTAAGCGGTAATGCCAGATAATTTGGATGCGGGGTATACCCGGCCAATACAGGCCAAGTGGCCCCCTGAATTGACAAGGGGCCTAAACGAACTGCGGTAGTTGGTTGTGGTAGGGCGCCATTAAACCAAACACGGTGCTGCCAAGCCGTGAGAGGTACTTCAAGAGCGGTATAGGGTCGATAGGCAGCAGGAATAGCGGTGGGCTTATATTCATGAAACAGCTTATCACCTGCATCCACCGCCTCAAAAGTGATCCAAGTGTAAAACACTTCAAAGTGATAAGCCGCATCGGCTTGAACCACAAAGACCAACTCGACCCCTGTATCGGGCACTCCATACACAGCTAAGTGGTCTCGGAGTGCTCCTCGACTATGTGCAGCAATCGCCACACCAGCCATGACTAAACAGTTATATTTGACAACCTAACAGGGAGCACAAAATGGGTTTTTAACTAACCTTTTGTAATAACTTCAAGCTTGAAAGAACCTATAAAACATTCAATATAGGAGGTATCACCGTCACTTACGCCTCCGGAAGCGTACGCGAGGGGTTTGTGGACAAGCACAAGTACTACTCAAGCGTCTCGCAGTTAAGCAGCCCCACGGTGGTCGCGCCATGTCTTAAGATTTCTGCACATACACAGAGCTATGCACAGGAAAATGGGACCCCGGAATACAGTGGTTTGCCACCATATACCGTAGCACCCAAAAACCCCAACCCAACTAGCTTAGCATCCCATTAGCACCCAAGTACTAATGTTTGGACAACCCAGAACACGGTATCTTTATCTCAGGACTCGCAGAAGCAAGAACACTCTTTCGTCACTCACTCGTACTTGTCCACAAGGTGCGTAGGAAGAGACACTGGATAGGTTAAAATGTTTATTCCAACTTACGTGCTCTAATGTACAGTACACGTGTCAGTACTAATAGCATAATGCATATGACTAATATAAGCAGCATGGTTACAATTCCATAGAATACAAACGGGGAAAGCATCTCAGAGCTCAGTGGATAAACGTATAAATAACATTACCACCCTCCCCTTGCAGTAAGATAGTTTATTATAATAATAATAGAAGACCTCTGGGCTTTGACTAGCGAACCCCCATACCTCAGTCTCTAGATGCAGAATTACATCAGCAGGACATCATAGCTCTTCTCACTGAAAGGGATTTCTCCAAGTGTGTTAAGCGCTAGTAAACCACAGTATTAAAGGCATACCAAATTCTTCATGGCAATTGCACCTAATGTTATGTCTGGGTGCGCGAGACTGGCCATATCAGGAAGAACCAAAATACATTGTTATGCGACCTTGTACATGTTTGTGCAGACTGAGCCCAAAAAGGTGAACAACAGAAAATGCAGACAGTGCAAAAGAACTTGGCACGAGCAAAGGGCGAGGAAAGCCCGGCTCAGTGTAACGTGCGCAAAGAAAAGCAGCATGGCAGCCAGGCCTAGGCCAACATAACAAGGCAGGTAACAATCCACAAGACAGCACCGTATTTCCTGGCAACATCAGTGTAGGCGATGAGTCAGATGGCCCTGGTGTGTATGTGTTGTGTAGCCCTGGTGGTGTGTCTCACTCATATGTGTCACGTCGCCATGACTCACATGCCGGTGTTGTACTTGCTGTAGCAGTTAGCATGCACAGTGTCATTTCACAGATCATCATCTCCACTTCAGAAACAACGTTAGAATCACAACAGAGGCAAGTATGGTGTATTAGTGAGTTTATTGACATACATGTGTGAGTATAGTGCACAGGATGGTGGGTGCTGTACATTGTGATTGTAATCCAAAGTTCCTAGATGATTTGGAAGTCCTGATAGCATAAATGTCCTGAGTAAAGTCCACAGTCATCTGATACATTGGTCCAACTTGAGCTCCCCATGTCATGTGGGAGAGTTGTGTTGCATTCGACAGGGTGAAGAGTTTGGGCACAAAGGTGATTTTCCAGAACAGGTGTTGGCTTCCTGGGGTTGTGCATGGCCATCAGCCTCTCAGTTGGCCTTCCTCGGATGACCCCTCTTCTTTGGGGGGGACCCTCAAGTGCAGGCTGCTGCAGTGCAGGGGACTCTCCACCAGAGTCATCCTCCCTCCCTGTGGCATTTGCAGTTGTTGCAGCACCAGATGTTGTGGGCACACAGGGAGGTGTTGACATGTTGGTGCAAATCTGGCGGAGGCATTGTAATATGTCCCTATGCACCGCCGTCTGTTCTTGCACTGTGTCCCACTTGGACTCCATGCGGGACATGTGTAAGTCCAAGCGGGCATGATGGGCAGCCTGCTGCTGTTGAATGTCCCTGAGGATCCCCACTACCTGGCTGAACTCTCCGGTGCTAGTCTGGTACGCATCAGCTATGCGTACCAGTTGTGGGTCATCATGCAGTCCAGACCCCTCTGCAAGCAGCGACCTATGTCTACCACCCCTCCCACCACCCCTGGCGACACGTGAAGGACCTGCGGTGGCACGCACAGGTGACCCTGGGCCCCTTGGGGGTTGTTGCTGGTGTTGGTGTCCGTAGCTCCACGTTGGGCCGGGGTCCGTGTGCTGTTGGTGGTGGTGGTCCTTGGTCTGTCCGTGTCGGCAGGGGTGGTCTGTGTGTTGGCAGTTGTTGGAGGGGTGGGTGCAGGGGGTGCAGCTGGTGGTCCTGCTGGTGCTGCATGATGACTCACTGCGGAGGTGCCAGGTAGGTCTTCGTCATCCGAGGTGGGCAGAGGCTGTTCCACACCAGTGAGCTCAGTGTCCCCCGGAGCCTGGGACTGGGACTCCTCAGCATCTGCTGCTGTGTCCCCATCATCAGCTGTATTTGGAAGACACACAATGTATGTAATGTTTCTACAGGCATCAATGGTTCAAACACCTGACAGTTGTGACTGTACCTCTGGATGCGGGCCTGTACATTGCATTGTCCTAAGTTGTCACAGTCAGCTGTTGATATTGGTGTAGCGCATTGTCCTGACAACATGAAGCATTTCAATGTGAATGTTGAGGTGTGTGCATGGCCAGCATTGGTGGTATTTGGTTGACATCCGGACATCTTTCTCCCTCCAACCCAGTTATCCCACCATGAAGCATGCCACCCTTGCAGTGGGTGCAGGTTGACTCTCATGATGTCAGTCAGTGGTGTCCTGCTGTTGGTTGGTGGCCAGTTCCCATCAGGGCCTTGTGCTCCCCACAACAGAGCACCAGTGTCAGACATCTTTGATGGGGCTTTCCACTCTCTGTGAGGTGTGCATGCTTCAGTGTGAGCTTGATGGGCCATGTGGGGGATGTTGAGCTGTGACTACCACTCCCATCATGCTATTGCCTCCACCCCCTTCCCAGCATGCCCATACTTCCTTCCTTTTGAGTGTACTTCACTGTGTGTGGGTGTGACAGCAATGGCAAGATGGCTGATGGTGGTGTCCTGCTGTTGGTTGGTGGCCATTTCCCATCAGGGCCTTGTGCTCCCCACAACAGAGCACCAGTGTCAGACATCTTTGATGGGGCTTTCCACTCTCTGTGAGGTGTGCATGCTTCAGTGTGAGCTTGCTGGGCCATGTGGGGGGGTGTTGAGCTGTGACTACCACTCCCATCATGCTATTGCCTCCACCCCCTTCCCAGCATGCCCATACTTCCTTCCTTTTGAGTGTACTTCACTGTGTGTGGGTGTGACAGCAATGGCAAGATGGCTGATGGTGGTGTCCTGCTGTTGGTTGGTGGCCAGTTCCCATCAGGGCCTTATGCTCCCCACAACAGAGCACCAGTGTCAGACATCTTTGATGGGGCTTTCCACTCTCTGTGAGGTGTGCATGCTTCAGTGTGAGCTTGCTGGGCCATGTGGGGGGGATGTTGAGCTGTGACTACCACTCCCATCATGCTATTGCCTCCACCCCTCTTCCCAGCATGCCCATACTTCCTTCCTTTTGAGTGTACTTCACTGTGTGTGGGTGTGACAGCAATGGCAAGATGGCTGACAGTGGTGTCCTGCTGTTGGTTGGTGGCCAGTTCCCATCAGGGCCTTGTGCTCCCCACAACAGAGCACCAGTGTCAGACATCTTTGATGGGGCTTTCCACTCTCTGTGAGGTGTGCATGCTTCAGTGTGAGCTTGCTGGGCCATGTGGGGGGATGTTGAGCTGTGACTACCACTCCCATCATGCTATTGCCTCCACCCCCTTCCCAGCATGCCCATACTTCCTTCCTTTTGAGTGTACTTCACTGTGTGTGGGTGTGACAGCAATGGCAAGATGGCTGACAGTGGTGTCCTGCTTTTGGTTGGTGGCCAGTTCCCAGCATGGCCTTGTGCTTCCCACAACAGAGCACCAGTGTCAGACATCTTTGATGGGGCTTTCCACTCTCTGTGAGGTGTGCATGCTTCAGTGTGAGCTTGCTGGGCCATGTGGGGGGATGTTGAGCTGTGACTACTACTCCCATCATGCTATTGCCTCCACCCCCTTCCCAGCATGCCCATACTTCCTTCCTTTTGAGTGTACTTCACTGTGTGTGGGTGTGACAGCAATGGCAAGATGGCTGACAGTGGTGTCCTGCTGTTGGTTGGTGGCCAGTTCCCAGCATGGCCTTGTGCTCCCCACAACAGAGCACCAGTGTCAGACATCTTTGATGGGGCTTTCCACTCTCTGTGAGGTGTGCATGCTTCAGTGTGAGCTTGCTGGGCCATGTGGGGGGATGTTGAGCTGTGACTACCACTGCCATCACGCTATTGCCTCCACCCCCTTCCCAGCATGCCCATACTTCCTTCCTTTTGAGTGTACTTCACTGTGTGTGGGTGTGACAGCAATGGCAAGATGGCTGACAGTGGTGTCCTGCTGTTGGTTGGTGGCCAGTTCCCAGCATGGCCTTGTGCTCCCCACAACAGAGCACCAGTGTCAGACATCTTTGATGGGGCTTTCCACTCTCTGTGAGGTGTGAATGCTTCAGTGTGAGCTTGCTGGGCCATGTGGGGGGGATGTTGAGCTGTGACTACCACTCCCATCATGCTATTGCCTCCACCCCCTTCCCAGCTTGCTCATACTTCCTTCCTTCTGACTCTGCTTCCCTGTGGGGTAGTGTGCCTGTCCTGAATGGATGGCTGACAGTGTTGTCCTGGCGTTTGTTTGGCTACAAGTCCCATGTGTGTCACTGTGCTTCCCACAGCATGACCCAGGGTGGTGGTTCTTTGTAGGATAATTAATTTTAGTGTGAGGCAATGCATTTTCCCAGGTGAGTTGTGTGTAGTTTGTGTTAGCGGTGTGTGTGGGAAGAGCTGCTGGTAACTATGGTCATAGCTGTCAGTCCTCCTTCCCACCCAGCCAGATGTCCCACCATGGAACGTGCTTCCATTGCAGGGAGTGCAAGTTGGCTTTCAGGATGTCAGTCAGTGGTGTCCTGCTGTTTGTTGGTGCCCAGTTCCCAGCAGGGCCTTGTGCTCCCCACAGCAGTAGCCAGTGTCAGCCATCTTGTCAGTTGTTTTCCACTCCCTGTGATGTGAGCATGGTTCAGAGTGGTGTTGATGGGCGTATTGTGAGGGTGGGCAATATCTGTGACTACAACTCCCATGATGCTATTGGCTACACTGACTTGACCAGCATACACAGAATTCCTTCCTTTCTGTGGGATTCCCTGTGTGGTGGTTTTGTAGTGGTGGCTACATATCTGACAGTGTTTGTTGGTTATATTTGTGCCACTGCCTAGCTTTATTTGTTGTAGGGTTTGTACATGTCATGACACAGTTACATATCACTATGAGATGGCATGTATTGGGTTTATCTGACTGACATACACATCTTGGGATGATTCTGGTTTTGTTGCTGTGGATTTGCTAAGGGTGCATGGTTTGACTATCCCCTTGACAGTGATGTGTGTGTGCTGTCACACAATATTGGGTATATTGGTTGTGTACTCACCAGGCTCTGGGATGTTTTCTAGTCCATATACGCTCACTGGTGGTAGGATGGCCCGCACCTTCTCCTCCCAGGGCCTGAGGTATACTGGTTTGGCAGGAGGGCCACTGCCGGTGTGTTGGCTCAAGAGGTAGTCCTTCTTCAGTAGGTCCCTGACCCTCCTGCGCACGTCATACCACCTGTTCTGGATGTCTTCCTTTGTGCGCAAACATGGTGATTGTGCGTTCACCCTGTCGACGATCCTCGCCGACATCTTGGTTTTCTGCGACATGGGGGTCTGTTGGACCAGTGTACCAAACAGCTGTGGCTCTACCCTGAGGATCTCATCTACCAGGACTTCCAATTCACTATCTAGGAACTTTGGATTCTTCTTTAGGGGCATGGTGATGGGTGGTGGTGGTGAGTGATGTGTGTGGGGGTGTGCAAGTGAGGGTGTGTGAGTGTGTGTTTTGCTGGGTGTATGTGAGGGTGCTATTTGTTGAGGTGCTGATGGTGTGTGGCTTGTGTGATGGATGAGCTGTGAGTGTGTGTGTGGTTGCTGTCTGTTGGTGTTGAGTGCTGGCAGGTAATTTGAATTTGCAAAGGATCATGGTAGGGATTTGTGTCCTTTATATGGGTGGAGTTGTGGGTGTGTCTTTGTTCCCTGTTTCCCCCCAGTATTTATTGCCTTTGTAATTGCTTGTTTGGCCTTTTTTGTGTGTTTTTCCCTTTGTACTTTTTGTGCATGTAGGAGACGTTCTTCTGACCGAGTCGGACCCTGCAGTTGTCTCGTGCGAGCTTCTCTGATTCGTTCGCGCTGTGTTTGTGCTGTTTTCTGTGCTGCATACGCGTCGGTCGCGGTGTATTGGGTTGCTTCGGCTCGCAGTTTTGTATGCGTGTCGGTCGTTCGGCTTGGGCTCCGTGCGACTCGGTCGTGTTTTCTACGCGTTGCATCGTACTTTGCGGGTCGGATTTCGCGGGTACGTTTCGTTCGGGATTCTTCCTGGTGCGTGTCGGTCGGTTCGATTCGCGTGCTTTTCCGGCCGGATAGCTGTTTTCCATGCGGTTCGGTCATTCGTATTGTGTTCCGTACGAGTCGGTCGGATTTTGCACGCTTTTCATCGTACTTTGCGGGTCGGGCTGCACCGGTACGTGTCGGTCGGAATGAATTCCGGCTCCGAGTCGGTCGGTACGTTTTCCGGGCCGAATCGGAATCGGCCCCTTGATCTCTAATCACCATATAAGAGCAAAGAGAAACATGTAGTACAATGTTTCAATAATAAGGGAAAGTAGAAAACCCAGCGTGGAAACAGTTCTGTCAGGCTGTCCATGCAAGGGTAAGGTAAGGTAATTTTTATTTGCACATGATTAATAAAAACCTTTACAAAAAGTAGAACATTGCTAGAATTGCTAAAAGTTCATTTTATACAGCTTTCTACAATTTAAAAGTTTGCTTAATACCAGTTTATAGTCATCAATAAAATTGGGATTTTAAAAATTTGCATTATGTTTGTTCATCATCATCAAGGGTCAATCGCGCTACCTCTTATTTGGACACGCACAACTTGATCTTGTGCCTTTTTTTGCAGTTTATTAGTCTTTAGGGAAGCTATACTTCCTCACATTATTCCATGACTCAGTTGTTATTTTGACATCAGGTGCCCGTGGTGCGTCTTCATATATTTCAGGCTACCGCCAAGGAACTGTTCGGACTGTCTCTTGTTGATCCGGTCTCAGCGTACTCTTGTGCCTTTTTGTTACTAGGTCAAAAAACTTTGTGACCCGACAATTTAATTTTGTTTAGTTGGGTTAAAACACAGTTTGACTGCCTGCCTGCATGTTCGAACACCATGTAAATTGAAGGATGGATGTAACAGATTGTGCCTAATATCCTTTAATTTAGGGCAGATGCAAACAACATGAATAATGTCTTCCTTGCCAGCTCCACACAAGCGGCACTGCTGCGGGCAGCTTTTTCTTTCCCAAGGCGGCAGGTGAGGGGCAACTGGGATTACTCCGAGGCGTAATTTTAAAAACTTTTCTTTCGTCCTTAAGTTAACTCCAATGTTAAGGTACCCTTGAGGTTGCATTGTTCCGTAATCGCTAAGCGTGATCCAGCCATGCGCTCTTTTAGTTAATGCCTCCTTATCCTCAATGGAGGATATAATTTGTGCTGATTTTTTCGTGATTTTTTTTAAAAGACAAGAGATCAGTGGGGGTGCCCCAAAGGTCTGACAGTCCAAAAGCTTGGAGTGAATCAAATAAATAATCTCTGGCTGAGGATTTTCGATGTCGGAGCAGCTCTTCCCTTAGATTGGAATTTAAAGAGCCAACCTCTGAGCTGCGAATCTTGTGCAAACTAATGACATACGCACCCCTTCTTTCCAGTGTTTGTTTTAAAAGGCCGAATTCTAGTCGAATTTGCGCTGGAGAAACATATCTTGACAGGTTAAAGATTGCCCTGTATGAATTAGCTATCACTATATCCAAAAGTGCAGCATCCTTTCCTTGAAGGGGTTCACTCCCATATGTGAGGGTCGGATGTAGCTTTGCACGCAAAACCTGAAGCAAGGGACCAAGTGTTAAGGAAGTTTGACCTTTAAAGATTTTATCGCCGGATAAATCGCAGTACCCTTCCCTCGCAAGGACTCCAATTGGGGTTTGAACGAGTTCTTATGGTCCAGAATTACTCCCAGGTATTTGTAAGTAGTTACCAATTCCAGCCTTTGTGCATTTAGATACCAAATGATCTTCCTCTTTTTCTGATAATTCACTGCCATGACTTTGGATTTAGTAAAATTTATTTGCAAGCGATTCCTTTCTGAAAAGGAATGAGTTACATTCAAAAGATGTTGGAGGCCAATGGGAGTCCGGCTTATCAATACCAAATCATGCGCATACAGCAGATTGGACAGCGGAATTTTCCCCAGTTTTGGTGCATGACAAGGACAGTTATCGAGTTCTCCTGGCAAATTCGCAAGGAAAAGGTTAAATAACAGCGGAGCTAGAACGCAACCCTGTTTTAGCCCTTTTGTTGTCAGGATGGGTTTGAAGAGGTGCGTTCCTGCTCCTAGCTTAACCTTAATCCAGGTGTTTGTGTGCAGTAGTTTCAACTGGTCCAAAAGCCGTTTAGGTATTCCCCAATTTTCCAATTTCCGCCAGAGCTTATTACGATCGACGTGATCAAAAGCGGCAGTATAGTCAATAAAGCAAAGGAATAGGGGAGATTTGGCCTCTTTTGCTGCATCCATCAGTAGGGTCAGTGCCATGATGTTTGTTGTGGTCCCTTGACCCCGGCGGAAGCCTGTTTGATTAATTGGGATGATGTAATTTTCAGATGCCCATGATGTTAACTCCTCCAGTAAGGTTCCTGCAAAATACTTGGCCTCCACGTCTATAAGGGCAATGAGCCGATAGTGGTTTGGGAGTTTCCTGTCACCTTGTTTGAAAATTGGGCATATTATTGATCCTGCCCAGGACTCCGGTAGTGTCAAGGTATCCTTTATATCTTTGAAAAAGGGTGTTAATGCCACACTCCAGAATTCCGCGTCTGTTTTGTACAGCAGTGGTGGAATACCATTTGGACCGGGGGCGCCTGTTGGTCTGCCCGTAGCTATTTGCCTCTTAATATCAGCTGATGTGGAGTCATGTGGAGTCATGATGTTCAGTCTTGGCAGAGAGAGAAGAATTTAAATCTAGCATTGGTTTACACATACAAGAGGGTGACATGATTCCTTCTGGGTCCGATTCTTGGGTAGTGGCCGTTGATTGGCAATTGCCTATTTTTTCCCTGTTGGTTTCATTGCTGGGCCCCTTTTTCCCTGTTTCCTCAGGGTTCTCCTCATTGTCGGCAACTGTACTGTTAAAATGCTTGAAGAGGTATCCTGTCCATGCTTCCTCCGTTATGTTAGAGTTTAAACCAAGATGGTTTGGATTCTTAATTCTTTTGAATATTTGCCAAAACCTTGAGCTGTTTTTTTGTTTAACTTCGTGGAGGAGCTTGGCCCATAATTCGTCGTTTTTCCGTTTATTTTTTTCCCATTTCTTCCTTTTTAACAGTTTTTTCGCTTCCCGTAGAGCAATTTGTAGGTCTTGATTTGTTGGATTTTTTCGCATCTGTCTCAGTGTTCGATTTATAATTTGCTTTTGCGTTTTCATTTCTGGGCTAGGTTGTGATTTTATTGGTGCTCCCTTTTGTTGGCTTACCCTGTTCGATGGCACCGACAGTTAAGATAACATTTTGCCATACTTCTACTGATTTTATCATGAGACTTGCCACTTGAGCATAAAGTGTTTTTGCCATAAGAGATATGCTGCTGATATTGCTGAGGTTGCACCCCAGACGCCTAAGATTTGCGGTCACTTCGATGTTAATGCCTATGAATGGCTCGATCTTAAGAGGTGAGTTAACTTTTATTGTTGCTTCTTGTGGCAGGTGGTCGCTGTATTCGCTAGTCCCTATCCTGAACGCTGTTACTTTACCAAGCATATTTAAGGATCACTGATTAAATACCGATAAAAAAACACCGACATACAGAAATATCGCAGTTAAAATATCGTACACACTAATATCGACACCCTATACTTAAACATAAATTTACACAAATATCGATAAAATAATATCGCCTAACAAAATATCGTTTACAAAATTATCGACTACAAAAATATAGGTAACAAAAATATCGAGAACATTAAATTAAAATGAAATACAACACAAATATCGAAAACACTAATATCGCCTTACAAATATTATTAAAATACATATAAAAAATATTGATAAAACTATTCAACATTAAAAAACACTATTAATAATTATTTAATTATTTAACATATCTCAAATAATTATAATAAACAATTAAAACATATATAACAATATTAAATACTTTAAAACATTATAATATAATTCTACTACCCCAAATAAATGTTACAATTCACAAAATAAAATTAATTTACTAACAAACAAAAAGAAAATTAAATATATATAACATACACCAACTATAAATATTATTAATTAACAATATTAACATTTATATTTAAAAAACTACAACAAATAATATTTTATAAACATAAATAATAAACACCACACATATTTACCTAATTAAAAATTAACTGCTAAAAAATTCAAATAACATATCTCAACCAATGAATTTAAACTAAAAGAGCACTAACCAATAAAAATTGTGAACTAATTAACTAAACACTATAAAAACAAACAATTAACTAACACAAATTTACCATTTATCGGCCAAACACGGAGGGAGAAAACTACTTTACAAGAGAGAAAAAAAGAAAATCGACAAAAACTACTAGAACAGATAATACAACAACACAGGTAAGAACAACACTTTTTTACAATTTATAAATACCTAGACCTCCTTAACTTAAATAACTTAAATAATAAAATGTTCCCCTCTTTTTAAAACTAAAGTTGCAAACATCCACACCAAGAAATATAAAACAAAAATGTTACTAAGGGGCCCATTACGATAACCGGCGTTAAAAAATCTGCCATCTACTATAGCCTGAAAAAACCGCCCACCTGCAC